>JAGFMF010011629.1:1367007-1475671 GCA_019455555.1 Galemys pyrenaicus
TCAACCCTCCCCTCCCCCCTCCCCACCAAGTGTCCCCAATTTGTCCTTGTCTTTCGTTTTTGTGTCTTAATTGTTATTATTACTATTATTATTGTTCTTATTCCTTTCCTTGATCCTTATTTGGTTCCCTTATATTCCTCCTAGGGGAGGAACCACCTGGTATTTTTCTTTTGCCAAAGGCAGTACTTCTAATATAACCATCCCTTATCTTTTTCACTCTCTGATTGATCTCTAGTAACTTAAGACTTTTCCATAGATGCTGAAATGTTATAAAGATAGTCACTTTTTCTCAAGAACTATTAATTGCAGTTCAAAAATAAAAATTATGACTTAAAAATGAGACAAATTACAGAGTTAAACCCAGTTTTGAGAAAGATGTTCCTTTAATGGTTCAATAAACAAAAAGTTCCTTGAAGCAGTAATGTGCTAACACATGTTGATTATCAGACAGAATATAATGTGCATTGTATATTCTTTGCAGGATTACAGGAGATTAAAGGAGTAATGCCTAAAAACTAGCCAGCCATTTCTGAATCTATTACTAAAGCAGAGTTCCTTTATGTGAAATGATGCAGTTTCTGGAAAATTTAATTTGGCTTGAACTACTTCCTTAATGAATTACAGATGATTTAGGACTTATCGGGGAAAATAGAAAATATTACCCTCTGTAACTGTACTACAGACAGGAATATAGGGACACTGATTCAGAGATTTTTGGAGAGCCCAGATCCAAGGCATTATTTTTTAATGTAGAATATTTTCTTCTTATGTGAATTTTACAAAGTGATCTTTGTGGATACTTCACATCTTTAAAATCTTAGCAGGAGTCTTCATTCCATTTATTTAATAAAAATCCTTGGGATATGACAGATTTAATTAAGGCACTGAGGTTGAACAGTATCAGCACATTTTATATAAGATGATTGTCCCAGAGAGAATATCACTTTTGCGGTTGATAACCAAATCGGATTAACATGAAGCTACAGTCGCTTGTATTTGAAACAGGGCTGACATGCAGATAATGCCTTTTGTCAGGTAGGGCCACTGTTAAACATCTCATGTGAAGAATGACACTTTTTAGCTACTCTCCTTGCTTTCTAGAGAATGGATGGCTCAAGTCATTTTAATTTTGCAAATTTTTTAAAGATTAATTTATTTATGCATACAAGAGCTGGGATATAGGCCAGAGGTGTGGGGGATGAGAGGATTCACCAGAGACAGAGTGGGGTGCAGAACAGGTGAATCTACTGAGATACACTGCTGAGGGGAACAGCAGGCGAGGCAGGAGCAGTCTGCTGAGCCATGTGGGTCCCCTCCCTGGCCTGGGGTTGAACTTATGCTACAGTGGTTGTGTATAGCTTCATAGTGATGAGACTTAACCCCTTCTGCCACCAGGGAGGCCCCTCAAATCATTTAAAATATATATATTTTTTTTAAGAAAAATATATTAGGGTCTCCCTAGTGGTGCAGTGGGTTAAGCAACGCACTATGAAGCAAACCACAGCCACTGCAGCACGAGTTCGATCCCTGCTGCCGGCCAGGGAGGGGACCCACATGTCGTGGCAGACCTCTCCTGCTATGCCTGCTGCTCCCCTCAGCAGTGTACTTCCGTTGATCTGCCTGTTCTGCACCCCTGCTCTCTGTGGTGAATCCTCTCACCCTCCCCCACACCTCTGGCCTATACCCCAGGGCTTGTATGCATAAATAAATAAATCTTTAAGAAAAAGAAAACTATATTAGGCTGACTTAGACTAGGCTTTTGATGGGACCTGGATTTTTTTAATTAATTAGTTATTTTTTAATTGTAGTGATAGTAAGATTTTCTCTATCAGTTATCACCACTGTAAGGTACTCACCATCACACAGCCCATAGTACACCACTGTAGTGGGCCTGGATATTTCTAACTCTTCTGTTAAGGGGGACTTTGGTTCTTTGTCATCAGTGACTATTTTTTACATGTTTTCTTCTGGATTTGCCCTTCCTTTTTGAGCTGAGTTACTTTTAATCAAGGCCTCTTGGATGAGTAATATCATCTGGTCAGAGCCCATTTTGCTACAGGGCATACTTTCTGCTGACATCAAACTAGTTGACTTTCTCTGTATACTCTTGTCCTTATTATTAGGCTAGCAGTTTTCACATTTTAGAAATACCTTTGTAAATGTGAATGGGAACTGAATGTGCCGGCTACTTTTAAAGTATAAGATATATTCAAAGATGGATTATTTGTATACCTAATTTATTGTATATATGTTAGAAGAATTTCTTAAATTGTTATTTGATAGCCTTTAATAGGATTATTTTTTGTTTTATAGAAAAAGTTTATTTATGGAAGAGAATTTAAACAGTAACTAATAAGTTTTATTATAGTTGTTCTTCACTAAGAGGTTACATCATACATTCAAATAATACTATTTGCTTAAATTAGGCTATAATAATCCTTATAAAAATATGGCTGATATTACTAGCCCTATTAAGTGAATAATAAAAGGAAACTTTTTTGGGGGGAGAGTCTAAATAATTTTTCCCAAATCACATATATTTTAGTTAGATAAGTCAGGTCTTGAATCTAGGTTTATTTGCTTCCAAGTTCATATTCTCATAACTTGTATCTTGGCTTCTATTACATCCAGATATCCATCATTAGGCATGATGAAACCACAATTCCAAATAGTGTCATTAATCAACATTTATCATTTAATATTACAAATATATTTTGCTTAAAAACCATGAAAGTTTTAGTCTTTGTTGATGCAAAAATAACATTGAATCCTTCCTAACTAGATTATTTATGTTGGCTTAATTTAATCAAACATGTTAGAAGAAGATTCAAAAACAATTATTTTTAGAGGGTGGAAGATGAAGAGCAATAATGCTATATCTCTTCTCACATACTCCTTGCCACTAACTAATTGAAAATTTGAGCATTATCAAATCACACTCATTGATTCACTTAATCAGCAACTGTTTTTTATGATTTAACAATATGTTAGACACTGTTCATGGAATAAGGAAACAAAAGTAAATAATTTCTGCTTTATGCTTTCAAAATGCTAGTGTAATACAGCTTCAAGGATTTCAGCAAGTTAAATCACTCAAGGATATCAGTGAGTGATAAATGTGCATATCTCTGTCACAAAGTTTTCTATAAATACTGTTCTATTTTTTTAAAATTGACTAATATTAATTGTCTAGTCACTAAGTGTGGTAGATGTTGGATGTCACATAGTATCCTACCCTACCTCATACCCATTCATACTGTAAATGAGATACAAGCACACACACACACATACTTTGCTGAAGTTTATGAAGAAAAAAAGAAATACTCTGAAAAAATGCTGATAGAGGTCTATTTTCAGTTTGGTAATCAGGAAAGAAGACTTCTTAGGTGATAATATGTATCTCAGACATAAATGATGATATCGATGAGGCAGGTAAATAGCTGGATATAAGAATGAGTTGGGTGGATGTTTAAAAGTTTAGAGGCAAGAAAGAGTTTCATGTGCAAAGTGATGTGAGGTGAGGCTGGGAATGTAGGAAGGGCCAGATTAGTATTGTCTGGATGAGAGTTTAAAGGAGCAATAGTCTTTTCTGCCACCTAGTTATATTTGGATGATATTTACAGTTTGCTAAAAAATTGCTGCAGTTAGCCTGTTTGGTTTATTTCCTAAGGATATTTGTCCAATATTTTTTATTCTCTATTCTTTATTTTCCTCTTAGATATTAGATTTGGTATCAGAAACAAGACAGAAAATTAACTAAATTTTTGGATAGCTCCAATATGGTATAAAGGTTTCTTGTCCAATGAGCAATCTTTAAAATATGACACTGTCTGTATTTATAGTAATTGCCTAGCATTATAAAATAATGAGCAAAAGCATTGCAGAAACTGATGTGAAAATGTAGTGATGAGGATCCCAAGAGATGGAAATGCATCAGCAAAAATCATTTTAAATCATTGTAATTATTTTTTAAAGTTTCCCTTTAACACAAAGGCTGAATCCTCACTATTGAAGACATGTCAAAAGTAGCTTGATTAAAGACAGCAGTATTGCGTTTTTGCCATTAGAATAAAAAGACTGAATTGTTACTGAAAAGCCATGAAGTGCAGAACTCTGGAATTTGTGGTGAAAGGAAATTGAAAAAGAACAGAACATTTGGATTCATGTTTCATGAAATAATTTGTGTGACAGAATAGGAAGGCAGTCTGAGGGAAAATTGACATAATTTTTTCCTAGGACTAGGAAAGGCCAGATAAATATGTCACTGTTAACAAATGCACTATTGTGCCTGAACAAAGCATATTCTGCTAAATTTATAAATATTAATTTTCAATCATTGGAAAATATTTACATGTTTGGTAAAGCACAAACAACCAATTGATCTCCATTTTTTCCACCCTTTCCATTGACTTCCTTTTAATTTTGGATAGACAATGAATTGGACCAGATTAGGGAGAAACAGAAATAGTTTTTTTTAACCCAGGGAGATACTAATTCTTGAGGAGAAAATATGTATTATCATATATATACTGGAGGATATGTAAAATGTAGTTTTCCCATGGTCTTTTAGCACTAACTAAAATCGAACTTCTCTCACTTAAGAGAATCTGCATGGAACTGATCCATCAGATTATAAACCCATAAAAACGCATTACTGTGTGTGGGGACTGTATCTATGATATCTTGGCTTTTTCTATAGAGGCCAGTTTAGATTTTGTGTTCTGATGGTGTTGGTTCATTCACTGCAACGGGCACCAACCATCCAACTAGAAATATAGAAACTAAAATGTCTAGACTTCCCCTGATGATGGTATAGTGGATTCTATTGATTCACCACCTCTGATCACCATTCACTACTTCTGTCCATACCAAGAACTTTCATCTCAAAATACCTGTGACTTTGTGGGACCTGGGTTATCTGTGAATGTAGATGTCATGAAATTGCTAGGGATTATCATAGGAGAACTAACCCTCAACCAATACCAGGCAGCTTTGGGGTTTTTGTTTTGTGTTTTTTCCCCATTCCAGATTTGATGCGCAATTGTAACTGAACTTCCTTTTCCATCAGTTGGAATAACTCAAAGGAGTATTCAACACAGTGTCCTGGAGGTGCCACTGGGGCTGGGCCATTGTCCTCAGGATCCCTCTGTCTCTTTGTGAATACATCCTATAGTGGCTGCCTTTCCTTCTCTGTCTGGAGTCCCCACTGCCTCCTCAAAGCCATGTAGAATGTGATTCTGGAGCTCGGGACAGGGACCTGGGTTCTTGGAGCATTGGACCAGTCACAAATGCTTGTGAAAGTTTATTGAAAGAAATTGAATAATATAGTATTTAATGGAATTAAATTAAATTATCCTGCAACCTCATTTCTCTGGGCCAAATCCAAGTACTCATTATGTGCTGTTATGGGAGCTGGGGAGATAAGGATAGAGCATATCATTATAAATCTGTTTACCACTAATTTATAAACAGTATTGACTAGTTCATTGTGTGGTACCGAATACCTATTATATGTCAAAAAGTTACCAATGTAGCAAAAAAAGTGAAGGTTTAAGAATAGGTAGATCTGAAAAGGTAAATTTACTTTGTAGATGGGATATAATAGTATGTAAAAATCGATAGATAAAAACACCAAAAAGGGAGATGTAATCAGTTATCTACATTTCCATATAATGACATTTCCACTACATTGTAACTCACATTTTCTGATTAAAATATTAAATGTTGCCGCATATTTTTGTACAAAAATCGAATAACTAGCCAGAATTATTTGTCATTGAGTCAGATAGATGAAGTTTCATGATAATTAAAATCATTTATTTTAAGTCACGAGAGATCACAAAGCAGTGTACATCATGTGCATATATGTGCAGGTATGTGTACGAGAGAAAAGAGAAAATGTTTTTTTATATTCTCAAAAGGAAAGGATGCTAGAGCAAATTTCATAGCCACCAAATCAGAAAGAAGCTGTGATGGCATACTGCCACTGAACTTCTGGTTTGAATGATATAAGAGACAGTCTGTTCAGCAGTTATTTGTAGCAGTTTTAATATAGTTACAGACCAGTATGTCAGGCTCCCTGGACTAGCTGAGGCTCTTGGCAAGAGAAGCAATGCCTAGATCTAGCCACAGCTGATTGGAACAATGCCAGAGCAGGGCTCACAAGGTCTGGTGTAGACTTAACCTATCAACAATGAATGATTTAAGTAAATAAAATTTCAATTAATATCATACATCTTTAATCACTTACAATGTATCCACACTGGTCTCTTCCAAGTCTGAGTTTTATTACCATTTTTTGTACATTTACAAAACATTTATTCAACCTACTTTAAAATTTAGAAAAATGTGGGTTAGAGTTGAGGTTCTGACATTTTTGGCTGTTTGTCCTTGAACAAGTTACTTTACCTTCTAACATCTAGTTTCTGCAGCTATAAAATGGAGATAATAACATCTATCTTATAGGATGATTGTAAATATGAATGATTAAATGTGTAACATTTAGTTCATGAAAGCTCAAAAAGATAATAATGTACAAAATATAGGTACTGAAGTTCATTGGAGTGAGTTGCTCTCTATCTTAAAGGAATTTATGTCTAATCAGATAAATAACACATGCACTAAAATAGCATGAATCAGTCCCACCTGACAGAAAATCAGAATTTCCTTAGCATGGGCTAACTATGAAATCATTAGCTTTCAAGTTGTATCATTTTGTTTTCATTAGGTTGTACTCTTCTGATTCTATTCCAATAACTTGGGTGCTTTACAAAGACTTGTTTATAGAGATGGAAGAATAGATTGTGTAAAAAGTTGTAAAATTTCTATTATTTTATTTTTTTTACTTTTTTAAAGATTATTTATGTATATAAGAACTGGAGTACAGGCCAGAGGTGTGTGTGGGGGGTGTGGCAGAATTCACCAGAGACAGAGTGGGAAGCAGAACAGATGGAGCTACTGAAATACACTGCTGAGGGAGCAACGGGTGAGACAGGAGAGGTCTACTGTGCCATGTGTATCCCCACTCTGGATGGGGATTGAACTCGTGCTTCAGTGGCTGTGGATAGCTTTGTATTGCTGCTACTTAACTCCTTATGCCACTAGAGAGGCCCCAAATTCCTATTCTTTTAGGAAATAAAAAACTGTAATAGATTATAGCTGGAAATTGCTTTTCCTCCATTAATTAAGAATAGGATATTAAAATTTTGTTTTGTTACTTTTAAATCCAAAATAATCCTAAAATCATGATATAAAAGCTAACAAAAAAAATCACAAAAGGTGTGTGTGTGTGTGTGTAAAGGGGTTGACAAACTCATATAAAATCTCTCTAAAAAGACAAAAAAAAATCTCCAAAATAACTATTAGGTCTAAAAATAAGAATGAAGTAGGAAATTTTGCTTATTAAATATAAGAACAATATTGTTGTAATGAATATGGTGTGCATATTGTAGGAATGAACAAATAGATCAATGGACAGAACTATTTGTATGACAAACAAATGAAACTTGACTTTTGCAGAGGTTAATGATACAAGTGAGGAAGAAAACAAAACATCATCTTTTCAATAAAAAGTGCTGGGACAATCGGTTATCCTTGTGGGGAAAGAAAAAAGAAGGTAGACACTATTTCTACACTCTGTAAATATGTAAGTTTGTGGTGGATTATAGCCCTAAGTGTGAAGAGAAGAACTATAAAAATGCAGGCATAAAACTTTATGACTTTGAAGTAATTAAAGATAAGCAAGGTTCAAGCAGTACTAGTCATAATGAAAATGTTTGACATTAAAATTACAGTACTCAGTGCAATTAAAAAACAAAGACACCATAAAGGAGGGTAAAAAAAGTGACAGAAATAAAGAGATCTTTACAACATACATGACAAAGGATTAGCATCCAGAATATATTCAAATTACCCAGAGGGGTAGGGGGAAAAGATGGAGGCAGCAAAACAAGACAAATAGTCCAATGGAAATGTGAGCAAGAGAGGCGAACACGACCAGACTGTGATAAAAGATGAACAGAAATGCTCAAACCATTTCCCTCAATGTAAGCCGCCTCATTCCTGCCAGCTGTTATTCGAAGCTCAAAAGCTTCAAGGTGGAAGCCTGCATCTAGGGGCTGTCACCACTGTTTGGCCTCCAGATGCCCTTATTTGAAACTGAAGGAAAGTATTATTAAAATGAGCCTCAACTCAGCCCAAGGTACAGCATATGACTTATGTTGTTACTAACTGTCCCTATCACAAACTCTTTGGTAATTTTAACATCACAGGGGATTGAGGGAGATGACTGTTTTAAGTACCTCATGGTGGTTTAGAATGAATGATCTACTCTGGGATCATTGTGGGATTTAAGATACCAGGGTCAGCTCTGTCTTACCTACAGAACCCCAGCCTCTCAACTTCCAGCTAAGCTTGGTCAACTGAGTCTGGATAGCCAGGACCCGCCATCATTCAGTCACGAGCTACAGCCACCCTCTCCACAAATACCATCCCCACCTAACGCCTTCCTTCCTGTTGTACTTGAACCTTTCTTATACTAGATTGTGGGAATTGAAATACAAGAAAATATTCAACTTGATACAGTTGACTCTTTTACTCAATCTCACCAGTTCTGACTGCAAACTGGAGCCTTTGAAATAATCTTGGTTGAAAGTTTTGTGCACAGGTTTTGTTTTGCTGTATTTTGATAGCAGGACTATGTCCTCCATAGTCGAGGTAGTGAGATGTTGAAATATCATTTGTAAAACCTTCCTTAGAGCATTGCCTTACCCCTCTATGTCTGAGATTTCAACCCTGAATATCTTTTTACCTCAGTTACCAGGTTCCATTGAGAACTGTGGTGGTTGGAACTGTGATCACTGGACTACAATTATAGAAACTGTTAGGAATTTTGCTAGTTTGATTTTTTAGGACTTCTAGAATAATGCTATGGAAATGGTGATCCAAAGCACCCCAGTCTGATATAAAAAGGACGACTGCTATTACCTTAACATAGTATTTACTCTAAATTTTTAGCAGATACTCTTCTTAATTTCTAGGTATTTATTTTCCATGCGAGAGTTTTGAATTTTATAAAATTATTGATGTGTGCCTGTTTTCCCCATCTAATCTACTGATATAGTAAATTCATATATACATTTCATAAAATGAAACCAACTTTGAGTTAATGGAATATCAGAAATTTGTCAGAATCCTTTCTATTCTTTAATGTATTAGAAATTATTTCTATTCAGCCTCCCTAGTGGCACAAGGGGTTAGGTCTCAGCACTGTGAAGCTATCTGCAGTAACTGCAGCACGAGTTTGATCTCTGGCCTGGGAAGTGACCCACATGGTGCAGCAGGCCTCTCCTGTCTGGCCCGCTGCTCTCCTCAGCAGTGTATTTCAGTCAGTCTACCTATTTTGTCCCCGACTCTGTCTCTGGTGAATCTTCTCACGCCTCCCCTGCCCAATGCACACCTCTGGCCTTTACCCTAGCTCTTGTTTGAATGAATAAATAAATATTTAAAAAAGAAATTATTTCTGTTGTCAGAATCAAAGGCAAAATATGTCAAAAAGGCACATATTCAACCATCTCATATTGAGTAAAGGAGATCAGTCAGTACACTCTTTTTGTAAAATATTAATCTTGTAAAGCCACACTAGCAATAAACCTCCTCCCCCTAAAAAGTAGAGTTATAATTAAGTGATCTTAAGTATAAGAACATTTACATACAAGACCAATTAAAGTTATGCATCTAGGATTTGGCAGGAGTAGAACATTTACAAAAAATGAATGAATGAATGAGTCAATATCTCACCCTGAAGCCAGTCTGAAAAACTTAGAACTCAGCTAAAATATTTTTTGGAAGTTTTACCTATAGTGGACATTTAATAAGCAACCATTTCTATAAAAGAGGTGATAACAGAAATGAATATCAACAGCTTGGATCAGTGCTATAGGGAGGTGCTGTAGAGTAGTGGTGAAAAGCTGAGATCTCTTGTTCACCAATTATTTAGTCTTGAGATGCAAGGAACCAATGTGTATGCCATACTGTCTTTGTTTGTTTTTTAGCATGATTATAAAAAAAATCAGTTAATTAGAATGAGTTTGAGGATTCTCTTCAACTGATTTCCGATTAACTGAGAGTCCAGTATTTTAATAGTTTAGTGTGAAAATAAGCTAATTTTACGTTAAGGTAATGGATTTTTATTTTTGGTCAAGATGAATAAAGATGTACTATTATTACATGTACTATTATTAATATTGTTGTCATCATTATTATTATTAGTTTTCTTTGTCTGTTGCAGTATTTTATTTGTACATGTGTATTACAGTCCTAGAGGAAGAATCCCTGGATTTTCCCTCTTGTGTGTTTTCATCTTGCTTCTTCATGTGACCCATCATGAGCTGAGGTTGTGAATACAATGAAACCAAACTGACAGGATGGGAGAAGGTTATACTGCCATTTTTCAAGATCTTTGGTTTAACAACAAATCTGGGATTAACCACGCCACACCTGTTTAACCTGGCCATGTGGTTTACAACAGTTTTCCCCACTCTGTGATGAGCAGTGATTTCATGTTCACCAATGAGGCCATGCTTCATCATCACAGCTAAAATCAGACAACTTCTTTGGAGGATGGCTAAATAAGAACCTGGAAGTTTGTCTCTCTTTTTTCACATTGTTGATGCTCTCGAGAGCAACAGCCAGGACATTCATGTGTACCAATATGGCACCCTGGAAAGATGGGGGGCGGAGACAATGGCCGGAGAGGCGAGTGTGTGGAGTTATTAGATGAAATGGTTTAAACTTGATAGCTGTTATATGTATATGAGTTTTCAGCTCAGTCACAATGTGGCTTCAGACTGGATGCTTTGAAGATTTTTTGATATTCTTTTTCTTAACAGTGCATGATGGGTGCATTTCTTGAAGGCTTCTAGTTGTATACTCTTTGCTATAAGAAACACTTTATCCCCAATTTCAATATTGATTAAAGTGTGGTTTTATTTTCCAAAGATTAAATTATATAACGATTGACAATCGCTGTATATAACTTTTAGTTTTGTTGAAATGTCACTTAAAATGTTTATATGTGAAGCAATTAATAGATTATATATTCTAAGATCTAATGAAAATGTTTCTCTGAAATTTCTATCAGTGGCTATAAAACTACAAAAATAGGTAAAAATAGTTTTAAGCATAAGATATGAACTGCTAATATGTCATTTTTAGAATTCTACCACATGAATACTTACAATAATGAAATTAATAGTAATGACTAAGTACAAAGTTTTAGTTTATTTGATTATAGTTAGGTACTGTGATTAGAAATTACTCTGTGCAGTTCAGTGTTGTTTGTATTTATCATATGCTCTTTAAGTACTAACTTAGCATCTCTTTAATAGCAGGCATTTTTCTAGGTGCTGAAATTAACAAAACAGAACAAGGAAAACATTTTCATCACTACTCTCATGAAGTTTATAAAGAAGAAAGGGAGCATACTCTAAATAATATAAGCAAGTAAAATGTGTGCTTTGTTAGATGATGAAAAAACAAAAATAAATCAGGGAGAGGCGATAGGAAATGCCAAACAGAGCACATTTTGCAACTTTCCAGAATGACCACCTGTGCTGCTAAGACATTAAAACTAGTGTTTTAGAAGTACCTGTCCATGGTAAATAGTTTCTTAATTTATATACTGTACCTTTGGCTGAGTTGAAGCTCATTTTAATAATACTTTCCTTCAGTTTCAAATAAGGGCATCTGGATAGGTCTCACTAAGTTAAGAGTTGACTGGAAAGCTGAAGGACCCTTGTGGGAATTATGCAGAAGAAATAGGAACTGCAAAAGCCAGAGGAAAGGAATCATGTCTAAAGCATTTAACTAGCAGTGCAATGTGTTGGGAATGGAGTAAGTGGATAGAACTGCATTAAAAGAGATAATGGAGAAAGACTATGATAAAGACAGAGACGTGTAGATCATTAAAACAATTTGGCTTTTGTTCAATGATGGGAGAATTAAGAGTTTTTGAGTGAGAGATGAGTGTGAAGGAAGCATGAGTTTGTGGAGGGTTAGCAGAGACTCACTTTGGTGCAAGTTGAGGTTAGAAAACCCATTCTTAATTTGACGGAATCAGCAGAATGAAAAGAAAGATAGAAATGTAAATCCTCTGTTGGTATTGTAGAGAGACTAAGGAGTGTTCAATGTCAAGTATATTTTCAAATGACTTCTAAATGTTAGACATCTTGTAGGAAAAGATGAGTTCATGGTAACATTGAACAATTATTAATGCAAAGGAGTTTGGATGAGGTTGACATTCACAATGTGTTTTCCTTTTGCTAAGGTAAAGGCTATATTCTGTAAAAGCACATAAAATAAGATTTCCCTGACCTTATGTTGCGTAGTCAGCAGTGGACAGGCAGCTGCAGTGTAAAAAAAGGAACTGGAAGTGATTCAGATCTGAATATAAAAGGAATTAATGTGAGACAGATAGAACATATAGATAACTATCTAAGGCTTTGGGATGTAGGACATAACATGCTAGCTAGTACTTAATTAGTGACTGGGGAAATAGTAACTAAGTTAAGAAACTGAATTAGTTGACCAGAAATATGGAGTAACAGGAAATTTCAAGCTTGGCAAGTGATGAAGTGGAGAGGTTGGCAGTAAATGACCCATATTGTAAAGGTGAGGACATGGTTTCTACTTTCAGAACAACTTAAAGTTTTTGAAGGATTTAGCTGCTTCCACAGGCATGGAAGAGCAGTAACAATGTCAAAAGATTAGATAACTATAGAAGTCTCGTAGAGTACACTTGCTTTGTTAGTTGTCTTTTATATCGTGGAAATACTTCTAAGTAGCAAACATTTCTAATTAAAGAAAGAACTATAGAAAATTCCATTAGGGCTTTGAAACTTTATTGTCTCTAATTACACTAGAATGTGCAGACTTTTTGAACTTGAACCAACTTTAGTTGAATTTGTTAATGATACTTTATTACATTTGTTTTAGAAACAAAACTGAAATCCAAATCATTTGGCACTTCAGCTAGCAGCCTGAGTAATTTCATAGAGTAATAGGTTTTAGAATTGCCATTTGAATCCCATTAAGGATTTTTATATAATCTCAAAAGATATTAGTAATCTATATGAACTGAGAATGATCCTCGAAAATGAATTATTATTATTACGAGGAAGTATCATTTTTTGAAAAGCAAACTGCCCATTTACACAAGAGACTGGTTGGGAGTGAACACTTAGGACCTTCCTACAAAGAATCTCTTATTTCCTCCCACTTTTGCAGGAAAAGGTTAATTGGAAGTAGATAAACAATTAAGCTAAAGACTTTTTAAAATTGCACATATTTCTTGCTGAAGATAAAATATGTGCATTGTTATAATAAAAAATCAACAAAAATAAATTTACACCCAATGAAATTATAAAAATAAAGTTACAACCAATGAAATCCAATGAAAGGTGATCTTTTAAGATCTTTGAAACAATAGAAATGGATTACCAGGTTGGGAGAGAAGAAAAGGAAAATAATTAGCTCTGATAAAATTTTAAGTTGTTGATCTTTTTCTTTTGTAAATCAGCAGCATCACCTACATCAATGTAAGTTTAGAAGTAAATAAGTCCAGGTTTGTTTCTTTAGTCTTTAAAATAAAAGCCTTGCTATGTTACTCAATATGTTAGCCCACCAACCGTGTATTTTATTGTTTTTTCAGCAATTCCTTAGGATGATTCTGCTTGTCTTCCCATAATATTCCACTCCATAGTAAAAATCACCTTTTATCAGTTTTCAGCATATTCATGAATAAAAAAAGCACAAGTGCTGGCATTCATTTTCCCATGAATACAGCAAATTGGTGCAATATCTATTCCAAAGGAAAAGCTTCCTTTCTGTGTGTGTGTAAAAAAGAAATGAATGCTGCAGTTGTTGGACAAGGGATAACAGTTGATTTGGAATGAACCAGCCAAAAATGTCCCAAACAAATTAATAGCATAGAAACATCTGCTGCTGTTTTATTAGAGTTTCACATAAAAACCTAGTTTGCAAGCTGGCGTTTGGAAAGCTTTTCTTTACACTGAACTCTTAACGTTGCTGCAAAAGGCAATCAAGACCATATGTCTTATATTTTTAGGTCCAAATTTTCCTGCATCTTTCTCCAACCTGGGACAGTTGCTTGTAACATGAGTGCTGAATTATGAAACCTGTTTTTAAAAGCAGGATTTAAAAAACTACATATTTTAAGTCATCGAGGCTGTGGAATTTGAATTTCTCAGCTTTGCTTATTATTGCAATTTAATATTAGTACTTTGTACTTTATTTTTGTCCATCATTATTTAATTGTATAGGTTTTATTCAGGTTTACTATTTAAATATATAATACCACAATAATTTTGGATGTTTTGAAACCCAAACTTTGAAGTTTTGATTTTCATGGAGATGAAAACTGTGCAATAGTCTAAAAATTAAATGATTTTGTACAACAGATCCCCTCATTATTGTTATAATATGTTTATATGATATTACTTGATAAACTCTCCTAAAACTCCTTAAGGAAAAATGAACAAATTTTTAGTTCCTATATCATGAAAACATAACTTTATTGCTGTTTTTTCACTATTAGGAGACGAGAACTGTAATGACAAATTTTGTTCATGTGTTTATTTTGATTTAATGAAAGTTTGTTGGACATTAATGCTAACAAGAAGGTTAGAGCTCATTTTCATTTTGCAGTGTGCATGCCAACTATTTTGTGCTCTGTTCTTTTTTCTCTTCTTTATAACTTCAGTTTTTATAGACACACAGTACACATGTATATATGTGATGTATGCATACAAATGTTTAAATTAGAAGTGAGAGGAGGCAACCGTATGGTCTCATAAGCTTTATTTCTATACAAAAAACTCTCCATTACTGATTTGTGTCTAATAAGAATGTGTGACATACCATTGCTTTTATTTTATTTTATTTATTTGTTTGTTTGTTTATTTGTATGCCATTGCTTTTATTTTTAACAAGTCTGAAATCAGGGTAAGTTTTATAGTTGATGGCATTTGTATTTCAATGAAAGGTGACAACTTTTTTTTTTTTTTTTTTTTTGCTGGAAGAAGGAATCAAAAAACTCTCATTTTGCCTTCAGGAGAGAAATCCATTTACTTTGAAAACCAAATTCCTATGTTATTCCTCATTACTTAGAACTTTTCAGTTTCTTTGGGAAATACATTAGGTTAAAAAAAGTATCAAAAGTTCAAAAATAGGGTCAATATCACTTGGTCTCTATGAAGTTGTTTAAACTGTAAAATACTATTTTCTTAAGAGAAGATAACCAAATGAATATAATTTCCTTTTTCTCATGTGTTCCAGAATTCTGAAACCCATTACTGTTTGTAATTCCTCATCATATTTTGCTCTTTGAGGAACTCTTGGAAAGTTATACAATGTCCTGTTAATTTCCTGATTAAAGCATGAGTTTAAAAATTAAAAAGAGGATCTTTCTACCTAGTCAAAATTACAGTGGAAAAATGCCATTTTCCTGGAAGATCTAAATCATTATGTGATGTGAATGACTTTAGTAGCTATAAAATGCCATATAAATTAACAATTATTATCTTGGTCTATAAAACTACCATAATAGGAATCCCATCTTAGAGTTAATATACATAAAAGGACTAATCAAAAGATGATCTGATACAGAGATTTATAATACCAAATCCATCTTTAATATAAAAGTGTTTATTTAAATACACCTTCTATGTTGTAGACCTTCACAAGTTTTTCAATGCATAAGAATATCAGTGTCACTGGAATGGATTTCTAGACATCTTCCACCAAAATAGCTCTTCAAAGCAAATCTGGTTATGTAACTCCCCTGGTTAAAACAAAATGGAATAAAAATTTTAGGGGCTTCCCAATTCCTTAAATCTGAAGTTCAGATTCCATAATATTGCTTATAAATTTTACTTGAATTGGCTCTATTTTGTATCTGCAATCTCATCTCTTGCAATCTACTTCTCACTTCCACAGATACTTATTACTTCTCCAAATATTCTTTAGCATTAAGCAGGCTATTTTTCTCTTCCCTTCCCCCATTCCTTTTTCATCATCAGGAAACACTTCATCTTGTCTTCTCAACTATTCAGTTCTCATTTAGACACCACATCCTTCCAGAACCTCTACTGGGAACTCAAGTCTGAGTCAGGTGCTGGTTGGTTAGGATTTGGGTCAATTGCAAATAACTCCAAATCACGAGATAGCAAATTTGTTTTAAAAACTTGTTTTAAGAATCCTTTATATGTGCAGTATTAACCTATGTAATCATTAAAATTTTAGCACAAATATGCCACTGGCTAAAGTATGATTCTACCATAACACATTTCATATGAATGTCATTCTTTATAATATACTGATTAATAGATCAAAAGATATGACATGTAGAATATAGTTCAGAATATAGAAAGTCAAAACTTAAGGTTCAAAATATTATAAATTAAAATATAATAATAATATTAAGTGATACTAATGAGACTTTACTCATTAACATCTGATAGATATATTTTCCACGGTAAACTTAGTGGATTACTCTAAGAAATACTGTTATTAGGATCAATTTATTCTTAACCCCTAAACTATAATCTTATTTAGATACTATTGCAATTATTAAAATAAACAACTACTAGAAATTTTGTGGAAAAAATGTAAAGTTAGGAAAAAAGGATCATGCATTTATTAAAATATATTGGAGAAATATGGTAGTAGGTTTAAATATAGATTGCTGACATTTATATATGTTACTTAAATACATGGTTTAAGAAGAGATTTATAATTCCGCATTTCTTAGTTTCTTTTTTATGTGGTTTGTGTCATTAAGAAATAAAATGTGGAGGGAGAATAAATTAGTCACAGGAAATCTTCTGGAAAATACATTTCCCAACATTTGAAAGTGTAAATACTTGTAAGAATAAAAATGTACATACATTCTAGATGTCTTTTAACTTGGTAGAAAGTTTCCCACAGAAAACCCTAGTAGAGCGTGAATGAGTATGTGCTAATTGGGCTGACAGACTTTCAAGTGGTAGAAAGAGGACAGGACCAACATTGATTCTTTCCAAGCATTTGAAGATCAAATGAATCATTATGAATCCTATAAAAGTTCCAACAGTCAATGGTTACTTGGAAAAGGCCATTTAATAAACAGGCACAAACAAGAACCTGTATAAAGGAGCAAGCAGAGGTGCTCTTATAACCAAAAGAGGTTTTCAAGGAGTTATTATGAGCCCAAGAAGAGCTAAGTTTAAAAAGGAAATGCCTGAAGAAGATGAACCCTGCAGTAGACATTGGAACTCCCAATAGATGCACAGCAGTAGTGCCACAAGCCAATGGAATATGTCCAGAGGAAAAGTTTTTGCCAACCCCTGAGTTTTTTCTCTTTTTTGCTCTTGCTCCAGTGAGTTGAGTCAAGGAACAGATACTCAGTTTCTCATCCAATTGCTGGGTTCCAGACCTTTGTCAATGAGAATACAGTCTTTTCCAGATTTTTTTTTCCCTCAGCTGTTTTTCAGAGTGACCAAAAAAAAAAAAAAAAAGAGGAAAATGATTGAGAGGTGCAGTGGATTTAATAAAAGACTGTTTTGCCAAAAATTGGTGGTGGGGGTGAAAGGAAACCACTTTGAAGTAATAGTTTTTGAAACATGCCCACTGGCGTAAAACAACTGTTGTGGTTTTCCTTAATTATGTTGTATACACAGAAGATGTTTTAGTGGAAGAAAGAAGAAACCTAAGCTAAACTTCTTGAGAAATAAGACTAGCTTAGCTAGTTTTGTTTAGAATATAAGAATAATATGTGTTTGAGGGGGAAAAAATCAGAGCTTTGCTTAATATTTCAGTTCTATTCTCATATTTAGAACAGAATTATAGTGAAATTTTGGGAAATAAACAGATAAAAGTCTTCGAGGAATAGTCTGACATATTTGCCAAATATATATGTGGTCATGTATATGGAAACACTTGATCATACCACCAATTTTGAAAGAGTATTTTGAAGTGTTGATGGGTAGTGGTTGATTTGTCGGCCTTCATGAAATCTGAAGAACATGGACTTTGAAAGAGAATGACTTAGTGTGATTTTAAAGACACCATACTTTATAACACAAGAGACACAAGTCTTAGGTGTAAATATTCCTTACATAGAGGGAAAATATTTTAAGTACATCTTGTAGTATACAAGATCACTGTATAATTTCAAATTCTTTGAACCATTTTCAAACATTTTAGAGTTCATCACACTAAAGGGAGGATACCAAACCTTTCCACACCCAAAGCCACTTTCTTCCTTATTCCCTAGCAAAATAAGCTGTAACTTGACTTTCCATTTCCATAACCATAGCTGAGCTCATCAACTGAACTATCCATGTTCTGTTACTCTATCCTATGAACAACCATTTCTTAGTTTACAGGGAAATAATAAGAAATACATTGTCATGAATTTATTGTGTTTCATGGGAATATCTCAAAAAGAAGGCCAGCTTACCATGGCTTTAAAAAATTATTTATAGGAGAAGATTAAAAAACCACTTTAAGATGAAACTAGAATTATTAACAGAAAAGAACTGGCAGTAAGTGGCTAGACTTGACCACCATATTTTCTATCTGGTCTGACATTCTATAATAAGAGTAATGAAAGTTTCCTCATATTTTTACAATTTATTATATGTTCAGTATGTTGTTCTCTATTTCAAAATTTTATTTTTTTTGATAAAACTTTTCTTAAAGGTCAGGACTAATAGCAGGGTGTAGCTAAGGAGTAGAATCTTTGACTGCATGGACTTTATCAGTTTTCCCCTTAGGGATAGATAGCATTAGATACATGGTATTGAATGTTGTAAAATTATAAAGGGAATAGAGATTTTTGTTTGTTTATCCACAGGCCTTTCTAGACATTGCAGTGAGCCCTTAACACATGCATCTCATTTAACTTTCACAGAAACTCAATGACGGAAAGAATGAGAAACATTGTTTCCATTCTGCAGTTGAAGAAGCTTAAAATTGGGCAGGTTGATGAATTTACCAAACATACAGAGGTAGTAAGTGGAGAAATGGGAATTTGAAACCATAGGTGTTTGATGCTCAAACTCCTCTCCCATGACAATACGACTGCCAATATTAGAGATTCTTTGTTACTAATATGGAGTAAAAATGGGCTTATTTTAGACAGTGTTCCAAATCCTTTCTCGGTATGTTTCCTTAAGTCATCATGAACAGTTTATATACACTTCCTTTACCTTAGTCTTCATATCTACTAAATAAAATCACATACAAAATCTGACTATTTGTGGAGATATTATAACTAAAAATGAAAGAATAAAACTGGTAATACATTGCACAATGATTTGAAGTGTAGAGTACTGTTGTAGATTTGACTGCTGCTGCTGTTGATGATGATGAAGGTAATCACACATTTGTTAATTTGAAATTCAGGTAGTTTTACATAGAAAGCAGGTGTATTGTGGGTATTTTTTTATAACTTATTTTTAACTGAGGTAATGTTTGTCTACACCATTCGGTATCACCACCATAGTGCACCCACCACCAAATCACTCATAGTCCACCACCGTAGTCCACTTTCCTTCTTCTATTCCCGTTGTTCTTACCCTTCACCACTTTCTCCCCCATCATCCTTCAGTTCTAAAGTCATCTTTGAAAGGGGTAGTTTTAATATAGTAGTCTTTATATGACCCAGTTTGCTTTCTTTATATTCCACATATTAGTGACACCACCCAGCATTTATCTTGCTTCTGACTTATTCACTTAGCACTCTCCCTTTATGTTGCATCCATATTGCTGCAAATGGCATGAGTTTATAATTTTTGATCACTGAGTAATACCCCATGGTCTGTCTTTACCACATCTTCTTGTTCCTCTCATCTGTTTTTTGGGCACTTATGTTGTGTCCATAAATTGTGCTGCATTATACATCAGAGTGGAAGTTTCCATTCCAATTAGTGTTTTTGAAATTTTCAGGTAGATGCTTAGGAGTGAACCTACTGGAACAAGATAGCAAATCAATTTTCAATGTTTTGAGACATCTCCATGTTGCTTCCAATAAAGGAAGGACCAATCTCTGGTGTTTCCCTTTAGTTTTCTTATTTTTGTACAAGATTATTTGATGAGCCTGTCCAATTCTTTTGTGATATTTCTTAATTACATATTTGGAAAATCATGTAAAATGACATTTTGGTTTTGTGTTGTCTTATGGTGATTAGGAAGGATTTCAATATAACATGTTTGTTCATGTACTCATGTACTGAATCTGGATATGTAGTTAATACTTTTTATTTTTTTAACTTGAAAGGTTATATCTAGAAAAGCTCTTTGTCTTCATGATCTTTCAACTGGGATCACAAATGAGAATGTATGGGTGTGGGAATTTTCTCTCATAAAATACACATAATTTAGAAAGTGAAAGTAAAACTGGTTATATAAGGCTAACATGCTTGTTAGAAAACTGACTAGAAAACTCATGTAATACAGAATGCTTTTTAATCCAACTGATATACTTCCTCACTGTCAGTAACTACTCTAGCTCTCATGAAAACCTTTTCCTAGTGTAACTCTTAATTGCAAAGTAACAGAAATAAGGACCAGAAAGATTGCCTTCTGTTTGCAAAGACTTGACATTATGAAACCCTTTTAGGAGAAACTATCAGCATGGCAAAATATCATTTAGATGTGAACTAATAGAATCAGACTAAAAATGAGTTGATTGATTTCTATAGTGACATCAAAACTTAAAAGTCATCATAAACCCACTGGAAGCATTTCCTTTTTCTGTTATTGTCATGTCATTTATATCATATATGTAAACTGTACCACCAAATGTTACCAGAGTAGCTTTGTTCTTAAATTACTTAAAAACATTTTGTTTTCAAACCAGTTGCATTCTCATTAGATATAAAATATTTAATTATAAATCAGCTAAAATGTGTTAATAAAATAACTTATAAAAGTACCCCACATATTTACAACACTTAAGTTTGCTCTCTAATTATCTACCATTAAATACTTGCTTTGCATTTACATTTTTTAATGCATACTTTCAGGAAAGTTTTTCTACTTAAGGATTTGTGGCTAAAATACAATATTTTCACCTTGCTGGTCAGTATTTCTGGTGGACTAATTCAGATAAAGTTGCAAAGAGAATAGAAAAGAAAGCATTGCAATTTAGATTTGCGATCTAGGTATATTTTGATATAAAATTAACATGCCCAAACAGCTAATGTATCTGATACTGTAATCAATTCAAGACTAAAAAGATGAACCAATAGGGTCTATTTTAGTTTGAGAACATTAGAAAATTGATCATAATAGAACTTGTCCTTAACAAATTTTCAACAAAAACAAATGTTAAATCACTAATTCAGGCTAGACAGATTCTGTCCATGGCAGTTCTTTTCCATGGTAATTACAGCAATGAACCATTTTGACAAGGAGATTGGAAAAGTCCCTCATTTACTTCAATCATATCTTCTGGGTCTCTAACTTATAAGCCCTAAACTTCACATGGATTTGTTTGTTCCTTCTCATTATATACCTCAAAAAAGGGAGTGTTCCTCTGTGTTCAGCTGTGTACACAAAGATGTACTCTATGGTCACCTACCCAAAGTGATATGACATTCAGTCTGCGAGGAAGTTGAGAAGATTAGGATAATCAGCATTCATTCTGTTCATAAACTATTCATATTTCCTTGATTAGAATCTTCTCATTCAATCTTCTCCAATTTCCACATTGAGTTCATTAAAAAAAAAGCGACTTTCATTATATTGATGTGAGGTTACTATTATCCCTAGTGTTAAAGGTCAAGTTTAAGTTTGAGATTGAGTTTGAGGCTAGATAACTTAGGAACACCCTTTTGTCTGAAACATCAATGCAATTCAAGATTCCTGAGTATACCTACTAAGACAGTGCTTTACCTTTCTTCCATTTTCTATTCAAGCAAATATCTTTCAAGAACTTATTTTTTTTAAAGATTTATTTATGCATATAAGCACTGGGGTACAGCCCAGAGGTGTGGGGGTGGTGAGAGAATCCACCAGACAAAGCAGGACACAGAACAGATAGATTGACAGAAACACACTGCTGAGGGAAGCAGCGGGAGAGGCAGGAGAGGTCTGCCACGCCATGTGGGTCCCCTCCCTGGCCGGCAGCAGGGATCGAACTCATGCTGCAGTGGTTGCGGTTTGCTTCATAGTGTGTTGCTTAACCTACTGTGCCACCGGGGTGGGCCCCTCTTTCAAGAATTTAATAAGAAATTTAAAAATTGATGTCAATTCATTGCTTACCACTGATCAGATCTTGCTAATTGTTGTAGCTCTTTGTTGTGTTTTTTTGTTTCTGGGTTGCTATCTAAGTCTATTTTTGTTCTGGAAATATTGCAAGATTTCAAATGTGTTTTAATAAACAAAATACACTCAACTGTGAGGATAATTGAGAGCCATTAATGCCAACTGCTAAGAATGCCATTATAAAATCATTTTTGGAACATCAATGGCATACTTCTACTAGTAGCAAACAGCTGTCCAGTGTTCCTACTTCAGAACCAATTACAAAAGAGGAGATAGTGTTTGATGAGGTACTCTAGGAAAGCACTGAAGTGAATTGGCACTCCTTGTCAAACTACAGTGCTTATGACTCAGAAACAAGGCAGACTCATCAAGGGAAAATAAGAGTGAGTGGACTCCTCAAGGGAAAATAAGAGTGTGTGTTTGAACAGAAGAAAGATTGAATCTCCATAAGTGTCTCAAACTAGCGTCTCATAGGCAAGAAGTACCTAGTATCAGGAGATCCTGACTTAGTGCAGTAGATTGGTGTCCATGAAAACAAAAGGGAGCCCAAGGGATGCTTAACTGCCTGAAATGGTAAGCCAGTTATGGATGCTGAGCATGGAGGAAATTCAGATTAGTGAAAAGAAGACCAGAAATCAGGTATTAGGCAAAGAAACAAGATAAGAATTCAACATGAAAGAGTAAAACAACTGTTACTAATATTAGAATGGGCTCTAAGTTTGCATATAGAAGCAGGCCTAAACTCAGTTACTGCACTTGTCATTTTCAGACAGAAAAGAAATAAAAAAATTGATTTGATTTTTGAATCCACTAGAAAACAGATTCCACACATCCATTAGATTGATATTTCCCCAGCTACAAAAGGTGTAGCAAAAGTCGTGAGAATTTGTGGCAGGCAAAGAGAAGAAATTCAGGAATGATCATGAGACCCCACTATAAATAGTCTATCACTCCATCACTCTTGCAACACCAGTAGAAAATCATTCACTCTGTTTTTCTCATGGCTGCAGATAGAACATGCATACTTTATTTGACATTTTTTCTCTTATTTTACAGAGTTATCTGGAAAGGTAGGTAGCTCTTCCTAGTTTATCTACATTCTATTCTTCATCTTAGTCCCCACTTAAGTCTTAACTCTAAATAACTACTTAATACGTTTCCATAAATAGCTTCACCTGTAAGATGTCAGTAAGGAAAGTATGAAAGTACACTGAATTACTCTTCGTGAGTTTCACTGAACTGAAAATTTCCAAATTGTTGTACCTTTGCATTACTTGATGTTTTGACATGTCTGTGTTCCTATATGTTTGACTGGTAAGAGATCTAAAAATATATGATGAAATTTCTTTTGATCTCCTTTGTTGAACATCTGAAAAAGTTTACTTAGCATGTGGTAACAATTTTAATTTGGGAGCATGCTGATAATAAAAAGATGTGTGTGCATGCATGCATCCACAAGTTAAAATGAGTTCACATATACTTGTTCTCAGCATTCGGCTTGCCTAACTTTGTTTTTATAAACAGAACCATTAAGCTTGTGGTTTTGGTAACTAAATGCAGAGTAAATAAAGTATGAGTCAGTCAAAAATTTTGATAGCATCTATACATACTACTTAGTATTTTTTTGTATTTGGCGCATCTGCTCTAACATGTTTACGTGACACATTAGTGAAAATATCATATGGAGTACCTATTAATTAGACATTCAAGAGAAATAACTTTTTATGTCTTCCTAAAGGAAAGGATTTTATTTATATGTAACAGTTACTGGAATGGTAATATATTCTGTATATTAAAAAACTGCATTCTTTTTAACCTTTGGATTTTTTCAGTATCATATTTATCTTAAATTTCATATGTGAAATATGAGGAAAATAACAAATATATGCATACATGTACTTGTTACTGATTTCAATTATTTTATGCTCTTTTAGAGAAAGAAAAATTGAAAAATATAAAACATGATAGCATATTTCATTGCTAGTTTCTATTTTTTATCATAAAAAAGTTATTAGATAATACAAATTGAGGACATGTTTTGTTTTGTTTAGTTACCTCATGACCGGTATTGAATGATGTTAACAGGTAACCATTGCACCTAAATATTTGATTTTCAGGGTTTTTAAAAGTTCCATATATTCATTTATTTCACATAGATTTTAAAGCTATGTGGTTTTAGTTTTCCACAAGGTGGTCATTAGGAAAATTGTCTAAAAAATTTATTCCATTTTGTCATAACATCAAACATTTTATTATACCATGTTTATGTATTTACTACTATTACACTACGTCCAAAATATTTCTCTACTTTCTGAAAGGTGACTGAAAAGTTATCTGTACTTTTTCCCATTTAATCACATATCCTCTTGGGACATACTCCTTTTTACATTTGAGTAACCACAGACTGAAACAGGACAGTTAACATAGGAGTGGAAGGCACTGCTCCGCTGTATGCATGGTGGGTGTCTCAACCCTGATTATAATTTTAAAATAAACATAATAGAAGGATTAATTGAAAACAACCAAGCTTGCAATAATAAGAGCACTGTAAAGTTCAATCCCATTGATTCTCATTTTGTATTTGTGTGAGCAAAGCGCAAGGCTAGCATTAAGTTAAGAGTATACCAATGGGGGCCTCCCTGGTGGCACAGTGGGTTAAGCAACGCACTATGAAGCAAACCGCAGCCACTGCAGCACGAGTTCGATCCCTGCTGCTGTCCAGGGTGGTGACCCACATGGCGCAGCAGACCTCTCCTGCCTCGCCCGCTGCTGCCCTCAGCAGTGTGTTTCAGTCTCTCTGCCTGTTCTGCTCCCTGCTCTGTCTCTGGTGAATCCTCTCACTGCCCTGGACTCTGGCCTGTACCCCCACTCTTGTATGCATAAATAAATAAATCTTTAAAAAAAAAAAGAGTATACCAATGAACAATGACAATGTAGCATGTAGATGCAGTGATGGGTTATAAACTTAGAAAGAAAAAAATAGGTTTCTGTCAGAGTAGATTGGGCACCTATCACAAGCTGGTAGAAAAGAGTCAGGATGAAGAGTTAAAGTCGTGGGCACACGTAAGTAAGAACTAACTAACTAAATAAAAAAATTAAATAAGTTGAAAAGTAGTTCCATCAGCTGGAGAAATTAGAGAAAAGCAAGATGGAACTGTGAAGGATGAAGTTGGAATGAAAAGTGTCAGTATATAGATTATAAACTAAAGATTTTGAACTTTCTTCTATATGAAATGAATATATAAAATGAAAAGGCATTTGGATTTTAACCAAGGTAGTGACATTTTTCAAATAGGCCTTAGCCTGCATGTTTTTATAACCTTAAATCTTTTTGAGTACCATATGAGGTAGCTATTATTATCATCCTCATTTTGTGAAGATTAAAGATACAGGAGATGAAGAGTGAAGGTGAAATTATAGTGAGGGGTGTTTGTAGATATAGGGAGTTAATCGCTGTAAGTTAGCTGAGAAAGAATGATCTTTTGTGACTCTGGAGCTTGACCATAGCAGACAGATTTGAGAACTGGTTAAGAATTAAATTCACAGGACTTTATTGTGGAGTGAAAGGACATAACAATAAATTGGAAGAGCAACAGAATTTAATGTTTATTAGTTAAGGGTAGCTTAAATAGAGAAGGGTGGAAATATTTAGAAATTAAGTTTTGAGTTTGGGATGACTCTGAAATATCAAAATGAGGAATTTAACTGTTGCTTAGATAAATTGGCTATGGATATCTTTGTTCTAAGTTCAGTGATAAGATTGTTGCACTGTAAACCGAAACAAGGAGCACAGTTGAACATATGAACACAGAGTCTCTTATTAATCATCTCTCTTGACCAGAAGTGATCAAGGGGAATATCTCATCTCTTCCTATGACTTTGGTGGAAGATGTTTCTTATGACTTTGGTGCCCTTTGCTCTAATAACTACAGAAAGAATGGTAATGAATAACATACGTTAGGTAGTGAGTTTAATCTCAAACACTTTACATATATTATTGCCTTAAATCCTATTGAGTACCATATGAGGTAGCTATTATTATCATTAGTATCATTTTGTGAGGATGGACTGTAAGATTGAACTTACCCAAGGTTGTGTTGCTACTACATAGGGGAGTTCAAACCTGGACTGGTTTGTCAAAGTGTGTCATAAAAATCAAGGACTTGAATTTCTGATTTATTTCAACTCCATCAATGACTTTAAAGGGATTGTTTCTTGAGAAAACTTTTCTATTTGTGAAGGGCCAAAAGTCTTCTTTGTGTTTAGCTATCTTTTACTCAATTCCTTGGGTTAGGCCTTTGTAGGCACCAGGCCCCAGTCTTCTTGGTAAAGTGTTCCTTCCATGAGTCTGAGTTGAACATCCTCCCCCATTTGAAAAAGCATAGGCTAAAGTATTTTCTGTGTTGTACTTTTTAACAATCTCACCAGCTATGAACAAACCTTTCCTTCTTATAAGGAAAAACAATATTCTAATTCCCTTTTGTACGCTTTACATATAATTAAAAATCATCATGATTACATCATGATTTCTGTCTTCCACTAAAAATATTGTGTGCTACTTGAAGGAAGGGACCATAGCATTTTCTATGAACTCATCATATCTTGTTCCTTGAGTCTTAGTGTTGTGTGTGTGTGTGTGTGTGTATGGTGTAATATACACATAAGAAACTGAATTATGTATGTATGTATATATTAATTATGAAGGTGATGATATTTTGAAATATTTTCTATGCAAAAAACATGAGTATAAACCCAGATGTTACACATTTTCTGATATGGGAGGGGGAAGTAGTAATTATGGTCCTGTAGATTATGTTAAGAAAGAGTTTATTATTTCCATTGAGAAATAGCTTCATATTTACTAATGGGGATAATTAAAAGTATGCCTAGGGTAAGAGTTAAGGCTCTGCCTTTTATCATATCATTTTCTTGTGTAATTTGTCAGCTTTGTAGTTGGAGAACAAAGGTTAGCTCTGCACTGTGTTATCTAGGGTAGGTATTGGAAAGCCATGTTTTCTTAACAGGCATTTTTTTTTTTAATCCTGCTAAGAAAGTATAAATGATTTATCAGTATTTGAATAAATGACATAATTTTGGGATTATTTTCTGTTAAATCTAATTATAATACTAGGCTATATTTATAAGTTACATTTCTGAAAAAAATACTAAAGGAATCATTTGAATTTTTTTCCTTTTTAAATTTCCAGAATATCATCACTAGTAAAGAGCCCCATTGTTACAAAACTTGTGTTTTGCTCTATTTAGCACACTACACACTAGTGTTGACTTTGCTTTGTAATTGGCTTTTGCCAGTGGCTTAAACTTTCATTTCCTAATTATAAAAAAAAGGGGCTCCACCAACTCTAAAGTTTCATACTCCTCTACTAGAAATTGGATTATTAAAATGTAAAGTAGGATGTCAGTGATGGCAATTAGTATATAAGTCTTATTATTATATATTAGTTACTATTCTGTTTTACATATTTTTATTTTATAAAATCCTTGTAATCAGTAAGTTAAGCATTATGATCATTTCCATTTTATCAATTGGAAAATTGCAGCATGGAGAGTAAGTGATCTGCCTGGGGGCAAATCAAGCTCAGACTAGAGGCAGGATTCTGTACCTATATACACTGTAATAACCGCCATTATATTTTTATTTGCTATTTTTTATGGATTTGGGATTAAGAGAGGGTGTAGGTCTTTGGCTGCATATAGGCAATTTGGCCAAGTACTACCTTTTAAAAAGTCACAATAATGTTGTTTTCCATTTGTGAGATGAGTTAGTTAAAAATAAATCTGTAGTCGGTATACTTTAAATTTAAAAATTTTAAATAATCTAAGATTTCAATATATGTTTCAATGAAATGTGTTTTTTTTATTTTTGGTAATAATTTTTGTGCTTATGAAAAAGTTGATATGAGAGTATCAGTTGGCACAAACACATGAACAAAACTGAGTATCTTGTTTTTTTTAAGTTCTGTATTTTACAGTTTTCCTTCGTTTCTCCTTCCTAAATTACATCTTTATTTTTAGCATGTTGACATACTTATCTGATGCTGTACAGTAGGGTTCAGTAATTAAATCAAGTGATAATGATGATTTCTTTATCACTCAAGGCATAGAGAAATCTTGAACTCCTATTTTCAATGGGGAATAAAAAAGGTATCAGCAGATCAGGTATCTGCAATTAGACTCTAGTTTTAGATATTGCAGATATCTTTCCTCCTACTCAACATCAAGTTTTATGTGACAATTGATGATTATTCTTTTTAAGACTATGTATCTTCTGAGTGTTCCAATTAAAGTGTACATCAGAACTATGTACAGGGTATTTTTTAAATGCAGGAAATAGATTCCAAGTCCACGCTTGCGCGTCTGATAGGCATATATATATTTCTTAAAACCCAGTGGAGACTCCATTATGAACACATGGCTAAAACACAATGATTAAAAATGAAGTCTTTGCATCCTGATGGACTCATGTTTATGTTTTAACTTCATGAGTTACTTGCTATATTAATATATAAATTAGCTTACCAAATATAAGCCTCAGTTTTTTCATATATTAAATATTGATATTACTTTCAAATGTGATGATAATGCACAATAAACACTCAAGATAGTAAATGCTCAATAAACTACAGATTTTTAATTTTGCTTTTAATTTATTTTTTTTTAATATCCAAAAAGGGGGAGGTTTATTAGCAAATAAAGAAAGAAGGAGACTTACAGACACAAACGGGCAGGAAGAGCTGCCTGATATTAATTTCTTTTAATATTTATACATTGTTTATAATTTGTAAGCTGGTTAGAACTCCCAGTTTACAGGATTGTTCTCATTAGTGCTATGGTGATGTCCAGGACAGGATTATTCATTTCTCTTTGAAACACACAACTGTGCACTCCTATAACCATTGATGCTTTCTACTTGCTATTGTCCGTTCAACCTTTGCAGTACTTGGATGCACTCAACCAATGACTGCATAATTACTTGTGAAATTGCTTATTACCAAATTCTGCTACTTCAGCAGCCCTCTATCTAATAATGGCACATTAGTTGGTAAAGTAATAAATCATATTTTAAAACTCATAACATTTGCAAGAATGACAGGATGATGAAAACAAAGAAACACATTCCAGAGCAAAATTAAAGTGTATGCAGCTATTGTGCTGTCTAGTCTTGTTTATGGACATGACACCTACCGTCACCGCATTCAATTATGAGACAAATTCTATCAGCATCTCTTAGTACCACACTTCACACCAGATGGCAGGGCATAGTTTCCCACAATGAGATCCCAGAACTCATGCAATCCTGAGAAGTTGAAACCATTCTACATAAAAGTCAACTCCCTAGGGCTGGAGGGGAGTTGAGCACATGGCAGGCAGATGAAACCCTATGAGGGTCCCCCGTGGCACAGCCTGAAGCAATGTAACATCACAGTGGATAGCTGGAAAGCACCTGCAGCTGAATGGGTAGTCTGGACAGAGATCAGGGATGGCTCAGCTCATTTAGAGCTTAGCTCTTGTAATATCCTGGAGACAAACTGGCAGGAACAGATGCAACAGCAGCCTCTAGCTGGAAAATAGCAGCCACAAGAGAACAATGTATATTGGTGATTATAATAATTACATATAACGTTGCCACATAGCACTTTTATATATGTGTTTCTGCTCCTCATAGTTCTGCAAAAAAGGTAAGACTCCTATTAAAGTGATTTTTAAGATTACAAAATGGATGGGTAAAGAAGTGACATGTTCAGTGGCAGACAGGTGGAAAAGGTTGACATATCGACAAAAGAAGATGCAGATTTTTAGGAGCAGAAGCTCATAAAAATTTCAGTCTCATCAAAGAAATAGAGTACAATGCAATAATGCATAATCAGGCATGTCAAGGATCCTGTGTCAGTGAAGGGCCTAAAAGTCTCAACTTGGTCAGATTCAGAATAAATCCACCTATGCATGTTGGTTTTTAATGTCATGGTTTTCCTAGAAAGAAGTACAGACTCGCGGCTTGAATTGTTATAATAGAGATTTTTGTTGTTCTATTTCAAGAAAAGGATGTTTTTGGTCATGCCATGCCACACTTTTTAGATAAGCTAGCAAGTCCTATATTAATCTACAGGATAGGATCATAGACTGACATAAATATCATATTTTTCTGTTTGGTAGCTAACCCAATACAGTGCCTATCATGGAGCGATGTAGGGAGAAATAGTGTCAATGGCAGCAAATACTTGCAAGCAAATAGAGAAGTAGACTCTACTGATGGTGTGTTCAGCAGCTGTTCTCCCCTCATCTTTGCTGGCAGAGCTGCAGTTTTGATCTGGTGTGTCCATCACTCCTCACAGTCATAAGGAAAGACAATCCCTTCACTCATGTATGTGTTTTTCCACTTCCATAACATTAGTAGTTTTCCCAGATGATGGTTGACCCCTTCCCAGATAATGAGATAGAAACAGAAATCTGATTGGACTTCTCTTAAAAGTTGGTATGGCACTTCTCTCCTTCACCACCATATTGAACCACAAACAAAAGGTGAGTATTGGAAAGTGGAAAGATGAAAGTACCTGGGTCCATAAAAACAGTTCTCTTAGAGCATGAATTATTCCTGGAACTTTCTATCTCAAATCTTTTTGGCTTGGGGATATAATACCCTTTCCTTTTACATTAGTTCAACTGAGTAGTGACTCAGAAATTTAGAGCTCAATATCCTCACTGATTCAAATATTTAAATATTTGCAATGGACTTCAGAGTTATAAAATTTGTAAGAGAAGCCATAAATCTAGGGAAAGAATGATATGGCAAGAAAAGGCAGAGGTTGGAGTGGTGTTCAATACCCGTATCCAGTATAAAAGCAAGATTGCCAGAAAAATAGACTGTCAGGGGTTTCTATTAAGTTTCATGGTGGGTAGACAATTATGAACAAGATGACAATGGTAGCTGGTATGGTCTTATGTCTCTGAACCACACACAGTGTTTTAGCCAAAGTTACCTCAAATAAATAAATAAATGAATAAACAAATAAATAGGATTTTACATGAGTCATCTATACAGATTTCAAGCTAGCCCAAGATATTGGTAGAATTAGACAGCAATTGAAAGGGGTATATGGGATTGAATTATCTAAATCCTGATTATAAGAATCAGGTAGGACTGAGAATGATGAGATGGCACAGTTAGATGTGTGTGTGAGCGGATTGAGCTATACAGAATGGGGATTATTTTTTTCCTTGAGTCTTGAAGATTAGTGACCTAAAAAAAATCTTAGTTAACTTGAAAAGTAAATGTTAATGGTCTTTGGAAGCACTGGGGAACTGAGGGGCTGAGAGCCTCCCAATACTCTCTCAGGTCAACCAGATTTCATTAAAGACAAAAGGGGGCATAAAAAATATGGCAGAGGTGAAGATAATGAGCAGACCATTTATAATTTCCCAAAAGATACAGTGAGAGTTGAATGTTGGGATTTTGATAGCATATAATGTCACCTATTTTTTATATTTTCAAGGAGTTTTTTTTCTTTACATGAAAAATATTCATGCTATTCAAAATATTAGTCACAAGTCATTACTGAGACAGAATCCATTACTTCATTGTTTTAAGGTTCTGAGATTATGGAAAAGTCCTCATTCTTATTCATTAAAGATTAGTTTATACTTGAATTGTAGTTTCATTTGTAAATTTGAACTGAAAGTTGAAGTAAAGCCAAATTAATGCTTTTGAAATGTGAATGCTGTTATCAATATCTTAACTTTTATTTCTCTGTTTTCATTATTAAAAAGTCATAGTCTTGCTCTTAATCATTTTAGTCCCCTAAAACACAAAACAAGTGATGACTTGTTGAATTTTAGTTATGTGTGGTCTAGTTCTCTAGATTTGCCAAAATCAGTCAACACCTATTAGAAATAAATTTCAGCACTTTATTCAGACTTACTAAGTAGGTTTATTATTTTGGATGACTATACTGATCTTTCATATCTTAGTATTTGGCCCAGCCAATATTAGATTAGTGAAGTGATAATTCATTCATAATTCATTCATAATTCTTTTCCTCTAACATGTTAGAGGCATTAATCTATTATGCTAATTTTGTAACTTGTAATTTTTAATTTTGTTGTTGTGTGACATTATTAAAATTACATACTATGTGGCATTATTAAAATTTCATAGTGTGTAATCTTGTCTAATTTTCACAGTAATATATTTATAGTATGAATTATAGCATGTCTTAGAGATACTTATTTATCAATTAATTTTTGGTATCTTGTAAATTCAGTATTTAATTTTAGTTCTTTCAGTTTTTTCAACTTTAACAAGAATTCTTAGCCCCTTATAATTATAGAACCAAATGGATCAGTGTATCCAAATGCTTCTTCTTTTTTTTTTTTTTTTTGCAAAACAAAAATCAACAAGAAATGGTAAATGATTAGATAATTTGGGATTATTTCAAATTGTAGGTATCATAGGACTATCTATAGAGAAGCAGAATGTGACAAATGCCTCCTAGTAAATAAGCAATATCATTTGACTCAGAGTGGGGAGTCAAATAAATAAATATAAGAGATCCATTTATTTTATTTAGCAACACTGGATATGCTAGTAATGCTGGATTTCCTAACAGTGATCTTTTGAGTTCTATTTTTTAAACTTGTTCTGAGGTCAGTATAAATGAATATTATGTAAAAGTCACATCTAAGTGATTGCTTGAATTAAGTCAGACTTTTCTTATGACAATGTGAATTAGCAGACAAAATAAGCCCCATCAAAATGAAAATACCTGTGCTTATAATTACATTGGATGTTCTTATTCCCTTTAAAAAATCAGTAATATCTTGCTCCCAAAAGTCAATATAGAATTATAAAAAAAAAATTCTAACTTCAACTAAATAAATGATATCTGGATTTGTCTATATTAAATGTAGCATTTTTCTGTGTGATATTTTAAGCAATCATTAAAATATTTGCTGTGTTTAAATATTTAAATAGTTAATATTAAGTCCTAAATTATATAAGAATTAAACAATACAAATAGTTATATTACAACAAACATGAAGTACTGGTCTGTGCCTATATCATTATTAAGTCTTTTTTAAAAGGTCATTTTATTAAACAATTACCACTGCATGTTTAAAAAATTGACAGTGACTCTCAAAATGTATTTGTATGACTAGCGGCATCTCTGTCACCTGGGAGCTTGTTAGAAATGACATTCTTATGTACTACAGCAGAGTGACAGAATCAAAATTCTGAGCGTGGGTTCTAGCTAGCTGTATTTTGACAAGAGGTCTAGGTGATTCTGATGTGAGCCAGAGCTTGAGAGGCACTAAGTTAGGAGTGCCAGTCTCAGAATTATGTAAGTCTAAGTTATTCACTTACCAATTGTGTTACTTGGATGAATTACTCAATTTCTCTAAGACTTGAATTTCACATTGTAAAATGGTAATGCCTGCATCATTGGGATATCATAAGGATGAAGTTATAAATGATAATATGATGTACATAGCATCATTCTGACACATATAAGCACTCAAGTGATGATTTTAAGAATAGCATCAAGGAATAATTATTGAAATTCACTGACACTTTTTAATAAAATACTTCCTAAAATATTATTTTTATGTCAAAAATAAATATTATGGTTCATCTTAGATTTAGCTTTATAATGTGGCCATAATAATCATGTCACTTTTCTGAGAAACATATATCAAATATATGTGACAGAAACTCTTCTTGATCCTACCTTTCCAAAGATGAAAAAGATAAGCCAGTTATCCTGATCTTAAGGATAAACCAAAAAAAGGCAGAGAAAATCAAATAAGTAGTAAGTAATGCAACAGATTTCAAATCTGGAAGTCTGGCTGAGAACTTGTGCTCTTATCTGTGTCTCTGTAGATATTTTTTGTTGTTTAAATGAACGCAGATTACATTCATTTAATTTATGTACCCTTGTTGAGTTGTGAGTTTTATAATGAAAACTAAGCTGTTTTCATTGGCACATTCCAAAAAAGCCTGATTCTGATTTTGATCTACTTGTTGAAATTCAACAGCTCTTTTTGGAGTACTGCCTGTTGTTGTGGGCTAAGAAGAAATCTAAATAAAATATCTGCTATTTGAAAGGGCATTTAACTTGTATTCACTAGAATTTGCAAACCAAAACTAAATGAGTACATTTACATAGAGCTCATTCCCATAGTGCATTACCCTACTACAATGAAAATGTAGGGTAGGCAGATGTGGAAGTTACTAGGGATAAGAAATTGTCAGAGTAAGAGGAACCTTGTTAATATAAAGATGGATTATAAAAGGAAGGTGTTAATAAGTAACAAAAAAATTGTTATTGATATTAGAGTAAGGAAGCATTGAATTGTAGGCCAAATGTGTAAGGTGGTTGTCTAATTGACAAGTACACAGAATAGGTATGTATAAGGAAAATAAAAGTTAAATTTTATACATACACACAAAGAAGTCAAAGACAATTAAGAAAAGTAAGCAAATCGTACTTCAGTGTTTTGAGGGGAGTGAGATAGTAAAGATACAACTGTAGCCAGTTCATAGGGAATGATATTGAGTTGATGAGAGCTTGGAGCCTTGCCAAGAGATTTTATCCATTTTAAACATGGTTAAAGTCTCCTTTGCAGTATTTTCACAATTGAATGGGAATAAATACAGAAATTAAAGAAAATGACAATATATATGTGTTGTTTTAACAGACTGAAAAAATGAGAAATAGACCTATAAGAGTGAGTTTCTTATAATGTATTTATAACACACCTCGAACATTTTAATAATAGGATCACAATCTTAGACTTCGTATCTTTTCAATCTATGCACAAATGCTCCTTTCTCTTGGTAGTTACATCCCTGAACACAGCTTAGCAAATGGAGTTCAAGCTACAGTTCAGATCTCTTGGTTATTTTCTGGGTGTAATTGTGTAATGAATAACCTATTCAGCTGTATATGGTGGTTCCTGCTTCAGAAAGAAATTTTATTAGTTATCTAGATGAGTCTGTTCACACCAAAAATTAGAACATAAAGTTCAGAAGCAAAAAACCTTTTCTAAGTTACTGAATATATATCCCTAACAATTGCTAATGACTAATAATACAGAATTAATATGTGGAGAATTAAGAATTAAAGTTAATTTAATGTCCAGGACTTGTTATAACCTATTACATACAACTAAGTTTTATAAGAATTTTTGTTACTATGCTTTGAACAAATTTGAATTGTTGTTTTTAATTTCCTCTGCCATAAGAACTTAAAAACTCTTGTTTTCCAATTCACTTGTAAATTAAATAAAATGTTCCCATATTATCTCATAATTTACAGGTGTTTGGTAGCCAAGCCTTCATTGCCCAAACTGTATTATATTTCCTTATGCCACAAAACTAAACATTTTGAGCTAAAATTGTACTGTTATCTGTCAGAACATCATACCTGTACTCTTAGCTATTTGTCTACTGTCTGTGTATGTGTTTGATAATAAAAATCTATTGTGGTTAAAGTTTATAAAGTGTTTCAAAATATGCCAGCCATGATATTTAGGATTTATATAGGCAATCTCATTTAGTTATAACAATAATCAACATGTTCGCCCCTATCCTACAGATGAGGAAATTGAGATATTGAGTAGTAAGGGGGTAATTAATGCTTAACGCACTTTCAACCTCAAATAACCTGAGCTACAAGTCTTATCAGTATATCACTATATTAATATTTTGCTCTATACTGAGAATTCTTGCATATGGTAGTATATTTAAGGAATTATAAACCTATTATTCAAAATGTCTTTCTGATTAAATAGGCACCGTTCCCTAGGAATCACTCTTGCTTTAGTTGCTTAAAAAGCTGAGTTAGTACAAAGCCACTTCATATTTCATAAAACCATAATAATGTTTTATATCTTTCAAGTTTCAGTACATTTAAACAATAAGGAGTTTTATTCATAATCACATGGATAGCTCCTTGGACAATGAAATATAATTCAGCATGATTTAGTCCTGGACCAGATAGCTTGGTTCACCAAGAGAGAAGTCTGTTTGATAAGGTTTAAAGAGTGCCTAAAATCTTAGGAGATGTGATTTATACCAGTGGTTCAGTTATTATTAACTAGTTGTGTTACCTGAGGCAAGGCATTTTACTTCCATGAATCTGTTTTACCATCTGTAAAGTGATGAATTTATATCTTCCAGCACTATTATTCTGTTAAATTGGAATTTTTCCTGCAGCTAAAACTCACAAATTAAGTAGACCCTAAGAGTACAGTAGACATAATTTAATCTTGAATCACAGTAACATTTTAGAATCTTGAATTTAAGGTCAATACTATGAAAATTAGTTGTCATTGTGCAATAGATCTCTAGATTTGCTATTAATAGTGAATATGCATTAAAAGAAAGAAAATAGAAGTCCTTGGTCTGTAGCAAAGGTTTTTGTTTATTTTTTTAGTAATGGCTATATTTTTTGATTTCCTTTGACAAATACAATTCACTTTAAAATTTATATTGTTTATTTATTTGGTCAGGGATTAACCTTTCATTGCTGTTTTCACAATGTCATATGAATAACCAGCACATAACAGGCAATCAATGTATATTGAAAAACTGAGTGAATTTAATATAAGACATAGATTAATCTATTACTGTATACTTAGCTCAGTGTCAGGATCTGGGAAAATGCAGAGATGCATGTCAATTTTAGCGGTTTGATGATTTCAATATTTCATAGGACAAGCAAACATGCATGCTCATAATGATAGCCCAGTGTAATACATATTCTAGTAGACAATTAATATTGGAATCCAAGAATATATGAGAAAATAACTCTTTTATTTCTCTTTTGCAAATTAATTGGAGGTTTACTAGATATAAAAGAAGGAAAAATCATTGGTGACTAAACAAAGGAAACATACACAGGGACATGGTACATATAGATAAAGTGAAAATATTGCATAAAGTACATGGAGATAAGGGGTGGGAAATGTAGCTGTACAGCTTTAAGAAACAGTATGAAAGTGCTTGCTTGTCCATATTAAGAATTTCTCCTTAACTTTTTATAGGTTACTTTATTAAATAATGAATTTGGAGTTAAGGCAACTTATAGTCAGCTAAGATTTTCAAGCAAGGGAGTAATGGAATCTTATTGGTGTTTCAGAATATACTATAGTGGAATATATATTTGCTCTGGCAAGATGGGGAGGCTGGGTGAAAGGAGACTGGTTTTGCACAGCTGCACTGAAAAATGGTGAGCTATAGAGTTCTCAACAAAGGTCTCACACTTTTAAGTTTTTGAATCTGTTTGATAGCAAATATGTGCAAGTTTAAGGGTTATATTAAAAATATATCAGTATAATTAATTTTTCTATCCCTTGCAGTGATTTTTTTATGAAACCCAGAAATGTTATTTGCTTGTTTTAGTAGCTATTAGTTTGGAATGATGGTTCTCATCTTTGACTGTGTATTGAAAATACCATAGTGTACTCTAGAAAAATTACCTCTGAGTCTCTGAGTGTGAGGCCCAGCAGTCCAAATTTTTCTGTCTCCCCAGTGGATTCTGTGTGCAGCCAAGATGAGAACCACTTCAAGGCATTAGACAAGTAATTTCAACCTTCAGCACAAAGAGAACAGGGTGTAGGAATGGCATATAATATTAGAAAAACATAGAAAACTGTTTTAAACTACAATCATTACTTTTCCCTTCTAGATATTTTATATGCCTACCTGTGATTATGGCACATGCTTTAAGTCCATCTAGTTTGAATTAAACCCTCAAAGTTAATCTAGACAAAGAATTTGGCTAAGATCTGGTTTAATATGTCAATTTGGATTGAAGACAAGATGACTTAGTTTGGGAGAAAATTGTGCGATACATTGATGACTTGGAAATGGGACTCAGATGGAGGAAGGCCTCGAGATCGACTCTGGAATTCCTTTGGTGTAGACATATAGCAAGATAGAAAATATGCAAGAATAAATGTGGCTATGGTTTTAGGAAAGTGTTTTTGGTGGAGTCCTTGTGTGTTTAGGATACATTCCTGTGAGACATTCAAATGGCTGTATGTAAAAAAATGGGAACTATTGGTTTAGGATTTAGAAGAAAAATCTGGGATAGGATTATTGACACTGGGCCATCCTACCCAAAGATTGTATATATATATTTGAATTAATTGAATAATATTCAGGCAGGAAGAACATTCAGAATTTTAAAGACTGTATATATATTTGAATTAATTGCATAATATTCAGGTAGGAAGGATATTCAGAATTTTAAAAAGGGGGAAAAATGATAAAACCCTAAAAACATTATTTAAAACACATGGAGATGGACCTCCCTGGTGGCGCAGTGGGTTAAGCAACGCACTATGAAGCAAACCACAGCCACTGCAGCACGAGTTCGATCCCTGCTGCCGGCCAGGTAGGGGACCTACATGGCACAGCAGACCTCTCCTGCTGTGCCCACTGCTCCCCTTTGCAGTGCACTTCTGTTGATCTGCCTGTTCTGCTCCCCACTCTCTGTGGTGAATCCTCTCACCATCACCCCCCACACCTCTGGCCTGTACCCCAGTGCTTGTATGCATAAATAAATAAATCTTAAAAAAAAAAAAAAACAAATGGAGAAAAATCAGTGAAGAAAACTAGTCAGAAACCATTGCACACAAACAGCAGAAAAGAATGTGGTGACCACTGAGAAAACTTGAGTGCCAAGAAGGAGATGTGGATAACAAAAACAATGGCCTACTCAGGACCAGATGAACAGATATCACAAAACAAAATTGAGTAGGGAACTTCATACTACTTTATTTCAGCAGTTGTTTGATTAAAATTACATGGAATTGTTAACTTTTTTGTTTGCTTATGCATATAGAAGAACTGGGCTGTAGAATAGAGGTTCAGAAGTGAGAGGATTTACCAAAGACAGAGCGGGGAACAGAACAGGCAGATCCACTGAAATACACTGCTGACAGAGCAGCAGGCAAGGCAAGAGATGTAAGCAGTGCCTTGTGGGTCAGCTCTCTGCCTGGGATCGAACTCGTGCTGCAGTGGCTGTGGATAGCTTCCTAGTGCTGTGACTTAAACCCTTGCACCACCAGGAAGGCCCCTAATTATTATTCAGTTTTTAAGTGGATCACATGTAATAAATTCTTTAATCCTCACAATTCTCTCATAGAATTTTTATTATCAATCACTACTTTATGATCCTTTTTTATTTTTATTTTACTTTTTCTAATTCATTTATTCATACAAGAACTGGGGCAGAGTAGAGTTGTGGGAGGTGTGAGGACTCATCAGACAGAGTGGGGAGCAGAACAGGCAGATAGACTGAGATACACCACCGAGGGCAGCAGTGGGAGAGGCAGGAGAGATCTGCTACGCCATGTGGGTCCCCCTCCCTGGCCAGCAGCAGGGATCGAACTCATGCTGCAGTGGCTGCAGTCACTTCATAGTGCACTGCTTAACTCATTGCGCCACCAGGGAGGCCCCTATGATCTTTCTTATATATAAGGAAACTTAAGCACAGAAGGGTTAAGAAAGAAAGAAAGAAAGAAAACAAACAAAAAACCGTAAACAACTATTCCAGTGTCATCTACTCAGTAAGTGGCAGTGAAGTTTCTACCTAGCAGACTAATTTACATCTCTGCCATTGAATATTATACTATTTAGATTTATGTGTCTTAGTTTAATGTAAATAAGTTTATATAGGCACCCCTGTCAGAAACAGACAATACATTTCATCAGCAATAATCAAAGGTTTACTTGTTAATTACAGAGTCATCAAGATCACCAAAAGCAATTCCTAACCAGTACTCTATTAAAGAATTTGTTCACAAAGGGGTTGCCTGATGGAGGGCATTCAGGTTTATCCATTCATTGAACAGTATTTATTAAGTGTCTATTATATCTTCAAAACTGCTATGGAGGAAAGCTTTCTGGGGACACATAAGGCAAGACAGATAATAAAAACCAGACATACATGCTATAATAATATGTAATATACCATATAATCATAAAGAGAAGATTCTGATCCCTTAACTGTGCTTCAAAATTCAGAAGGGTAGAATTGTAAGTAAGTGGAAGGCAGATAGCAGTGCAGTCAGTCCTTTGAAACAAGATATAAGTTCTCCATTATTGAGAGCACTGTTGGAACAGTCTGCCCACAGATCTCAGCAGAAACTAGTTAAAGCAATTATAGTTGAGCCAACTGGAAAAAAAAAATCACTTTTCAAACTAATGCCAAAGATGGTTCCCAGATAATAATTCTGTTGTTAAGCTGGGTCCAGAAGGCTTAAGTATAGTGAAGTAGCATAAAAGAACATCAACAAAACAAGGTAAGATTTAAACATTTAACTTAAGGACTCTTTGAACCCTCTAAAGCAAGAATAGTTAGTATAATATTTGTTCTCCACAAAGTGAAGAACTATCTTGGCACATATTTAGTGACCGGTGTTGTTGCTTCTGTTTCTTAACTTTGCTTCTTTGTGTCCACTTGAGCTACATTGTTGGGAAGTGAGTGAATTGCTAATTCAAAGCAAAGAACTGCGAAGTTGATGGAGCTTATTTTATGTTAGTTATTTCACTTTTGTTTCCCAAATATGAAAAGATACACATAATAGAAGTGTAAATAGTGAAAAATGTACTGTCTAGGTAGAATTGTGTGTGGAAATGAACATGTCCCTGCTGTTTTGTCTGGACTTCTCAAAATGAACATCTGTACTTCACGTACTTGCTGTATTTTTTCTCCCTTGCAATTTTTCACATGAACTGGTGGGATATAATCATTTCAGATTTGTATTCATCTTGATAACTTAGTGAAAAAACTCCTATTAGGCTAAGCTGGTCAAAAGATATAATTTTATAGCATGACTTACTAGGTAATCAGCTTTGTTTTAATGATGGGTACAAATTGGGATCTATTACACATTTTTTCTAAGTATACACAGGAAGCAAAAATGCCAAGTACTAAATGGTGGAAGACTTTCCCCTCTTTAGTTCATTGAAATTATAAGAAAAAATTAGGTCTCATGATTTGCTTTAGAGATGTCTCCAGATTATCAGTGGGTAGTAACCATGTATTTAGTAGAAGTTTATTAAGTACAGAATACATTTTCAAGTCATTACTATATACCACAGTGAATAGAAAGTCAATTTTGATTTTTTAAAAAATCTACACAGATTTAATAGATTTACTCTAGTGACTATAGTTTTTACAACTTCTGTTGAGCAAGGGGCAAATTTTGAGCTGTATGTTCCTTTTATAAATGGAAAGGAATTAGTTGTGGAATTTGATACATGTAGGCCAGAAACACAAAATAAAAGCATATGAAAATAATCTATCAACATATGAAGGCAAGATGATTGTCCCTGTTTAGTACCCATGTGCTAGTTAATAGGACTATTTTTTTTTTTAAACTGACTCTCTTTTTTTAGAAGATATAGAGATTTTCCATATATCCTGTCTCCACACATGCACAGCCTCCCCCATTATCCAGAGTGGTCTGTTTGGTATAACTGAACCTGCAATGATATGACATAATCACCCAGAGTCTAATAGGTTCTCTGTTGTACCTTCTGTGGTATAATGTCTAATGACATGTGACCAGTTATAGTAATGCAGTTTTTTCGCAGTCCTAAAAATCCTCTGTGTTCTGCCTATTCATCCTCCCCTCACCACTTACCCAACCTTTTATTTTTCTCTTCTTCTCAATTTTTTCATCCTTTAGTTGAGGTGATATTGCATTATACCATTATTTAAGTTTCAGGTATTCATAGTTGAGAATCAATAAGTGTGTATGCTAGTCTACATTCACTGCTGAGTTGAAATCTGTCCTTCATCCATCATTGTGCCCTTAACCAGCTGTGCCCACCTCCCTTCCCCCTTCTCTTCTGGTAACCACTAATCAGTTGTAAAGGCCACACAATTTATTTCTGTTTTATTTAGTTTGTTCATTTTCTCTGCATACCAGACATGAGTAAAATCACATGGTGTTTTTCTTTCTTTTGTCTGTTCATACATTTTATTTTGAAAATGTGTCTCTTTAAAGAGATAGTAAGCATTTACCAAAATCTAAATAGATTTATGATGGTTATTTTTCATCCATTTTAGTAATCATCTAATGAAATGAATAAAATGAATATACATCTATATATAAGAAGTTTAAATGTCTTTTAAGTTTTCTGTTCCCTAAAGAAAAATCTCTATTTAATAATAGTAGTAAACATATATGGTTTACAGATCCATAGTAACAAATCCATAGCCGAGTTCTAAGCACAGCATAAAATACTCAATAAATTTTGGTGTTATTATCTAAACCACATACACACACATTCTTTGCATCTACTAGTCAATAAGTGACTTTATGGAAGCTAATTTTGGAAATGCACACCTATTTTATTTTACTTATTGTTACTGATGCACCATCATTCCACATATTTGTCCATGTTTTGACAGCATAGGATTTTCCCCCTTAATTGTACTTACAGTAGGACTCCTGTTACAGGGCAGGGAAAGGGTACACCAGGATCCCCAAACCTGCCTGCTCTAAATAGGCCCTGCCATCCACCACATCAAGACAAAACATATAAGACCTTTAATGAAAATGAATTTTAATACAATTAGTGTGTAATACAAAAAGAAAGAAAATATAGTTTTTTTTTAAATCAAGCATCCGGAGTTACCTATCCCCTGATGGGTAAATGTCCAGTCAAATAAAATTGCCAAATCAAGGCCCAAAATCCTGCCACAGGTCTAAAGCACCTTCCAGCCGGGGCCCAATATAAACGGTCAGAAACAGTCTTCATACAAATCTGGAAGAAATAAGAACAAAATCCAAATCAAGATAAAAGATGACATTGTTAGCCTCCCCATGGTTCTCTCACCCACATCTGTTCCAACCAGACCAAGAAGCAAGCAGAGTTTCTTCAAATGTCTCTCTGCTCCTCATGCCTCCTCCAGGTCTCCCTTTTGTTCTTCATCCTGCTTCCCTCTTTTTCCAGTCTCCTTTCCAGCTTCTTTATCCCCCTGCCCAGCTTCACCCTCCCTAGGGTGGGGCAGGGAACCTGGAACCTTCCCTTTTTCTGGGGACCATCCTGTTACACTCCTACCACCAAAACACCCACAGTCTGCCATCAAAGTTCGTTGTGCTCCCCCACTTCTCTCCAGCCCCCACATTCTCAGCCTTCCCCCCAAAAAACTCTCTGGATCTATGGTCGGCTTTCAAAGCTTGGCTTTAAATTTGTTTATTTCTGACCCTTTGTTTTTTTCTATATGTCATCTATAAGTGACATCATCTAGTATTTCTTTTTCCTTCTGGCATATGTCACTTAGCATAATCCCTTCCAGCTCCATCCATGTTATTACACATGGCAACTCATTCCTATTTTCAGATGCTTTTCTTCAATTGATGTTTAATCTTGAACAATTTATTAGTTTATTTTACAAAGAACACATTTAATGGTTGTGCAATATTCCCTTGCAATGAGATGACTATTTTAGTAACCAGACAAAATGTTCACTAGAATAGAATGAGTAATGTTTTTATTGAAAACTTACAATTCAAAAAGATTAAGTATAAATTAACCTAACAAAGTTTTAGGTAGGTATATATGAACTGTGGGTAGAGGGCTCTGAAGAAAAGAACTGCGTCAAAAAGATGTTAGGGGAAGTCATTGTTAGGTTCTTCTAGAATGAACTTTTTCAAATAATTTCATAACTGCCTGTCACTCTAAAGTCTCTGCTCTTTCCTATATAAATGATAGACTGATTGCTACATGCTTTTTTCCTTTGTTCAAGATCATTTTGAAAAGATAATTTTGTAACAAAATTATCTCAACTAGGAAGTAGCAAAGAGAAGGTTAGGAAAATTTATTCAGGCAGGCATTTTAATCAAAGAGGCATTTGTTGAAAATGTGGATAAAAGTATAGTTGGCCAAGTCATACAAATAGTAACTTTTTCCCCTTTGAGCTGTAGCCCAAGGCTTTAGAAATGAGTTATGAATGTAAATAAATACAAATCAATAGGAGTTCTGTTTTTATTATTTCACTGGGAATTTCTTTACAATTTGAGAGCAATGTGCTGCAAGTTCAGCAGATGATTAAGTTTAACCTTGATCCTGAGCCAGCAAGATTGGCTTACTTTCTATCAGCAAGGGATGTAAATTTACTCGGACACATTTTAATTGGCATTTATGCAACATGTACACACAGATGCTGAATTCATTGAGAAATCCTGAGTGCCATCTGTTTAACTAGCTATGCCCTCTATTAAAGTACATGGTCAAATGAGACTGGAGCGCCTTAGCTTTTTAATATATATTTAACTTTTACTATAGAGTGTTTTGAATGAACACCTTATTTGTGGATGCTCTGCTAAGTATTAATTCTTACTGTAATAATAAAAAACCATTTGTTTTCTCTTTCCTTTATGTGGGCTATTTATAACAGTTTTTTTTCCCTACTTTTTTCATTAGTAAAAAAAAGATCATCTTCATGATGATCTTTTACTAAAAAATAAATTTAAAGTAACTTTCTTAGTAAAACAGCAGAGATAGTTACATATGTATAAATAAAAGTACTTTTAATCAAACACAAACTTACTTTCATAATAAATTTAATGTGCTCTCAAAGTACAAAAATTATTTCTAAAAGAATCATTGTAATTCCCCCGTGACTTTTCGGATCTCTTGACTTACAAATGATCTAACATTAGAAGATTAGTCTGTTCTTTCACATATAATCAAAATCTTAATTTAGATCCAGGTCCAAATGAAAATCAGCTTCCTTTCCTACAAATTTTGGAGTAGGCAACAAAATATTTATTGTGGTCTACACATAGGAAGGTCTGAAATTATGTGAAAAAAATCATGAGAAAGTGATCTTCTTTACGCAGTACCTTATTTTAAAAGTATATATAATAATAATAAAAATATTAGTCTAAAGTACACAGTTGAAAAAATCTAAAACGTGCATTGACTCATTGATGAGGTGGTAATATTGGAATCAAATTAAACTATACTTTCCAGATAAATTAAATATTTTACTTAAAAAATTGCACAAACCATCTAATTATTTTTTGTACATTTTCCTATTAAACTTAGGTAAGTATTCAATCTTAAGAGAGCTGTCACTTTTTATAGCTGTCATAATGACTGAATGAGTCTTTTATTTTATCGTTTGAGACCTTATATCTCTTTGACAAGTAGAGATTGTGATGACATTGTCTTCAACCTAAATTCATGAGCCTAAGAATGAAATTCCTAGGCTTGAAAGGTTTTCAAAACTGAAAGTAAACTAACAGATACAGTATCAAATGTAATGGTTGTTACAGTAATGGGTTTAGTTAATTTCCTCATGTGGTTAATGCTTAATGCCTGATATTACTTAATATATTAATGTAATTCTCTTCTAAGTATTGGGTTTCTGGAGCTGACCTAGGGGGAAATCTATGAAATATGTAACCCCTCTCAATTGAACCATCTTGAGCAAATCTTGCTGACTGCAAGGATTTTCCATTTAAGCCCTAGTTAGAGCAGCTTCAGCAACACATTCAATTTCGTCTCAAATTTTTTAAAAAAATTGTTTCACTTATCGGGGCCTCCCTGGTGGCCTAGGGGTTAAGTCTCAAAACTATCATGCTATCAGGGCTGCAGTCTGAGTTCTAGCCACAGACAGGGAGCTAGTCTACATATGGCACAGCAGACCAAATCTGTCTTACCTGCCTCTCCCCTCAGCAGTGTATTTTAGTAGATCTGTATGTTCTACTTCCCACTCTGTCTCTGATGAATCCTCTTCCCCTTCTCCCCTCCCCCACACCTCTGGCTTGTACCTCAGTTCTTCTGTGCATAAAAAATAAAGTGAATATTTAAAAAATGTTTTATTTAAAGCTCTTTATTATCTTTAGATTCTGTTCTATTTGTCAGTGAGTAATGATAATCAGACTAGAAATCAATGAGCCCTCTTAACCTTTTTAGGTTTTTATAGTATTAAATAAATTGCCTAGCCTTGCTGAACTTAATTTTCCCATCTATAAAATGGAGATTTGGACAGAAAAGTTATCAAAGTTCTCTTCAACTGAAACATTCTATTATTGAAAATAATAAATATCAACATAATCTTATAAAATACAGGTTAGATTGATTGCCTTTCATTTCTCCCATGTTTCCAAAGAGTAAAACTTTAGAACACGCAACTAAATTCCTTTCTATTTAATTAAACTGAAAATATTTTTAAGTTTGCTTTTGCTTTTAAAATCAAGCAAGAAAATACCCATCTAGAACAGTCAGTTTTTAGTTAACTGTTTGTGTAGGTTCTTACTAAAGCTGAATTCTTTAACACATAATCATCCCTTACACCTCCATCCTATAAAACTTTTACTTCACAGACTAACCTTACCTGTCTAAACCCTTCCACTGGCCTTTGCACTGATGCAGAGACTTCCAGTCTTTGAGATATCGAGTAACTAGAAATGAGTTTGCAATTGTAGATGAAGTAAGATGTGGAGATAGTTGGAGGGAAGGATGGCTGAGGAGTTTCTGTGGAGTAAAGGCTCACGGTGGTTTCAAGATTAATAAAATCAGAGATTTTCAAGAGCTCCCACATAACAGGAAATCAAAATTTTGTTTACTGAGATAAAAGATGAATAAATAAAAAGACAGTAGATCAGTAATGAAGAGAAGTTGACATTACTTTTAGCCTTTATATAAGCATATGTTATTACTGCAAATAGGGACAAAAATGTGTGAACATGGCCAAAGTTATAATTGCTTCAAAGTAGACTTCTGTTTTGATTATAATTTGGAAAGATTATGGTATGACTTTTGTTTCTGATGGAAAAGGTGGGGAAGTATCACACATCTTCAATTACTTAAATTAGGGGCAGTGTTCATGAATTGAAATATTAAGAACAGTGTCAAAGTGCAGAAGACCGTATGTATTTGTTCTAAGTGATTCCTCTGCCAGACTTAACAGGTAGCAAAACCTGCTAGAACCCATATTAATTTGATTTTTCTTATGTCTTTACTTTATTATTGTGCTATTAATACTGAATTTATATGGCCAGCTAATGCCAGATAGGCTATTTCAATCACCAATTTTGACTTCAAGCCAGCTCTTATTCTGATAGAAATGTGGTAATAAGTTTCTTTCAAGTATTACTTACATCAATTAATTATAGTTGTAGGAGCTGTCAATTATTTATAATGCTTGGGAGTAAAATGTGTGTCTCTTGTGTTTCACTTATCATGTGGTATGGTGCTTATTTCATCTTCCACTTTTAATTACCTTTTTCAACATGTTTAAGTCCTCTCAAATCCTAAAACATTGTATGATTAGTGGTTGCATTTTTTTCTTTATTAGTCATGATGCTTTGAAATTCTTTTTCTTTGATTCTCTTCATTTCTAAGCAAAGAGAAATTGTTTTATTTTCAGTATGTAAGTCTTTAAGTAGTATAATTTGTTAGCATATATAATGAAATTAATAATTTTCTATCAGAGAAAAGTAAACATATTTGATGTCTCCTTATGTGAAATGTTGATCATTACCTTTTAGTTGTGAGAGTTAAAGGAAATTGCTATGCATGACCCATGTAAAATTTTTCTTCTGATCTTTAAAAAGCAATGCAAAAAGTAATTTAAGGAATGTATGATTAAGAAATGTGGCCACACCATTTATTTAGTGACTCAGTTACATCAAATAACATATATCCCTGATTATTACATTTTTACATAATATTTTCCATTAAAACAGTGATTTTTTTTAAAGTGGTTGAACTGCAAAAGAAACAATAAAATTACAAAAAGGTACATGATAGAGACTAGGAGCACCAATGTGTTTCTAATTTTATTATTTCCTGCCTTTTAGTATTTAGGTCAAGGGGCATTTGATATTTTGCCAAACTTTTTTTTTTAACTCATAAATAACCTTGTATATATTTCTTCTTTTTGCTCATTAAGACCATGAAATACTCCATGATGTGAGTCTTCAACCTTTTCTCTCTTAAATCAAAGATCAATTGTCAATTAAAAATAATCATACATTTAAAGTTACTTAACTAAGAGTATCTGTTGAAAGAGTCAAGAAAGCATTTTTAGACCTAGAATTAACTGTGCTGTATTTTTAGAGGAAAATGTAATCATACATTATTTTTGACAAATTGGATGTCCCAATTTTAAAATAAATGTGAATTTCAGTTGTATAGGTTGTTAATGAAATTGGTATGTTTGAGATTGGCTACAAATGATTAAGGCTAGAAATGCTAAATAAATTTGGTTTCAATTTTAATTTTGTGAGGTTCATAATATGAAGAAATACATATTTTTGTTCATGGGAAGTAATAATGTTGATTTTAGTTATCAAAATTTAATAGGGATTTTAAATTATAATGTCTCTAAGTTTGCCTTCTTTTATCAAAATGATTTATCAGTAATTATAGTGCAGAGGTTTCACACTATAAAAAATCAGTTACTTTGCATATTGTTCCAACAGTTGATACATATTCATAATTAAAAACTGATCACTGATGTCATTCACTTTTGTTTTTGTTGCCACTTGATATTGAGAGGGAACTTGGATTTCCTTTCTGTCAAAAGAGCTTAGCAGATATTCAGAAAAATGATTTATCAACTTATTTAAAATACAGACAAAATTTTATGGTAATCTGAATTTTTATTGACTAATTATAAGCTACTTGGTTCAATAAAAGTAGTAACAACTTTCAGCACTTCAGAAATAAAAAAAGATTAAAAATAGTCGAAAGAAGCTGAAGTTAGAGCTGCTGCATGTGGAAAAACAAAACCTTTTATGTTTATTTAATTTACAAGAAATGTTGCCATTCCAACTGGGGTCTGTTAAGGAAGAAAAGTAATTGGCAGTCATTGAAGGAAAACTCAGTGATTTCTTTTTATTTGTTTGTGTTCCTTAAACTTGCTAATGATTTTATAGTTATTTTAGTCAATTGTAGGTGTTCAAAATCTGGTCAGTTTGCCTGTTCCCAAGTACCATTTGTTCCTCATTATAAGCAGGTCTCAAAATCTCCAGAGAAAGCTTTTGGTATTTACTCATTAGACTGAGTTTTTGCTTATCTGAGTCCTGTTTTGACTACTCATCATTTAGGATTATATTTTGATCTACTGAGTCTTAACATAATTTAATGAACTCAATAAACATAACAATTTTATTTTTATGTTGCTGGTTTAATTTATTATTAAAAACCGAATACTCAGAATAAAAAAAAACAACAAATTAGCCAAAAAAATTTAGTATCAATGAAATTAAAAAATCAGAATTGTAAATTGAAATACATTTGATACAATATTGTACAACTTAGGTATATATGTTGATTTGATACATTTATCTATTTTATAATCACCATCATAGTATTAGTTAATATGTTTTTCTGGTCACAATTGTCCTTTTTTTTAATCCCCTAATCTTTCATTGGGTACTTATATTGTTCCCATATAACAGCAACATGAATAATACCATAATGAATGTGGGGGGTTACATATTTTTCTTCAATATCATGTTTTCATTTCTTCTGAGTATATACTCAGAAATGGAATTTTTGAATCATACGATAATTTTATTTTTTTAAGGGACCTCTTTATGGTTTTCCATAACTTGCTTAATGACTATACCAATTCACCTCCCCACTAGCATTATATAAGGGTTCTGTGGTCTCCATACCCTCAACAACACTTACTATCATTTCCTTGAGAGCCACTTTTTAAAATTTTACTGAGGTAATATTGATTTACAGCACTGTATATGATTCAGAGATAAGTTTCACACCTCCTCAGATGCGTATTACCACACCCACTGACACAGCATGAGACTCCTCCACCATAGTTGGCTGGGCCTGTTGGTGCTCTGTTCTTCACCCTCCCATCATTTGTTTTCGGTTCTTTTTGCTTTCAATTTACAATGAAAACATCATCTCATATTTATGAGATTTCAGCAAATTTATTTTCAAGGAAGTTAATTCATATTCACTAATGAGGCCCAAGGCTTGCTTGGTCTTTAAGCAGATACTTCAATCTCTACTAGATGAATGGAAATGGAATCTATTGAGACTGTGCTTCAAACCAAACTACTTGTGCATTACAAAGATGCACAGGGAATAGCAGCTTTACATTTTTTCATTCTCAATTTCCATATATATCTTTTTTAAAACAGAGCTTCCTGAAAATATCCTTGCTGTGGAATTTCCTTCTCCACATCTTTGCCTTCCTATTTGCCCTCTTTTTCACTTTATAAATGAAAGACTTGCTGTTCAGACATTCATAATATTCTAGGGTGCACTTACAGAGACATAAAGACCTTGATGTCAGCAACAGAAAAAAGAAAACAGATTTACATTTCCTTCAAAGCAGAGAACTCTGATAGGCCAATTGATCAATGAGCAATAATAGCAATAATACACACTTCATGCATAAAGACATATTTAATGAGGATAAAATTGGATGGGAATTTGGAATGAAAATACAGTCAGATCTAATGAATAGCTTAAGAATCACAACTTAAAACTGAGCTGCTTTGTACATATATTTGGGCATCAGCTGATGATGCTCTGGATGTTTTATCAGATGCACTAAAAAAAAGGCACACAACAGGTTTATTTTGAAATTAATGTTTATGATATGACAGGATTTATGTTCTGCAGTCATTTAAATTTTTACATATCGGGCCTCCCTGGTGGCGCAGTGGGTTAAGCAAAGCACTTCGCAAACTGCAGCCACTGCAGCACAAGTTCGATCCCTGCCGCCGGACAGGGAGGGGACCCACATGGCGTAGCAGACCTCTCCTGCCTCTCCCACTGCTCCCCTCAGCAGTATACTTCCGTTGATCTGCCTGTTCTGCTCCCTGTTCTATCTGGGAGTAAATCCTCTCACTCCCCCACACCTCTGGCCTATACCCCAGTAATTGTATGCATAAATAAATAAATCTTTAAAAAAAATTAAAAAAAAATTTTTTACATATCTCTTTTGGATGATGAGAAAAATCACATGCTCTTTCAAATTATTGAAGGGGGTACCAATAATTAAAAGAGCTTATTAGACCCTCTTAAGTGGAGTAGTCAAAACTTGAAAGGTTTATTAATATCCAAAAGATTCATTTTAATGAAAGAATCAGAAAGCAATCTTTAAGTGCTATGAACTCCTATGGGATGCAGTTTTGGCCAGAGTTTCTTACTAATTCCTCATGGGGTGATAGCTCTCCAGACATAGATTAGCATCCTCTGGAGCTGATTACAGGTGTCTTGCATATAGTAAATTCACCTGAGACTTAATGAGGTTCAGGTGAAGAGATGCATAAGAAGAGCTTTTTGTAGTGTGGGATCAACTTGTCTTGTAAACAGTGTCTCTCTCCACGGTCTGATATAAAATTGGACAGTTGACACCTGTATATTTAGCAATGGTTCACGATTCAAATTTTTGATAGAACATTATTTATTTTTATTGAATAGATGTTTCATTTTCAATACCTTTTTCTTTTGTATCCTAATGCTTCCTGAGGAAGCATAACTTTTATAATATGTAAAACATTGAGTATATTGATAAAGGTGATTATTAGTAAGAGTTTTGAAATATGTTTTCTGCAAATTTAATCTCTAGTAACTTTAAAAAGGACCTTTTCAGCAAAACTCCAGCTATCAGTAAAAGGAGGTAATAAACTACCAAAGAGCTGAAGGCTGAGTGAACTCTCCCAAGGGCTGTGTAGTTTGTTAGGAAAATGCCGCTCACACAGTAACACAATTGCATATTTGTTATATTCCTTGGAGATTGAAAGCTCTGTTAGGTTCCTGGCATTATTATTCTGAAGCCCTAGACGGCCTGTGATAGGGAATGAGACAAGGAATGAACAGATCTGAACGTTATTATGTTGGGAAATAGTAACAGTGATTTAGGACAGTTGTCACCAATTAAAGACCTTTTTGTCTAGTTGATGTGTCTGTGTGAGCACTATTTACAGTTAGTTTTTCCCTATCACTTAAATATTCCTTTTGGGCGAGGGTGGGAGGGGAATAAGATAAAATAGGCAATCTAAGCTGCACTAGGATACATTAGTGAGAATAGTTGTTTTTATATTTTTAAACCATTAGCTACAAATGTTGTCAAATACAATTAAATAAATCTAATGAAAAAAGAAAAACACATTAGCTAATTTCTCTGGGTCTTCCCAATTACCAGGAAGGTTTAAAACTGAGGATTTTTCTACCTGGACACTATTACCATGAGACTCCCCTAAAAGATGAAAAACCCTTTTGGCCCTTTCTTGTAGAGCTGTTGTATTACCTCTGTGTGTGTGTGTGTGTGTGTGTTAACAACCACCTTGCTTACCAAATATTAAAATATTTTAGAAAGCATTCATTTCTTTCTCAGGCACTTCAAAAATGTGTCTTTATGAAAATAATTGTTTCAAGATCTAGTCAGTTTGACTGTTTTGGATCCTTATTTGCACTTGTGGATGGGGGCGAAACTTGGGCCAGGTTGTGCTTAGCTCATGTAATGTTATGATTTTATAAGCTACAGTACTCTAGGTCTCTTTTAAGGCATTGTTTCAAGTGCAAGGAATGAAAAATTCCCTCCCACATTTTAGTTCAGTGTGACAGGGAAAGCTGTGTCTATTTTGAAATGACTCTAAAGTGGAGTTCTCTTGAAAACCACCCAGCAGACAAACTCAGGTTCTGATGTCTCTTAAGGAATCAGTAAAGTTTAATGCTGAAAGTGTGGGTTCTAGTATCCAATAGAACTCATCAAAGTATCAAATTTAGCACTGACAAGCTGCATACTATCTGTCTCTAGGTGCTATGGAAATGTATCAAACAATTCTTGTGAGTTTAATTCCTAGACCTGCATCCTTTTGCAGGACAGTCCAGAAATGTATCAAACAACTCATGTGAGTTTAATTCCTAGACCTGCATCCTTTTGCAGGACAGTCCAGAAATGTATCAAACAACTCATGTGAGTTTAATTCCTAGACCTTGCATTCTTTTGCAGGACAATCCAGAAAGGGAATTAGACAATATTCCCTTTATTTGTTGTACATAGTAAATTTGTATCTAAAATTCCAACTGAAAAAGGCATTTGATGACAAAAAAAAAAAAGACCAAAAAATCTGAAATTAGTCCCTTGAAAGTAGAAACTGACTCTCTCACCAGCCATCATCCCTAAAAGCCTCTGCCTCCCTGCCTGCTGTGTACCTGGTCACCTCTGATGCACAAAGATCAATAAAAGCCTGAAAAAGCCACTGAGAGCTCTAGGACTCCTCTTCTACCCATCTGTCAGAATCATAGAGAACCTGCCCCATGCTCGCCTACCTCTACAGTACTACTTTTATTGAAAGAATAAATGAGTGAATCATAAATCCTTGAGCATTTGGTGATTCAGCATATTCCCAGGGAATTTTATTTTAATATGTTAATCATCTTATACATAAATATTAAAGTAGATTCAATTTATGGCAGTCCTGAGAAATGCCTTGTAAAGTTTTTAGTTGTTTTATTCCTAGAACAAATAACGTTTATACTATAATTTGCTGCTAACTGTGGGTGTCGTAACAAAATGTCAATTATTAGCAGCCATGTATGCCACATATATTACATATCTACATTTATATACACAGATATAATCATGGATTTTGTATATATATAAATAATCAAAATATATTAGTTTTTCAGTTTAAATATCTAACAATTAGCACTTGTCATTCCATAAATTATGATATAAAAATTTTGGTCAAGGGTTATTATATGGTAAAGATAAACAATGGAATACTACTCAGTAAACAAAAAGATAAACTCATATCATTTGCAGCAGCATGGATGGAAGTAGAAGGGATTATTCTCAGTGACATGAGCCAGAAGGAAAGGATATATGCTGTATGGTTTCACTTATATTTGAAATCTAGAGGAAACAAACAAATGATCATATTAAGTCATATTGTAAGACAAAACCCTTTAAAGCAGACGATAGGTCTGAGACACTCAGGATGGGAAAAGGAGGAATGGAGAAGGAGAATACAGTGAAGTGTGGTGGACTGTGGACACTTTGGTGGTGTCCAAATGATGTGACCACACCTGAGGGGAGAAATCCTATATTGTGAAAAAATAAACAAGGATGTTAAAAAAATAAAAATTTTAAAAAAAGTGGAATATGATAATTCCAAGATCTAAACAGGTGAAAATCAAAGTTAAGTCTATGCTGAATACCATATGGCACACACACATATGCACACACATGTATACACATACCCACTTGTATGAGCTAGATATATCTATCTGTTGGCTTCTGTCTGCTTTTTCACCTTTGGTTATATTATCTATCCATTCTCCTACACCTTAAAAATTGCATATTCAGTTACTCAAAAAAGCTGGGTGTCATCTTTTCATCTTTCCCTCTGTCAACTTCAAACCCTAAAGATGTCATTTTGACTTTTATCTCTAGTGTACCTCTCCATTCCTATACTCTACTCCCTCTGTACCAAATCCAGTGCCATTATAATAGTATATATTATATTTATATGTAGTATATACTATGTATATATTTCTCTCAACAACAGCAACTAGCTCTCCATTTACTTACTTCCCCCTCTATTTCATTAACAGAGCAGCTATGATGAGTATATAAATGATAATTCCATCAAGAGACAACTCTGAAAGCCATTGAAGATTTATCCAGTGTAATTCAAATAAAAGCTGACCCTTTATCAAGGCTACTGAGTAGAGAAAATCTAAATCCTGCCTCCTGCCTGGTGTTACCTCATCATTAACCCACACCACCTACTGGTTGCAAATATTTTAAAGCTCATTACTAAATCAAGATTTTTCTTCTACCTAGATTATTTCCTCTGCCTATAGTGCACTCAACCAGGATAAGTTTTACTTGTTTTTCAGGCCTCTGCTTAACCCTTACTTCCAGTGTTCTCGAACTCCCAGTCTAAATTACTTTTCTTATCAGTCTCTACCTCAGTGTTCTATCCTTTACCTTCCTGCACTTGTCACAGTTATCACTGCATATTCATATATGTGTTTATTGTTATGTTGTTTATCTACCCAGAATACCTGGCAACAAGGAGCATGGGGACACATGCCAATTTTCATTCCATTACTATGTAATACTTGGTGCACAGAACTATTTTACATAATACTTTGTGGACGTAATTTGAATGATTTCCTGCATGACTGCTGTGTTCTGCACATTGCTCTGGGCACTGAAGACATAAAGGTTATAAAGACCAATCCCCTAGTATTTGTGGAATTGACTCCCGAACACAGTCAGACAATAAATACCTAAGTATATTCCTTAGATAAAGGACTCTTTCAGTAAAGGGTGTTAAATACAAAGTTGGATTTTATAAAAGAAAGAACACATGTCTTGCCCTAATCAGGGACCATAGGCTCAGATGGCCTCATTTTGTCTGTGTTTTGTTAACCCTGCCAGGCTACTCCTGAGTGTGACTTTTGCTCTGGCACTTACAAACCTTCGTCAATGGCATTCTTTGTCCTCTTTTCCATTTGTACTGGCAGCTGAGAAATTTGGCAATTCCTTACATAGTGACTAATAGTAATACTTCTTTGCAGATGTAATACACCCTATAAATGGCAAGTCCTGTACAAACACCAAATAATTAGTCTGTATAATAACCTTAGCAAGATAGGGTGTAAAACTCTTTTTTTTGTATGGGAATAACTGAATCATTGTAAATATACCTATTAAAATCACAACCTAGTAAGAGGATGTATGTTATGATTCTGAAATTCCTGACTTCTGGCTTTTGACTCCTAAGTAAACACAAGTAATAATCTTATAAAATGGTGTTTTGCAAATGTGTATTTTTCATTAATAAGTCCACTTAACTTATAATTTAGTTTAAGGTATATAAAATGCAAATATCTAATAAGCTACTGATATCTTTAAAAGGAACATATGATTTTAGCAACTTGACATAGTTGGATAGTATATTATTTCAGTGATCTGCCAGATATCAAGTCTGCTGAATTTTGACTATTTAGATGTTGATCTACATTAATGTTCACCTTTCTCTGGTATGAAAAATGTATTTTTAACTTAAATCTGTGCCAAACGTACCTTTTGTTTGTCTTGATCACTTAGTGCCACAGTAGTAAACATTAGGGAGTATGTCATATATTTGTTGATAATTATACCATGAAACACACAGGAAGACATGGGGAGTCTTCCTAGGAAGTGTTGTTATGATATCCTTATTTCTGAGAAGTGGTAATGTGATTTAAGCTTGGAACTGATACGGAAGTAATCGTAATCATGAAAAGACCAGGATGGAGTGTCCCCATTGCCGGAGCCCATTAGAAATGGAAACATGAAACTGTTTAAGTAAGCTTGCTCCTCCTGCATACTGTCCTAAAAACAAACCACAATGGTACATGGTAAAGAAGTCTTGGCATGCTGGTGGTGGGCAGGGTGTGAAAGTATGCGTTTGTAGAGACTTGAACCAATACCTCCTGCAGTAGATGCAAAGTTCTAAACCTATTTTACCTCAATGAACATAAAACATACAAATAAATAACTAACTTTCTATTCATTACTTTTATTCCAGTAATAGCTTCTACTTCTGTTTGCAATGCCCTAAATTCATTGTTAGCTAAGGATGAGTGATGTTTAACATTTGTCCACACTACATAACTTTTTCAGACTGTTTAGTTTTTTTGTGTGTGTTTTTATTTGTGGGGGTTGGTGGTGAGAGTTATACAGTGGGAGAAAAATACACTGCTTTCCTGTAGTAGGGAATAAGAGGTTTGTACAATCTTCAAAAGCTCTAGTAGCTGAGAATATTAAGTATTTTAGTCAGCATATTGTCTTCCAAGATCTTAACCAAAGTATAAGTTTGGGTTTAAAAATAAAGTTATAGGCTATAAAAAAGCACAAGTAGAAGATGACATAATTATTGAAGAACACTCACGTCAAATTTTGAAATGTAAATATGTGTACATTAGGAAACAGTCTTGATTAAGTCATGACTTTACACAGAATTGATATTTGCAAACATCATTTAAGAAATCAGATTCCTTAATCTTAGAAGATGATGATATAAGATGGAGACTATTTCATATGATATTATTTTACATGATATAACTTTAGTTTTCTTCTTCCATGGGTTAAGAATCTCTGTACATTCATTCTTTCGTTGAATGTTTTGAATTATTATTCTTTTAAACAATTTTTAGAGTTTGAGTACATTTGTTTCCCAAATATAAGCTTAAAAAGTAGGAATGCAGGGCCTCCCTGGTGGTGCAGTGGGTTAAGCAACACACTATGAAGCAAGCCGCAGCCACTGCAGCACAAGTTCGATCCCTGCTGCTGGCCAGGGAGGGGACCCACATGGTGTGGCAGACATCTCCTGCTGTGCCAGCTGCTCTCCTCAGCATTGTACTTCGGTTGATCTGCCTGTTCTGCTCCCTGCTCTGTCTGTGGTGAATCCTCTCACCCCCCACACCTCTGGCCTGTACCCCAGTGCTTGTATGCATAAATAAATAAATCTTTAAAAAAAAAAAAAAGTAGGAATGCAGGGCCGCCCTAGTGGTGCAGCGGGTTGAGCGCCCCACTGTGAAACATCCAAGCCTCAGCTGTGCAAGTTGATTCCCTGCCAGACCGCTCCTTCCTTGCGGGTTGCTCCCCTCAGCTGTGTTTCTGTCCATGTGCCTTTTCTGCTCCCCACTCTCTCTGGTGAATCCTCTCACCTCCTGCAACTCTGGCCTGTATCCCAGCTCATGTGTGCATAAAGAAATAATTTTTTTTAGAAGTAGGGATAAAAAAGTAGGAATGCAAATAATTATAAAAACCTTTATTAAAGATACTTCTTATCTAGCTTCCCAAACATTTATCTTAATACAAAAAAAATTTCAAAAGCCTTCAGTGTATCACCATTTCCTAACAAGGCAACAGCTTCTTGACAGATAAGAACATTTTTATATAAATTCTACCTCAGAAAGGATGTGTAAATTATATATAAATTATTTGTCTCAGAATATAAATTATAAAATATAAATTATGTATCTTGGAATTTATATAAAAACTATTTATATATTATATAAAACCATCAAAGTGACTAATATATTCTCCACTCAAAATTAAAGTTAAGTAAGTACGTTATAACAGACACATTACTGAGCATTTATAAAATTGTCTTTGTGAATGTATTTCCTCATTTTCTGGCTCTAATGTATCCTAATTTTGAAGGCCTTCATTGATATTTTTTTTCTCCCCAGTCAATACCTCTCTACTATTTGCTGCATGGTTTCATTGACTAAGAAGCCTTGTAAGTAGAAAAAAAATTCCCAAGACTGAATATTACTTCCTTCTGTTTTCCCCCTAGATACCACTTCTAATTAAGATACCCATATTTAATTAAAATACTTATTGTGCTGAGTTTTCAGTCTGCACAAATAAAAATGAATAAAGAATCATTGATAGGGTAAGCAAGGCATATGTCATCTGAGTGATGAATCCTAAGTCTCAACGAGCCACTGAATATTTTAAGTGTCCTCTTCCAAATATGAGAGGAAAAATCTAAGAATAATCTAGAATACAGAATGTATTCAAACATATCCATTTGATTATCTGGAGGGAAAGTTCTCATTCAACTTCTGTTAAAATTGAAAGAGCCTGAATATTAATGATAGCACAATAGCTACGTGTAATGAATCGTGGGCATTGTTTGAGGATAAGACCAGATAGATGGAAGAGTGGATGGAGAAGAGTCGTTGGTGTACTGACATTTCTGTTCTTGTTCTGCTGCCAAATGGTTATGAATCCCTCTATTATAAAATGAAATGAATAAATTGATTTTATCACAACTTGGTTATGAATTGATACTTGACCTTGTTCCTTATATAGTAAATGTTCAATAAATGTCAGTCATTAATGCTATTATTGTTATATTTGTAATATTAATTGTCATATCTTTATTGTTATGCATGTCACATACTTTGTTATTGTTATGTATGCAGCATAAGCCTTTCTTCCAGGGAGACTTAGATTATTAATTTTTAAGACAAAATGCTTAGAGGACACACCTCTCAGGTCTGGAAGTGCACTGAGATTCTGAGGTTGATGTTGAAAACACACTACTTCATGAATAATTACCAAGGTCCTTTTGGTAAGGACCTTGAACCTTACCAAAAGTGGGTAGTTATGAACTGGCAGTACCTTGATGTACAATCACTGGTAAATCAAGCTTTGTGCAGTAATGGAGTTGATTTCTTGAAAATACAATTAATTAGCTATGAGAACTGAATTTCACAGTAAATGTTGATATGGTTAAAAAAGAAGAAGACAAAGCACTGTATTGGGAACTGGAATAGCTATGTTTTCTTCTGGTCTCTTCCTGACAAATAACACTGTCTAGTGACAGCTTCTGGAAACTAAGTTGACTCTCTTTATGAGGTGAATTAGATGTTGTCAAAGACCCCCACCTTGTTATATATATTATATTCACTATCTATATTATGTTAATTACTATTACTATATTATTACTATATTAGTAATATACTAATATTTAGTAATATTAGTAATATTACACTATATTTACTATCTTATCAACATTGATGAATACATATTTACTTATTTTGAAAGTTGTATTAAAACTTACAGCTTTTCAGGAAGACAAACTATTATTTATTTAAAGATATTGAAGGCTAAATATTAATCATTATTTTACAGTAAAAATCTCCTAGAAGACACAAAGATTTAATGAAACATGTTTTCTCTACTATAGGAGAATGACAAAGAGTGAAGTGTTTAGGCAAATTTTATGTAATAACCTGTAATCATCAAAAAACATTATAAATAGGGAAAAATATAATGTTAGTGTGTTGGGATGAACTTGGTTTGTTTGATAAATTTTTAGGTGATGTCTACTTGATTATTTATATATGTTAGGTGTTCTTTTCCTAATACTAAACCTTTTTGAAAAGTCATCTATAAAGTTTAGAATTTAATAATACTGTGGTCAAGAAACATTTGAAAATATGCATTTTGATTAATAGGGATGTGAGAGGAGAGAAAGATTATTTTTAACAAAATCTGTAGTTGAGGATGCTTATAGTTACCACTTGTTTTCATGCCAAGATGCTGCCAATCATTTGAATTCAATTTCACCTTAAATTACTTAAATATACACATGAATATAGAAAATTAGACAATTTAGCTAAAAGTTTGTCATTTTTTTAATGTGACAGATTCTATTTTCCCCAAAAGGAAATTTTCAGGACAAGTAGATGGGAAAAAAGTTGCTTTTGTAGAAGAGAACAAAATCTTAGATTCATAACTGTATGCAGAGTTGTGTGTAGCCATAGGCAACACTAGAATTTTATGCTTTACAGCTGCAGAAATAATTACATGAACATTATCTAAGCAACAATCTTTAATGGATTACATTTTGTTAGCTTTTCTTTGGTGAGCTCAGATAGCATAGTAAATGGGGGGAAAAACTATCTGACTTAGACCTTAGATAGTTTTGAGAGAGATTTTATTATTCATTGGTTTATTTGAGATATTATGTCAACTTGTAAATAAGGTGAAGTATTACCAAGATGTTTTTAAGCTCATCCAGTATAAAGTTGTATAAAGTATTTATTTTAATTTAAAAAAATATTTTATTTTTGTGTTTCAAGGCTTTAAATTTTTCCAAAGGTGTTATTTTAAATTAACATTGTGATCCCTCAAAGGCATATACTATTTTTTAAGGTCAATTTATTTGTTTTCCTCTAGAAGCTTTTTATTTTTTGTATGGTATTAGTAGTGCATTTGCAAATGGTAAAAGTTCTTGTACTCTGATTTTTTATTATGTGGTAATAGAAGCTATAGTTTTAGTTCAGCAAACTTTACCTCTCTCTAGTTGTCTGCCTGTCTGTCTGTGTCTCTATCTATATTTTTTATTCTCTCCAGCAAACCACCCATACCCATATCCCATCTCCCTCTCTCATCCATTCCATTTCCACTCTTTTCCCTTTTCCTTCTGGTAAGCATTATCTTCTTTTCTTCAAGGAAAAATTTTTATTTCTTTCATTGTTTGTATATAATTCTTTACTGGCTATTTATATTCCACAGATAAGCAAGGCCATGTGAAATCTATCTTTCACGTATTGACTGATTTCACTTAACATAATTAACTCAAATGACACCCTTTCATCTTTCTTCATAGCTGTATATGCTATACAGTTTCTCTATCTATTCATCTGGTGTTTTTTGCTTTAGTTTAATTTAATTTAATTTTATTTTTATATAGAAGAACTGTGGAGTAGGCCAGAGGTGCTTGGGGGTGGGAGGATTTACCAGAGACAGAGTGGGGAGCAAAACAGGTGGATTTAATGAAATACACTGTCGAGGGACAGTGGGAGAGACAAGGAGAGGTCTGCTGCGCCTTATGTGGGTTTAGCACCCTAGTCAAAGATGAACTCAGAGTATGGTGGTGATAACACTGAGACTTAACCTTTGGGCCACCAGGAAGACCCTTGTCTATTATTCTGTGGAAGGGTTGTTGGGTTGGTTCAATAATTTACCAATTGTATACATAGTTATTGTCAAATTCTTTCATATTAGATTTTTCCTGTTATTTGGATAAATACCTAATAACAGTATTGTTTGGTCAAATGAATTTCCATTTTTCATTTTCTTAAGAAATCTCTACACTGTTTTACACAGGGGCTATAGAAGCTTGCATTCCCACCAACAGTGAATAAGACTTCCTTTTTCATTACAACTAGGCTTGTTAATTCTGTTCTTTTTTATATGGATCATTCTCACAAGAGTGAAGTGCTCTGTCAGTGTGGTTTTAATTTGTGTTTCTCTTATAACAAGTGACATCAAGCACTTTTTATTTTGCTTAGAGTATGAACTAATTTTAAAATACATATCCATCTTTGCTTCCACATTTTATTGCAATAGTTTCAAAGTGAATTGTTTTATATTAATAGTATGTTATTGTATGTTGATATTACATCCATGTCCAGTAGAGATCACAGAAATGAATTGTGTCTCCTCTAAAAAAAAAGGGAGTTAATAACATAAGTGGAATGAATAATATCTCTCTCTGAATAGGTTTAAGTTTTTAATTAAACAGTATATACCAATAGAAGATAAAATAATATATTAGAATATGCAAGGTAACATTGTTGCTAGCAGTTCTGGGTTATTGGTGTCTTCTAACACTCCCCTCAGTGATCTTGGAAAAATGCAGATGATGTTTTGAATGTAGTTGTTTTGCAAATATTTCTAAATTTTTATAATGAGCAAATTTTAATTCTAACTTATATAGTCTATATGTTAATTCAGAATATCATGCAATTAAATTCATTCTTGGAGGATTTTTACTTTTAATATTTTGTATGAGCATGTTATTAGTTTAATGATAGAAAGCATCATTTCCATGTGTCATGTAAGTAAGAGTGTCTTGTTTTATTCAATGGCACATGCATAAAAATGTAGGTAGGACTTCCCTGGTGGTGCAGTGGGTTGACTGCCACACTGTGAAGCATCTGCTGCACAGTAGCACGAGTTGGATCCCCTACAAGGGAAGATCCCACATGGTGCCCAGACCTCTGCTGCCTCCCCAGCAGCTCCCCTCAGCAGTCAGTGTATTTCAGTTGATCTGCCTGTTCTGTCACTCTGTCTCTCGTGAATCCTCTCACCTCCCACGATTCTGGCCTGTTCCCCAGCTATGATATACATAAATAAATAAATCTTTAAAAAATAATTTAAAAAACCCAATAAGTACCTTCTTAAAAAAATGTAAGCACTAGGAAAAGAAAATCCAACATATATGCATCAGAAAAGAAATCCAAGTTTAAGATATGCCAAATACATACTGTAAGGGCACTAAGTGGCAAAATAATAATTGCCTACCAGTCTATGAAGAATATCAAATCATTCCTGCTATTGCTTAAGGCCATCTATATTTATTAAATTGCGTATGTGTGTAAGTAGAAATAAGTTTCCCCCGCTGTATTGAGAGAGCTCTTAGTAGTAGTTTATAATAATTGACTCTTTTGCTAATGGTCAGAGGTAAGGACTATATCAGTATGGATTCTAACAACGTATTCTTGTTCCTACAGTTCTCCGGGATGATTTCAGACAAAATCCTTCTGATGTCATGGTGGCAGTGGGAGAACCTGCAGTGATGGAATGCCAGCCTCCACGAGGCCATCCGGAACCCACCATTTCATGGAAGAAAGATGGCTCTCCACTGGATGATAAAGATGAGAGAATAACTGTGAGTATTTACTTTAGCAGTGGGGAATATATAGAGAGCTACAAAGAAAAAAGAAAAGTAGGTTCTCTTACATAATGAGCTGTTTCATCTCCCATCGTCAACTGTTCTTTTCTAGTAAATATATTTCAATTCTTCTTGTGTTGACATGAAAATAAGTGAAGAAAATGTACATTGTTTAATTGGAGATCAGTAAAGAAAGCTTTAATTGCTGTGTTAATGACTTAGAATTAGCTCTTTTATGTTCACTTAATATAATTCAAGGCATAATATATTTCTATGTGTAATAGTAAAACTTGTTTGTCAAAAATGACAAAAGTCAGGAGTATAGTATGTTTCTGGAAAACCTCATAAAATTCAGGATTTTTTATTGTCCTTTTTTTAAAATTGTTTTCTTTTTTTCCATTCAATAGAGTTCAATATATTTCTGAAAAAATAAAATCATTTTCTGGATGATTATTAATGATTTTTTAAAAGATTTATTTATTTTTGTATACAAGAACTAGGGTACAGGCCAGAGGTGTGTGTGGGGTGAGAGGATTCACCAGAGACAGAGTGGGGAACAGAACAGGCAGATCTACTAAAATACACTACTGAGGGGAGCAGTGTGTGAGACGGGAGAGGTCTGCTGTTCCATGTGTAAGGATCAAACTTGTGCTACAGGGACTGTGGATAACTTCATAGGGCTGTGACTTCACCCCTTGCTCCATCAGGGAGGCCCTGATTATTAATGAATTATTTACCTCACTCCCAACAATTTTGACTAGATTATGGAATTTCAAATATTTGTTGTTATACAAGTTGAGAAGTGTACTATCTTAGTAAGTAATGATGCATGTTCTTCTTGATATCCTTAATTTGTGTGGCTTCCTTGCATTGTCTATCTCATGATGTGTTTGCAGAAGGATATAAAATACAGTATTCCATTTTCCAGTTTCCCTTGTTCTGCACAAACTCTGCCACTGTCAATTCATTGGCAAAGATTTAAAATTCCCCAAGAGAACATGTAAGGAAAAGGCTGACACTACAAAGTTAAAACACAGATCATGGGAACCTAATAAATGCTTTCATTGTTTCTAAATAGACAGCAGATTAGCTTGGAAATCAAATAGTGAAAAAAGTTGAGAAGACCATGGTAGGTAAGGTTTTAGAGACCTTAAAAGAAAAATCAAGTGCATTTTCCTGCACTGATCTGAGCTAGATTAAGTCTTTCAAAGAAATTTTATAATTCACAAATTTAGGGTGATGATGATCTACCTCTACTTATAAGAGATGCTAAAAAGACACAAAACATTCGATTTGTAAACCTTGGTTTTAGGAAATGGAGTCAAGAATACAGGAGCTTAGAACATACAGAAAAAGGTGTGTTTCTTGTTAGTAAAAATAGATCCCTTTTAGAGTTATGCTTAATTAAGACATTGTCCCCTTAATATAATATTCTAAGGCATTTAATGATTATTAATTCATAAAATAACTGAAATCGTTATATTATAGAATATTATATTAAATTATAATATAATATATTATATACTAAATAATATATTATAATATGTTAAATTATTAATATATTAATATAATTTATTATATATTATATTTATAATATATTATATTAATATAATTTATAATATGTCATATAATTAATATATATTAATTATATTAAAATAATATTGTAAGACATTTAATGATCATTAATTCATAAAATAATTGAAATCGTTATTACCCATTTCCTGCCTCATATTTGTCCTGATTACTTATTTGTGTTTGATATGAATTAACAGAGTCTTCTCAACATTCGCAGCATTAAGTATTAATAGAAGTCAGTGAGTGCCTTTCTAGAGGTTATATTTTGTGAGTATACAGATAAAACCAAATTAAATAGTATAGCACATAAAATAGCCTCTGTAACAAGTCCTATAAATGATAAAGTATGCATGATTAATTATGTGTGGGATAGAATTCCAATTTTAAACAGGGTGACCAAAATAAAGTTTCAAAAAAAAAAAAAAAAGAAGAAAGAAAGAAAGAAAGAAAAGAAAAAAATAAGAATTGATGGAGGGAACTGCAGATATTTCTGGAAATACTGTCCAAGAAGACAAAACTGATAAATATAAAGACCTTAAGAAGGCAATCAAGGATTACCTTAACACATTCGTAAAACTGGTCAGTGTGAGTTCTGATAAGTGAACAAGGGAAGGTAGTGGGTTGAGGGTATGTGTGTGGGGGGTGGTGCTTAGTAATATGACTGTAGGACCTTGCATACCTTGTCAGCAGTCTAACATTTCCTCTGAGCAAGCTCTAAAATGTCACAGGTTTCTCAGCAGAAATCTCAGCTCTCTTAGGAACACATTGAAGATAATAATGGCAGAAATAGGGTGATTAGTTAGGATCTCTTGCAGTGATCCAGGCAAGAGGGAAATAGTGGTTTGGACCAGTTACTAAGGGAAAAAGGAGTGAGAATTAGTTGATTCTGGATCTACTGTGAAGCAATAGGGAATACAATTTGCTAGCAGATTGATGTGGCTTATGAGAAAAAGAAACATCAAGGATTACCTTAATAGATTGGTTTGAGCAATTAAAAAGACAAAGATGCCATTAATTATTGAAGAAGATTTGGGGTGCAAAGAACCAAGACCTCACTTTCAGACACTGTAATTTTGAAATTCTTATTAGATATTCAAGTATAAATGTCAACTAAGTAGTTGCAAACATGAGTCAGAAATTCATAGTTGAGGTTGAAGCTGGAGAAAAAAACTGAGTTGTGGTAGACATAACAAGTTCTCATTACTATACAATCATCTCCATTTTCTGGGCAGATGAAAGACTGCTTCCCAGGTTCCTTGATTTGAGGCAGAGCAATTTGACTAGTTCAGCTTCATGCACCATGAGTGGAAATTAAAGAAATTAAATAGTAGTGAGTGAGCTCCAATATTCTCTTTACCATGTGGCGACCATGTTGCAGGTAGTATATAACAGCATGGAAGTTACGCTAAGAACCTGGGCCTCTGAATTACATGGAAAAGAACTTCCCTGCCTTCACTTTGTCTTGCTCTGAGCAAGTAGAATTAACAAAAAGTAAATATTTGTTGTATTAAATCATGGTGAATTTCTTACTACAGACTAATGTGACCTATTCTAATGAATATGGAAGTCATCACCAAGTATGTAGTATTTTAAAATGGGAGAATAAATAGTTCCAATGGTTTGTTCTCAGGAACAAGAGGCAGAAAGTGCAGTGGAGACTGAAAGGGAGCAGTCAGTAAGGAAGGAGGGAAACCACAAGTACAGGCAAGTGGAGACAGTGTTTTAAGGAGTTGGCCATGACTCAGTCAGTGGCATCTGGTATATCAAGTACTGTAGGGGTTAAGGATTGACCATTGTATTGAACATGGTTGTCAGTCATAGATGATGGTAGCAAGAGGTTTCAGTGGCCTGGTGGGGTTAAGCCTCACTGAACTGAGTTAAGAGTTTATAAAAAATGAAATCAGAATCAGAGTATAGATAATTCTTTTTATATTAGCTCCTATGTGCTAGATAAAAAAGTAAGGATGATTATATTCCCGCATTTTGAAAAGTCTTTGTTTAGCGTGTGTGTGTGTGTGTGTGTCCATGTCCTTAACAGTTTAAAGCCATTTTAGTAAATTTGATTAAAAAAATCCTTGAAATGTCCTGTTGTATCAGATAATGAATTTAAAGAATTTTTTTATGGCCTATACCAAAATGCTTAATTTATTGCAGGCTCCCATTTACTTTTGCTGTCTGGAGGGATACTAGCTTGTAATCAGAGTACCACTCCTCTGTCCCATTGGTAGTTGAGTCAATATAAGAACCACCTCCAATCAGAATCGAGCAATTTAAATTTGAAAAAACCTGATTATGAAATGATGGCAAGATGTTAATATATACATAATTTAAAAATCATTTTAAATGCTGCCAAATGATGATCCACAATCGTGTTCCATATGCTAGGAAGTAGTAACAACTGAAACTTTTACTATTTCTAAGACCATCTGTGTGTTTTGTGTAAATTATGACTCAAACTGATAAAAACACTAGAGGTAAAAAGTACATTTATACATGCAAGGGAGTGAAAAAACTAAAAATCAGCAGTTTAGTTTCAAAATCACTGTTCTTATTTAGGTCATAATTGTTTTTGTTTCATTTTCTGCCTTCAGGCAAAACGAAAACGGAGTAATTAAAACAAAGTCTTAAAACAGAGACAGAATGCCTGATGTTATTTCTGAATATTTTTTTTCAAAAATTGAAAGTAAACTCTTAAGAGATGTTGGTTATTAGCTATTTCATATGATTCTTCTTTCCTCAGCTTTGTTTTTAAATGATTGTTTTCATTTCCATTGTTAATGTACTTTGCCAAATGTGTTGAGTACAGACAAACAGGAGATTAAAGAGTATAATATCTTTATGAAAGGCAAGTGAAGATTGCACGGTTATTGCTACAGTTTTGGTTATAGGAATTTTGAGAGTTCTTTAATGTGGTGGTTTTCTTTGTTGAAAATTTAAAGTATGACTCTCCCAGCTGTGAGAACAAAGACACACCCTACAAAAAGGGGGAATATGTAATTGAATTGTAGCTGCACCTGTATTTTTTGATGTTCTTAAGTCATTTCTTTCTTATATTGACCTGGATTCTGAGCCAAATTTTAGATCTATGATGATTATAAATGAGGAATATATAAATAGCATTTTCTTATTTTTTTCTACCTGACAGAGAATCTTTTAGAACTCATTTGGCATGTTTTAGAATAATTTGAAAGAGGCATTAGATAATGTTTGTCTCTAGTGTTCTTTCTTTCTTTTTCCCAGACATAAGTATTTATATTTAGAGTTAGAAATAGAAGTAGTATAACTGGCAGACTGGATTAAGTAGATTTATCTCATGGGGCTGAGATTCATACTTATTATTATTAATGAATGAAGAATTCTCATAGAAATGAATCAAAAACCAAAGACTATTCTTTGATGTAAAACAACATTCTGAAAGATTTTACATAAAGTTATATATTTATTTTGTAAATTTAATTTTTGTAAATATTGTCTTAATTTTATAATAATGGAAAATCAAGAATGTTGAGATTGGAAAAAAAATACCAAACAGTGAAAAAAAAAATCAAATGGTTTAAACATTCCTTTGTGTTAAAGAAAAAAGTCACTAAATATAGTTGAATGGTAACATCATAAATATTTTCTTACACCAGAAAGGCCTTGAAGATGACCTACACTAGAAAGGTTTGAAGATGGTCAGTTATAAAAACATTTTAAATTAAAATATACAGACACCAAAAGAACCAAGAAAAGTTTTAGTATGATTTTGTGTTGTTTTTTCTTTTTAATTCAGGTAACACTGTTCTACAACATGGTTTAAATTTCAGGTATAAACTTTGTAGTCCTACATAGGTCTATACTATACCACAGTCACCACTGTTAAGTCCAGTTTCCATCTACCACCATACAGTTGACTCATTAACCCTATTTACCCATTCTCTTGTCCTTCTGCCCTTTTGATCACCACCACTCTGTTGTAAGAATCTCAGAGTTTGTTTTGTTTATTCATTTCCTTTGTTTCTTTATTTTCCACAAATAAGTGAAATGATGCAGCTTGTCTTTTTATAGCTGACTTATTTTAGTTAGAATCATTACCTCCTCTTTCCTCTTGTTCTTATGTTTATAATATTTCGCTTTTTCCCCTTTTAAGCTGAGTAGTATTAGATTCATATATGTGAAACACCCTTCAGTTGGCACATAGTTTGTTTCCATATCTTGGCTACAATAAATAATGGGCCAAAGAACACAAGGGTGCACATGCCTTTTCAAATTGATGTTTTTATTCTCGGATATATGTCCAAAAATGGAATAGCCAGATCATCTAGTTTTTCTAATCTTATTTTTTAAAGAAACATACATACTGTTTTCCATAGTGGCTGTACTGTTGTAAATTCCCACCCACAGTGTAAGGATTCACTTTTCTCTACATCCTCACTAACACACATTTCTTGTCTTTTCAATAATAATCATTCTATTGAATGAGATATTATTGTGGTTTTGATTTGCATTTATGATTTTGGTTTTCTTAATGGAGTGAGTAGTCTTTGGCAAAGAGAAATTAGAATTCCTATGGAAAACAATGGAAGTTTCACAAAAGATTAGAAATGGATCTGCCACACTGTCCAAGAATTCTGCCCCTAGGTATCTACCTGAAGAAAGAAAAAAAACAAAAAAACATTAATTTGAAGGGAAACTTGCACTCTCATATTGATTGCAGCACTCTATATTAGCAAAATTGTGGCCAACCTAAGTGCCCAAAAATTGATGAGTGGATCAAGTATATGTATATCTACATCATGGAATATTACTCAGACATCAAAAAAGATAAACTCTTGTGTTGAAGCTATTATGCTAAATGAAATAAGTCAGAAGGAGAAAGTCAAATACCTGATGTTGTCACTTATATGTAAAATATAGAGAACCCCCCCCCCCAAAAAAAAGGCTAAGGTAAACCCACACTGAGAAGATAAACCTGAAAATTTGACTTTAGATTTTAGCATACTGAAGGGCCGGGGGTGGCAGGAAAGAAGAGGGAGAAAAGTGAGAATAAAATGGGGAGAGAACACTGAAGCCTACAATGGTGGATGGACTATAGTCCTGAAGGGTAAGGTCTTATACCTGAAAACTCAAATGATATAAAGCAACATTACCTCAATTAAAAAAAAGTAAAATGAAATGAAAACTCTATTATAGTATCGAATATTTCACCACTTGTTTTATAGTCATTGACCTGGGTAATTTTAAAATTGTAATCTTAGTGAAATAGCAAGTTTACTTTAAATCAGCACAGTTTTGGGATCACACACAATTGCACAGTGCCTGAGTCATCAGGTTCTCATATCTTTTTCTTGGATCTCTAAGAGATGAACAACTTCCTGGTGTATTGCAAGCATAGAGACAGAAGGAAATGGTCACTCTCTCATGGAGGATAGTTTATATATACAACTTATGTAATGATTATTATGAGCATAAGAAAAAATGTTTTCACAAAATAAAATATTTAGGTATCCAGTAGTACCTAGATATTACCTAATAAAACATGAACAACTATCTGGCTCTCAAGAGTGATAAATAGCAAACTAAAATAGCAAACTGTACCCTTGTTTTAACAAATACAAAATCTTTATATGTATTTATGTAAGCTTTGATCATGAGGACTAATAATTAAACCTTTTATTTGGATTAGTAAATGAATATAGGAACAATAATAACTTGTCAATACCCAGAATAAAGTAAATAAATAATAAATGTTTTATGGAATGTTCCAAGTGAGATTTTAAGGTTTGTATTTAGATCTTCCACTTAGGTTTATCATAAAATGATTTAAAATCATATACTACTTGAAAAACATAACACCACCTTTTATGAATATGAAAAATTTAAAACAAATATGCCAAGCTTTAGAAATGTTTATTGTAGGGTCACTAACAATTTAATTATCTACCATGATAATAACACTAGTTATTGTATATTAAAAACCTGCTTATACTAGGTGTTTATTATTATCACATTTATACTATTAAAACTCAACAAATAAGCTATTTCTTCTCATTGTAGTACAATGATACCTGTCAATTTAGTCTCCTGAAGAATATGGTGATAATGATGATGATAGGAAATATTTATTATTTGCTATGTCCTGTTGGTATTTGTGAGTGTGTGTGTGTGTGTGTGTGTGTGTGGAGAGAGAGAGAGAGAGAGAGAGAGATCTTTTAATCTTGTTATAACCCTGTATAACCAGTATAGTGAAATTACATTAATTCCAGATTATCTTGGGGGACTATTATGTGGGCATCTGTCATTTTTTCACCAATAACACCTTCTATGGTGTCCTGTTCATTTTGCTATGTGTATGTGTGTGTGTGTATTATACTTCGTTATGTTGTCATTTCTAATTTAAACTCAGAATGACAGTAACTCCTAGTTTTCACTATGAATTTTGCTACATTCTGGAATAATTCACACAATCCAGGTGATGGTGTCTTAAAAGTGGATTCAGTATATTTGAGAATTAATCTATATTATGACAGGTAATAAAAATGATAACCTAACAAATCTATAAAATTCAAAAAATGTATTGTTTTAACAATAAATGGCACAAAATGGTGAGGTTTAACAGAAGGTTTTAGTTCTGATAAACTAAAATTATGTGTTCTGAATACTAGAAGTCTTACCTCAATAAATACTAGGAGATTATTTAAAGAGGATGTTAGTATCATTTATCATTTGGTATTTTGTGGAAGAAATATTTTTATTAAAAGGATGTAATGAATCAATGACTAATTCCACTGAATGTGCTTATACTGAACTGTCTAAACTGTATATTTGCCAGGTTGTAATATCATTATCTGTATACATTTCAAAAATTAATGCTGAAAAATTAAGCAGTTATGAGATATTATTTAATTAACGAGAAGTTGAAGTAAAGAAAATGGTATGACTGTCGTGGTTTGTAGTAAAAATTACTACAGTAAAAATATAATATAAATGGTAAGCTCACTGGATTCAATGCTGAAATTCTGTAGTTTCTGCAAAATAACTTTTGGCTTTCATTTATCTTGAATTATTTTATTTTAGTTTTAATGTAAGAGTGTAAAAATCATTCATTTTATCATGTTTGAAATTCTGAGTTTTTAAGCTAAAATTTAGAAGTGAAATTATATGCTTTTCCATCTTCTTTTGTGATAAACCTTTTTGAATGACATTATTTTTGATACAAGCTATGCATTAAAATTTTTATTCCCTTTTCTACTTTCTTCAAAGCAGCAAGCTACAAATATACTATGTGACTTATAAATTTTGTTTTTGTGGGTTTTTTTGCTTGATTGAAAAATAAGTAATGGAAAAATATCTATTATTATTTATTTGCATCAAAACCGTACCTGACCAGAAACCTTTTTATTGTCATTTTTCTCTATTTATCATATAATTACATTAAGATTTTATTCATTCTTCTTTGGAAAAGGTAGAAAAAATATTATAGCACATATGTGTCTTAATGTGATGTGCAAGCATATTTAGTAGTTTCTCTGGATGTGTTTGAATTAGATGGGTTGGCCAATCACCCTGGTTTCCTGGAAACTTTCAGGTGATAATATTGAAAATCTCTAGTTCTGAGGGAAAAAACAAAACAAAACAATTTGGACAGTTGGTTACCCTGATTCTACAGTGTTTAAAGGAATTCATTTGTTTATAAATGGGAAATCAGTTTCAAATGTGATATGTATTAGTCAAAACAAATAGATTAATCTTCAGCATTTCCTTCATAAGTGGTAATCATTTAAAAATCATTAGTAAAGTTAGGAGAAAGAAAACAGTTCTACTTAAAAAAAAAAAAGAAATATTTAACTCTTACCATGCTAAAAAGGAACAGTTGTTAGAACACGGTATGTCATCAATTCTTTTTCCAGTCCTTTTCTGTTTCCTGTGTGTCTTTGTAGGTTTCTTTGATTTCCCTTGTTGGTGTGATATTTTGGTAAAAAGCAGCTGACTCACATCCCATCCAAATCCCCAGTGTCCTCCAGATCCTTCACAAATTTGGCATTCAGCCCTCTCCTTGCCAATTGCTTCCTTTCCCCCCAATTCCCACATGATTTTTCCTCAGCCATCTGCTTCTTCTCCCTTCCTTCGATTAGTGCTTTCCTCTGGTTTTCTAGTTTCTTTCATTGTTCCATGTCTGTTGCTTCCTTTACCCTCCCCACCCCCAGAGGAAATCAACACACTAAATGCCACTGATGTCATAGAGCCCCTTTTCCCTGAGAAGTTAAATTTATCTTCCTGCAAAATATATATGTAATTCAGCTGTATGAAGGTCACAGGAAACTGGTGTAGTGAAATGGAATTTTTTTTTTCTGTTCATCTTGGATGAATAATCCTGCACTTTATACATTTTATCTCTTTAAAAATAAAACATTATTTGTGATTTAGTATAAGTCAATATAAATCATGGGACCAAAGACCAAAGTAATTAGTTTAAAAGTGTATTTATGTTCCATTCTCTTTTCTTAATTTTAAAATTTGTAATTGAAGTACAGTGGATTAGTAGACTAAAACATAATCTTGGGCAATATAGATCACATTATAGCTTCATGTTTCAACAAACTTATTATATGGATGATCTCACAGACTTTCAATCTCTGTAAATTTCATTGTATCTGTCTTTGAAATGAATTACCTAATAATACCTATATTGGTTGACAGTGTTTTTGTGGGATCCAGTGAGAAAATATAAGTTAAATGTCATTTTAGATGGCAAAACACGTATTACTAATGGGTATCTTGGGTATTACTTTTGTTAATATACCTGCTGAGCTCTGAATGTAGTTAATCATCGAAAACTGATAGAAAAGGAACATCAGAAAGTGTGCCACAATAAGTTTCATTTTTCTGAGTAAACAAGATTCTATAAATATATGAAGAGACTTACAGTATTATTGTTTTGTCAACATTTCTATTCATTTCTGATTCACAACTGTGAGAACATTTCCCAGTGTCTACAGAATCAAGATGAGTATTGTATATAAATGAATATTTTGAGAAGTAATTTACATTAATGCTGATTTTAAACTACTTTGAGTCCTGTGGTATGTCTTTATTGTGAAATGGAAGAATCTGCTGTGGATTTCATAGGCTAATTAAGCCCTGATAGCCTAAGGCATATACTATGTATAATAATTTGACTTCTCTGCTACATCTAGAACAGTTCTAGTCATGTACCTTTCTTAGTGGAGTTGAGGCATGCTGTGAATCAGAAGATATACACTGAGAAATACTGCTTCATCATCTTGAGGAACATGCTGAATTTTTTAAAAAAATTGTATTTCTATATAATAATTATATTGTATTTCCATCACATTTGGACACTGAAACTAAAATAAGAAAGTTAACAGTTCAGACCTACTTGTGAAGTCCAAGTTCTCTTTTGAAAGGATTGAACTAAATGAAGATATTCTCAGTGCTGGTGACAAGTTTGTGTGGCTGACAATATAAACATAATTTTAATTAAATTTACTTGTTGTTTTTCATTATTTGTGTATTAGATGTGCATTTAAAAGCTTAGAGACCAAATTTTCTTTCTTTTTTTTTTTTTTTTTAACCTGACGTTTTACTGAACTGGGTATAGGGCAGAATGTGGGGGGTGAGAGGATTTATCAGAGGAAGAGTGGAGAGCAGAACAGGAAGATCTACTGAAATACACTGCTGAGTGGAGCAGAGGGCAAGACAAGAGAGGTCTAGTGAACCATGTGGGTTAGCTCCCTGACTGGGGGTTGAACTCAGGCTGTAGTGGTAATAATCTTTGAGCCTTTGCATATGTTCTTGCCTCTACATGGAAGGCAGTGAGTGTCACCTCTACACTCTTTTTGTCAACTCACTCATTGTTCAGGTCCCAACTTAAAGGCATCTTCTTCAGAGGAGCCTTCTATAAAACCCAACCTTACTTAAGCATATTAGATTTTTCTTCCTGTTAGTTATTCCCTTACCTTTTAAAAAAAATTTATTTTCTAATCCATGCAAATCATTTATATACAGGACTCACAAGAGTTGTATGTATTCTTTGGTTTTGTCTTATGGAGAAGCTCACTACATCTTTCTTGGGAAAATATTAATGAATGATATATAAATTAGAAATTATGTCTTTTAGCATACCCATAATTAAAAAGTTTTGAATTTGAATATGATTTTGTTTTTATATATGCACTTATATTTTTTTTTCTATTCTCCTATAAAATGGGGGGGGTGGAAAGTAGACAAAAATAAATTTATTTTTATCTAAAGCATAATTTTTCATTTACTTACCAGTAAAAGAAGAAATATATACATATTAAGTATAAGGAAATACATTTCTGTAAGTGTCAATTATACATATTCACAGATTCTTAGAGGTGGAGCTGACTTGAGGAATTGTGAGTAGGCAAACCCCTTCATTTTCAAGATAAGAGAAGACATAAATTTGATTTGCCCTGAGTCACTAAGTGAATCTGCGATTTGGGATTAAGAGTTAGGCTGCTCAACACTACACTTAATCCTGTTCTGATTTTTCCCAGGGCATATGAGATCTGATAAACCTTTGTAAAATAACATTTAAATTTAATTATGATATGTCTTAACAACAAAAAATCCACAGGTGAAGTGTTTTACTACATTGCTTTCATTCAATTTTGCCCCTGGCTTTGTGTCCTAAATTTAATATTTCTTATCTTCAAACTATTATAGAAATTACTGCTTTAACTGCATGTAGATTAATACTACTCCTTTCTAATTTATCCATTAGGTACAAATGGATAAATTGATTGATTATTCTGTGCAGATTTTTATTTTATCAAATAAATTATTAAAAACATCTGAATTTATAGTAAATGGTTGAGTGTCTGAGGTTGCTTCATATCATTTTAAAAATGTAAATCGCAGCAATTTAAATAAGTAAGTTTAACATCTGGCTGTCTTAGAAAATTCTTATGTCATACTCCTTTTTGAAACAGTACTAATAGATGGGTCTTGGTTAAATCCTTTAATTGTTAGACATACTAAGATTGTACAATATATTCCTGAGTATTAGGATCACTGTGAGAACAATAGCCAGCAGTGAAAATATTTGAAAATATTTGGAACTCGCAGCCACAGCCTCCTTATAAGTCATTTTAGTGTTCCTGTCTGGATTTTCAGTTGTTTATTCCACATTGATATTGCTTTAGAGCGGTGACAGACAGGGGTTTTTAACTTCAGAATGGAAAGAATCTTTGGATTTAGATATTTAGTATGCAAAATATAAACCCCAACATAGTATATCCTATTTTGATCAATTTTTAAGTGTTCACCAAATATATGAGTCTTCTCTGTGGCATGTAACTTTCAGGGGTTCAACAATTTATAGTCTGTGTGCCCATTTGTGCCTGGGTCCCTTGAGACACTTCGGTATAATTCTAATAAATTCCCTATAAGCCCATGCAAACTGACAGAAGTACCAAAGAGAAGGTGCAGATTATGTTTGGATGAGGAAGTCAAGTAGCAGATGCTAAAGATTGCCAGTTAAAATATTTTTTAATTCGACAATCTCTGTCATCTGGGCCTCCCTGGTGGTGCAGCGGGTTGAGCGCTGCACTGTGAAGCATCTGTGACACAGCAGTGGGAGTTTGATCCCCGGCCAGGGAGGGAACCCACATGGCACAGCAGACCTCCTGCCTCCCTCACTGCTCCCATCAGCCAGGTATTTCGGTCAGTCTGCCTGTTCTGCTCCCCACTCTGTCTCTGGTGAATCCCTCACATCCCTTGCCTCTAGCCTTTACCCCAGCTCTTGTATGCATAAATAAATGTCTTTTAAAAAAATACTATCTGTTATTGTTAAGTAATAATATATCATAAAAATTTCAAATTTTCTCTAAGTAGTTTGATGTACCAGAAACCAGAAAGTGTCTCAGGAATTTGAATAATCAACTAAATAAAAATGAATACTCATAATTCAGAATAATTATCAGTACAGTCCACTACCCAGTAGGATAACTCCAACATGAATATAAATGGTCAGATGACAAAATCTGTAATAGGCATTTCATATTCGTTTGATATGCCAACACAGAGGACAGACTTGCAAATGTTTTCCCCTTTGTTTTTTCCTTCTTCCATGCTCACCCAAGCAGCTGTGTTTCTTCATTTTCCAAGTACTTTGATATATTTGATCAGGCCATTCAATTTCTCCAAATAGCCAAGGACTAGTGGAATTTTACTACTATTTGGGAGCACTTTGTTTAATTACAGGGTAAAGTAGTCTGTCAGATTAAAGGTACAGTGTGTTCTGGTTTCAAGAATGATGTTTTTAAAATTTACATTAAAACTTGTTTACAAATCTCACCTAAATAGTGGAAAATATTTAAGTGACATTAAAATATTTTTTGGTAAAAAAATCTATTTTAAAGAAGTTCACTTTTTTAATTGCTTAAAATTTGGGGATTGTTATCATGATGCAGACTTCATTTTGCTTTTCTCTGGGCAGAATGAATTTTGTGCTAAAAAAAAAAAAGATTGTAGAAGATTTGAAAGAACCTTGATTTTACAAAGCATTCTTTCCTTAAATCAAGGTCCCAAATGCTGATATCAAAGAAACTTTAAACCTTTAAGGTTTAAATTATTTTTAATCTGATTATTTAAATGGAAATTGTACTTTCCTTTTTAGTATCTGTAATTAGCTAACATTTACTTTATCTATTTCTCCATCTTGTCCTTATCATCCATTTTATTAAAGATGATTTCTCAAAGAATAATCCCAAATCTTATGGTGAGGCTGATGTCATCTCTAATCTAATGCTGATTCTGATTCTGTATTTCTTTTATTTAATGACTGGTTGCTTTAAAAGTACTCACACTGTATGGTAACATCTGACCACTTCAATTTATCTCCTTAAACCCAAAGAATTTAATAATATGATAAACTGTACACTTGTAAAATAATCTGGTGTGCATTAACAGAATCACTAACAGATGGCACAGGGTTTCTCTTCTAAAATCTTACAAATCAAGTGCTCATGAAGCTTTAAAGACTGAGCACACTAAAAACAGTCTCCCATTTAAGTCGCCTTTGAGAGTATCATCATATAGGAAAATCTCAAGAGCAGTTGAACTCAATCTTATAATACTGGTGGAAATAATGGAAATTTGTCTCCTTGAATGGATAAAGTGTAATTTACTAAGGAATCCATTATTTCTTATTTCTTTGCCTTTTAGCATTTGTGGTGTCACTCCTCCCACCCAGATCTATCACATCACCATATTGCCCATGCATCATGCTTATAAAAGATCATGTCAGATTGCCTCATCTTTATTAGAGAAGCTTATAAATATTCTCTTTAAAGTTTAAACATGCCTTATAAAAAGTGCATATTTATGTGAGAAAAGAAGAGATATTTCCTTGTGTAGAAACTAATTAAGGTATACCTAAGGTATACCTAAGTATATTTTTCCTTTACAAAACACATGCATATGTTAAGCATAAAAGGCACATTTTTTCCCCACTGTCAGCTGGATAGACTAATGACAATTAGGCTGCCTCTCCAGATCAGTCAGTTAACTCTGGACTGTAATGGAAGGAGCACCTTCAATCTGACACACTCAGAAAGGTCCAAAAAGAGAACCTATCTGGCAATCTGGTCTCAGGATGTACACATCTACTAGTTTATAATTTGTGGCTTGGGAAGCAAAGAAAATTCTTGCTCACTATACAAAAGAAAGCACTGTATGTAAGCATCACCTTGGATCTCTGCAGAATAAGCACCAAATCACTTAGTGATCTAGAGAAGTTTCTGATACTTACTGAGCCTTAGTTTTCTTTCCAAAAAAATTATTTATGTATTTATCTATTTATTTTTGTAGAACTGGGATGTAGGTCATAGGTACATAGAGTGAGAGGATTCACCAGAGACAAAGTGGGTATTAGAGCAGGCAGACTGACTGAAATAAACTGCTAAGGAGAGGTCTACTTCGCCACATGTGAGTTATCTCCCTGGCCAGGCATCAAACTCTGGCCCGAGCAGTTACAACACTGAGACTTAACCCCTAGGCCACCAGGGAGACCTAGCCTTATTTTTATTGCCCCCCCCACCCCCAACAGACAAATATACTTTCCAGGTGAGATTATTGTAAAATAAAAGATAATGCATTCAATTTGTATACAGCACATGTTGGTACATCATCATTCTCATTAGTTACAACAACAATAGTAATCCAGAAGGCTTCAATTCAATAGTAGCTATGAAATTTCCTACAGATTCATTGATGTATTTTTCATGTATTTGTGAAGAAAGTTTTCAAAGCCACTTTATACCTAGCTCATACCTTTTCTTAGATGTTAGGTTTTTGCGATTGTTGAGTCCTTTAAAACATTCACTTAAACAGAATATAAATTTATTTTTTTTATTTTGATATGAAGTCTTCAGGATTTGAATTTGTTTTCCACAATGTAATATAAGTTAGTATATATCTAAAAAAATTAAAGTATCAGATCTTTAGCTGAGGAGATGGTAACTAAAGTCATAAGAATTCGGTATATTTGACTTCTGACTGTGGAAAATTCTATTAGAATGTCTTCCAGGGAGGTGGGTGTCTGTGTTAGATGCTAGAGAGACAGGAAAAATTCTGTTCTATTGTGGAAACATATTCTATGCAGAAGGGAGGCAAGAAATATCAGATCAAGTATTTTTTTTAATTTATTTATTTGCCTTTACCTGGTTCTGTAATTTTCCCTCTGACTGACTTCACTTCCACCAGTCTGAAACACTGTAATCCCCGACGTCATTAATATCTTTTGCACTTTGTTTTCATCTGGCCAGGAAATGGAACCATTTGTGACTAAGAAAGATTGACCCAAGTGAAACTACTCTAATATTTTTTAAGATTTATTTTTTTGTTTATTTATGCATACAAGAGCTGGGGTGTAGGCCAGAAGTATAGAGGGGTGTGAGGATTCATCAGAAACAGAGTGGGGAGAAGAACAGGTAGGTCTACTGAAATACACTGCGTAGGGGAGTCACAGGGGGGATGGAATAGGTCTGCTCGCCATGTGGGTCAGCTCCCTGGCTGGGGATAATACTGGTGCTGCAGTGGCTGTGCATAGTTTTGTAGTGCTGAGAGTAAATCCCTTGAGTCGCTAGGGAGGTCCCTTAATGTTTTTACATACTCTGGACAGATCATTTTCACAGATAGTTATAAAACTCTAAGGGTGAAAATATATTTAATTATATTTCTTATTTGCTCATGAATTAATCCTAAATTCTCAGGAAACAGAGGGGTGTATGGTAAAGGTTGATCAGGTATTTCCACTCTCCCACCACTGATGATGGACACCTGTGGTGCTGCGAGCATTCCAGGGTGGGCATGCGCAAGTGGGCGCACCTGTGCTGGACACGGGCTTAAATGGGCGGCGTCATGAGGACGCCAGAATTGCGTGGACCAACAGACAGAACTATGAGGACCGACCGAACCGACAGGACGAAGGAGCAGCCGAGAGGGTGAGATATTCTGGGGGCTGGGAGGTCTGCCAGCCTCCCGGCCCCCCGGCACCCCTGCCTGCCATGTACCTGGCCACCTCTACTAAATAAAGTATGAAAAGCCACCGAGGGCTCCAAGAGACTCCTTCCTTGACCCATCTGCCCAGAACCATCCCGAACCTTCCTCCTGTGCCGCCCCCTTTCCTGCCGCTACAAGGGGCATGTGGATAATTCTGACACTTAATGTAATCCTCCAAAAAGAGCTTCTTTAAGCATAGTCTTTTCTTTCCAAGATTATCTCTTCTTCCTAACATTTGTAAATTAACCTTTGTTGCGATCTCTTCATCTATATTTCATGTTTTAACATGTGCAGTGTTCATGAAGAGGAGGGGATAAGTATGTTGTCATATGTCCCTTATAAAACTAAGCTAAGATTTGCCAAATAGCTAAATTCTGGCATAGTCTTTGATCAAAAAAAGAAGCTAACGAAGTGGGTATTGAATTTTGGATCCAGGTCTGATGAGCGCTGGCTTCTGATTAATCAATTAATCTTGTTACTTGCAAATTTCTTCTTGTTCCCATTTGACTCATTTTTTTTAAAGATCATTTATTTCTGTAAATGAATCTGTAGGCTAGAGGTGAGACAAAGAGCCAACCCACAAATGGTGCATCAGACCTCTCCCATCTCCCCTATTGCTCCCCTCAGCAGTGTATTTCAGTATATCCACCTGTTCTGCTTCCCACTGTCTCTGAAGAATCCTTTCACACCATTTGACTCTTTCAGATTAAAATGCCACAGAGTGGAAATGAATGCTTACTTCAATCTATCACTATCTTATGATGTTCCTAGATGTGTAGAATCCTAATTAATAGCATTGAATGTTTTTACAATTTTATTTTTTTGCAAATAACAAATGTGAGTTCATGTAGTAATTCTTACTTAATTTCCTTAATCTAATCTCCATAACATCATTCTGAGTTTGTGAAATCAGAAATTTTCTTGCATACTCAGCCTTGATTTGACTTTTTCTGCCATGGTTATATGTCTTCTTCAGCGTATAAGTGAGTTAAAATTTCAGGAGTAACAAATTACATGCAGTCTCTGGAAAAGGCATTATGTTCACAAGGAGTTTAGTGGTGAGGGAAATTCTCACACTGGACCAAAACTTTAGGAAAGAACTAAGCATGGAGAGAAAAAGGGTTTTACTGTTTGAAAAGTATTTTCAGCTGGTTCTCTTGTAGCTCAAAAGAGCCAAGTGTTTGAAAATAAGCTTTTCTCTCCTCAACTACTATGAACATTTGTCATCTTTATAAAGTTATAATTCCTCCATAGATTTTTATTTCAAGCTGCCCTAACAGTGACTGTATGTAAATTCAGAATTATAGCCAGATGGTTGGACAAGGTGATAAAAAGCACAACCTGGTTTTGTGGGAAAGTGAAAATCACCGATAAGACTTTGTTTTTACCTTTAAAACAGCAGGGCATTATTTCATGAGACTTGTGAAGGAACTAATACATTAACTTTAATAGCTATGAGCCAAATTAATTTTTCATATGCATGCAGCATAATAATAAGTAATACCTAGCATCTTCATAGAGGTAAAAATCCATCAACTTTTTTACTTTTAGGGGATAGCTAGGTAAGGCCATTTTCTTGCAAAATCATTCTTTATATTGCTCCCTTTTATAGGATTCACTTTTGGGTTCTGATCATAATGACTTAGGAACCAGACACCTGGGGAATCAGCTAAAAGCCTTTGCTGTTTTATCTGCTCTCTATTTCACCAGCACTCAGCAGTTATTTGCCCCTAGTTGGGAACACCATAAATGAGAGGAAGCTTCTAAGTTGATTGCTTTAGTCTGGGAACTCTGACTGGCCCAAGGAAATAGTTGTCTAAGGGAAAATGCCAAATCCAGAGCTTCATGTTGTCTTTGAGCCACGCTTTAGGGTTAGAGAAATCAGGTCTTTCCACCCTCCCACCACTGTGATGATGGACACCTGCAGTGCTTCGAGCATTCCTAGGTGGGCGTGCGCAAGTGGGAGCACCTGAGTTTGACATGAGCTTAAATGGGCAGCATCATGAGGACACCAGGACCAACAGTACTGACCAAAGACAGCAGCAGAGAGAGAAAGAGAGAAGAAGCAGCTGAGAGGGTGAGATGCGCTGGGAGTTGGGAGGCCTGTCAGCCTCCTGGCACCCATGCCTGCCATGTAGCTGATGCCACCTCTGATGTAGATATCAATAAAAAAGCATAAAAGCCACCAAGGGCTCCAAGACTTCCTTTCCTTGACCCATCTGCTAAGAACCATCCTGAACCTTGCTCCTGTGCCACCTTTCCTGCCGCTACACACGCTTAAGAGAAAATAGGTGTTTAAGAAGACTGTGCTTCTTCTATTACTCCTAGTTAAAATTAGGATTCTTGGAAAGGTCTTTTGGTGATATAAACTAGATAGATTTAGAAAGGGAATAATTTATACTTTCACAGAGAAAATCATCCTCTCCCTTTAACTTAACTACATCTCTCTGGAGGGTGGCTGCCACTTGTCTGCAATTAGCAATACAGCCTCTTTTGCTGTAGTCTATAATCAAATTATCATAGGTGTGCTTCTGCAGCAGCAAAAAGCCAACTACCAATTTATAATTTGCTAGGAGAAAGAAATGAGAAGTTGAGTAGGAGAAATGGAAATAACAGAAGTGCAGCTGCCATAGTCCTAGATAGCAATTGTGCCAGGCCTGTGTTCTCAGCTGGCAGCTCCCCAAGCTGTGTGGAGAGCCACGTGTTCCCACTGGGATAATTGCTTTTTCTGCATGAGTCTCTTGTTGCTTCTCTCTGATGATCGAGTGTGTTTAAACTCCTGGCTGATATCATGTTGGTTTTAAATGGTACTGTAAAGTGTACCAGCAAACAAATGAAATTGGATCCTGTTCTCTTGTGTACATGTAGTACAAGCAAACATAGAACACCAATGGAGACATCCTAATTGCCTGTTTTTCTTCTCAGTTCCACTCCTAAAAGAACAGTTGAGTGACCTCTAACAATTTTTATCAGTAGGTGCTCCTTATGATGCTGTCCTTTTAAGGTCACCAAGGAAAATACAGATGGTCATTCTATTGCTTTTGATTTCTCATTTTCTTTACAATGTATATGCACCTACTCAGGCAATCCTTTTTGTATACACGATTGTTAGTGCAAATCACGTGAACATTGCTTACATTTCAAATAGGTTGTAAAAGAGGAAATGTTCTTTGCATGGGTATGGATGTTAAATGGATTAGTAAATCACGATGAAAACTTTTTGCAATTTATTGAAATCTGGTCAGGTTCAATTCTATAAGTCTGTAGTAAAAATATTAGAATTCAAATTATTTTTCTTAGTTTAATCCATCTCTGGGGTACAGCCACTCCTCTTTTGCATCCCAAGTTCATATTGAACAAAGTGTCCTTGAATACAATGGCAGCTTTATGTAACAACAGCACAAAACCACGTCATGTCTAATCAAGAGACTTGGAAGGGAATATTTACAACAGTGCATTTTCTTCTTTTCCTTTTTTTCATTTTTTTCCTCACCCACCTTCCTTCTCTAATCCCTCTTCTGTTCTCCCTTCTTTCTTCTGTCTTGCCTCTTCTCTCACATTTTATTAAGCTCTCTTTAATCCAGAATGAAATGAGAATAGGGAGAGGTGAACAATTTTTTTTTGAAAATTCTGACTGTGGAAATAAAAAAATAATAAAAAATAAACTTAAGAAGAACTGATTAACAAGTCTTTTTTTGTTTGTTTTATAAACATATTTATTAAAACTTATTTGAGACAGACATGAAGTGCTATCCTGGGTATATTTTTAAGAACATGTTGCATGTAAAGACTAGTACAAATAACAGAACAAGTAAAAATCAGTATCTCACAATTTCTTCTTACACTTAAATTGTTGGTGTTGTTAGATTAGAAAATATAAATTGTTTTTTATCAATGCTTCTTTATAAGGGCATCAAAATTTTAATTTTTATCTAACAACTTATAAAATTTATACTTCAAAGAATAAAACAACCAGATTATTAATGTACAGTTTCAGAAACATAAAGTGCCTACATGTGATTTTAAACCATAGTTAGTAAAAACATAAAGTTATTTAATGCTAGACATGGCTTTTCCTTTTAACCTTTCTTACTGGAATCCGTGCCTGGTGGTCTGAGTTTGAAATATCGCCAAATGAGAAATCCTGGTTTTTCTTTGAAGGTGTGCTAGATATGAATTACATGAATTATTTTTAACAAGGTTATAATTTTGTTTAGATTGCTATGATACATGCATTTTATCCAATCCTTTGCCTATCATTTGTACAACATAATTATATTAACACCAGTGTTTCGGCTTAATTAAAAATTCAATAAAGCAGAATTAATTTTGAAAGATGTGTAGCTTATGTTAGAAGTTTAGAGGTTTTAATCTATATTGTTTTCGTTAAAAGTTGATACCACTTTTTTAGCCAGATTGCAAAAGTAACGAATAATTTTCCACTTCATTCTTCTCTTCCTTCTCAAGCAAGATATCCTTTTTGGTTTATTTTTGTTAGTGTTGAATTAATGCTAAGAAGGACAAGCTGTTATCGTGACTCTATATGTCTCAGTTGAAGGCGTCCTTAGGGATCATCCAAAACTGCCCTGCAGTTTATTTCATTGAGTAGGATGTCTGGGGGCTACCACTGGCCATCTGGGGTGCCTGCAGATGACTTTCTTGTCATTAAGAAGTCTTAAACTGACACAAAGTACTTCTTCTCTGGTTCACAACAGCATAATATGTGTTCCGTGGGTCAAAGATCCAGGCAGAATTGACAGCATCACCATGAAATGATGTTCTCCAATGAGAGTTAGAAGTGAATTGTTTAAAGATGACACACTAGACTATTCAAATCTCTTTTACTTTACAAAATAGTATGAAACAATAGTAAAGAATCAGGTTTTCAGATAAAAGTAATTTCTAAACCTGTGCTTTAAAATGACACTCTTTATGTTTGCCCTGTTTCCTAAGCCTTTACTACTGTAAGTGAGTATTTCTGAGCCTCAGTCTTTCAGATCATGTAAACCTGAACCACTGCACATTTTCTCACTGGTATGATGTGTATGTCTTATGTATGTTACTCAAACTATTTCTTTAACATTCTAAATCAACATTCTGTTAATCCATTGTTCTGATGTATTTTTCGAATAGTATTTCCAGTAAGGAACACAGATTTTGAATGCAAAATCTATTAAAGGAAATGAGATAAATTATATGACAGTTTGGTGGTTAGCAATTTGAAATCATCTTTGAAGCTCTAATATAATTAGTGGTTTCGTTTTTGGTCTGCTGAATTCAAGTCACATTAGGTTAATGTAATTAAAAGCAGAAAAGATTTTGTGTAGCCAAACTAGTTAATTAGCCCCAGTTGGTTTAATATGTTAACCTAAAGGTGTATGGAGAACATTGTGGGGCGAAGCTAAAAAGAAAATTCCTGTGTAACAGATACTGCAAATCATCTGACTTGCTTTAGGGTAGAAAATGAAGACATACCAAGGAGTTCATTTTAAGTTCATCTTTATTTCTGATTTTAAGCACTGATTGCAGGGTAAACTGTATATTCTATAGATTACCCAGACATAAAGCCTGCTTAATTTACAGCATACTTCTGTTTATAAGTACAAGGTTTTCTTTTTGTATACTGGCAACAAGAATTTTGATTATAGTTTACCAGATATATAAAATAGTTTTCATTTCTTATCTTAAAGCTGATTTTTAAATATTTTTGTTAGACAGTAAAGAAGATGAAAGCATAAAAAGTTTTTTTATCCTGCTTCAGAGAAATATTTTAGTATTCTGAGAGATTAATTTTATCCCTAAAAAAATGGCCACTTATATTTTCGTATAGGGGAAATGTTAGTATAAAAGAATCCTATATATAAACTACATGGAAGTTTTTCATATCTTAATGTCTCTAAAACATTTTTTAAAGATCTAAGACTGTTGCAAAGAAAAAAATATCAAGTATAAAGCTATATGAGACTCTAACATACCTTCTTCTTTCTCTTTCTCTCTCTCCTTCCCAAAAAGGAGCAAGCCCACTGGGACCTTTTTTGTTTTGTTTTCATCAAGTATGTATATAGCCAAGGCCCCCCTTTGAGCACTGTCTAGAGCTTATGGAAATGTGGGCTTCTAATGTGGTTACCACTGTGGCTGGTAAGGTATATGGTAATGAGGAAGTAGGTCTCTGACTTAGATTTTTGACATAGGCTAGATGCCAGAATATTGTCTGAAAGCTTAACACATTCTGCTTCTCCACTACCAGGATTATGTTAATTGAAGTAGTGCTGCTGCAATGCGCTGTTTAACATTGTGTCTGTTCATTATACAAACTCATTTTTGATAGGTTTACAATTTGGCTGTCAGCTCCAGCTGCAGGAAGAGACCTGCCAAGAAATACTTCTTAGCTGTTTAAAACAGTACTATTTTCATATTCTCAGTGTTTTGTATGTGTTAGACATATTTTTCCTTTCTATATAGAGAGAGGAAATGTCAATTTTTTGACTTATAGAGGCGCGTTAAAGTTTAGAATGAATACAGTCACCCTTTATCATCAATATATTTGTATGAATCAACATAAAATGTTGATTATGAAGACTAGGCATAATTCAAAGCTGGTAAGTTATATTTGACCAGGGTTAGAGTACTATGGTTTTTCTGTTCTTTGGTTTATTGAAAGAACTCACTGCAATGCTGGCCACATGTGTGGCCATAGAGAATAGAATTATGACTTACGGTCTGCTCAATAGCATTAAGCCATTGACATAATGCCAAAATCAATTTGAATTTATAGAAATTTTCACCCATTTTTTCCATTTCTTCATTTGTTTGACATACTTTTGTTCCTTCCTTCACTTTTGTCAATTGCTGTCTCTATAATCTCTGAGGATAAAAGTTTCACCCAGGTTTGGGCTTCTTTCATTTTCTATTTAAGTTATAATGTCTACTTTGGATCTTTAACTGTATTGCCAGTGTATACAAAATAGAATGTAATATGAATTAATAAATTATCATTAAAATTATTAATAAAATTGCCTTATTGATGGGATGGAAGGTTTTTATTTGGGGAAGGGGTTTGCAGGTATAATTATAATAGCCTGGGAAGTCTCAGTGATGATGATGATTTATCAAATAAAGTAAACATTGACATATTTAGTTTTAACAACTCCTTCCTTTGGTCATTTGGTCCAGCATGTATGTATCTATAGCTAGAGTCGGGTCTTTAGAACCAAGTTTCTCATATGTAGCTCTATTGACTTATTGGGTCTGGTAATTCTCTTTGATGGAGGTCTCCTCTGTGCATTCAGAATGTTTACTGGCATCTTCCAGACTTGTAACAAACGAATATGTCTCCAGACATAGCCCATTATATCTTGGGAGGGGGGAGTGGAAAGCATGGGGTAGGGAGGGAATTATTCTTCATAAACAATCACTGTTTTGGAAGAGTTAATTAAAAAAAAGTTCAGTCTAGAGAATTACCTGTTTCTAAGGATTTGCTGTGTTGTTGCAAACACATTTTTCTGATAAAAAAAAAATGTGAGATGATTTTATAACTAATTTAGTCTAGCAAAGGAAGATTCTTATTGATTAGACAAATGTCTTGATCATTAAATCCACAAGTGTAATAAATAATTATAATAACGTGCAGATATTTTCTAAATGCTTCAGAAGTTCTATCTTCTGTAATCTATCATCTATAATCTTATTAACATCATTGGAGATGCCTACAAATAGTGTCCCCATTTTAGAGGAGAAATACAGAGGCATAGAGACTATCTCTAGGTCTGAAGTTGCATGTACGTATTGAGAGTTTATTTGAATCTGGAGCCAGTGTGCACACTGCTTTTCTATATGGATACCTGTAATTTTGGTCAATTTGAAAAATTAACTAGGATTTAAAAGTCTCTGTTTAAAAACATTTGTATGTTTTAATTTAACTTTGGCTCTGGACAATATAATACCAGTAAAGAAGGAAAAATAAAGTTGCAATTTAGATAACTTTATTTGTTCACTTACAAAGAATAGTTTTAAAAACATTTATAAATTCCTTTTTGCTAACTTCTGTTTATACAGTAGATTTGATTTAGCAAACTTGTCAGTAAAATTAAATTTTTATAAAACAGAAGCAGTTTTTCTATTTATAGTTAGTACCAAAAAATAAATACGTGTTCCCAAAGCTTAAATATTCTGTTGAGTTACAAGATTTTTCAAAATGTTCCATATATCAAGACAGTTATATAGTTGGAACTATAGGTATTTATTACAGACTCATTCAGATGATAGGTTTCTCTGAATTTTAGTTCATCTCAGTTATTTTGGCCTCTCATTCATCTCAGCTATGGTAATTTTCATGTCTGAAAATCTCTGGGCAGTCCCCTCATAAGTCTTTTAACTAAATTCCCCTTTTACTCCATTTATATGGGTTCTTTCAAAATATAACAGCTTTAGACTGTAATATATAATGTTAATTGGTGTCCCACATGTGCATTATCAAATTGATTTAAAACTCTGTATTCTCAAGTATTTGAAACTTGTGAAACTAAGTCAGTATTATATTTGAAATTGTAAAAATAAATCTGTACTGTTTAAAATTAGATTTTATCATCCTTTGGCTCTCTTTTTTTTTTTTTACATGTGTCAGTATATTTAAAAAAATTCCTCAAAGCTTTTTATTAAAAAAAAAAAACTTGAATTAACTTGTAGAGTAAAAAGTGTTGACATTTTTACTTATTATTTTTTATAACTTTTATTTGGCATTATGCTATCTCTTCAGAAGTCAATTGGTCACCTAAATATGCAAGGACATTCAAGGTTAGAGTCTGAGCCAATGGAGAGAGTTCAGTGTCTTATCCAAAGTTAGAGAAAATGGGGCTTCCCTGGTGGCCTTGAGGTTACCTCTCAGTGTTATAACCTCTACTGGCCTGAGTTTGATACCCAGCCAAGGAGCTGACCCACATGGTGCAGCAGACTTCTCCTGTCTCACCCACTGATCCCCTCAGCAGTGTTTTTCAGTTAGTCCAGCTGTTTTTTTAAAGATTTATTTATTTGCACATATAAGATCTGGGGTATAGGTCAAAGGTGGGGAGGATGAGAGGATTCACCAGAAATAGAGTTGGGGAGCAGAACAGGCAGATCTACTGAAATACACTGCTGAGAGCAGCATCGGGCAAGGCAGGAGAGATCTGCTGTACCATGTTAGCTCCCTAGCCAGGGATTGATGGCACTGCAGTGGCTGGAAATAGATTGAGAGTGCTGTGTCTTTAACCCCTGCACCACCAGGGAGGCCCAATCAATCTGCCTGTTCCGCTCCCAACTCTGTCTCTGGTAAATGCTGTCACCAACCCTACCTCTCTCTCTACATCCAGTCCTTCTATAGAAATAATAAATTAAACAATTAAAAAAAGAATAAAGGTAGAGGGGCCTCCCTGGTGATGCAGGGGTTAAAGTTTCAGTGCTATCGAGCTACCTCTTGCTACTATGACATGAGTTGGATCTGTGGCCAGGGAGCTGACCTACATGGTGCAGCAGACCTCTCCTGTCTCACCCACTGCTCCCCTCAGTAGTGTATTTCAGTCAATCTGCCTGTTCTGTTCCCTACTCTGTCTCTGGTGAATCCTCTCACCCCACCCGACCCCCCACACCTCTGGTCTATACCCCAGTTCTTGTATGCATAAATAAATAAAATATATCTTAAAAAAAAGTGAAAATCTATAACGTAATATCTAGGACCACATCTCAGAGCATTTGATTCCATATCAAAAATGGAATTTGTCACTTCCCGTTTTGTTGTATACATTTGTGTCTCTTTATACATCTCATATAGCCAAAGACACATATTTTGCCTTAAATCATAGGCCCATATCAACTTGATATATGACATTGAACAAGTCACTTTCCTTCCATAGAAATAGTACTGTTTAGTAGGCACGATGACAGATCCAAAGGCAATGAAAGAGCAATTATATGTGTTCTTCTGCCCAGAGGTCAAAGTGAGGGAGGAAATATGACATTTAAAGGCATAATTAAAACATATTGTGATGATGGGCCAAGTGGAGGTAAATGGGAGGAGAGGTCATATTTTTCTGAGCTGCTGGTCCCTTAAGTGAAAAATAAAGTTGTTCTAAAATACCCCCTAATAGTTTCACAGCAGGATTATGCTAAAGACCAAATTTCAAATTATATATTCACTCAAAAGCAGCCTTATAAAATATAAAATAGTATGATAACTTAGAGATTGGATATACATTTAAGAATCCCACTCAGCTCTTCTAAAGAAATAATTGCACATGTATGAAAAGACGTGTAAGAAAATGCTGTTTTTAGTGCTGCCTATAACAAGGAAAAATGAAATACCTTAAGCACCTGTCAGTAGAGAAATAAATTGATAAAATATGGTAAATCCATATAATAGAATACTGCATATTATTAAAGTTGATGCTTATGGTCTGTACACAGTCTTCAACATTTAAATATATGAATGCCTCAACATATAATTGAATTGAAAATGCAACCTACAAAAGAGCATGTACCTTCTGATCCTACATTAGTGTGTATACATCTGTTTGTCCATTTGTCTGTCTGTCTGTCTATATATCAATCGATCCAAAAGTAGAATGTTCACAAAGTACGGCAGTAGTTAACTTTTGTAAGATTTTTTATATTCTTGGCATATTTCCCGTTATTCGGTTCAAAAATTTAGGTTAACAATTTTAATATCTTTTTTAAAAATCTCTTTAGAAATATCACGTCAGAAAACAAGCTAGATTTTGTCTAGAGTGGGTATTCAACAAAAATCTTTTGAGTAATTACTATGTGCAAGCATTGTTCTAGGTTTGAAGCAGAATAATGGACAATGCAGATAAAATCATCCTGGATGATTTTATATACAAGCTGAGAATCACAATTTCTTAAATAAAACTACTGAAAAGATATGAAATTCTAAAGCCATAGAAATTTAAATACCCCACTTATATTTTATTTGCCCTATTACATAAAGGCTCAGTTACAATGTCTAGTTTTGGATATCTGTATTTGAAACAAAGACATTTAGGCATTCCAAAAGACTATGACCTCCCCCTACCCTTATAAAGTACTAGTTTCAATAAACTCCTAGCATATGATGAAAAACAGAGTGTTTGAATGGATCCCTCTTTACCTTCTTCCTTCCTTTTCATTTTGTACTATTGGTTCTTTCTTCCTTTGTTTAATTAGTATAAAGTACAGAATAACTGCGAGGTCAAAACCTCCAGAGTAAACATTCTGGAAGTTAGCCCTGATAAAACCTTTCTAAGGTTCAGAGCATTATAGATATGCATGGGTAATTGAACTCTGCTCCCCCCATAAGCATATTAAATTAAGTAAAGATAGTTCAATTTCCGCATCCCAACCTTAATTCATGGTTAGCATCAGCCTACTATTGTACTGGAAGTTTGCTTACATTTGTAATGAATTCTTCTTCAATTAATTGCACGTTCAAGAGGGTACCCGGTTGACTTTCCAGATGATTTATTCAGATCTGTTCAGTCTGTTTCCTTAGTCTCCAGGAAACTGCTTGGGAGGCAGCAACACTTACTTTTTTAAGAAATGTAAAAATCTTTCATAAATTGACTATTAAGGTATATTCCTTTAAGACAACTCCAGTAAATTAAGTAATTAGAAACCTTTTTATTTCTATTTTGTAAAACTAGAATATGCTTCCTTGAAATAAGTTATACTTATATGTATTTATATATTAATTATAGTCATATAGTATTAAAAATTTCCCTTGCTAACCAAATCATTCATGCAGTGTTTCATTTAACTAACTAATATGAAAGAACTTGACCAGTTTGGAAACACAAAAATATATTTATACAGAATATAGTAATGTTACAAGGCATATGGGTAAGTAAACATGTTTTTTTCTTTTTTATTATAGCTTTGGAATACTTTCTTTTTAAAGTTAGTAACTACAAATATAGCAAATGCCACACGTCAGCTTTCTGGTTTCTGATTTGATCTTATGATTACAAAGTAGACTTTATTTTCTGATGAAGACTTTGGCCATGCAAACATAGATCAATGTTAATAGTATTCATGTGAAACTTTTTTCAAGATACGAGGAGGAAAGCTCATGATCACATACACCCGTAAAAGTGATGCTGGCAAATATGTTTGTGTTGGCACCAACATGGTTGGAGAACGTGAGAGTGAAGTTGCAGAGCTAACTGTGTTAGGTAAGTGGGATTCTGTCAAATCTGCCCACCGTGGAACATATCTCTTATTATTATTATTCTATATCATTATATGAGGGGGAAAGAAATGATCTCTTCTCAATGGTAAAACAATGATAGGGTGGGGTTAGGAAGAGGTGAGAAGGGATCATAATGGCCTCCTGGGGTGATACAAAGGCCTGGGGAAAGAATTAGGAGGAAACACTAAACTAGGGGGAACTTTCAAGAAGTAGGGGACTAAGAAGAATGATTTTCTAAATAAATCGTGTGTTCTTTTTTTTTTTCCCATTCTTTTTTTTATTAATATAAAATTCTTTTGTTCTTTTTTTAATTAACATCATTCCATTTATTGCTTTGAAAATTATCTATGAATGAGTTAGGTTTTAGTTCATCAGGGTCCTAGAAGTTCATAAATGGAAAGAAAGAAGGACGACTTTGCAGAAAGAGATGGATTATTTGAATCTAAGGGGTTTCTGACTTTTGGGAGTGGCATGTGGAAAGGGACCCAGCACAGACCAGCAGTGCTCAGACTCACCTGTATAGGTATCCTTTTTAACATTTAAAGTGAATTTTAGTTTTCATTTTTATCTTGAAATGACTCTAATTTTAGAGAGACCATCGTTTGTGAAGAGACCTAGTAACTTGGCAGTCACTGTGGATGACAGTGCAGAATTTAAATGTGAAGCCAGAGGTGACCCTGTACCAACAGTCCGATGGAGGAAAGATGATGGAGAGCTACCCAAATCCAGGTACACATCAGAGTAGTGACGTGACTCTTCCACTCTGAACTTTTGTTTTTAACTGGACCACTATCCACATGCATACCATTAGAATAGTCTCCTGTAGATCCTTGGTCAAGCCAGACACAGTACTAGAAATAATTAGAGTCAGGAGGTGCCATGCTTTCTCTGAAGTTTTCTGATAAGAACTTTAGAGTCTGACCCTGGCCTGCCGAGAGCAGCCTTGTGAAATGTGATATCCTTATATAGGCTTCTTTTCTGTTCAACCAGATGATAGTGAATGTCAGTTTCTTATATGGAAGGAAAGGAGGTACACCATGTAAGGATATAAGTATGAATCAGTTATAAAATGAGCTGCTTTTGCTTCACTATGATACACCAGAGAAAAGTAGTAGAGGTCAGAGTTTCTTGGTAGCTGTCAAGTCCTTCGGTTGGCTAGGAACAGAGAGTGCTTGCAGCCTTAGGGAACAAGGCAATGAAATACAGTCTTCAGGCACTGCCTATAGTCTGTTTCCTCTCCTGTACGCATTAATGTAGCAACATGTGTTGAGCCCTGCTAGACTTTTTGTCTGATAATAATAGCGTAGACATAGTTTCAGCTTTTAAGGAACTCACAAAAGGAGAGATGTATGAATAGACACAGAATAAGATATCAAGCTCCTGTGGGAGCAACAAACACAGAGAGAGTTCTCAAAGGAAAGTGGCATGTAAGTAAGCAATGTTTGGAAAAATATGTATTCATTAGATAAGTAGAAGAAAAAGAAGACTATACCAGGAAAAGGAACATCACATGGTTTGAGTGTTGCAAAATTTAGTATGACTAGGGTATTGGGCATGTGGTAAGATATAAATAGGATATCACACTGGAAATCTGGAGGTAAAATTTGAAAAACTGCAGGGCTGTTGAATCATACTGTATGCACACTGAGGAGCCCAGAACAATAGGATAACATTTTAGAGAAAAGAATTATTTGACCCAACGGATGCTACATTAATATGGGAGGAGGCTAGGGGTCTCCCTAGCGGCACAATGGGTTATGCATTGCACTATGAAGCAAACCATAGCCACCGCAGCACAATTTCGATCTCTGGCCAGGGAAGTGATCCACACGGCACGCAGACCTCTCCTGCCTCACCCGCTGCTCCTCTCAGTAGTGTGTTTTAGTTGATCTACCTGTTCTGTTCCCCACTCTGTCTCTGGTGGATCCTCTAACCCCTGCACCTCTGGCCTGTACCCCAGTGCTTGTATGCATAAATGAATCTTAAAAAAATATATGGGAAGAGGCTAGTGACAGGGTCATTACTGTGGTCCCAATAAAAGATGCAAATTTTCTGAACAGGAAAATAGATAGAGATAGGGATCAAGAGTGGAGAGAGAGCCTCCCTGGTGGCACAAGGGCTTAACTCTCAGCACTATGAAGCTATCTGCAGTCACTGCAGCATGAGTTCAATTCCTGGCCAGGGAACTGACCCACTCGCCCACTGCTCCCCTCAGCAGTGTATTTCAGTCAGTCAGTCTGTTCTGTTCCCCACTCTGTCTCTAGTGAATCCTCTTACCGCCTCAATCCCACCTCTGGCATATACCTCAGCTCTTGTATGAATAAAATAAATCATAAATAAATAAATACATCTTAAAAAACAATGAGTGGAGAGAAATTTCTGAGACTAAATTGATGAATTGTAGGATTTCCAAGGTATAGGGGAGATGATGAACAAAAGTAGTAGACTGTCAGAGGGAATTAGTCTGTTCACATATAGGATAAGAAAAAAGCAGCTTTATTTAGCATCTGAACTAAGATTGCCTATGGGCAATGATATCTAATTATTAGTCAGTTGGGATTATGGAACTTAGATGAGATAGGGGCAAATAATGTCTGGGTGGTTGACTGATATATAAACTATAGCGATAAATACAACTCAGAAAACTTGTAGACTAAAAAGAATATTAAACTGACACATCTTGGGAAACTCATATAACATGTAAGCATAGAGAAGATGAGGCAAAACAACTGACTATCTGGGGTTAACCAACAACTGCCTATAACGTAGCTGAGGACTGAAATTAGGTTACCTCACCCTCCTATGCCTCAGTCTCCTCATCTTCAAAATGGTAGATGAGCATAATACTCATAATATTTGAGTAAAACCTATGAAACAAAGTCTGACGTGTAATAAAGATTTAATGATCTCTATTTCTCACTTTTTGTATAAGTATGATAGTACAGGGAAATAGATATATGACAACTTGGCCCAAAAACTCTTTTTAGAAAGTAGTTTATCACATGGTGTGTTGTAAACTGATTTTCCCCTAATAGAAAATAAATAATTTTAAAAAGTAGTTTGATATATGAGCCCACCCCAGCATAAAAACAAGCTCTTTATTGTCTGTGTGCTGACTTTTAATTTTACCTTTTGTTTTAAATTTTCTGAAGAGAATGTAGCATGTGATTGGTGGCTTAGATGTGTTTTACTGTAATGATGGGATCTTCCAAGTAAAAAGTCAGCTAACTGTGTCATTTCTTTTGTTCTATCGCTAGATATGAAATCAGAGATGATCATACCTTGAAAATTCGGAAGGTGACCGCTGGAGACATGGGGTCCTATACTTGTGTTGCAGAAAATATGGTTGGAAAAGCTGAAGCATCAGCTACTCTGACTGTCCAAGGTAGGATTTGGGGAGCATTTTGTGTTTGTTTTATTGTATGAAATATAATGTTGTAATTTTGAAGAAAATATTGCTTATGAAAGTTGTCTATATTAAATACAGACTTAAAATAGCACTACTAGATGTTTTAAGAATATTTAAAGGAGATTATTGTTTTGTCTATGGGAGCTCTGTAAGCATTTATTACAGGAAATAGGATTAATTTTTCAAAATTGTGGAGTTTTTTTTTTTTTTTTTCTCATCAAGGACAGGAGGAAGATGTGCTTTAATCTTTGGAGTTTCAAACATAGAACCCTTCTAATCTTTTAATTAAATGACAGTGCCTCCTATGGAAACTTTTTCTTTGAATGGAAACAAATCTACCATTCCTTCAAGTCATAAGCTTTCAAGGACAGAAAAATGAGAATATACTAGTCTGCTCTAGAATGTAAGATATACCTGTAGAATTAGGGACTTTGGTGTCTTTTTCTGTGTTTTTTGCACACACAGTATCTGATGACATAATAGATACTCTATAAATATTTGGGGAACCAAAGTATTGACTTTGCACTTTGCGTATTTTGCTGAAGACTTCTTATTTGGAGTTCAATTAGCCAATGTGGATGCCATATTCTGTGGCTATAAGTTTTTAATGTCAGCATTGTATCTTAAACTGACACAATAGACACCATGTTACACATCTATTATATTTATAATCCAGATGTTTTCCATTCTCATAATGCTTTTTCTCCTTTCTCCATGCTCTTTTATTGATTATTTCTCTCTATGCCTCATCTATAAACTCTACTTTGTTTTTTTTGTTTTTTTTTTTCCTCTTAGGGACCTATTGTTTGTTATGGAATTTTAGAAACAGTAACCTTTATAAAACATTTTGCTGGTGAAAGAAAATACCCTATTTTGACGAGGATATATAGTAAACAGAGATTTGGACCATAAAGCATTTAGCTCGTTTCTGGATCTGACGTTAGCAACATGGGGGTGCTGTCATCCTTCCTGAACACTGTCTCCTCTCAGGCAATTACAAAGAAAAAGGGGGCTTTCGAGGGAGTGCTTCTACTGTAGACTTTCTACAAAAGAGCCTGTGGGCTTTTTACTGTAGACAAAAAAGAATAAAGAATATTTCCTTCCTGTCTCTAAAGCCATTATGTCCCACTTTGGGGTTTTTAGCTCAATCTCATAAAAACAAAGAGGGAAAAAAGATCAAGAACAAACATTGAATTTCTAAGGCCAAGACTACTTCTCTTTAATCTAACTTAGACCTGAACTTCACATAAGGCTTTACATTTAGAGAAAGCATAAATTTAAGAGATGTCAAATTGAAGTTCAAAAGCTCTCCAGAGAGAGTGAAAGTAGCCTAGGATGAATACAAGACATGAAAAGGTGTGTCTATCTCTAGGCTATTGTGACAGGGAGGTTGATTATTCATTGCATGAGTCAGAGATGTATTTTACTTTATGTTTTAAAGTCCTTTGCCTTGGGAATCTGATGTTTTTATAAACAATACCCATTCTGCTATGTGTACCTTAGACAGTGAAATAAAATAGTTTCTTCCAGCACTATTAAGCTCTATATGACACTGATTCAGCACTGAATTTTCCGTGTGGAATTCTTGTTCCATAAACCTGGATTTCAATGTAAATTAGGTATATGTGGTCAAATCTAGAAAATAGTTAAATAATTTAGAAGTTCTTCTTTCAACTGCACTGGATACCAAGGAATTGTATATTGCGGAAAGGCAGTATGTTATTCAAATATTAAAATAAAGGTCACATATTAACATCACTGCTGAAACACCTTTAATGTGCTAGAGTAATATATACAATATGTCAAAGAAGGTGGCATGATTCCCAAATGCAGGAGATAACTAAGAAAAATAAAAGAAACCTTTTAGAGGAAACTTGAGAAGTTATGCCTTTTTTCTATACTGGAAATTATATGTAGTGAAATATCAGTTACTAAAAGGAAACAAGAAATGAATGTATTTGATGGCAGGAAACAATTAAAATAAGAAATCCAATGGTGCAGATTGCTTCACTTTTTATGTTGTTCATTTTTAAAAGTCAATATTGGACTCATTATGAAGCTGAACATAATCTTCATTTTTATCTCACACCCATACAGTGAATATTTAATTTTGAGAATTCATATTGGGGAAAAAAAACAAACAAAGAACAAAAATATGTTCCAGGTAGAAGTTATGGAGAAAAACTTTTAAGTAAGGGTGGCTGTTTGATTTTCACCCGTAGTGCAAATGTGATTAATTATAACATTAAAAACAAACCCCAATTTGAGAATTTTTTTACATTTTTTTTCCTTAAAATCCCCCCAAATTTGATTGTTTAGATACTCATGCATATTGCTTTAAACATTCTTTCCTTGGTTCCAGGGATCAATTTGGCTTCTCTGCTTGTGGATTATTCATTGCTTAACACGGTGCCAGTCAACTTATAAGGCCTTTGTCTGATAAATGCTTGTTAAAATTTGAAATATGAACATGGGCTTCTGTTTGAGTGATTAAAAATACCACAGGGAAGTCCCAGGGAAATTCCAGCAGTTCCAGTCCTAGTACCAATGGTGGTTTCCTTTGGATCAAGTTTGAAGCAATGACCATCTGTGATGGCTGCCTGGGGGTCTGTTTTGAATGAGAACAAAATCAAATCTAGGACTAGACCGTTTCCAAAACATATCTGAAGTGCTGATTAAATATATATACATTATCATGCATGTTCTTTTGGGGAACTAGGTTGGGTGGGTCACAGAAGTTTGTTTTTCTTTTTTAATCAGCATTTATGGGAATCCCTGGAAGGAAGAGTTGCTTAATGACAGAAAGAAAATATGGCTTTAAAAAGTTTCTCTGGAGTTTGGGAATTGCCAGAGTTGGAAGAAAAATAATCCGAAACCTTGTATAGTTAAGAGCTTTGATATTGAAGTCAGAGTCAGACAGAATTTAGTTTCTTTCTTTAACCAACTGTGTGACCTAAAAAATGTTAGGTAAAAGTAATATTTATTATAAAGTAAATGCTTTATAAATAAGGAACAGTGCTCATATTATAATTATATACATTTTATTGTGTATTATTACATATACTATTATTAAGTATTATAATACTCATGTTATCATTGATAGCTTTATTGTTTACTTTCAATAGTTGTTGCCTCTTTATTAAGAAAAGTAATAATGTTCACTTAATTCTAGACAGGTAGTTTTCCTTTGCTATTATAAATGAGAAATTTGTCATGATAATGTAGTTATTTTGATTCATTAGGCAACAAAGTATTTAAAACTTCTCAAATATAAAAAACTACATTTTAATTAAAAAGATATATTGACTTTTATACAATAGTAAATGTGTTGTTCTATCAAAGCAAGCACTAAGTTTATGTTGAAGTTTTACAAAATAACTAGATTAATGCAAATTAGGATCATTTGAGATAAGAAATGATTTGAAGACATTCATATTTATGTGCAATAGAGTGTTATTATTGTAGAAAAATGTTCAGCAGAGGGGATTTCACTTCAATTCTGATTGTGTTGACCCCAAGAGTGATGTTTTTCCAATTATCTGGACTCTCATCAGCTTGAATTATCTTTCTATAAAGAAGGGATATTTTTTAGTAATTCAGCCTAAGGCAAATAAGATTATGCATCACAGCAAATATCCTCAAAAACTGCTCATTCTCTTTTATGAGTACAGGAAGCTGGAATTAACCTTTGTAAGCTACGAGTAAAATATGAGGTCATACCATGTTCATAGCAATTCACCAAATCCCTAAAACCTACACTATGTATGTCATGTCACACTGATGAGATGACTTCTTCCTGGGTAGTGAAACGCCAAGGTCATTGAGCCAAATAAATTATTGATTATTAATTGTATAGAAGATTATATTTTACTTGGAAAGGTAGCCAATTGTAATAGAATGCTGCAATATTAGGAACTTCATGTTAAAAAAAGATATGCAACCTGGACACAAAGTCTTGAGTCATTAGAAAGGACATTCAGTCTTTTAACTTGGTTGTCATTTGGGCTTATCGTTGAAGCTAATTGTCAGGCTGAGACTCAAGGCCCTTCGGTAATTTAACCTATTGAAATATAATTAATGCCCATTATATGACTAATAAAAAAAGGGTGGGGTAATGCTGTTTGGAGTAATTACAACAAAAAAAGTGTTCTGCTAAGCGTCCCATTAATTAGAAAATTCAGTTAACCTAAACTTGATATTCTGTCATTTTTTAGGATAATCAATAAATTTCTTACCTATAAATACTATTGTTGTTCTATTGATACTTAATATTTGCCTGCCCCTGTTTCCCCCTATCTGTGTGACATGTACACATATCCTTAAGTATTCTCTTTGTGAATTTGAAACACACAAAATCAAGGGTCTTTTTTAAAGACACATCATCTCAATTTTGAGTTATTACATTGTATTTGCACTTTAATGTCTCAATTTGACAGGTGTTAAGATTACTGGTCTGTCTTGGTAGGCATGAATTATCTTCTGAACTAGTGGTTTTATGTTGCCTAATGGCCCTATCTCTTAAGAAACAAGATATACACTGTGGTATTTATAATCATTTTACAGATTGTGACATTCCTATAAAATATAAAATCTAACTTAAACAAAATAGATGCAGAGAGGCGCCCTGCCAAGCTTTAGACTTATGTGCCATTGAAATTGTTAAAATGTATGTCTCTACTTGGTGTTCCAGGAATGATCACAGTTTGTTTTATATTATTTTACTATGTTAATCTAAACCTGTTAGGCCTATTAGATGCTTGGCAGGTGAGCTTTGAGGTTCTTCTTGGCATCACATAATAACCAACTTTAATTTTTTACTTGCTCTTATTTTTTAATCAATTCATAGTTAATTAAAAAAGCAAGTGTTGTGTTTTTTTTTTCCCCTTTCGGTTAAAGGGAACATTAAAAAAAAAACAAACAAGGTAGATACAATCACAGTGTACTTTAAAGAAAAACAAAGGAAGAGAAATTACTAATTTTATTTACTATATATTAGTAATACCCCTGGAAAATTAGTAACTACCCATTTGCAGAGTCATATTGATAGCTTTTTAAATAATTGCAATTTTGAAGAGTGCTATCCCAAAGGAAAGATAGAAGATGAGACCACATAATTTGCTTAAACTCTGAATTTCTATTTTTCAAGTTCATTGTCCTCCTCTAGGATTTCTCATCCTTCTTTGCGTCAGTGATACTCATTGCTTAAACAAGGCAAACTAGATGGTGTTATTAATCTTTCCACTCCCTTTGCAACTTTGCAGATAAAGCAGCTCTTATTACTGTCACAATTTCATTTCCAAAGTAAATTTGTGACTTTCTATCACCAGAGTGATCATGTTCCTTTAGCTGTGTCAGTCTCAGGAAACTGTAATGAAAAGGAACTTCCACTCAGCAGCCATTTCCCAATCAATCACATTTTATCTTCGCTGAGTTGAACCATTAAGAAAATCTAATCCCATTTTTGTTTGTCTGTCTGACAATAGGGGCTAAAAGACATTGAGTCCTCTCATTTCTCTTCAGCCTGAGTGCAAGCCAGTCAAACAGAGGAAGCTGGACGTTTAAGATCTTAGTTCACACCCCACTGCACTCCTCTGCAGACTTCTCTCAGAGACCAGTTCCACTTTTAAGCCCAAGAAGCAGTTGCTTTTTCTGCCCTTTCAGCAACAGATCTGTTCAAAGAAATGGCAGATATCAAACATCTCTAAAACAGGTGATGCTCTGTTATCAGACGAATGGGATTTCTGTGAAATCCCAGCTCTATTCTCATTAATGTTTTTTCTATTTTCCCCCTTGATATGAAATTGCACCTTTCTCTCCATGTCATCCTCTGCTTTTTTTCTCTCTATTGAATATGGAATCATAAATTATATTGCTGTCTCTTTAAATTTATGGTTTTACTCAGTTGGAATGTTCAAATGAATTATCAAAAGGATGTGCATTGAATCCTGAAGTATAGTTATTTTAGCTGATGCTGCCTATAAGTATTTACACTTCCCATGCAGTGGAGGTACAGTGTTTCCTCATTGGGATTTGTTAGTCATTCACAGCTTCTGGAAGCCTCAGCCTTAAAGTCTGAGATTGGCATGCGGCCAGGGAAAGACAAGGCCAAAAAAAAAAAAAAGTCCGTGGTGACTTTTGGCTGACTCCACATCTACTCATGAGATGTCTCCTAGAGCATCTTTCCTTTCTGCCAGAGAACCACAGGCCTCAAACAAGAAGCTTGGCTAAGATATCCTGGGCACTACCATTGATGATCGATGTCTTTCATGTCTCAATGAACAAGAATTGAGTAGTTGTTTTAACTTAGTGTAAATCAAGAAGAGCTGCCAGTTTTTAACTAACCCAGATGGTAAGTATTAATTCACAGGAACTAATAGTGGTGTAATGAAAATAGAAGACATTAGGCATCAGAAGTTGAGTTTACTAATATTCTCCATTTCAGTTGGTGGCAATAAAACCTGCAGATAAATACTAGAAGATACCTTGGGGGCTGTGTAAAGGAGAAGTCTTTTTTCTTCCATTTCTCACATCTAGCACCATAAAATCCTACTTATGTTGCCTTTTAAGTACATGTCAACTCTTTCACCATCTCTGATCTTATTGCCTTAATTCCAGTCTATGTCTCTCTAACAGTGAAAAATGACCAGTTTTCTTGCCTTCATCTTGTCCTAGACTCTATCCTTCATACAACAATTTGTCTACTGGAAACACAATTTTAATTATATAGTCCTAGCCTCTAAACACTGTCATGATTCCAATCTCTTCAGAATAAGACCTAGTCACTTAGTCATGTGCCTTGCTATCCCCTTTCAGTCTTAGGTCACTATGTTACATATAGATTTTTTTTTCCTGTGCACATACCATCAGGTAACTTCTGTATATTTCTCTGTCTGTTCCCTTGGTTTAGTGCTCCGTCCCCATCTGCCCCTTATTCTACTTGCTATTTATCCCTACCCCTGGACTTAGCTCAGGCGAGCATCCTCCAGGAAGCTTTGCAGACAGTCCCCAGGCAAGTGGGGGTTAGGATACCCCATTCATGTCTCCATGGGATCCTATGTCTGCCCTTATCACATTTCAATCTCTGCCCTATTTCCCTGTGAGTTGCTCAGAGCACACTTTATTTGCTTTGCCACCTTGGCATGTTTGTATATTTCAGTCTTCAGGGCATCCTTGATGCTCATGTAACATTTCTGTGTGACTGAGTGTAGGATGAATTGAAGGCTGATACATACCAGCTGTGCAATCCTACACATGTCACTAATCTTCTCCATTTTCAATGTTCTCATCGATTAAAGAAATGAATGTGCATGTAATATAATCATCAATGAGCTGATGGGAAGGAAATAATTAACAAAACAACTGCATTCTCCTACAAGTGCTTTATAGGTTATAATGTGCTTACAGAAATGTATTGTTAGGATTATTTTACTCATCAGTTCCTTCCAAAACAATGAAAAATCTGTCAGTTTCCCAGTAGTATTTATTTTGTCCATAAAGATTTTAAATTTAAAGAAGCTAATTAATAAGGAGTTTGATAATTATTTCACTTTTCTACAAAGGTAATTTCTGTGACTTCTTGATACTGAGATCTATTATTTAAAATTAGTCCTCGATATTACTTTGGAAAGTGTTTCAGGGCAGATGTCATTTTTTTAACGCTAGCACTAAGAAATATTCTATAAGGCAGAATTAATAGTATAGACTTTTCTGACTCACTTGGATTCTGATGCTGCATTATAAGTTCTTCAACCTCTGAGTCTCAGTTTTCCCAATAAAATTGTGGTGAATATAACTCCCACATGAGATTGTTAAAGAAATTAAATGAGTTCATAAGTATAACATGTTTAATGAAAGTGGAGGTGATGCAGAAGATATGAAGAAAGAGGAGTTGATTCCTTTACTATTATTATACTTTCATCTGTTCAAGTCAGGATTTTGTGTAATTTTAGTGTCCTTAGATCCCTGTCACTAAAAGTATAAAAAAAAGCAAAGGTCATGGGTGCATCTCCCAAAATAGTTTACACAAACAATGCTTTTCAATATATACTAAAAAGGCTATCGTAACCATAGTCTAAAAGTGTCAAGTTTTATTCTAGCCTCAGGCAACCATGGATAAGTGAATTATATAAAAAGCTCTGTATCTAGTTAAAAATATTTTTGTTTGTATGTATTATATATATTTGATATTCATGTACACACAGAATAAATCTGTTTTTTTTATTAAACATCCATAATTAACATGATGCCCTTTGATCTTTAAGACATAACTGTATTCCTCCTGGCATGTTCAGTGCTGCTAAATTTCCTGATAGACTGTTGAATGCCTTAACTGTTCCTTCCATAAATATTCCATATATTAGAACAACTAACTAGTGATAAAAATAATTTGGATGGGTGGTTTCCAGTAATAACTTCCATATAATTTAAAATGTTAATAATTTAAAAAATGAATCAGAAAATAATCCATAGAAGAAATGTGTGTCTGTACTTTTGGTCATTCTCTAAGATGTGAAATAATAAGTGTGAAGATAACCAAATCACATATCAATCTCATGTTGCAATTTTGTTGTAATATATTGTAACAAAAAAACTGTCATTTTAAATTTTTAATGGATCACTTAGAATTTAGTAGAATAGTATAGTTTACTGTAGATTTTTGTTGCCAGTAGTGGAGGATCCTACTGTTAATTACTAATGTTGGTAAACTTGCATTCAAAAGCCAACTCTGGGGGAAAGAAGGCCTGTTTGTAAAGGTGTGGTGTCTATAACGAGGGTTCATTGTTTAGCTTTCTATCAGCATATGAGATTTCTGTGTAAGTCATATGACTTTTTAGGGCTCCTATGATATCTAGGCATGAAAGAAGTAATGAGGGAAGGGAAAAAAGCCCCTTGAGTTCTGAATTTCCTTTCTTTGATGTAGACTTCATTTAAATCATTTGTTGGAACAGTTTGCTTCAATTGCTGATTTCAGGAAAGCTGGCAGTATAATAGTACTTTGTTTCTGAACATTAATGTGGTTATTTGAGACAAAGCCAAAACTAATAGTGTCAAGGGACCTTTTTGCAGGTTCAGGCTCGGTTTAGTACTGTCCAAGATCCTGGTTAAGAATGGTGAGTTCATCAACAATTTGATGAAGCATGTGCTGTAAGACCCCCAAAGATTTACTTGGTGACATTAAGGTCCTTGAGATGTGTGTGGTATGTTTGCCTGACCCTGACAAGATGTAACGTACTGCTTCTTTGAGGGATGATTCTTCATGACATATGGCGAAAATCCAGAGGCCCAGTCAACTCAGAACTGCTATAGCAAATAGTACATCAGGGGTTCAGGACTTGGGACAATGCACCTTTACCTCTATTTATATCTATATCTGTATCTATATCTATCATCTATGTCTATATCTAAATCTAAATCTATTTCTGTGTCTATCTATATCTAACCTATATATGTATCTACCTATACTTTTTCTATTCAATGTTATTTCTGCATGCCACCTCCTGTATGTATAGAATGCTACTTTTAATGTGGAATCGAGTCTTATTCAAACATGCTTTCCGTGTAGGGTTTGTTATTTGTTTGGGGGATTTGTTATTTGTTTTATAGTTAAAACACTGATTTAAACAATTCAACTGAAGATTTAAGGGACTGAAAAGAACCAGAGATCGGTGATTGTAATGAAACCTCAAAAAGACAATGTGTGATTGGAGACTTAATGAGTATTGCCAACAGAGTTCTTTATAAGCAGACTGAAAGTAAATGCCATCAGCCAAGAGATTTAATGAAGTCCCACTATAGAATTTAACAAGAGAATGATTTGTGAGAACGGCTCCTCTCCTAACTGTTCTGATCCAGTGGCATAAATAGGATGCTAAGCACTTACTCCTGCTGGTTTTTTATGTTATTTTATTTCATTAGTCTGGCAACATTTTGGCCTATGATTCTTAACCATTTTTTTTTCTAATTTTCCAAGAATGGATAAAACAAGAATAGCTCTTGTGTTATGTAGCTTTTAGAAGTAGCCATTTTAACCATAATAATGGCTAAAGATGTGGTATTTTCTTGATTTTTTTTTCATCTACTGGTGAAGGTTTTGGGTTGCTTTCAATTAGTGCAGACAAACTGATATAAATCTTAACAATGAATCAAAAGGATAAACTTTCACCACATGGCATTCCTACAGAGAATTTGAAACACTCCCTTTATGTGAGCAACAATTTAAAGACATAAGTAGAGCAGTCAGTTACAAGAAATAATTGATACATAAGATGAGTCTGTGACAAATAAGACACAGCACCCACACTAGCAAGGGCACATCATGAGCTTTCCATTATGTTCTGAGCTTTACTGTGATTTACCCATCTGCATAACAGTGGGGAAGGCTTGCTCATCACCCAGGGAGATAGATGTGTAGAACTCAGCAATGATCTTTGGCAGCCTGCAATCTAAAATAATGGCATCGAGAATATAAATTGAGTTTTGTGATGTATACAATCTAAATTATTCAGCATAAGAATGAAATTTGGTGCAGTATATTAAATTCTTAATTTTTGTTATTGCAGTACAGCTTGTTTTTAAACAACAGATTCATTTTTAAAATTGCACATTGCTTTAATAGTTAAAATTATTTTGTGATATTGTGTGTTATTTAATGTGGTAGGTTTTTGTTTGTTTGTTTGTTTGTTTGGCATAGAAGAACCAGAGTGTAGGCCAGAAGTGTGAGGGCTGAGAAGATTCATCAGAGACAGAGTGGGGAGAAGAACAGGTGAATCTATTGAAATACACTGCTGAGGGGAGCAGCAGGCGAGAGGAGAGGTCTGCTGTGCCACACGTGGACTAACTCCATGGCTGGGGATCTAATTGAGACTGTAGTGATGAAATGTAACCCCTAAGCCACCAGGGAGGCTCTATTTCTAAATTAATTCACATTGATTTAGTTTATTCAAAATTGTTAGGATGAAATTAATAGATATTCTCACTTAATCTTTATTCTCATTTAATTGATAATAATCTTTGACTATTTGACATTACAAAACACCTTTTCATAATTAACTATGAATAAATTAAACAGATGAAAATCGGAAAATTGCATTCTTAAGTATTACCTGTTATCATTTTAAATACTTAGTAAGTGTACACAGCTTTAAAAGTTATGCTGAACAGTACTCATTCACAAATGAATGAATCACAAATCATTTCAATATATTCCAACCAACAAGGTCATTAGAAAACTCTGCTTTACATATTATTCATATCATTCAGTAGCTAGTATCCTTTAGTTGTATTTAGTAATTTAAAAATATACTTTTTTCATTTTAGGTTTTAAAAAATATTCGGTATAACTTTCAAGTTATTACTTTAAAATGTCATACCTGAAGTTTATTAAACTGGATAAAATACTATGAGAACTTCTATTTTCTTTAAAATTATTATCTTAAGTACTTGATAAATAACATGTCAGCATAAACACACCTGTTAAAAATACTAAAATAAGTATAAGCCAAAATATAGCTGAGTAATTGCTTTATAACAGATTTATCAGGATGGGAAAAATCTATAATGTTTGTTAAAATTAGCTTTTGTATTAGTACATTTATTTGTGTGGTAAATTAAGAGTGCTTCTCAATTAAACCTACAGATAAGGCCATTTTGTAATGGTGCCTGTTAAAAAGTTATCTTTGTAGAAGATGAAATAGTACTTATTTCTGGTCTTTAGTGAAAAGATGAGGTATGTGCTTGTATTTTTCTTTAAGCTTTTTCTCCCCCAAAATGTACTTAATATATAAACAAATGGATAATAAATAATTTAACATTCTTTAATTTCTTGGGTATGAATGTTACTAGTTTCCGTGCTGGAGTTTCTGTGTTGATATTTTGTGGGTTTTTTTTGTTGTTGTTGTTGTATATTTTTTTAATTTACATATATTTGACATCAATTGTAATCCCCATGTATTCCCCATCACTGTAACACCAGTGCACCATCACCTCAGTCCCCCGTGCTCCCATCTGCCCTCTACCCTCCCCACCAAGTATCCCCAGTTTGTCTTTGTCTTTTCATTTTTGGTTTTTGTTTCCTTCTTGATGTTATTATTATTATTATTGTTCTTATTCCTTTCCTTGATCTTTATTTGGTTCCCTTATATTCCTCCTAGGGGAGGAACCATCTGGTATTTTTCTTTTGCCTTCTGACTTACTTCGCTGAGCATAACCCCTTCCAGCTCCATCCATGTTCCTATGAATGCGTCTAGTTTTTCATTTCTGAATGCTGAATAGTATTCCATCGTGTATATGTACCACAGCTTCCCGATCCACTCATCTGTTTTTGGGCATTTAGGTTGTTTCCAGGTCTTACCTATTGTAAA
>JAGFMF010011629.1:1475775-1494761 GCA_019455555.1 Galemys pyrenaicus
ATGCCTGTTGGCCATTTGCATGTCCTCTTTGGAGAATTGCCTTTTTAGCTCTTTTGCCCATTTTTTGACTGGGTTGTTCTCTTTGTTTTTGTTTAGTCTTGTTAGTTCTTTGTGGATCTGTGTGCTAAGTCCCTTGTCAGTAATGTTGTGTGCAAAGATTTTCTCCCAGTTGGTAGGTTGTCGCTTTGTTTTGGTTAGCGTATCTTTTGCTGTACAGAAGCTTTTAAGTGTAATGTAGTCCCAGCTGTTTATCCTCTCCTTCACTATCTTTGCTTTAGGTGTTGTATGTCATTGATGTGTATGTCATGTAGGGTTTTGCCTACTTTTTCTTCTAGATATTTTATGGTTTCGGGTCTTATGTATAAGTCCTTACTCCATTTTGCATTGATTTTTGTGCATGGTGAAAGGCAGTATCCTAGTTTGATTCTCTGCATGTAGCAGTCCAGTGTGCCCAGCACCATATATTGAACAAGCTGTCTTTATTCCATTGTATGTTCTTTGCTCCTTTGTCAAAGATTAGTTTTTCGTAAGCTTGTGGCTTTGTTTCTGGGTTTTCTATTATATTCCATTGGTCTATGTGTCTGTTTTTGTTCCAGTACTATGCAGTTTTTATGATTGTGACTTTGTAGTAAAGTTTGAAGTCTGGAAGTGTGATCCCTCTCCTTCCCTTTTTTTCAGTTAGGAGAGCTTTGGCTATTCGAAGTTTTTTCTGTCTCCATATGAATTTCATCAATATTTTTTCTATTTCTTTGAAGAATGACATTGAAATTTTTATTGGAATAGCATTGAATCTGTAGGTTGCTTTTGGTAGGATGGCCATTTTGATGACGTTAATTCTTGCAATCCATGAGCAAGGGATATTTTTCCATTTCTTTGTATCTTCTCCTATTTCTTTCAGCAATGTTTTGCAATTTTCTTTGTAAAGGTCCTTCTCTGTGTTGGTATTTTGAATGTTAGATATGGATGAGGTGTCACAAATCATTTTCTTTGTTCTATAGATGAAAAAACTGAGGTCTAAGATGACTTTATGCTAGATATAAATGTGAACATATACATTTGATAATTGACTGCATACGTTTGATATTTACTGCAGCTGTCTTAAATATCAAAATTGAATATTTTTACTTTGTTTTTTGTATGAGAAAATAAAATAGAGCAAGAGTAATTTCCTGTCCCCCAAGTCTTTTTATCTATATGATAGTGCACATATCTGAACAGAATAATTATCTATGTAAACTTTATGTACTAATATATGAACTGTGTACTTTAATAATTTCCATACTGAAAATTATTTGTCATACTATGAATACATGTAGCACAAATATAATTGAAAACTGTATTAACAAGCAAATAGATACACAAATATGATTTTAAGAACTAGACAAACTTTAATGGAAAACATCCTTTTTCCCTTAATCTGTGACATTAAAAAGTTCAATTAACTGTCACTTTTTCCCTTTGCAAATTGGCATGTTGAACTTTCACATACAGAGCTGCTGGTAGAACTTCTACTATATTAATCTGACACAGATAACATGGATTATTCTTTATTAATCTGGATGTAGAAATGTTATGTGATATTTATATATAGAATCACATACTGATCAATGACATCATGATCCAAAGTTGTTTTACTGTGAACTGTCACCTTAGTATTAACTGTAATGTATCTTAAACTCTAAGGCTTCCATGAAATATGCCATTTGAAGCAGGCATTCTCATTTTTAAATAAAGAAATTCTGGAGTACTTTCTTTGCACCAATCATTATGTTGGATACTGTTCAGGAGGCACAGATAAATGAGATACAAATCCTTCTTCCCAGAGCTTATTATAACCTAGTGAAAAAGAGCTACACAAGTATAACAGTATCCAGCTCAATGTAAAAAATGAATACATAAAATATGTCCAGAGAGAGAGAAAATACTTTCAACTGGACAGTACAGACATTATTTTTCACTCTTTCAACAGCCATTTACAATGTAAGTAGTGTCCTTAGCTTGACATCATGGAGCTTTCTGGCTAGCTTGGGAGACAATTTATAAAACACAATTTTAACCATGATATGTGCTCTGGGAGAAAAAGTAATCTTGCTGTAAGCATATGTATAGTATTCTGATAAGATTTCAGTATCAAATTTAAATGTATCAAATTCAATATCAAATATACTCCTTTAAGATATATTTTCTTTGAGTTGGGAATTAAGGTGACTAAGAACTAAATAGGCAAAGAGATAGGTTTCCATGATGTAACATCAGCAAACCAGAAATGCCTGATGGACTCAAAGACTGTAAGAAGGCTTAGCCAGGTGGAGGAGGAAAAGTGATGGGAAGATACTGAAGAGTTACATATCAAGATCACATTAGAGATTTTGATCACTGCGTTATGAGTGATGGGACCCTACTGAAGGATTTTTTTTTTTTTTTTTTGCCGAAAGTGCTAAAATCAAATGCATTTAGTTACGACTTATTTCTAATCATGCTGTCAACATTCTGAAATCAAACTAGAAAGATATAAGAACAGTGGTTCAGGTGATTGGTGCTGGATAGCATGGACAAGAGTTGTTCCAATAAAGATAGAAAGACATGCATAAAAAGTATGGAATTTGGTAATATATTGTATATCTCAAGGAGAAGGAAGAGGGAAGGTCTATGTTTCTGGCATTTTTAAATTCATTTAGGGAATATTACCATCGAAATTATGATCCTATGTTAGGTGGCACATACATTGTCATGGATTGCTAGGTAGTTACACTTATGTCTTGAGTTCTTTGGTAGGCATAGAAGTTGTACCATTTAATAACTGATTTTCAGTAAAATGGAAACCTTCTCAGAAAAGGAAGAAAAAGAGGACAACTAATAACTTTTGCTGAATTCCTACAATAATACCAGCTATTGTAGAAGGTACTTTATGCATATTTGGAAGGAATATAATTATTAGTACTATTTGATTAAATTTTTATTGGAATAGAAAACCTATAGTAAGGGTTTCAGATCCATGCACTATTGACTTTTGGGGCAGAGGAAAAGGGAGAGAGGACTTTTTTATGCACTATAATATATTTAGCAGCATCCGTGATTTCTGTTTACTAGAAACCATTAGCAGCTTCCTCCCCCAAACCACCCCCCCCCACACACACACTTTTTAGTCATGACAACCAGAATTGTCTCTAGAATCATTGAGCCATAGAATAATGTGAGAACTTTGAATAGAGGGGAAAAGTTCATAGTACTTTATGTATCTATTAAATGTATTCTGAAAATGCCTTTCTTAATCATTCTACTTTATCTCTGAAAAGTTGAAAGACATAATGACAGGCTTTTATGTTAAACTAAATCTTTTCCCCCAAAAGTAATCATCCTTAGTATTAGGATATCCTGAGTTTTTAATTGTTAGAGATATTATCATTCATGAGTATCTATGCATATAATTTCTCCGACATAATGGTGACTGGGTTTTGTCAATTCACATGTACATAGTTTTACTACCTGAAAATTTGTGTTCCTCCCTTTTAATGAAAAAGTGTTCCTTCCCTCCAAAATATTATACCTTACAGCTTTACACCATTCATACTTTTCTGGTATTTACAATTCTAATCTGTCAGATTTGTTAATGGAGCCCTCCTATTTAAAATGCACTATATATAAGAACAAAAAGAAAACATTAAGGATTCATTAGAATTTTACTATTAATAATGGAAAGTATCATCAGTGAATTAGCAGAATTTCAGTGATTTTATTTGTACCCTATTCAAAAATTCTGCTGTTGAGTAATAATTACCAAGAATAATCATACCACATATAAATTTACTTAACTATGAACATTTCTATAGAGTCATTTAGAATTTTAGATAATGTCTAAATCATTTTAGATCCCAGTACTGTGACATTTTTCTATAATTACATTGAAAAATAATTATTTGACCTATGCAGTAATACTAAAGAACAGTAAAAAAATTCCTATATTTTAACTTGTAAGGACATATTGAATGTATTTGTCATAATGCCTTAAAAGTTGAGATATCTAAATATTAATCATAGTGTTGCATTAATTATGCAAATATTTTACTACTTAGAATTCCCTGCTATCTTTTAGATTTATCATTTTAGTGATGAGTAGTATATACTTCATCAATTTAAGGTAATGACTGAAACCCATATTTTTAGGATACTTTCTGATGTAGTATATATTTGTATATAAATAATATGAAAAGAAGGTATTGGGGTGAGAGGTATATTTCAGTTTTGCTGCATTGCCTCTTGATTTCCTTACACTTAAAACATGCCCTGGAAAGTACTTTATGAGTTAACTACTCTATTCCTTTTACTAGGCAAGGTTATAACTAAACTGTTGTAGCCAAATGGAAATAAACCCCATTTTTAAAGACCTCTAGAGACATCACAGTTGGCAACCAATTCATGGTTCAATGACCTTTACTGTCAACTGCTTCTTTCCTGTATTTTCCTCAAGTCATTTGTGCTATTCTTTAAACAATTGTCCTCTTCTGACCTAAGTATTTATCCAAATTGGTTGATCCCTTATTTATTAAACCTAATATAAGGACTTCATAATCTCTATTCAGCTAACTTATTTTTTTCAGACCAAAAAAAGGTCTTCCTCCAGCTACAGTATATTTGTTTTTCAAATGGTTTTCGCTGCTTTAACTCATCTCCTGAATATGATAAGTGGATAGAATAAATGAGTGTTCTCGCAGTTCTTTCCTTTCTTCCATTTTTACTACTTTTCTCTCTCAGCTTATTATCTGAAGATTATCTGAGCTTATTATCTCAGATTATTATCTAAACAATGTGTACTCTTCAGTTACAGAAGGTTTCAAGGAATAAGTAACATGAACTTGGTCAACAGAGTCAAAAGAGGAAGAAAATCTCTTACTCTAAGTGCTGCAGTGTGTGTGTGTTAAAGCAGAGCGAGAGAGAGAGAGACTGACTTAACCATTCCAAACTTTTGAAAGTTATTAAAAAAAAACTATCGGTCAGTAAAATCATATTTGTAAATCTCCATTTTTTTAAAGAAAGCTATTCTTTCTCTCTTTTATACACCATAGGGAACCAGCAAGTGTTACATAATTTATATGTATTAGACTTTGTAAAACTCTCTTCCTCCTCAAAAAATATAATTTCTGTGAAAACTGTTTGTTTCATATCCAAGCAGAAATTTCCCAAACCCCTTCCAAATCCCTTTGACATTAAAAACAAAATTTAGTTGTTAGTTGAGATGGATTATGTTGTTATTCAAGTTGTTACTTGATAAGTTTTAATCTGCTAGTTAAAAAAATAAAATAGTAATTTTAAGCTTTTGAAAGCATCTGTATCTTATAAGCAGCTATTCTGCCTTCTTATCCAGTATATTTACATTAAAACATATTTTGTCAATATATTATTTGTTTTCATGTTTCAAAAATGATTAATTTAGAATGATTTCAAGTGATAAAATGATTAAAATAGGTTCACTATTAAGAAATGATCAGACTGTTTTTTTATTCTAAGAGGGTGAACATTTTAAGAGGCTTTAAAATCAACTTTCTTTTGCCTTTTAATTTTCTTTGTCTTTTAAAGGTTATAGCTAAAATAACCTTAAAATAATTTTAATATAATGAGGAATTATTTTAAAATAGTTGTCATATATTATTAGCAATCATTTCGTTTAAGCAATTTATAAATTTAAATGTAAAGTCTAACATGTTAAAGGTCCTATTTCATATAGAGTCCCCAAACTGATCAACCAATCGGAACATTTGCATAGACACTTAAATTTAGTCAGGAGGCCTGGAAGGCAGTCTTTGGTTAGTCATCTGTGACCTTGAGAAAGTTATTTAGCAATTAGGATCTGTTTTCTCTAACAAAAAAGCTAGGGTTAGACTGATAAGTTCAAAGGTCATTTCCAGAGCTAACATTTTATAGTTTTATTGCTTTATTAGAGATAGAGATATCAGCCTGTTCCTCTTCTCCAAAAAAAAAAAAAAGTCTCCATATATCAGGATCTGTGGTTTTTCAAGCAGAAAGGCAGAAAGGAAGGAAGGTGAATAGAGTTAGGACAGGAGTGAGGTTTTCCATAAATTGCAAGGTTTAGACAAAAATGAATCAATGAACAGTGGTATCTCTGCTTTTCTTTGATTTGTCTGGTTCTACCTAACTGGACCAGGATGGATATTGTCTGTTGTTCAAATGGTCACTGTATGTAAGAAAAATCCTTTTAGCTGAGGCTTAGATAAATATAAAGGGGGATTAGAAAAACAAAGAAGTTTCTTCCATTTGTTTAGAAGGGAAAGTTTGAAATGGTAGTTTCCTTCATGTTAGCCAGTGGATTTTATGTGGAGGATATCGGTGGTATTTATATGTTTACTGAAACGAGAACAAATGGAAGGTAGTTAAATTGTAGCAGGCAGGTTTTCATTTAGATAAGAAGGATCATTTCCTGATAATCCTGCTTGTTAAAAGTTAAAGTGATCATTCAAGATAGGCTCCTCCTTAAAACTTCTGATGTGTTAGAAGACTGTTTTTATATTTCTAAAATACTAGAAGTTTTAAAATGTTTGAGGTATGTTACTAGAAAATATTTTGCAATCATTCCTTTAGCCACCTAACATTAAATAAACTTTTAAATTTTAACTTTTAGTTTACTAAGATCAATTTCATTTTCAAAAAATACCCCCAAAGACAATTCTACAAGGTTATGGTTTTTTAAAAACAAAATTCTGTTGTTACAATTTGTCTTTTGTGTGGTTTATAAGTACTTCTCCTGTTGCTAAAAAGACATCATCTTTATGTTTTCAAGATATGCGCTCTGTGTTTTCAAAGCTGGAGAACATAGCTGTTGGTATGATAAATTTATGCCTAAATAAATGCAAATGTGTTGCAGTTTTCTTGGGAGCGAGGATGAAAAATTATTCTTTTGAAGTTTTTCTTTATAGTGAAAAAATAAAGACAAATTATTTCGTTCACTTTGATGTGTCAGTGTTTCTCAATTGCCTTTAAATTTTGTTCATGTAATAGGTAACAAAAGGCAGGAAAACATTTGTTTATCTTAAAATTGTAGCATTTCACCAGCAGTGCTTGACCTAGTTAGCGCATTTATTTATCTGAGTAAAATATGTTGTGATTATCTATTGGGCTTTTATGAGAAAGTTTTACATTTGACAATATTTACCTTGGTTTCTAAGAGCAGAACAAAATAGAGAAGAAAAAAATAATTTCCCAGTGTTTTAAATATATTTATATATAAAACTTAAGTGTTTTGTACTAAAATACTCAATGTTCTATATATCTATGCACATTATGAAAAATAAGAAATGTGTTATGACTTATATAGAGAGTTGTAAAGTATTCTGTTTTAGTAATTTATTCACATTTTTTTCTCCATCTTCTCATTTTAAAAAATGCAAGAATTGAAATATAACATCTTTGAACAATTTTGCTACTCAGCTTATGGATGTGGACCAACAGTACAGGGGTACTTCTAGAAGTGAAAAAGCTCAGGCCCCATTCTTGACCTCTAGAATCATAATGTGTATTTTAATCAGATCTTAAGGTGATCTGTGTGCTTACTCAAGTTGAGGAGTATGGGTTTAATAGAATGTCATTGACTGCATGAACCTCTTAAAACTAAGCTGATAGTAGAGTTATAAGAGCTAATACTTCTTTATCTTGGATTAAGATGCTTGATTTGTATTCTATGTAACATTAACAGTTAAGATATATAGTGTTTTTAAAATCCATTGTATGTATAGTTATCTGTCATCTTAACAAAATGTAAAGTCATTGAAAAGTGTTTTATAATTTTATAGCTGTCATTCATTGTAACTGTCATTTTATCATATTAGAAATTTTAAGATTCATTTCTATTTTTCTTAAATTATTCATAATTATAATGCTAACAAATATTCATTCATTCATGGATAGTATGAGTCATATATCCAAATACTGTGTTCTTTATTTTATTTTAAAAGAAATATCATTGTTGAGTCAAATCTTGTTACTTTTCCTGTTTTGTTCTGTTTCTTTATTTTTATTTATTCCATGTTTTCTTTTTTTTTTTTTTGTTTTAGTTGGGTCTGGTAAGTTGACATTTTATTGGCCATCTTCTAATCATCGTGTCACTGTGACTGGAACTTCTCTTCCCCTTTCCATCCATACCCTTCCATGTCCTTCAACCAGTCAGCCTCCATGTTTCACTTGTCATTGGCCACAAAGACAGACTGCACAGAATAAAGTCTGCAGGAAGTATGGGTAACTGTGACAAAGAGTAAAGGTAATGGGGTTGCTAACTTGATGTCTTATTAAATGATGTGTGATCTTCATCCTTTTTCTTTTCTTCTCCTTTTAGAGTGATAAAATAAGGGATAGGACTATATCTTGTTTGAGTACTGTTTTAATTTCTATCTCATCAGACAAGCAAATCAATGAAAATGGATACCCAAAGAATAATTTGGGTTATTTTTTTTAATTTATTTTAAACAATTTGTGAATTTACTTCTATTTATCTGAATTTTTGTAATTATCCCATTGGTGAATAAATTGTACTTCGGATTATTTGCATTCATTTCATTTCTATGTTTCAGATTCATTTCATTTTATGTAAGAAATAACCATATGTTGTGTCCAAAATTTATCAGTTTTGCTTTAGTAAACTTTGTACTCATATAAATAGAGAGTCCCTATCCTTCTAAATATTTTCATGACCAGTATGTTGGGGAAAATCTATCTACTCTGTGAATATGCTAAAATATCATTTGGGTAGAATTTTTTATGATTATGCTAAGTGGTATGCCAGAAAATAATTTTGACATAAAAGAATGTCCCTAACTTCTCTTTTAATGATAACATTGCACAAATTTTATAAAAATATTTTTTCATACTGATATAAAGCTTGAATTATTTATTAATGGTGATCCTATAACTGGCTACTGAAAAAAATTAAAGGTAGTGATTCTTAAGCATAAAAAGTAAGGACAAAGTATGGGATGAAATAGAATAAATATTTATATAATGTGTTATGTATTATTTAACCTATACTATATACTTTTATTAATAAGATAAAAAAATACCCAGCAAATTAGAAAATAATTAGCAAACTGGATAACTAATCTACAATTTAACTGAAAAATAGATAAATATTTAGACTATCATCAGTTCTTTGAAATGGCACAGGCAATTCAGGAACACAATATACATTAACAAATATAAGAACAATAATACGGTCACTTATCAATGAGGGGAAATAACCTCATCAATACAAAATACTATTTAGAGGCAAGTCTCATCTAAGTTTGGCAAATATGTTAATACTCAGTATCAGGTTCGGGAGTAATGTGCCCTGTTAGTGAAAGGATCAGCTGAAATAATCTTGACTATATTATGAGAAGAATGTTAATTGTACCTCTGTTTTTAATATTGAAAATTATAAACAACCTAAGTTTTAAAGTAATGAATTGGGTAAATTATTTAAAGTAATGCATGTAAAGATTATCAAGCAGTGATAAAACGTATGTACCAGAAAAATTAAAAGCGATATGGCCAAATTCTCATGGTAGAATTATATCTCTTTTTGACTTGTCCAGTTTTCTAAATTTTCACAACTGGCTATATGGGACACTAGATTTTGCATTTTAATTATAGAAAGTTTAAGTATAGTAGCTTTCAAAAAATATTCCAACATTATATCATAAACATCAAGTGGATGCTTATGATATAAAACTTTCTCAGTCTACAGAGATAGGTAAGGACAGAGTGATAGTGGCATATTTAATACATTTAAATGTTTTCTTGGATATACACACACACACAGAGACACACAGAAAAGGGATTTTTTAAGTTATATTCCTAAGACATATCTTGTGGCTGATGTCACTGTTGATGTTGGCTCAAGAATATACCTACAAAATATAGTAAATTCATTTCCAGGCAAATATCCTGTGTGGAAGGATCGCTTCAAGGCAAATGCAGTTAGCATAAGGGTTTGTATCCCTAGTTCCCAAATAAGCCTTTGAGGTTTGAGGAGTGCTGGCATTTATAAAGGAAACATGGATTCTGGCACACATTATTAGACATGCTGCTGAGATTTAGGAAAGGGACCACCCGAAGTTTTTACTTGTCTAAGTGGTTTGAACATTTATATTTTCCTACTCAAATTCCCTGCATATTGGAAAGTCATATTCTCCCATTCATTTAATTAATCATTTGGTTTTCTGTCTTTGAATCAAACCAAGATCTCGTCTGGATTTAGTTTATTATCCAATCAATCTTTTCAGTTTCTTAGTCTGATTTCTACATCAATTATTTGAACTTTTAACTAAGGAATCAAATGCTCCTGTATAGATGTGTATAAAGGAAAATCCCCAAGCAGAGAGGCACATGCCTGTTATTATACCTGCATAATGATAGTGTTTGCTAAATTCACGAGTAAAACCACTCAATTACAATCAGAGTTTCAGAAAAATTATAAGCTAAAACTTCAGCATTACCAAATTGAAGCTAAATTGTATCTTCTAACGTTGTATTTTCTTCCCTGGAAGTTACAGGACATTTGCAAGCATTTGACCTCCTAATTTCAGGTCTCTTATAATTTTCTAGTCAAATGGTATAATTTCTACTAAACCTCAATTAAAAATAAAAAGGGAGTATAGAAGAAAGCACACTAATCTAGAAGTTAAGAGATCTAATTGCTTTCTTCAGCTTTGCCACCAAGTAGTCATCAGCATGTCATTTTACATGAACTGTTTTAAGGTAATACACAATACATGCTCTATATAATATGGGAATGTATAAATATACACGTGTGAAACACAGATTTATAAATTTATATATTATAATTATATGTATATATAATATTAGATACGATTGACCAGAAAATAGTTAGCAAAAGTAACCTTTCAAATTCTCACTTTTATTAACAAAGAAACCATATTCTTGTTAGTCAAGTGGTAACATTTCTAGATATAATCTGAATATAATTTTTGATTCATATTCACTTTGATGAGTTATAAGTAACTGACATAGTATCTAAAAGTGCTTAGAAACAATAGAACAGCCTTAAAAAGTGGATGAGAAGAACCAGTCTAGCTTGAAACCTTCATTTCAGTTTGAACTGAGACCAGAGAGGAGAATAATTAGGTGTTTCAGACAGTTGATAAGAAATGAATTTGAAAAGTGTAAACAGTAGGTAAAAAGACTTACATTCAACAGACATTTTTCCAAGCACAAAGCACAGCCTCAAAACAAACTTTTTTATTTTCCTGGAGTGCCTTCATTAGCACACCTAATGTTTTCAGCTGCCATTGCTCTCAGTGTAACTGACACAATTTTCTGACACTCTATTTACTGCTGGATGAAGTAGCCATTTAAGTCTGTATAAATCAAACAGTTTGGACAAAGCTGGCAGTATTTATAATGTCAGGAAGAGCAGATGTTTCAAATTTGCCCTCATTTCCATATATATTCTGTTTGAACATGCCCTTGCCTATGTAAATGAAGGAGACATTCGACTCTACTATTGCTTTTAATTCATTTCTATTCAAGTAACTGAACTAAAGATTTTAAATGGTTATAATTTGCACGGTAGCGTTTCAGGAGCATTTGAGTTAAATTAAAGTAATTTTAGGACCTGCCTACATCAGGAGGTCCTTGTGCATATGATTAAAGTCCATTCACTTTTCAACATCTCTGAATGAGCAAGGATAATATTTATTCATACAAATTTCAGGTATACTTTGTATGTAAAGGGCCAGATTGTGATTTGAGAATTCTTTTTAATATGGGGTTGACTTTGGAGGGCCAGTTGAAGTAAGGATGAAAACTGGTATATGACATATGATAATGCATAATGAGTTATGTAAAATAAAGGCAGCATTTGAGATATTAGTAACTTGTCTCAAGACAATAACAACATGCTTTTGATTTAGCATCCTTTTTTTTTGCTCTCCTTTAGAACCTCCACATTTTGTTGTAAAACCTCGTGACCAGGTTGTTGCCTTGGGACGAACTGTAACTTTTCAGTGTGAAGCCACCGGAAATCCTCAGCCAGCTATTTTTTGGAGGCGAGAGGGAAGTCAGGTATGACCTTACTCTAATATTTATCCAGCAAAGATGATATATAGTATATATAAGAAAAAAATATTATTTAGTCATAAAGATGCCATTTTAAAAGAACCTAGCGATCTCTAGTGCTCTAGAAAATTTCAGTAATGAGAGGACAATTTGCCTTCATTGTTGCAATTCTCATAGTAATTTACCCTGCGTAGTTTTGGTACACAGAGAAGAATATAGAAAATGAATTGCTTTCTCATATAAATTTTACATGTATTTCAAATTCAGTCACATTAAAAAAACTTTTTCTCACATATAGATATTTCTAGCAATGAAACTAGAATATAGAGTTTTTATTTTTATTTATATATTTTTAATTGAGGTAATGTAGGTTTACAATACTATATGATCTGGGGTATAAGTTCACACTTCTTTAGGTGCATGTTACCCCAACATACCCATCGCCCAAGCACCCATACTCTCCACCACAATCTATTCAACTCCTCCTCCCTTAGCTCCCAAGCCCACCTTGCCCCTCTGCTAGCTTTAATTAATTAAATTAAAAAGAGAGAGAAGAATTTAAGGTACATTTTAAACTGTAAGCCTTTTATCGCCTCATATTCTAGTTATTTGCCTTCTTCAAAAAAGGGCAACATATCATTTTACTTGTTTATAATACTTCAAAAAAAATAATTTGCCTAGAAAGAGTCAGAATCTTATTTTTCTGAATCATAGTGTTCTAGACTTATATTACCTTAATTAAACATTTTTTAAAAATGATTTTCATTTATTTTTTAAGTACAGTTATGCTTGGCTTTCTTTACATGTTGCTTAAATCAATATTGGGTGTGTTTTATGATCTTGCTTCTATTGCAATTGTATAAATAGCAGTTTCCTGATTTTGCTCACAGATATTTTATAAACAGTGTCATCATGTTCACTTTGGTTTTTACTTTGGTGGGTTACCATTAAATTGATTTTGGTATGCAGGCCATCGTTCTATTTCTAGTATTTCAGAGTTTTCTAATATATGAGATTGGGCCTCAAAGGACTAAATGTTCTAAGAAAAAGTTAAAAGCAAGATATTTTAGTAGACAGGAAGAGTTGGAAATGCATTATGTAAGGAAAGCTGTGTAGCAATTATAGTAAATCCATAAATCAGTCTTTAGAGAAATATTTAAGTGACTCATTTAGTTATATGACTAAATTTTCAATTGTTATTTAAACTCTAGATGAAGTTTCAAAATAATATGATTTTGTTTGATTGATGCATTTCACTTTATCCTAAACTTTTATGAATGGAACTATAGATGGGTAGTGAAACCTTTATAAAATGATGTATGTTGAAAGGCAACTAAACTTTTAAAAATAAGTAATTTTGTTTGGTTTGAGGACAAATGTTGATATTCTATATTTCATGAAATGCAATGATATGATTATATTTGTACAAAACCGATATTTTGATTCAAAGGGAGAAATTTCTACCAAGATAAATTTGTACAGAAATAAAACTCCATTATAAATTTTTTAATTTAGTATTTGAGCTTCATAATAATCAATAATACATGTGTTCACCATTTAACAGAAGAAACAAGAAATTTAATCGTTCTATATATGTTATTGAACTTTTAAAATAGACAGCTATATAAAGATACCTGTTAGATACCTTTTGAAATTATCAGAATGTACTTAAATTTTAGTTTTGCTCATATTTTAAATATCTTGGTGTTAATAATCCTAATAATCACATATATAGGAAGAAGGTTTTTGACTTTTTTTTAGGTTTGAATTTTTTTACGTTAAATATGTAAAACTTTAAAGCTAATGATACCTAATATCCTCCCATATTTAGTATTGTGTAAAATTGATTACTAAAATACAGCATATCAATGTTTAGAATTTATTTAAATTTCCATGTGACTGCATTTAAAACTAGAGCATTAAACCATACCTATAGTTGTATGTTTATGTATGCACATCTGTGTAAGTAAGTACATGATGAAAGAATTTAACTTATTTGTGTACATATGGATTTGGTATGTGTGTGCATGTATATTTCACATAGTTATTTGTACATGTTTATGTATATGTGGTAAAATATTGAACTTAGCAATTAATCTGCTTTTTATCTTTTCCTCCCAAATTTTTGTTCTAGAATCTGCTTTTCTCATATCAACCACCACAGTCATCCAGCCGCTTTTCAGTCTCCCAGACTGGTGACCTCACTATAACTAATGTCCAGAGATCTGATGTCGGTTATTATATCTGCCAGACATTAAATGTTGCTGGAAGTATCATCACAAAAGCATATTTGGAAGTTACTGATGGTAAAGTATATTGTTTTGTTTTAAAATGTTCAACTTTGGCGTAAGACCTAAAGAAAGTGCCAGTAAATGCATTTATTTTCCATTCTGTACTCTAATTTATAGCAATTTTGGTATAAAGCTGAAGATGAGGTTGATACAATGATTGTCTAAAATTATCCCTAGCTTGGCTGTATTTTATATTTCTAGTACTAATTCAAATTCATAAAAACATAGCAATTATGTTAAGTTTATGCTGACTAATTATCTATAGATATGTTCAAACATTTTGGAAAACTGAAAGTTAATTTATCACTTAGTATATCTACTCTTTTCATTCTTTCACATTAAGGAGATAAGTTGAATTGTTCATAAATCTAATTCACAAGTTAGGACGATAAACAAGGTTTTCTTAATGATATGATTGTGTTCTGTTAATCAACTCCCCTGAACATGTTCAATTAATACCAAACATATTATAAGACCTCCCTAGTGGCCTAGAGCTTAGGTCTCAGCACTGTTACTGTTATGACCTAAGTTTGTTTCTGCACTAAAGAGTTAACCCACATATGGCATAGTAAGCCTCTCCTGTCTTGCCCACTGCTCCCCTCAGCAGAGTTTTTCAGTAGATCTGCCTGTTCTGCTCCTCACTCTGCCTCTGGTGAATCCTCTCACCCCCTCCAAACACACTTCTGGCCTATACCCCAGTTCTTCTACTCTAAATAAATGTCAATCTTAGAAAATATAAAATTACAAAAATTATATAATTTTTATAAATTTTATAATTTTTATAATATTTTTGTAATATTTATAATTATAAAAATTATAATAATTTTTATTTTATAATAATTTTATAATATTTATAAAAATTATATAATTTAGAAAAATTATATAGACAGTGGTAGTGAAAAATCTCTATTAATAGAGAATAGTAATAATTTAATAATTATCAATAATTACTAATAATACTTCAAGAAAAAAGTATACACATGAGTATATGTAGGTATAATTATTTTGCATATTTATATATCACATACACTTTCATGTACATTTTAGAGTAGTTATAAGTAAACTAATACATCATATCATAAAGAGCAATTTAAATGAACTAATACACCTTAATGAATGTATTCATGTAATGACCACTCAGATAAAAATATAAGAAGTTTCCAAGCTCATAAAACCTTCAGGAGAAAAGCAGTTAATATCTCATCAGTAAGTATTTTATTGGCTAGAATTTTTTAGATACCATTTTGAAATTCTAAAAAATGGAGGAATTCTTTAATATCTTAATTTCAGTATTTTGTCTCCCAGTGCTATCAAGATAAAGTTTATATTTCTGAATGTGCTTTCCAAATTATAATCACCCCTTCAGGCTCAACTCTGGATATTGTGTTGTTCATTTACCCTAATTTCATTACGTTTGTTATAGTTTCATTGTTTTAATAATTCTGTACTTGTTTATATTGACTTGAAATCTTACTTTCTTTAAGGAGCATTCCCTGACTCCTCAAATGTGGTTTCTAGGGTCCCATCCTTGCCATATCTACACAAATACACACTGTACTTTCCACCTTTTCAGCTAGTTTTCTGGTATTCTTCATTAGACTATCTCCCATGAATGGGACCATGTCTCGCTTATCCATTTAAATATATACCTAGAATCCACCAAAGCTCTGTTAAATGATAAAAACTCACTAGATTTTTTTTTTTATGACTGAATGAAACAGGAAAGGAAGCAATGAACAGTTAATTTTTAGTTAAATTAGAATTTGAAATTAGGATTGTCTCATTCAAAAACCCAAATTATAAACCCTTTCTATAGTATATGTGTTGTATACACTGGGTCCAATAAGTTAAAATGACCCAAAATGTTTTTACTATTGTTTATGTATATCACAGCTAGTAAATGGTGGTTTTGAAGATGATGTAATGAATTTAATAATGATTAATACATTGAATACATAGAAAAAGTTGAACATAGAATTGCATATACATTTATAATTACAACTTTATGAAGTGATGTGTATGTCTTTAAGCAACTTGTAAATATAGGCATATATGAAAATAAAAAGTCAAAGATGACTGTGGTAAAATACCTCCAAGTATCTTTTATTATCATAATTAATAATTAAAGTAAAATTTTTCTATATGCTCTTTGACATGACATCATGAATTACTATGTTTGTAAAAATAGATTAAACATAGCAATTTTTACTAAACTAAAACAAAAGTAAAAACCGTGAATTTGTTTTAGTGATTTATCCTTAGCAGTCAATTCATTCACAACAATAAAAGTCTTATTTCACTTTAGAATCTCTAAAAAGATTTGAGATATTTTTGGTTTGCTCTGGTGGTACTATATTTTTAGTTTTGTTTACCTGATAGTTCACTTATATTATACAAACAACTTGTAACTATGGACAGATTCTTCATGAGTAAACTGTAATTATTGTGAGGACCAGCAATATCAGTATTTATACATTACCAATTCAGGTCAAGAGTATGACTATTAGATAGAGAACTTTCTGGAAACTATTTGGTTTAGCTTCTTGACCTTCTTTATTGTTTGCAAACAAACCAGAGGCAAAGGTAGCATAAAGTATGAGCACAGAAGTACTATAGCTTGCCCCAAATAGTGTCTGATACAGCAACACAGAAATTCCTTATTTAATTAAAAACATTTCTTCTCTTTATTATAAATACATAAGAAAAAGTAATTATTAAATGATATATAAAATTGAAACTATTTGCACTCAATTCTCAAAAGTTATTGATTAATAATGGATAAAGTATTAACTTTTGTTTATAAGAAAGACCTTTGCCAATTGCTATTTGATTTAAACAAGCTCCTAGAGTTTTCAGTCTCAGTTCCCTGATTCCTGAAGCTGACTGATGATATTCTACAGCTTAATGAATAGGTTTGCAAGATAAGATATTTGCTACCTGACAGCAATTGTGAGATAAAACCCTGATGTTTATTGGTATATAAGTGTGTAGTTTTCATGCTTAAACCAGTTAGTGTGTTTGTTACTTTGTAAACTTTTCACTTAAAATTATTGTACAATTATCTTTATAGGTATTCAACATAGTCTTCATGATCATTATTTTTGAAGTGACCAAATATTACTTAATAACTGCCCTCATTTTTTAGGGTTTTTAAATGTTCCATTCAATACAGGAAAGGTAATGTTTCATGAACCTTCCAGTAACAGGGCTCCCTACCTTATATAACTGACACCAGCATTTTTACACCACTATCAATTTATGCTGCAGTTATTACTATTAAGTAGAGTTTTTTAATGATGCTTTTGTGCAAGGTACTAAGCTTAGAGCTTTCCACATATCAACAAGTTCAAATCTGATGATATCTCATTTTACAGTAGAGGAGACCAAGGCAGAGAATGGTGAAGAGGTCTGCCCAGATCACACAGATTATAAGTAGCAGAACAGAGTTAGAATTTGCAACTGCACACTTGTTTATGGTAACCATTCGCCATATGAGGTTATATAAATTAATTAAATTTAAATAAAATCACACATCTAGTTCCTCAGTCACATTAGCCACACTCAGGTACTCTGTCATCCCAGAGTCAGTAGCTCATATGCTGGAACATTCTCATTTTACGACACTACATATTTCCGAATCTAATTCCATGCATTTATGTACTTTGTTAACCTGTATTTCTATTTCTTCCACTTTATATTTTAGTACCTGATAATACATTCCAATAATTTCAGTGTAAAGTAGTAGATCCTTAGTTTGGGGCTTGGCTCACAGATCCTAACTTAATTGATTTGTAAATGTATGACAGTTTTCACTTGTGTAAACTTAAATATTCCATTAGTAATTTATTTCTAAACCATGACAACACTAATGTGCTTAAATTCTTTACTTAAAAAATCTTGAAATTGCTTTAATGAATGTTCAGGCCTGCTTTATTAATTTATCATAGAACAGGATAAGTGGTGATTTCACTTGCATTTATCATAAATAGACATATATATACATATACCATATATATCTCTTTTGTAATTAGCAAAACACTTTATTTTTATAATTTTTAAGATGGCATTGCTTTACAATATTGTACATGATTATAAATAAAGGACTCCACCTTTTCAGGTGTATGTTACCACACCGCACCCACCACCAAGGCACCCACAGTCTTCCACCATAGTTCATTTGTGCCCTCCCCTGTTGTCCCCCTAAACTCTCCTTCTTCTGATAGCTTTGGTTTTAGTCAGATTTCTATGTTTTGTTGTTGTCTGACTCTGTTTCATTTCTCTATATTCCTCATATGAACAAAACCATCTGATTTTATCATTCTGTTTTATTTTGCTTCATTTTATCCCTTCCAGTTCCATCCATGTTGCAGCATGGCAAGAGTTTACTTTTAAATAGCAGAGTAATATTCCATTGTGAATGTATATAACATGTCAATATAATCATCTGTTCTTGGGCATTTAGTTTGCTTCCATAGCTTGGCTATTGTAAATAAGACTCTAATGACTATAAGAATTTACATATCAAAACCACTATGAGATACCACCTCACCCCAGTGAGAATGGCACATATCAAAACAAGTAGCAACAACAAATGTTGGCAGGGATGTGGAGAAAAAGGAACTCTCTTACACTGCT
>JAGFMF010011629.1:1501695-1557873 GCA_019455555.1 Galemys pyrenaicus
CCCCCCCCGGCCGGCAGCAGGGATCGAACTCGTGCTGCAGTGGCTGCGATTTGCTTCGTAGTGTGTTGCTTAACCCACTGCGCCACCAGGGGAGGCCCTAGAAATAGCTTTTTTTATAGCAAGAATAATTATTGGCTAAATTGTATCATTCTTATGTGACTAATTAAATACAAAGGTATAACTGAGTAAAAAAACATTATCCCTTGGAATTTAAAACTTTATACCTCATTTTTTATTGTCCCTGACACTCAAAATAGGCATCTGTTAGTCCAGTGAAATATTGTATGTTTTATACACAATTAGAATAACCATGTAAATACTTTTTTGTCTTCAGGCAGTATTTCCTTCATATTCGTCTACTCAAAAGGAAGTTTCTGTTTAGGAAATTTTAATATATTTATCCATATTCATGGGCCATATACAAATCTACAATTGATTTTTGAGCCCAGTAAGTTCTTGATTGTTCCAAATATTTATTTTTGGTCTGTCTTCTCAGTTGGGCGACACTGGTCGGTACACCTGTATTGCATCAACTCCCAGTGGTGAAGCAACATGGAGTGCCTACATTGAAGTCCAAGGTAAGTCAGATAGTATGTTTACTTTCAAATAAAGCTTCAAAGCAATGGTTTACTTACTGGTAAATAGATGATAAAGATGTTCCGACATGTGGGTAGGTGTGTGGGTATGTTACAACATGATGTGCTTCTCTGTAAATGCGTAGCCTTTTTTTTTTTTTTTTGTCTCTTCCCCTTTGTTAGAATTTGGAGTTCCAGTTCAGCCTCCAAGACCCACTGACCCAAATTTAATACCTAGTGCACCCTCCAAACCTGAAGTTACAGATGTCAGCAGAAATACAGTAACATTGTCATGGCAACCAAATTTGAATTCAGGTGCAACCCCAACATCTTATATTATAGAAGCCTTCAGGTAGAGTAAAGATGATGTTTCCTAATAGTTTTTGTTGTTTTTCTTCTTTTTTGCCTTACCATTAAATGTGCTTGTTCTAACTTGTGTCTTTATCCTTAGCCATGCATCTGGTAGCAGCTGGCAGACCGTGGCAGAAAATGTGAAAACAGAAACATTTGCCATTAAAGGTCTCAAACCTAATGCAATTTACCTTTTCCTTGTGAGGGCTGCTAATGCATATGGAATTAGTGACCCAAGCCAGATATCAGATCCAGTGAAAACACAAGGTAAATATTGATTGATTCAACTCTATGACACCTTCTTATCTTTAGACATTATAATTTTGTAGGTAAATTAATTGTAGCAAATGCTAACAGATCTGTTGCCCACATTGCTGAATTAATTTTTAATATCTAAACACCGTGTCTACATGCTTTATTAATATATAGATTACACCAAGATAAAGTTAATAAGAAAGAATTTTTTTCATTTTTAAAATTATAAATTCAATAAGCTACAAGTATTATGTGAGTGTTTTTGTATTATATTCCTTTCTTGATTTTTAATATGTTTAGAGGTAGGTACAAAATCTTATTCACATCATAATAATATTAAAATTTAGTTAATTTTATTTATGTTGAGATATTATCCACTCATAATTGTCTGGATAAGTTTTGAAAACCACAACCTTAATACTCTCTGAAATCATGCAAACGTCAGAGGCATTTGAAAGTTAATCTTGAACTTTATGCATACAAGCACTGGGGTACAGGCCAGAGGTGGGGGGGTGGGGGGGTGAGAGAATTCACCAGACAGAGCTGGGAACAGCACAGGCAGATCGACCGAAAGACACTGCTGACGGGAGCAGTGGGTGAGGCAGGAGAGGTCTGCAGTGCCATGTGGGTCCCCTCCCTGGCTGGCAGCAGGGCTCGAACACGTGCTGCAGTGCCTGCGGTTTGCTTCACAGTGCGTTGCCCAACCCACTGCGCCACCAGGGAGGGCCCGAACTTGTTCTTAATCCCTCTGCCCAGTCAACCTCCTACAAAGTAACATGAAAAAAGATTCTTCAGGTCCATAGGTTGTTTGATTCATCTCTCATTAATTATGTGAGTCAAGATGTATTAAACTTTTAAATGGAAATCATGTGTAATTGACCAAGGTTAGATTAAAGAAGCAGTTACCAGGAAAAATGAAAATGTTAAAGCAGATTGTAAAACATCTAAATTGATCTTTTTGTTCAGCTGGAGCATATTCTAGATACACTCTTTCTTAATTTCTTGTGTGACTCTAAATTATTTTTAGCTTCCCACTGATAAATGATGACTTCCAAGTCACCCTACTGCTCGTTTTATTATATTAATGTTTTTAATAGCAGCTACATTTATATATTGAAAAAAATGAGAATGAGTCAACATTTGGCTTTTTGAGGGTATTTTTCTCACTACAATTAAATCACACTTGTCTTTACATTATGGATAGTCATGATTAGAAATGTAAAGTTGTTCCCTCCACATACAGAGAAATGTTGTCTCTATAATTTTCAAAGGCAACATTATAATTAAGTTGCAGTGACAGAAAGAAGTCCTATAGAAAACCACCAAGAGACTGAAACTACTCTCATCCCAGTTTTAGGATCGGGTCTGCCAGCATGTTGCCTGTTTTGTCTTCTGCACTGAGTCCATAAACAATCTTTTTGGAAGGACTTTTTGTTTCAGAATTCACAGAGAAAGCAAATCAAGTTGTAGAACATGCCCACGTGTGTTCCTCACTGTGTTAATTCAACACACCCAAATGTCTGTATTTGCTATTATGAGTCACCTCACCAAGAGCTCTAATATTCTTGGAGCCTGCCTTAAGGCGGTCTGAGGTTTTGAACATTAGATAGGCATTTGTGAAGAATGCAGAGGTTCTGGCAGCTGTAAAATGAATTTAAATTTTGTTCCCAGAACAATGGCCCCTACCCAGTAGAGGCTAAAGAAAGTCATTGATTAACTACCGGTGAACATTATTCTGTCATAGACTCATATGACTGATTTTGTAATGTACAGCCTCGTTTGCAAGTGAGGAGGTAATTAACTTTTTATCTGAAAATTAATTTAAGTCTTAAAAGTTTAATAGACATACTTTTATACATGAATCACTGGTAGAACTACCTAAATGCAATTCATCCATGTCAACTGGAAGAATGACATACAATGAAATAGGCATACAGTTTCAAAATTAAGGAACTTTTAACTAAACTTCTCTACCTCCTAGATAGCAGACTCTGAGTAAGTTCACTAGTGTTGGGCCTCAGTTTCCTTATTTAGACAATGACCTTCAAAATACCTACTGCAAAGTACTGGACGTATATTAGCCGAAAAGTTTGAGTATACACAGTATGTATAAAATGACTGACGCCTTTGTTAGCAAACATATTTATTACTGTCTGGGCTAAATATAAAGGGAACTCATAAAATTTGTAGGTATCATAGAACTGATGAGGACAGCTAGTGTGCTGAATGAAAGAATCAGAATTAAATATATCTTGACAGACCGGGATAGAGAGCCAGCACTAACAAGATTAAAATTAATGAAGCCAATATAAAAGTCTGGTTCTTTACCTTGGGTTTCTAAAAATTAGCTGTAGAAGGATAGTCTAAGGACTTAAAAGGACTGCATGAGTATGTGCTAGGGTAGCAGGATGGGGGGATGTGAGGAGGCTGACTTCAGTGTTTGAAGTCAATTAAAACACCTACCGGAGCCAACCGAGTGATGTAATTGCCAGAAGAACAAATGCAGCCTTAGCTGGCATTAACAGAGTTATGTCTGGATCAAGTACCCTCTTCCCTTCACTCAGAACTGGTCAGATCATGAATGGAATGACATGTCCTTTGTTGAGTTACAGTTTCAAGTAGACTTTCCTGACTTTTAAGGGGAGAACCATGCGGATCTTTAGTAGAGCTACATGGAAATCTGAAAATCACCTCATAGGAAAGGAAATCCAAAGATCTTGGCAAATTTAGTGCCCCAGATAAGTCAGAGTAAGCATGATTTTTTTTTTTCTTCTCAGTTTAAGAGATTTCATATAAGAAAAAGCAGGCTTATTCTATCTCCAAAGATGTAGGACTAATGAGAGAAGTAACATCGAGGCAGGTATCATTGTCTAATTATTGGACTGCTTTTTACCCAACACTGGGTCAAGGCTGCGATCGTAGCAAGGCCTTGGTGCAGAACCAAGGAAAAGTCCAAGCAGAAGGCACAGAATATGTAAAGAGTAAGGGGAAGAGTCAGCGATGGAGGGAATTTAGGAAAGACTTACTGGAATGTGATTCATAAGTGTAGAGACAATTTTTATAACTGTTTCTGCAATTTGTCTACAAAAACATCTGCCTCATATGGAGATTCTTATGAATGAGCTGTTTCAAAAGTTGTATTTGCACAGTTTGTCAGTTTTGTGTTTAGGAATCATGTAGACCCCCGTTGCAATCAGCCTGGTCACAGGGTAATCAAATGCGCTTTCCCAAGACAAAATTTGGAGATGCAAGGAGGATGATATGAGGAGCTGGCAGGTAGGGGCAATAGTGTGGTCGCTAATGGGATTAGGGTGCTTGTCATCCCATATTTAGACATTGCTTTTTATTTTCTATCTGATAGGAAATTTTCCAAAAAAAAATATTTTAAACTGTCTTTGCCAAAAAGATTGTAATACAAGGGAAATTGTAATTCCTATGAAGGGCTTGACTGACAAGTTTATCTCAAATCACAGAAATTAGAGATTGAAACACATCCCAATCATAGTCTTTATCTTTTAAAATAACTAACTGTGTGTTTGAAAATATTTCCTAAAAAAGGTAGAATATTCCCTGAGGAGGATGGAAGCTTATTTATGAGATAATATGTTTAGAAGCTGACAAAATATGTGTTTTTCATATGCAATTTCACAGTAACTCAACCAATAGTTATTTAATCTGTCTACCTGTCTTCTATCTATGTATACTGAGGTGCCATTGGTTTATAGCACTGTACATCAATCAGAGGTATAAGGTCACACCTATTCAGATGTATATTATAATACCCACACACCACCAATTCAACCAATATTTATCAAGTACTTAATATGCCAAACAAATATATTTCTCACAAGAGTTCTCAGAGCAACTGTCATTGACTTTGCCATTTGAAGGATGTGAAAATAGAATAGTGGATGTTATTTTCCACATGTTATATGGCTGTTAAGTCCCTGAATTGCAAACTTAATTCCAATAACTTTTGTGTTACCCTAGAGATGGACGGTAGCTGAAGGTGCAGGAGCCAATGAGATCACTAGGAAAAGAAGAGATAGAAAGATGATATTCAAATTCTTCCTATCTATATACTGTAAACTGAGTCAGTATTAGCCTAACATTTTCATAAGGAATCAAAAAGTCAGAGACATCAAAGCTGTCTCAGTTGTTTTTCTTATTTTGGTTTCTTCATAAGTTTGTATAAGTTTGGTTTAACTTATGTAGTCAGTATATATACACAAAGTTATTGTATAGAACAGTACTGAATAGCACTCGTGACCTGTTATTTCTTCCACTCCCTGCCTACCATGGACAGCTTCAAATATACTTACCAGCCTCATTTGTAATAGTCACATTTTTGCTTTTTTTGCAAAGTTAGTTCTTTGAAGGCATGTAAACAGTTTGAAAACTACAATTCTTGTTTCTGTACTTAATAGTAAATAATTTATTTGCCAGATAAAATACTCAGAATAATTCTGGAGGGTAAAAAATTACTTTCTTTTGATCACATTGTATTCTGTTTTTGGTTTAAAAAAAAGAGGCAAAACAACTGTATTTAGAAAACCTCTTTAAAGTGAGAATTTTAAAAAATTTTATTTTATTTTTAGTACTTTTAGCAAAACCTCTTCTAGTCTCAAAATATTCTTGTTCTTTCTAAAGTTTTGTGTTCTTGAGATTAGACACTCTATTAAACCTTCCTTATAATTATGACAATGATAAAACTAAACCATTCTGCCAGATGTCAAGTGCTCTTTTCTTATCAGTCTTGTTCAGTTCTACTCTGTTGTCCAGTTCCATTCCATTCCATTCCTTTTTTATTGATAGCCTCTGTATTTTCCCTCCACACAACCTCACTATCCCACTCCCTTCCCTACCACATCCCATCCACCCCCATTTATCTAATAATTTATCATATAACTTATTTTGGAAAATACTCAGTTTAATTTTATAAGATGTAAGGTGTATAACTTCATTTTGTGCAATTTTTTTATAGATACTTATCTTGCCTCTCTTCTTTTCATTACCTCTCCACACTGCTGTGATTCTAACTGTTCCTTGAAGTATTAGGATTCCTATAGGTCGTCACAAATTCAGCAGGAATTGAACTAGATTCCTTATGCTCATGGGAAAGTGATCATTCCATGTTAGGAGAGGCCTTTGTTAGCTTGCCTCCTTCTGTTTTACTCTAAATTCCCTCTCCTTAATTTCAGTATCTCCCTCTCCCTCTCCCGCTTCAAACCACCCAAGAAGAAATGGTTGTTGTCCCTATTTTATTCTGTACCTCAGGTTGGCTATGTAATTGCAGACTCTTCTCTGAGAGCTCCTGTGAGTGAAAGGATGGCTCCACTGGGCTTTCATTCAAGTCAGTGACATTGTGTGGAATCTGAGTCAGTGTTCTTGCATCATTACAGATGTTCCCCCTACAAGTCAGGGGGTGGATCACAAGCAGGTCCAGAGAGAACTGGGGAATGTGGTCCTGCACCTGCACAATCCTACTATCCTGTCTTCCTCTTCAATCGAAGTGCACTGGACAGTGAGTCATTGTTGTTGCAATAATTTGAATTCTGTTCATAAGCAGATGACTTCTGGATTATGTGATCTATATGTATTATATAAGTTAATCATCTCTTGCTTCACCAGGATAACTTTATAAGTAACTGTTTATAAGTAACTGTTTACTATGGTAGCAATGGACTGGCTTCAATAATCTAAAGATTCATCTTTGTCTCATATGTTTTCTACTCTGTTGCAGCAATAAACTACTGGCTCCAAAGGAAAGAGCACAAAGTATTACTATAAACATGTAATATGGCTATTATTGATGAATTGCTTGCAATGTAGAAATCTCAAGAGTATTAAGTAGACTTTTGTTGTTTTTTTTATTTTTATGCATTTTTTAAGATATATTTATGCATAGAAGAACTGGGGTGTAAGCTAAAGATGTGGGGGCTGAGAGGATTTACCAGAGACAGAATGGGAAGCAGAACGGACAGATCTATTGAAGTGTACTGCTGAGGGGAGCAGTGGGAGACACAGAAGAGGTCTGCTGTGCCATGTGGGTCAGCTCCTTGGCCTGGGATTGAGCTCAGGACATTGTGGTGATAGGGCCGAGACTTAACCCCTAAGCCGCCAGGGAGGCCCCTTAAGTAGACTTTTAAAATGGGAAAGTGGTAAAACTCATTTTGTTTCCTCCTCCCATCAGCTCTGGCATATGTCTAGATGACTGTCATAGAACTGCCATGATGCCTGGCATTCTGCACAAAACATAGAAATGAATATCTAATTTATTAAGCTGAAAACTGAATGCCATGCAAAAGAGAGTGACTTGTTTTTAAATATGCTACTTTCTATGGTCTAAGAAAATGCAGGATGATGCCAGATAAAATCTGTTTGCATTTTGTTGCATTTTCATAATTTTGCCAATAAACCAATACAAACATTTGAGTGATTATATTTGATTTGTCATTCTCACAGGTGGACCAGCAATCTCAGTATATTCAAGGATATAAAATTCTTTATCGGCCATCTGGAACCAATCATGGTGAATCCGAGTGGTTAGTTTTTGAAGTGAGAACCCCAACCAAAAATAGTGTAGTTATTCCTGATCTCAAAAAAGGAGTCAACTATGAAATTAAGGCTCGTCCTTTTTTTAATGAATTTCAAGGAGCAGATAGTGAAATTAAATTTGCTAAAACCCTAGAAGAAGGTAAGTACATATAATAAAGCATGTGATTTCTGCATTGGTATATATTTGTTTGGCTTTCATTACTTTAGTTGAAAATTTAAATTGTTAATAGCCACTTTAATTTTTAACTGTCTGACACTGGATATCATATTTTGCTATTAGAATTTAATTAAAAATGAATACTGAAAAATAAAATGCTGTGATACTTGATTCATTTTTATAGTTGAGGTCTATACAAAAATATGTAAATGTTAGCATTGTAATTAAGTGTCTATAGGCTATATTTAATTATTTAGAACTAAAAGGCTCATGTTCTGTTCTATGGAAATGTTCTCAGTCTGCTTGCTTGTTCCATAGTTATTTTCCATTCATGTATTGACAATTACACTGAGTAATGACTTGTAAATAAAAGGAATGATATGTTGGTTTGTCCTGGACTTCCCAGTTAATGTTTTATGCCTCACATCCTGGGAACTTCTCACTTCTGGACAAACCAGTATAATCGGCCACTCTAACTAGAAATTAAAAATTAATATTTACACAAAATAAAATGTTACATATCACAGTATGTTCTTTAAAAATAATGAGACTTTTTCTAAAATGTCTATCACTTTGATTATATAAATGATTGGATATAGTTAATATCATATGTAGATAGCATTCAACTTCACTTTTGAACATTTTTTAAGGAGAATTTGGGATCAGTAGTTTACAAGGTAGGAGAAATAGGATTTTTCCAGAAATTTTTTAATAAATAATCTACATAATTTTGGTTATCAGAAGTTCACATTAGCAATATGTTAGGAAAACTTATGTAACGTGTAACTTATTTGGACAAGGATGAAACACATTTTTAAAAAATGCATAATATTGATACAAACTTTTATATTAATGTTCGCATTAAAATAATAAGTACCTACTTTTAGTGCTATGTAATGTACTCATAGTAATCTACTTCTTAAAAAAATTTAATAGCTCCCAGTGCCCCACCCCAAAGTGTAACTGTATCAAAAAATGATGGAAATGGAACTGCAATTCTTGTTAGCTGGCAACCACCTCCAGAAGACACCCAAAATGGAATGGTGCAAGAATATAAGGTAAACTACATATACTAATATATTGATCAGGATGCCCCAATCCCCTATAAAGGAAAGTGGTAAAAAATTACGTTTTTCATGGATATTTGGCGCCATCTGCTGGCATACATCTATCTCTCTATCTCTCTATATCAGCTTGTAAAATTATTTCATGTTTATTCAGCAACTATGGAATATTCTTTCTTTGTTGGAAAACCCATTTAAAAAAAACTTCAAAATAAAATCTATATTATCACAATATATATAAGTACATATAATTGCACATAAACAACAAAAATTGAAGCTGATAAAATTCCTTTTTTATCCTAACAAGAACTCTATACTTATTTTGTGAGATTAGATTGCCTTATATAATTATGAGTTATGTTCTATCAGATATGGTTTATTTTCATTTTCTAAATGTTTGAAATTTTAAAATTTGGGGGCAAAGTTGGAAATATTTTAGTGTGCATGAAAATCAGGGTTTTTTTTCTATAAAACTTATGGTTTCTAACTAAACTTTCTTATCTTAAAGGAAATCCAGTTATAAATTTCTGCTATTTAACTGAATTTAAAATATATAAATATTGCTGTGTGATTTAATCTAGTGATTTTACACATTTATTTTTACCTGTGAATTCCTAACATAGCTAGGAAATTGACATTTATCCTACAATGAATATTAATGGACAGTCTTAATGAGATATTATATATGAATCATTGCTAGATTGAATCAGGAAAATTACAATAGAAAGTAGACTGTGTTTTACTCAACAATTATGTTAACCCACTACATGTGATTTTTAATTACAAATATCTATTTGTCAAGGCACTGCTTTATATTTTTGTAGGACCAAATCTGTTTTGCCAATTACTATCAATACTATAGTAAGTTTAGTAAAGAATTGAGGTATCTCCAATATGTGAATATTTTAGACTGTGCCTATTGATATGGAACTTATGTTGAGAGGCAAATATATCTACCTTCTACAATGTAGGTCAGTGATTTTTAATTAATGCTGATGTCAGCATCATTTGTGATAATATTTTTCCATACAGAAGTGCCTGGCCACCCCCTTCATAGTTACCTTTCAGTGAGTCTGACAGGAGACCCTTACACATTTGTATTGTAGATCTCTCTAGGTGACACTGGTGTGTTCTAGGTTAAGGCCCAAATGAAGACCATACTAGTACCTTTAAGTAATTAGTACTATAACCAGATACACTAAGCTTATTTTTAGACATAATATTTTATTTTCAAATACTTTATTTTAAAATTTTATTTATTTTTAGTATTTTCCCCTTATTTATATATATTTGACATCAATTGTGGTCCCCAAAATACTTTTAAAAAATAAGATGAAACCTCTTTATGAAATTTGTGTGTACTTTCAAAGGACTACTTTTTTTGAGTATTTAAAATACTGCTTTTGGATGTTTTAAGGTATTTGAAATTAGATCTTTTAATGCAATTGAATCATTAAAAAGTAAGAGTGTCCACACTTTTAAGTGCTTTCTCAAGGATTTCAAGGTTATTTAGTATTGGAGAGTGACAGGATGCTATGGTTCAGTTCGGAAAAATAAACTGCTAGAGAGATTTTTTAAGGATTTAAAATGAGGTGATGTTTCAGCTCTCAAGCAAAATTGTGTAACGTAGGCATTTTCCCCTAAGAGTCAAAACTCATTTCTCTCCTGAAGAAATGCGAAAGGGTAGATTTCACTTAACTTCATGGTCAATTTAAAATAATAAAATGCCTTTCAGAACCTGATTGACTGGTACAAAATCAGTTTGTGGCTTTGGTTCAGCTGCATAATATAATTGAGGAAAAAAATCACAAAGGACTCTTTATTTCCAAATGGTCAGATCGTGGTATAGAATCTGACCATTTGCAGGTCTTATAAGTTTAAACTATATTAGGATAATACTAACTTTCCAAGAAAAATGTGAAAGGTTATTGCCCATGTGGTAGAGGACACTGATATTCTTAGGTTTATTTTAAATTCCATTCCCTGTTAAAATTTAGAAAATAACCTACTTGAAGCTAACCCTATATCTTGCTCAAGGACATCATAAAGAATATAGAGCATAGTTTATTACTACATGGATCATTTTCATATAGAACCTGAGTCCAAATAATGTTATGCACCATATCCAAGTTTTTAAACATTGCAAAAGATCACTCTGATTAAATAATCCTTTAGTGGAATTTAAAATGAGGATTATAGTTCAAAAATCTTGATTTCCTATCATAAAATAACATTATCAAGGTTAATGTTATATACTATGATTCTCTTATTAGAACACTTTTTTCCAAATCAAATATATATTTGTATTCTTTATTATCATATATGCTATGGAAGACTAATTAATATTTCCATTTAAGTACAGATTCAGAGTGCTAGTTTTGTTTTATTGATAAAATAATACAATATTATATGGAATAAAGTCTTGGAATGATCCTTATATTTTTTGATTCATTTATAGATAATTTAATTAATTTATTTGTTTGTTTGTTTGTTTATTAAATAACAGAAGAGGCAGATTGACTGAAATATACTGCTGAGGGAAGCAGCGTGTGAGACAGGAGAGGTCTGCTGCACCATGTATATCAGGTCCCTGACTGGGGATTGAACTCAGGCCGCGGCCGAATATCCTCTTCTTGGTAGTGCTAGTCTTACTCCCTAGGCCACCAGGGAGGCCCTGGTTTTATTTTTAATCAACATAATTATGCAGAGGTCCTTTAACTTATTCATAAACCCTCCCTCTTTTTTAAATCCACCACTTAATTTTGATTAAAAAAAAAAAAGGATGCGATTAAAAACAAAATTCACAGTAGGGCTTCTTTGGTGGTTAAGTCTCAGTGCTCTCACTTCTGTGACCTGAGTTCAGTCTGAGTGCCATCCCTGGCCAGGAAGCTAACCCATTTGGTGCAGCAGACCTCTCCTTTCTCATCTGCTGCTCCCCTCAGCGTGCATTTCAGCAGATCTGCCTGTTCTGCTCCCCACTCTGTCTCTGGTGAATCCTCTCACTCCCTGCACCTCTGGATTCCACACAAGAGCAAACAAACAAACAAAAAAATCAATAAACAATTCCATGTAATACTACCTGAAAAACTGTTGGAATAAAGTTGTTAGAAGTTTCCTACTCAATTTTGTTTTGTGATATCTGTTCATCTGGTATCCTGAATAGGTCATTGTCCAAAAGTAAATGCTAAACGATGATATGTTTGTTTGTTTTTTCTTTTTCTGATACCCACGGTTTTTTGGTTTTTGTGGGTTTTTTTGGGGGGTGGAGGTCTTTTTGCTTTTCCTTATGTTTTTAAACGTAATGGGATGTGCTGATAAGAACTAGTTTCTCCAAGCAAAAATTTGTAGACTTACCTGCTTTAATCCGTTAAAAGTATATGATTAAACATAAAGAGATCTCTAAGGAACTAACATTCGGTATGGATAGAAGGGTGTTTTCAGAGCTAGGTCCTAGGGAAAGATAACTTTTGAAATTTGCTATAGTTGTTTCATGATAGGACTAAAATCTGTCTTGGTCTAAAACCACAATACTGTTTTTTCTTCTCATTAAGTTAAAAAATTGACCAGCTTAACATCCCTTGTGTTCTTACAGGTTTGGTGTCTGGGCAATGAAACACGATACCATATAAACAAGACTGTAGATGGTTCCACCTTTTCTGTGGTCATTCCTTCTCTGGTTCCTGGAATCAGATACAGTGTAGAGGTGGCGGCCAGCACTGGAGCTGGGGCAGGGGTGAAGAGTGAGCCCCAGTTTATCCAGTTAGGTGAGTGCCAATTCAGATGTAGTAAAACTGTGGGTATTACCCTGCTTCTTTTTTTTTTTTTGGTATGTCCTAGAATCACCATTGCAAGTTGTCTAGAATATGGGATATATAATAGTGCTGCCAAATGGCATTGTCTTTGTATTTCTTTGTGTATGATCCCTGTCTCTCTCCTCATCATCCATCTATCCACCCATCTCAAACTAAACATAAGATTATCCAAACACATTTTAGAGATGCTGTTTCAAGAAAAGTTCTGTCAGTGTTCACTGTCTCTAATTCTGTCTAATTGAATTTTATTTACTCAGTCCAACAAAGACTATTATTTGAGTATCAAGGAACCTCAGTGAATATGAAAGATACAAGTGACACTTTCATGAATTTGTAGTTGTTTAAATTAAAAGAAAGAAAACTTATGCAAAACTTAGCTAATTAAGTTAAATTAACTGAGGCATTGGAAGTTTACAGCAATAAGCAATTTATGTGTCTATTTACATTTGTAATTGCTTTTTATAACAAAGATAGAGATGTCAACGTGCATTGGAATATGGCTGTGTGTTCATTAGTTAGACAGTTAAATACAAAGTGTGCTTCAGAAGTTAGAGGAATTAAAAAAAAAAAAAAAAAGCTGCCAAAACCCTTCATTAACCCAATTCACTACAAGCAGTGTGGCATAACATAAAATGAAAATTTAATAAGTGTTTACCAGTTAATCTATAGCAAACAGCAGCAAACACAGAAACAAAATACTATTGTAAATGGAAAAGGAAGAGAAAAAGGTCAAATATTAAGAAGTGACATTTAAATTATGAAAAAATGCCAAGAAGTATATAGTTTATTTTTTGTCTGTACCAGATCAGAAGTTAAACATTAGTAAAATTTGATGTCACTTGCTAAATTATGAAAAAGAATTAGATATTTCAGTCTTTATACTTCACAAATAAGTACATAGTATTTTGTGTGTTGATAATGTTGCCAACGCCCTATAAATTATTTCAAAACAAAATTAAGAAACATTTGGCTTTCAATAAATTTTGTTGCTGTGCAAATTTATATTCAATTTGGAAACGTGTTGATGTTCCATTGTTAAGACAATATTAACTGCTGTAATAGATACATGCTGAATTCTGCTTAGATATAGCAGTAAAGTCCACCTGAATTTCAGTAGTTACAGGATAAGCTAGACAGACTGGGCCATAAACTGATGAGCCTTTATCTCCTCAACATGAGGCTAAAGGTTAACTCTGGGCCAGCAGAAAGGAAGAGTGTTGGAGTATTTAGTGGTGTAGGTTTGTAAATAGTAGTTTATATCTACTGCCTAGAACTCAGTCATGTGATTCCAAACTGATGAATGGGAACACCTCAGAACAAAAAACTAGCTGAGACTACATATTGATGCTAATGAGCAGCCCATTCAAACCTTTACCTAAGAACTTGCTGTCTCAGTCACCAGTCACCTGCTAGATTGTGATTTTCAGAGTATCTTTCAGTTTTAACATATATTAACACAGTGATTATATATACAAATATTAAGCAACATAGCTTCATTGTTTCTTTCTGGTTCATTTATTACAAAATTGAAATAATTTGTTGTATCCTTTATATTTTTTATAAGTTATAGGGGGAAATCCAGATACAGATTTTTTTATTCAAATGTTTGTGAAATGTCAGCATTCATTTATTAAAATTAAAATGATAAGTTACATTAGAGTCACATTGTTAGTGTCATTTATCTGTTTATAACATTCATCTGTTAAAAGTCATTATAACAGATGACTTTTAGTCCTGGTTTTGAAAAAGAAGTATTAGAAAAGAGACCATGTATAATTTTATTTATATAATATTTAAATCATCAGCTTTAAGGGTCAAATTGGTTTTCTTGAAATTATGTGTCCCAGTTTTCCATATCTTAATTCAGCCTCAGCTGCAGTAAGACAAATACTGAGATACAGAGTGGCCGTTTTAATTCATTAGTCACACTGTACTTTATTCTGTTCAGCCCATCTGGTCATTGCATGGAACCTCTCTTAGCTGTCTCCATAAAATCTGAAGCTACCCAACTTAACCTTGCACAAATATCCATGAAATCTATAAACCTAGCAGACACAAAGACTGTATTAGAAATAAAAAGAATAAGTCTGCTTGGCGAACTTTCAGAGGATGAAGTGTTCTTCAAATAGATAAAAAAATAAAAAGCGTCTGGGACATGAAATACAACTTTGAGTCAACAAATGGTTGAAGGCAGGTGAATGCTTGTGAAAATAGGGTCATTTTAGCCTGGACCCTCCATAGAATGAAACTGGAATTCTGTTTTTTAAAAAAGCAAATAAACACACACACACACACACCACACACTTAACAAGTTAACCATTTTACACAGACAGGCGTGGTATTTTCCTTAGGCTATTATGTAAGCCATTAAACGTTGTTTACTTTTCCTGCTGGTGTCTTACTGGAGGCACGATTTATAATTTATTAAGAAAAAAATAACCCCTAGGATTTTTTTTTCTGTTCATGAAGTTTAATTCATAAATATAATGAGTTACATCAATTATTTTTCTGGAAAAAAATTTGGGGACTGAAACAAATGTTTCTATTTTAAAGCAGGTTATATTTGAATATTTTCAGAGGTCAATGACTAACAGTTGTCGGAAAGCACCAGTCCTTATGAAATAGGCAGACCCCTTCTTGTTCCACCAGGTGTTGTGAGGAAAGAGCATCGAAAGCACTGATGCTCCTGGGGGTTCGTTCGCACGCGGGTCGTCCTCAGGGTTAGCTCACTCATCGCCAACACAGTAGAGTACCGCTCTGAGGAGAAATCAGCAGCTTCTGGTTTTCTAGACTTTTCAGACGAGTCTGTGTGACTTGATGATGTGGGGCGTGAAAAATAAATAATCTTAGTAGTTTAAGACGTAACTATAAAACAAGTCAATTTTAATAGACATATATTCTATCAATTTTTAATTTTTGAATCAAACTGGTTAACAGAAAACATTAAGCCTTTTTGATGATTCATAACACTTGATAATTCTTGTACATATTTAATATCCTTGTATTGCTAGCTGTGGTTATTATTTTAAAAAGAAAGATTATTCATAGTTCTTGCAGTGGTAACACTATCTGAATTTTTCATTGGTTTTTAATGATCCTGAATTTTAGAAATCCTTGTGAATTCAAGCAGCATGTTCCTAAGGCAGTTTCTAAGACCTTAGGATATAGTCTTCAAAGTATAGAACACATACTTTTTTCAACATCTACCTTATCCAAGAAATAATTATTATCTCTTCCCTTTTTCATATGTAATTGAGGGTTGCAATAGAAATCTGAAAAAGTTTTTTAAAATCTTCTCTATACATACTTATCAAATCCCACTTATTTGTATACATACCTGAAAGTAACTTTTTGGAATATATTTTTGTATTTATCTCAGTAGTTATTGAATGAAACAATACAAGAACTGAGCTGCATATTTTTTTGAATAAAAATCCAAATTGTATGTCATTGCCTTTGTTTTAAAATGTATCTCCATGACATTATTACATGATTGTTTGGGGCATTAAAATAACAGAGATACAATCTTGCTGGAAATCTTATAAATTGTTCTAATTAATAATCAAGCATGTATAGAATGAAATCCAGAAATCATTGTCCAAAACAAAAGAATAACTCAACTTGCTATTATATTTATATAAGTATGTATGCATCATTTCCTTGATCCCTCAACGCAAATTAATCCAAAGATGGCTTTTCAGATTCTCATGGAAACCCCGTGTCACCTGAGGACCAAGTCAGCCTCGCTCAGCAGATCTCAGATGTGGTCAAACAGCCAGCGTTCATCGCAGGAATCGGGGCTGCCTGTTGGATCATCCTCATGGTCTTTAGCATTTGGCTCTATCGACACCGGAAAAAGAGAAATGGGTTGACTAGTACTTATGCGGGTATTAGAAAAGGTATTGGCTCCCCTAAATCTTTTGTATTTTAATGTTTACATCACTTTTGATTTTAATCTGTAACTCCAAATTATTCGTGATCACACAGATCTTGTATGAACTATTTTAATGTATAAAGATACTCAAAAATACTTTTATTCTGTTTTAATAGCTACATATTAATCCTCTTGGGTGGCAGTATTACCCTACAAATAAGGGCTTATGGGTTTCAGACCCAGTTTCTTTATAATATGCTTCACCAGGGTAAAGTGTAGACTCGGTTATTATACCAGCCCTTTGTTCTCTTAACAATGACGATTCCTTTATATTTTAGAGGGAATTTTGTAGTCTCTTGACACAGGAATTGTAAATACAAACTTTAAACCCGCTCACACAACTTTGTGGAGAGGCAGTGGTGTCCTTATAATTATTCACATATCAAGATTATTTATGATTTTTTTCTAATACAGTCATTTGTTAGTGAATATGGAATACCTGACTGAATGATGTCCTGCAGGTTTCCCAGAAAGGAGGTTTAGTTATTTGCTTTGTTGTATTTAATGTTTCAGAGTTAAATATGTACATGCTGTTAATTTGTGTTGGTGACAAATTTGTTAATAGCCTTAGAGGTGAGTTTATTTGGCTGCTATTATTTATAACATTCTGGATGAACTGAATATGCCAAGGTACTTCTTATTCCTTAGACACCTTTATTCTCAAAACCTGTAGCTTGGTCATTTGCATTTTTTATTCTCTGAGGAGGTTGTTAAAGTTGTCAGACAGATACTCCCCTACTCCCACTTCACCCCACCCCCAGAACAGTCTGGGCTTCAGATCTGGCCTACAGCTATGATAACTCTAAGTTTGAATTCTCAGGTGGAAGTCCTAATTTATATATTTATTTCAATGAAATCATTTATATAATACTTTTCTTTCTAGCTCTCAAAAGTGTCCTGGTTTGGATAACAAATGATACACTCACCCTAGTTATGGGATCTAGATTTCAGCTTAATATATTTTTCTTTGCTGTAAAGTGAATTATCAAGAAGCATCCCCTCCCCCAAAATCATCATCGTTTTTTAAAAAATCATCAACATGTATCTGAAATGAACATTTCTCACATCCTGGTCAAGTCATTTCTTTGATACAAGTTAAGGTACAATCAGAATTTTCAGTACTAACTAGAACTTTTCTTAATGAATTGATCAACTGAATGTCCCCATCTGCTTATGAAACTGTCTGGGAATGGTCTAAAATATTTGTGCTCTCATCACAAGGGGTCTTGGCCAGGAAGACTCAACACAAATTCATTATCAACACTGTGAAAATAAATCAATGTGCCTCCTGCCTGTGGCTCCTTAGTAACCCCTTCATGTATAGACATTTGCCTTCACATTAGCCCCCTTAAATTTCCAGATATGTATCCTATCTAGAGATGAAATGGAAAATGAGGGCTTGGAGATTACCATAAAAACATCTGGGGCTCATTACGTATACAGAGTAGAAAAGTGTTAGGTTTTACCCTAGAATTTCTATGGAGAAATGAGTCTATGAATATCTGCTTATTGCAGCACTAGAAGGAGCAAGATATTGGAGGTTGTGTTTTGAATTCTCATTTGAATCAGGAAAAATGTCTAACAGATATAGAGCCGTTTGAATTCTACAAAAAATCTGTATTTCTTATTGCGATGAAGTTCAGGTATAACAGTTTAATGCTCTGTATTGTCTTGAAATCTAAACATGTGACATGAAACCTCTTCCTTTTGGAAATGTTTCTTTTCTTTTACTAATGTACTTCAAGCATGCTGGCAAATGCCTAGTGCTCTTTCTGCAAAACCTATTAAACTAATATCATTGTCCTTTTAACTAGCTTGTGTTAAAGCAGAAATCATAGAACATAATTACAAATGTAATCAGTGAGCGTTTTGATTCTGCTTTCCTGACTTTGCCTTTTTGGCACTTTTTCATAATTCTGTTTCTATACAATCAGAAAAAACTACATTCTGAAGTCTTAAAATGTCAGTGCCAGAAACATTGCTGGTGATTGTAAGAAGGGAAAAAAAGTGAGCTATTTTAAAGAAATAAATGTAAAAAGAGTCTATTGACCCATAGGCCATACAGCCTGCCTGTGACTCTAATCAATAGTGTTTTCGGCAACTCCCCTCTGCACTTATGTGTGGGAGTAACCCCAGCCCACACACCCACATGGCACTCCAGTATCACTGAACAGGGTTTACTCTATTATGGAAGCTTTGAGAATTACATTGTTCTTTGCTATACAAACTAAAAATTTCATTTGAACCAACCTCTCTTCATCTCCTCTTTAATTCCTTCTGCTGGGGTTAGCAGTTAGCTAGGGAAAGACAATGAGAAGGCTCTTTCTTAGTTTCCCTATGTCTTTGTGATTTCAGTAAATGCCCAACACTCCACTCTTGCTTGAATAGCTTTACTTTCCAACATACCTTTTTTTTTTTTTTTAATGAAGAATTGTTACTATGGCTCCTAAGTTTTGAAAAATTACATTGACTCCCTGAAAAGACCTGACTGACAGAAAACACGATAGAATTCTTAGAACAGGGACTGTTGTGCTGTGAATGAAGGCCAGAGGATAAATGGGGTACAAGCAGTGAGTTTTTGTTTCTCTTCTTCCAGGTCTGCTCAGAGAGAAAATGGTGTGCTAAATAGTGACAGTTGTAAAGGATGCTACAGCATGCCAGTGTGCACCCCAAAATGCTCCCATCCTAAAATGAATTTCTTGTTGATGATCAAATGTGAAATGGAAAGTACATCAGGGGCAGCTTTTTGATTCCCAATAAATCGTCAACACTCTAGTTTGTATGTACTAAGGATTTTGTAAAAGCAAACTTTAGTCCTCAAGGGAGTGATGCAGAACCCTTGCTTTCTTTACTGGGGCAGTGCTGACTTGAAATTAACGTCATAAGTCAGTCTCCTCCCTGTAGGAAATGACATGGAAATGGCTCTGGTGTCATCCCACACCCAGAATGAGAGAAGATGGACAAAGTGGGGGAGGCAAGGCTGCCACTTTTGAGGTCTGCAGTTCAATTTCAGACATTATTGATTAGATTAAGATTTATAACTGCAGAGAGAGGGAAGCTTTTCAGAGGAGTGTTATTCTATTGTTTAGCTTTTAGTGTGGCATTAAAAAAATAAAACACTCAGCCTATTCCTTGAAAGCTTGTAAAGTATATCAGATAAATTAAAGTTTAAAACTCCCTAAGTTTTCTGTCCATTCATAAATGTCTAGGATGATAAAATGGTAGCTTTACACTATTTATATGATATGATATGGGTATTCCTTGGTAGTGAAACAGTTCAGCTTTATGGTTGCCTTTATTCCAGTCCTACCTTTCTTTCCTTCTTTTTTTTTCTTCCTTCCCTCCTTCCAACCCTCCCTCCTTCCTTTCCCCTTTTTCCCTTGTTTTCTTGCTCTCTTGTGCGAGAATACGCTTTCTCTCTCAATGTACTTCTCCCACTTAAATGTACCTATTAGTCCACTTTAATATGCATTTACTTTCAGATTTCTAGATACGGTTCAAGCAAGACCCCGATAATACTTGTTTAAGATTCTATCATCCAATGTTTGGAAATGATTAATAGTAGAGGATTCCTGTTTGTACTAAAGCTGTGAGCTAAATCTATGTTACTAAATGCAGGGTCATTCACAGGCTAACCCAGCACAATTCCCTTCTGAACTAGAATGTCAGACACTTCAAAATGGTACCTGTAGAGACAAGCTCCTTTTCTTAACCTCAGATTTGGTTTTATTCATAAATCAGAGTGTCAGAACTACTGGCTTAGTTATTTACATTTGTTTTATGTTCAGCTGTCTGCTTGATTTATACTAATGTGATATGTTCCCTTTCTCTCTTCAGCTTAATAACTGGTTTATATTTTGTTTTGATTTTTCAGTCCCGTCTTTTACCTTCACACCAACAGGTATATATTTGCACTTACCCTCCTCCTTTCCTTTGTTAGTTTGGCATGTGTTATACTATTGTGTTTCTGTTTTTATTTCATTTTCTGCAGTAAGCTGGGGAAAGGACTTAAAATAGACTACAATCTTGCATTTACTCATGTCAGGCATGCATTTGACGTAGAAATGGTTGGTGTTGCTTTTCATCCATTTAATGCAGTTATATATTCATGACGCCACACTGCATCTTAGCCTGGTTTGCATGTGTTTCATTAGATAGACACACTGTTTCTACCCTCAGCATGATTTAACGTGCTAATGATCTTATTGAGTATTTCATACTTGGCAGGGCATTTTTTTTCCCCCATCAGTTAAGTTTTTGGGTTTCCAACAAATGAACGACTCTCCCTTGAAAGTCTCTGTCCATAGAATCATCATTCTTAAAAGTAACCAAAATATCCATCACATGTGAAAAATAAAACTTTCCCTTCCCCTCCAAGTCAGAAGTCTAATATTCCTGTTCTACTCAGTTCCTTTCAAAGTGGGTGCTCTTCTTTCACATCACCTTTGTCAGGGACACACCTGTAGTCTTGCCTCCTCGGTTTTAATCCAGTTATTGTAATCGGTGGAAGCAGTTATCTCTCCTTTACAGACTCCCAGTTTAGACTTCTAAGTAGCAGAATTTGGCAGCTTTTGGAAACACATTTCTGCTTAGAAAATGTGTCTGTACTTACAGAAAAGCTAATCTTTTTAACCCCTTGTCTAACTATGTGCAAATCATTTTTTTGTTGTTATGGTTAAAGTCATTTTACTCAAAATTTATTATGTTGAGAATGCTTTCAAGTACATTAAAATATATTTTCACCATATAAAAGGTCAGCAAAATTAAAACAAAAAGGTATCTCCAAGCCACAATACAAAAATGTCATTATTAATTAGTCACAATTTAGTATGTACAGTTGTGTGGGGAGAGAGAGAAGGTTTATTTCAATATTTACCTTTGATTTTTCTCATACTAATACTTCTGGGAAAATAATCTTGTTGATCATTCCCCATCCAAATTTAAGATTCCTCTTATATAAAATAATGAAATGGTATGATCTAAAAATGAATTCAAAATAGTTACCTCTGGAAATGAAATGATATGTACAAACGTGTGATAGCTGTATTTAAGGAATGTACTGAAGGGTTTTTTTTTCCTGCTTAGTACTCAACCTCGCTGGCACGTTAAGAAAATTAGAGTGATATGTATTTAATTCTATGCAACCTTTTAAAAGTTCTAGTTGAATCAGAAATATGCTATTTTCTATGATGGTTTTTGAGCAGCTTCTGATTAGAAAAGAGAAAACACTTTGTCTTAGAATATGTATATAATTATGTATATACACATAAATATGTCTATTAATTGTTCCTTTTTTTTAACCTTCTAGTAACTTATCAGAGAGGAGGTGAAGCTGTGAGCAGTGGAGGGAGGTAATTACTTTACTTGTTTTGTAGATCTTAAGGGGAATTCTAGATATCTTGTCTTCCTTGATGATATCACTTTTCTTTGCTTAACAGGTTCAACTAAAGGGTGAAATTTGTTCAAATCTTTTAGATTTGAGAGCTGTTGCATCTTAGTTGATGAACACCAGAGGGAGCACTTTAACCGCAAAAGACAGACTTGCTGATTTAGCAGATGATTAAAAAGGAGTTAAAGTAATTAAGCAATGGCATTTATGAAGATTAAGAAATACGACTAGTTAAAAGATGCTATCAAAGAGAAAGTGTTCATTTGAATACCTGCTGTACACAGCATTTGCTCATAAGTTGTTGTAGGTTATGTTTGTTTGTTCTTATTATGAATTCAACATAGTTGTAGTCTCCATTTCCAGGGAATTATGTTGAAATAAAAGATCTAGATAGCTTGCTAACACAGTGGGTTTTTTTTTTCTCTCCAATTAAGATAAACCTCAGTGAACTTTAATATATTCACAAACAAATCACAAATTGATGTGGCAGGTAAAGGAGCTGACATAAGGAATATGTTTCATGAATCATGTTCAGAATTTTCCACAAAGATATGTTCTTTAAAAAAAAAAAAAGTCACATCTACTTTAGGGGTTAAGAAAAAAATAATCTTCCAAGTAAAACCTTTTTAAAATTCAAATTCTGTTAACTTATGGAGTATCATGCTTTGTCAAGTTGGATAATGTGGTTGCTCTTGGAAAAGACAAATACGAGTTAAGATATGATTCCTGAGTACAAGCAACATTTCATCTGATGAAAAATTTACTGAATTTAGTATATGACAAAGCATGATCTAAAAAAAAAAAAAAATGCTGTTGGCCACTATCAGCAAAAGAGTAACAAATTTGGCAACAAGCACTAATCTTTTCTTTCCTGAGTGCTGCTTCTAGCTTCCTGCTCTCATACCTGTGAAACAAAGCCAGACACTGAAAGACCCAAAAGCTAGTGAAGTCTTCATAAGGAATAAATCCACTTGATTCAGGAATTAAACCAGGGCATATTTTTGCATCCAGGGGAATTCCATCTAAATCATAACCTAGACATTCATGAAACAGCCTCTGGCATCAGAACATTCTCTCGTGGGTAAACCTGGAATGCCTGAGTGTATAACCACTTCTCTATGTATAAATTCATGCCTACAGACGTCATCTTCTCATTAATCAAAGCACATGAAAATGCTTATTGAGCATCTTCTCTATTTTCTGCACTGGTTCTGTGAGTAGATGTGTGCGCACACACACACACACAAACACACACAAAAAATATAAGTCTGGTTTATGCTCTAAAGGTACCAGCTAGATAGTACAAATTATAATGTTGGAAATAATCAGAGGAATGCAAATGTACCAAAATGCTAGTTTCGGTGGCAGGGCTGAAACATCACCCTGTTCTTAAATGATATATCCATTTGGAATCTTGTTATATCACAATACAGAAATAACCTTTTAAGTTTAAATATAGAATCTTAGCAGAGAAACTGACTTATTTCAGATACCAAATAGAAATGATCTTTTTACCAAATAAAATTATAGAAGATGCTATGATGTTACAGAGGCAACAATTGAATAAAGAATTGAGAGTCATGGCTCAAAGTGACAGTTATATACACAATTTTGAATTTATTCATCACACGTTTATTGAACACCTACTCTGCAGTAGTCACCATGTGGCTTTATAGTTGCTGAGAATGCAATAGTGAGCAAGTGGGAAAAAAAGTCTGTCCTATGGGCCTTATATTAGGGGAAATACAAGATAAATAATGACATTAAAAAAAAAATAATGTCTATAGTATCAGCAGTTGAAAATTGCTATGGAAAAAAATACCAGGACAGGGAGGATTATGAATACAGTTGGAAGAGAACTCACTACCTAGATATTGTGAGTGTAAGTGGGAGTGTACATGTGTGTGTCTGTGTGTACATTCTACACTCGGTGTAATAAGAGATGAGCAGTGAACCAAACTTCTATGCTCACTTCTCTCATGTCCATCCCTTAAACACTGATTTCCTTCTGGTATTTCAAGCCCTATAAATTCTCACTGGCTTCCCACCTCATTTGGTTAATGGTATCAAAGTCAAAATATTTGAGTTATCCTCTTACATCTCCTGGATGAAATGAATGAATTTCATACATCTCTTATTGTATTTTGCTCTACCTATTTTTATCCTCTCTGCTATCACTATTTCATTCTAAGCATTATTCTCCCTTGTCTAATCTATTGCAAAAAGTTTACATCAGTTCTACTTTCATCTACCTTCTTGCCGTAAATTCCCTTTGCCCATTGGAATTGGAATATTTTGAAATCCATATTAATCTTGTCTCAGAGCTGCTGAAAATCTCACTTTGTACAGAACATACCATATTTAAAATATTAAGTTCAAATTTGGCATAACATGAAATCCACAGTCTCTAGGGCACTGCAGGCCCACCCACACGCATCTCTGCTGTGGACCATACTCTGTGTCAACCCTCGTGCAGTTCCCCAAGATGCCTACTTTTGTGTGTCCTTATTTCATCAGCCTGGAATATGTCTGCTACTATGTCATCTTTGTTGAGGTTCATCTATTGTGCCCTTCATAAATTCTGTTCTGTATCAATATTAAAATGAAACACCTAATATAAAGTATTGCAGTTATCTTTTGTTTACATGAGGGTCAACAGTTTATGGCTCCTGGGCCAAATCCAGTCTGCCATCTGTTTGTAAATAAAGTTTTATCAGAATACAGCTAGACTCATTTGTTTACATTTTGTCAGATTGTTTTCCCTCTACAATGGCAGAGTTGAATAGTTGCCACAAAAAATATATGTCCTGCAAATCCTAAAATAGTTCCTATCTGATCCTTTTCGGAAATAATGTGTCAGCTCTTGGCTTGCAGGCCTCTGACAATAGAATGTGCGATCCTGGAATGTGGAAGTCTAATCAATAATTAATTACACGAATTTTCATTTTTTTAGTAATGCAATAAATGTAATTTATTGAATTACATCAAGAAATCCAATCATGAATCAGTGATCATGATTTATCAAAGCTATCAAAAATATGTTAAGAAAGTAGAAATCAGTGAGCTCTTGAATAAATGTCAAAAGATAAGAATTCAATTCTTCATGTTAGAGAAAATTTGGCGTTCTACTGATAGATTTTTTTTTTTCTCTAGTAATGGAGAAACTTGAACTAGAAAGCATTTCTAGTTCTCAAAAATTGTAAATTTAGCTATCACAGACAAGGACAAATGAGGATTGTGATAAGCAAACAGACAGCTTCCTAACTTAAAAAGGGCGAAGGACTGGTGATGTAATTCAGGGAAGAGCATGGAAATCTTAAGTTGCTGTTTCCATTCATTTTTTTTCCCTTTAGTTCAACATCACAATCACTTCTTTCAAAAAATATGTTTATAATCCAAATCACAGCATAAACTAGGAAAAAGCAGAGAAAGTTGAAGGAAGGTATCAAAGATCAAGCCAAGGCAGGTGGAAAATGTCAGTACCACGTTTCCTGGCAGTGAGAAGTCAGAAACAGAGTTCAAACCTTGCTTCTCTTTTTAAAATACAGGCAATTCTTAGATTTATTTGTCCCTTCTTCCTGGGCCTCCAAACTCTTTTAAATTATAAATGCGAAGAGGAGACAACCCACCAGAAACCCTTAATGCTAGGCCTCCCTCATCATTTTCCCCAAACCCTGGATACCACCTGGGCCCACTAGTAGTTTATTTATTTTGTATATTAGGAGTTCAAACAAATTTAGTACATGTAAATATTACTATATATATATATATATGAAGTAAGAGGAGCAGAGGAATTGAAAATAATTATTTAAGTGTATTTGCCTATTTTTCTTGGTATAAAAACTTCTTGTATTAATATAATCTGGAAGGTAAATGTGGCTTTTACATGTCCTAGTGTCTTCCTTTCCCTGGTAATATTTTCTTTTCAAAAACAAGGAAAAAATAAGCAAAAACTTGTGTGTGTATATAACTAACATAATAATATGTCATATGATACATCATATAATATTTTTTAAATATATTAATTTGCCTATTTTCTTTTTGTTGGGCAATTGCATCTATCTCATGTGTTCTACATTATCTTAAATATCAAGTCAGCCTGTGAGATTGTTGGTTTAAAAAGACCCTAACACCCTTATCAAGTAACTACATATGACCTTGACTTCTTTAGAGACCTCTGACATACAAACATGGCACTTTAGGAGCCTCCCTGGTGGTGCAAGGGATTGAGCACTGCACTGTGGGGCTTCTGCAGCCACTGCAGTACAAGTTCTATCCCTGGCCAGGGAGTGACCCACGTGGTGCAGCTGACCTCTCCTGCCTTGCCCACTGCTCCTCTCAGCAGTGTGTTTCAGTCAATCTGCCTGTTCTGCTCCCCACTCTGTCTCTGGTGAATCCTCTCACCCTCTACACCTCTGGCCTGTACCCCAGGTCTTCTGTACATAAATAAACAAAATCTTTAAAAAAAAAAAACATGGCACTTTAAAATTTGTATTGCCAGTAATCACAGCTCACCTTCTTCTCTAAATACTTAACATTCCAAATTCAAGTCTGAACAGAAAGTTAGAATATGAATTGTTAATCCTACTTCCTGTTGGAAATCACCATACATGTGAAAACTTCTTTCAGCCTATGATGATATCACAGCATTCAATTTAAAAGTACTTTTTATATGAGGGAATCAGCATTAAAAAATATTGTCTATTCCATTTGAAACATAGATCAGACTATGAAAAATTTTCACTTGACCCATACTTCTAATATCTCATGATATCGCCACAGTGTCAAATACAGAGATTTATTTTTAATAACTACTATAGTGATAACACATCTGGCTTAATTTCAAGAGAAAATAAAATAAGGAAAGTTAGAGATTACTAGATGCAAAATTTCCATAACTAGCATCGATTTCAAAGGCACCAGATAACTGATACAGTTTGCTTTTAGATGGTATAAATTTCAACAATCCAATAACACTACTCTTCAAAGGATGTTTTTATCAACAGTTTCAGTAGTAAATGTGCTGCATCTTAACAGCTTTATTCTGAATGTCAAGACTTCAGACATTTTTCCCATCTCCATTTTATTAAGAGTATCTGAGGGCCTTAGGAAATTTCAGCACTCTCCAGTAGTCAAGGCATCTGGATTAGAGTGAATATTCTAGAGCCAGACTACTTATGTTTCAATCCTTGTTCTGCCACTCACTTTGTGAAAACATGCACAAGTCTCTCAATTTACTCAAACATCTCAGCTTCCTGTTCTGTATGATAACATTGCTGATCTTGTAGAATTGTTATGAGAGTTAAATGAGTTCACACATGTATAGAACTCAGAACAATGTCACATATTGAAAGCACAATCTTGAAAGAGTAAAGATTCATTTTATTACAGATGCATATATATGTATATCATATAAGTATATATGTTGTATAATATGCATATTTTGTTTGTTTATATAGAAATATACATATAGCTATATAAATCATAAATCTATAATCCTTTTTGGAAGGGAATTATTTCTCAAATAAACATCATTTGCATTGTAAGTTTTTTTGTTTTTTTCCTTTTTGGTTCATTGTCTGCATATCAGAATAGGAACCATGGAGAGTGAATTATCAGGGTCTTTCTTCCCAGGTAAATGAACAGTGTGGTTACTGAACATGAATGAAGAAAATGAAAGCAGGAAGAAAATCTTTGCAGAATCCATAGTGCCAATCTGTTTATTGTGTATCTGACAGCACAGAATGCATCATCGCCTCTTTTGCTGAATTATCAAATGGAGTCAATATTGAAAAAGGATGTCCAGAATGCCATTCATGGGCCCCAATTTGTATCTCTGGCTCTGGTGGTTTAGAGTCCCCATTAATAACTGCTGAGGCTCTTAGCATTCTGAATGCACAGTGAAAGAGGATTAACATCTCTGTGCCAAAGAACAGATGAATGTTATTATTTCTTGTCGTGGACATCTTGCTTTACCAGATTTAATTCAATAGCCTTCCATTGTTTATGTAGGAATTTATGACATTTTACACTGTCACTATCGGAAAATGTTGACAAGCGTATAGAACTGTACACTGAGAGAAACATGGATGAGGCTTTCTGAAAAGTGTCACAGAATTCCAAATTCAGTATTTCTGAAACACGGTCTTAAGGAACTATATGCAATTGTACTTAATTGAAGGATCTGTTGTCTAAGGAAAGAAACTTATTGTGTTTTCTGAATTTTTAATGGGTCAGAAATGGAGAAATGTAAGCTAAAATACCAGAAACTGCATATGTCCATAATTTTAGATCCCATGATTGATTTTTAGTTGCTATAACTGAAGGTAGAGGGGTGCATTGTACATTTCTGCCACTTTACAAAGTTAGGGCTCAGTAAACAGAGGCCCATCTCAGAACATCACATTATAGTTGTCTTGACTATAAAATTTAAAAAATACTACCCTAGAGCATAATTCATCAAATAATTTGTAAGAATAATGAGAAAAAATAATGTATTAGAATTCTGAATAGAAAATATTAGTTGTTAGTTATATGACATTTACTTTGATGTAATTTTTTTTTTTTTCCTTTAGGCCAGGACTTCTCAATATAAGTGAACCAGCCACACAACCTTGGTTGGCAGACACATGGCCAAATACTGGCAACAATCACAATGACTGCTCCATCAATTGCTGCACAGCAGGCAATGGGAACAGCGACAGCAACCTGACCACCTACAGTCGCCCAGGTTAGAGACACAGGGCCAACTCCATGTGTCCAGGAACAAGCCACAAGGAGATGCATGTCCTTCCCCCCCCTCTGTGCATTGCAAAGGAGAATTTGCTCAGGATTTTCATGCAGTATTTCCTACTGTTTATCCAACTAGCAAACTAGCCTGACTCAAGTAGTTTCTCCATCCCTCTATCTCTGCACCTCGCCCTTCACCAAGAAAATGTTTACTTGTAGTGAGAATGGAGAATATAAATTTTAGGATAGGTTGCAAATAAGGAATAATTAAATTCTGTGAAAGACTTCATCTTTATAACCAAGTATATAGTTATAATTTGTATTTGCAATTGCTTTCAAAATTTACAGAAGAAAATAGTTCAAAAGGTAAAAAAAAAATCTATAGTAGAGTGAACCAAATTTTTTAAGGAACTGTAATTACAATAATGTTCAACAGTAATAACAAAATGTTCTAAGTGAAAATTGAATCAAATGCAATATCAGATATCATAGGGTAAAATGAACTCTTGATAATGTAAGTAATAATATGCTTACATTTATTTTATAATTTAATTTTTGGTTCAAAAATATGAGTGAGTATATATATGTTGTTAAAATTTTATGCTGAAAAATTACAGTAAAATACAGATATAGACCATAGGGTATTTAAGGGAATAGATAGAAAATTGCAAATAATTTCTTACAAAAAATACTAAAGAAAAGCAATTAAAAATCCTCAATATTTACAACACAGGAAATATTAACAGGATTTTAAAGAATCAAAACACATCTGTGGAATTAAAATGACTTATGGAATTAAGGAAAAGGGAAACAGATGATGGCATTGATGTTAAAATGTTATGCATCCTAAAGAAATCCCCATTGGATATAGATCTATCCTTAAAAAAGAAGTTCTAAGTCTCTACTAGACGTGGATATTATGTAGCCACATGACCAAGTCCATGTTCTCCAGAGATCCATATTCTAATTTTCCAGACAGATAGGTGCTCAGATTATGCAAATAAAAGGAAAGTAATGCTGAACCCTATTGGAGAGAAAAATGGTGACACCCATTTAAATTAATACATAGAACAGTTTTGTCCAATATGCCAGTGTCTGGCTAAAGATGGCTATTTGAACTTAAATTAGTAAAAGTAAATAAATGTTTGTTATTGTACATAAAAAAAGGAGTGAAACTTTAAAAATTCAGGGTTTTTTGGTTTTTTTTTTTAACAGCTAAATTTCAGTGACTGCTGTATTGAATAATGCAGAATAGCACATGTCCTTGACCTCAGAAAGTTCTACTGCATATCACTCATATAGAAAGAATGGTGAAGAAAAATTTCCTCAGATCTAGACTGCCTTTAATAATATTTTGCAACCACTATTGAACCATAATACTTGCAAATTAGAAGTAAGGATTACTAAAAGCCAGATGCATCAAATAACTATACTTCCTGTTATTAAATGCAAATTATTTGAATTCAGTAGGATAGACAAGTTGCAAATTTTTCTTGATTATATTTGTATTTACCTATTAATAACAAACTTGTTAATTTATCATTTTAAGCCTAATTGAAAAACAGTTTGCTAGTTGACCTGTTCCATTGGTCCCACTAAGAACTACATGATTAAAGTAATGATATTTTTACCATTTTACTTCACTAATTTTTTTATTATTTTTTAAGTTATGATTTTATTCTTCCTAATGTTTTAATATTTTAACTATAGGCTTTAAATATTTCTATAGGTATCAGTTAGTTCCTCCTCAGCTCTTTCAATGAAGGGGAAATTAGAGAGAAATTGAGACAGTAGACATGTTAAATACTATTTCAGGCTTTATTTAACTAAATTACTGTTACTATGGTTCATATTTTCATCATTTTTGTCAATTTATACTCCTTGGGGTGCCATTATAAAGCCATGGAAAAAATGATTATGCAATGTCCTTCTCTAATAATGATTAACCTACATGACCAAGATAAACTAATAAAACATTGAATACTATTTCTTATCATTTTACCTGTACTCCTAGCTTTTGAGTAGGACAGTTTTATAAAATACTGAAACCTCAAATTCTTTTATGTAAGGGCACAGTTTTTTCCTTTGTCTGAATTCTCTATTTACATGGTTCTTTTGCTTCAACAGCCCAGTATTAACTTCAAGTAATTTAATAACTCACAACTAGAAAATATAAAGTAGGCATATATATATATATATACACATAGTCATGTATATATTTCAGTGGAATTCCTAACAAAGCAGTTGTTGAAGGAAAATTATCTTAAATTGAATGAGTTATTTAGTACATAGCACTAGTAGAATGTCAAAGTAATTTACTCTGTATTTAAATTCTGTGTATCCTCTCTCAGTTCCTCAATTTATAATTGGCTTTCTTTAGAAAGTACATATGTAGACTGATCTTTTTTATTGATCTTGCTTAAGCCCATTTGACTTTACATAGCAACTTTACCATGATTCACGAAACTACTTACAACAGAATTTAAACGAATAACCATGCAGAATGATTTTTTCCTTTTCCTCTTCATTGCACATAGCTGATTGTATAGCAAATTATAACAACCAACTGGATAACAAACAAACAAATCTGATGCTCCCTGAGTCAACTGTTTATGGTGATGTGGATCTTAGTAACAAAATCAATGAGATGAAAACCTTCAATAGCCCAAATCTGAAGGATGGGCGTTTTGTCAATCCATCAGGGCAGCCCACTCCTTATGCCACTACCCAGCTTATCCAGTCTAACCTCGGCAACAACATGAACAATGGCAGTGGGGACTCCAGCGAGAAGCACTGGAAACCACCTGGACAGCAGAAACAAGATGTGGCGCCAATTCAGTATAACATCATGGAGCAAAACAAATTAAACAAAGGTGAAGACCTTAACTTTATTCCCAGCCTTTTCTGTGTTGGTATGCTTAACCTTTAGCACTGGATATGAAAACTTGCCTGAGACTAGCAAGTAAAATCTTTTTTTATTAAGGTCTTCTTATTTCTTTGGTTTCAAAATTTCCAGTGTCAAAGAGTTAATTAGCACAACAATAACTTTGGAAAATTGATTTTATAATAATATATAAGTATTTTCAAATGGTTCTGAGATTAATTTAAATTTAATCGTAGGTGAGGGATTGCTTAGGACAGACAATCTTTTATTCATAAGGCAGATGTACAACCGTCACAATACCTCACATTTAAAATAAATAGACTATCCCATTCTTTCCACTCGAGAATGGAAGATAATTGCTTCTACATGGTCATATGAACGAATGGCATTTTTTAGATCAAGCTGAAGGAAAATAATTAAATTAACCTTGCACCAGAAAAGTGGTTCAATTTTTGTATTTCTCCTAACTCATGCACTTGCCAAGACTGCTACAATATATGACTTTAGAACCTACATTTCTTTGGTTGACCTGATTGAAGTCTGTCAAGAAAGAACTTAAAATAAATTGAGTTTAGTGTTAACTTGTAGCAGCAGAATAGTATTTTATGGCCTAAGGGGAATGTTTCTCTATTGTAATATGTGTGAGTTGGAAGAGATAGGTATTTGATTTCTTTGTAGTTCTTCAGGCTACTGCTTTAATAATGTGATTTGCAAAGTTATACCTGTAAGAGAAAGCAGATTGTTCTAATTAGAATATATTGGGGGCATTTCTATAGAAGTGTAGATGTACAGGATGCATTTTATTATAGATAATTAGAGACAGATCTATTTTCTTTAGATTTCAGTTTCAACCTTTTATTTTCAAAAACAAACCATTGCAGTTGTAGATTACAAAACAGATATATTAAGACATTTTATTTGATTTAGTTAGTATTGTATGTTTTAATTTAATAATACAGGCATCTAGCTTTAGTCCAAGTTTCAACACTTGATTGGTACTGTAACTTAGTTCAATAAATATTTACTAAGACTCTTGCACAAATTCATGATGAAGATGACTAGGAAAGTTTCTGCAATTGTAGAGTTTAAAGAGAGTATTCAAGCTATTGTCACAATTTTTCTCTCTAAGATACAACTTTACTGTGGGCTTTGGAAAGCTGTGATGTCCTCTGCACAAATATTTCAAAGCCTTGATTTATTGTTTATACTCCTTGTAAACAGACTTGGTATGTCAAACTATAATAAAGACCCTGGAATGCAACTAGATGGACAGATTATTACTCAGTACATTCCAGTGGTGAGTTTATCGTTTAGATTTTCACAGTTGCCTAAGGAAGTAGAAGCATTCCTATAACATATTGAGATACTTTGCTTTTGTTCAGGTATATTCCTTGCTAGGTATAATCTCACAAGCAAGTTTCTGTTTTAAATTACTTATTATTTTACGACTTGTGAACATTTTCCTGATTTCTTGTTGCTAAAATATTTTGGTACTGTATTTTAAAAATGATGAAGTTAGAAAAATCTGATTTCTGCCTTAGCTTGATTTATAAATATATTGAAGATAATAATTAGCCTGTCATATGATTCATTCACATCTCTAGTTAGTTTAATTCATGTAAATGAGAAGATGCAAACAATTTGTATTTTATAAATTTCAGGGGAGACATGTTACAGGTCTTGATCTTTTTTTGACTTTTCCTCCTGAACATGTGTGTATGCCTTAGCCAGATTCAAAAGTCTCATTGTTGGTCAATGTTTGAGGCAATCAAAGAGAAAATAAACATTTATTTTTTTCAATCTGAAATTTCTAGATTATCGAGCAAATGAGACAATTCCTCCAACTATTCCGTACAATCAGTCATACGACCAGAATACAGGAGGATCCTATAACAGCTCAGACCGGGGCAGTAGTACATCAGGTAAGTAAGGGAAATCAGAGAAAGTCAGCCTTTCCTTTAAAAAGATGGCACATTCTCAGATCACCTTTTGAATGCTAATGAGCTGATATATGCCAATGGCACCTCTAATCCCATTGGGTAGGCGTGCATATTTTCTCTGCCAGTGAAGAGTATCCACTCACTAAACCATTTTATGTTCTCTTTAGTTAAAAAAAGATTGATGATCCCATTGTCCTTCTTGTTAATGAGCTTTAATAAAGCCAGAAGTGTGTACTTACTTTTGCAGGCAGTTGAAACTTTTCTTTATTTCCTTAGGTCAAAATATAGTTAAAAATATTGCACATATAATTAATGTTATAAATATGTTCCTACTTGAACTGAGACTATAACAGCACATAAAATTTGAGCACACTTGAGCAGAATCAAAAGCCTAACAGATAATAACATTAAGATACAAGATCTAGGAGACGGCCTCAGTTTATAAATCTCTCTACTCTCCCTAAGTTCGTGCTCTAATACCTCAGAAATCAACCTCCCAAATTAAGTCTGTAAGTGCCTCAGAAGCCACATGGAGGCCCCTTCCCTGTGGTCTTCATGCTGTTGCAGCTGTTTGCCAGCTGTTTTGTTGATAGGGGTTACAGATGGGAGCTTGCTGGTACTTAAGCCCTGTTTTTCTAATTAAGGGTGCTTCATTATTAGAACTAACATGTGGCAAGTCACAGCACAATGAGAAAAAAACCAATTGATCTTAACCTAGTGTGTTTCTCAAGAAAGGGTAGAAATATCATCTCCTTCCAACTGAATTAAAGTCATTGTGAGGGACTTTGAACCCTGTTCTCTATGCCTCTCTGTAATGAACATGACACTTGAAACTTACCATGTTCCCTTGACGGAACTTTGGATATTTGGCATTTCTAGCCTATATTTCAACACTGATTGAAACTGAACCTATATAATTAAAGGCATTTTGAAATAGCTCATTATCTTTTTATTTTATATTTTTTTCTTTTTTTAATTGAATAACATTGTGTTATAATATTAGGTGTGTTTCAGGTGTACATCATTATAAATATATATCATTATATATACTCTATTAAATGTAGTACTCTTTCTGCTCTTTATCTTTGTAGATCTACTTTTATTTTCCAATCTGTTGTTTGATATTTTTAACGATTAAAAATCTTTTTAAATGACTCTTATTTTTCAAAGCAAGTAAATGAATGAATTTTTCAGAGTGGCAAGAAATGTTCAAAGACTACATAAAATATTTTAATATTTAATATCTCATGTCATTTGATCTTTGACTTCTTGGCCATGTATGGAGAAAAATCATATCTTGTTGGGAAAATATAATTCTAGAGTTTAATATAAAATTGACTTTCTTCATCCCTTAGATTTGATACCTAGTTTGGATTTTCTGATGCTATTTATTATTTATTATTGTGAATATTTGGGAAACATTTACAAAGATGTGAAGTCTGGTGGTAAATAGGGAAAAGCCCAAACAAGTAAATGAGGTGTAGGAGAGATTTAGACCTCTCAGAGGGGTGGAGTTGTTATAGTGAGATGGATGTCAGGATATTAAGAGGTAGGTGCTAGGTATAGACCACTGCACAATAGCTGCACAGCCATTTCAATATGGAACAACTGAAAAGGGAAGAGAGAATAGATATGCACAAGCAGGGCCCTAACTGCCATATTTTGTTAATAACAACTTACCCACTCTTGGTACAGTTGCTTTGTGGTACAAGAACATCTGGCTTCACAAACACTGTCATTTGACTGAATATCCCCCAGTGACTTAAAAATAGAGGGCTCATTGAATATACTAAGACCTGTTTCATGGACCATGTAACTTGGAACTTTTTCAGAGAGGTTGAAAAATGACCAGTATAAATCAAGGAAAATAATTATAGGCTCATTTTCTAAAACTTACAAAGGTATCTAAAATGTGTCATACCGGGGGATGGGGAAGAAAAACTTTTTCATCCCCATATATCTTTTTCTCTTTTTTTATTGTCATTTTTTATTGAGGTATGATTCAGAGGTGTAGATTCATACATTCCAGATGTATGTTCCTAAAGTTATTTTAAAATAAATTGTCCAAAATATACAGCTTCCTACGTCTGAGGACTACCTAAAATCAGAATGGCGTGGTACTTGATTAATTAGGCTATTTCAAACGGAGTGTTCAAGAAACATAAGCCATAATTGTATAGAAAGAGTGGCTAAAGACACTTTTGTCTCTTTCTAAAAATCATTTTTGTTTCTTTTGTTGTTAGCTATATTAGTTCTTCCAGCAATTATTTTCATCTGCACCTGCCTTTCTGATGAAAACTAGTAATTTCATTGTGCCTAAAACATTTCAGTGGACAAGTACAAATTATATATATTCAGTGATTTAATGCTACAGTGGAACTCTAATAGATCGTATCCGTATCATATTGTATTTTAGGTTCCAGCAATTAAATAACAGAAAGGCACTTCAGAAAATATGTCTGCAGCTCATTTGTTTTAGATGATAATCCATAATGCAATTAATTGGTCTAAGAAGATCACTATTAATGATATGACTCGCAAAACTCATTTATGCCTTTATTGCTTTTTTGCTATTTATTTTGCAGTTCAGTATTTTGGCAATACTTTGTATCTTCTATTGCGCAAATTTCTTAAAATTAATGAAGAAAAGCGTTTAACTCTATGTACACATAGGAATTTCCAGATTATATTTACAGAAAATAATTAACCTGTGATAATAAAGAAATATTAAAGGTCAAAAATAAAAGATTTGCGTTTTATTACTTTTAAGGGAGTCAAGGGCACAAGAAAGGAGCTCGGACACCCAAAGTACCAAAGCAGGGTGGCATGAACTGGGCAGATCTGCTTCCTCCTCCCCCGGCACATCCTCCTCCACACAGCAATAGTGAAGAGTACAGTCTTTCTGTAGATGAAAGGTAAGGGGAATTTCAGAGCTCCTATAAGTGCAATAATATGTTTCTATAAAACCATATTAAGGATTGTTACATTAGTCACCACGGAGAGACTAGTCCCTAAGCTCCAGGAACTTTTGTCTCTGAATAAAAACATACTGATAGACCACCAGGATTTACACACCCCTCTGTATGCATCCATGAATTTACACCTTTGAAGACTGTAAGATTCATGAAACTAAGAATCATGAAAACATGGGCATATATGTGTGTTCATATGGATATGTGTATAATACGCATGTGCATGTTTGTTACTCACATATACAATTCAGGAATCACGTAGTAACTGGGATATACCCTGAGAAAAATGTCATTAGGCGATTTCATCATTATGCAAACAAAACATTAGCAATGGATTTGGTAGGCGTAGGAACCATGATGAACAAAACAACACAAGATTAAATCAAGCATCCGGGAAAATCTGCTATCAAGAAATGCGCTAAACACAAGATATGTGAAGCTGCTTCCAGCTACCATCTACTGTGTCATGAGAGTTAACCTAATTAGGCAATCAGAATTAGGAGACTACTAAAGAGTTATTATGTGGCACATTGCTGTGCTTTTACATTATATATATTACATATATATATTTTTGAGTAGGTGAATTTGCAAAAATAGAATCTGCAAATGATGAGTTGACTGCATTTTTAAAAATTTATCTTTCTAGCCTATATTAACATTTATTGTCATTGTAAACCACACCAAAAAGGGACTGAAATAAACTAGGTGCATATAGTTTTTCTTTAAAAATCGACAGAAGGGCCTCCCTGATGGTGCAAGGGGTTGAATGCTGCACTATGAGACTTCTGCAGCCACTGCAGTGTGCGAGTTTGATCCCCAGCCAGGGAGGGCACCCGCATGGCACAAGCAGACCTCTCTTGTCTCATCTGCTGCTCCCCTCAACAATGTATTTCAGATGATCTGCCTCTCCTTCTCCCTACTCTGTCTCTGGCCTGTACTCCAGCTCTTGTATGCATAAATAAATAAAATCTTTAAAAAAATTTAAAAATTACAAATCAACAGAAGATACAACTGTGATACACTAGGAAAGACTTATTCCAACTGGGAAGAATGAACATTCCTGGTCTGCTGACCTTTGTTCTTGGTCTTGGCAAATGAGAAGTTTCTCTATCAAGGGGAAGGGTTTTATGGACATGAGGACCACACAGAAATACAGACTCCTGGAGAACTACATGAAACACATGGTAGGCAGTGAGAGGAAGTTGGGAAGGCAAGCGTAAGTCAGTTTACACAGACAGAGAATGCCTTGTTTAGACACTTATATTTTATTCTCAAGGCAATTAGAGAGCCATTTATTACTTTGTAGCAAATGAATGACCTGACAGTGATGTGCACTATAATAAAGTAATTTTGGAATTAATATGAGGCTGGAGAATGAAAGGGTTACTGAAGGCAGAGATTAATTAAAAGGTTATTGCAGCAGCACAAAGAACAGATTTCTTAAAAAAAGAAAAAAAAAGGACTAGGTTGGACTAGGGAATATATAAAGAAATAGAATAGAAATGAACTGGGCAGCAGTTTGAGATGGAAAACAGGAAGTCAAAAATACTACAAAATTTCAGGTTTGGAAGAGTGAGCAAATTGCTGTGCTCTGTTCCAGTTCCTATATTGTGCATATATGGGAAAGAAGTGTCAAAAGGAGATGATGGGATTAATGAAGTAAAAGAAGTTATAAAAAAAAATCATGGTGTCTGAGTTCAACTAAACATGGTGGGGAGGGGCGGGGGTAGTGAATGAATGAGAGAGACAGGGGTGGGCAGATGGCATGGGTGGATAAAAATGGAAGTTATACAATGCTATAAATCACTTCTATTCTAATTGATAACTCTATACCTTGTGTAGGAGAAAAGAAAAAAAGTTTGACTGTTTCCAGATCCATATAGTGCTTCCACATATTTATAGCAGAGGACATTTTATTGGTTGTCTTATTTATTGTGTTTTTCATTCACCATCCTAAATTCAAGCCAACTATTTCATTTGGCATTCAACTGAAGAAATAGAAATCTATTGTACTATCAGAGGGAAAGTAGGTTATCTTGCATCAAGTAAGTTGATCTCCATATGTTAAGATTGTTATAGAGTAACAAACATATTTTCAAGAGTATTTTCTCTCATAGTTTAGCACATGATCCTTGGGTAATCTACCAGGCCATCCTTGAGACGTACTTACTTTCAGTTGGAGAATGAAAATATATCCAATACATTTAGGAAACACTAAGTTAAACTATGTTAAATAGATTTCTTGATTGCAAGGTTTTTCAGAGCCTGTCATGTACCAGCAGAAATTGTGATAGTGAACTGTTTTTTTAACAAGATCTCTTTAATGTGGCCCAGAACATTCAGATTTGAAAAACAGTTCAAAGTTGGCATTCCATTGGATATACAAATGTTACACTAAGTTCCTTATAACCTATTTTAGCTATGACCAAGAAATGCCATGTCCTGTGCCACCAGCAAGGATGTATCTGCAACAAGATGAACTAGAAGAGGAAGAAGATGAGCGGGGCCCTACCCCCCCTGTGCGGGGAGCAGCTTCTTCTCCAGCTGCGGTATCTTATAGCCATCAGTCCACTGCCACTCTAACCCCCTCCCCACAAGAAGAGCTCCAGCCCATGTTACAGGATTGCCCAGAGGAGATGGGACACATGGTGCACCAGCCAGACAGGAGGTATGTTGTCACTAGCCTTCTTTGATGATGAAACATTTTCTGCTCCTAAATGGCATTTACAGAACACTATTACATAAAGTCATTTTCATGTCGCACCGAGTTTTCTTTTTCCAGTATAATCACACCGTAAGCCCCAGCAATTAGCATATCAAGTAATATTATTGATCAGCACATTAGATGAATTGATCACAATGAACTTGCAACCATAAAATAATATGCATTAATACTCACCCACTTATGATAATTGCATTCATAAACACATGGAGATTGTGTAATAAATATATGGCTGCTAATCTTGTAACTTTTTATTGATGATGGATGTTTTTGTACTTTGCTAGGCCTTACGCATGGGTAGTTCACTTCTTTGGCCTGTGAAAAATAAATTTTCTCCTGTCTTTTAAAATTAAATCTGCAGTTTGTTTCATTATGACGGTAATGTCGCAGAAGAATAAGTTTGGTATATTAATTTTGTATTGATCATAGCTACCTTTATTTTGGTTGAGATATTTGGTGAGGATCCTTTTGTCCAGAATATTTATTAATTTATGTAATTTGTGTATATAGATGTATGTGTGTGCAGCTTAGATTTTTTAACATATAATCTGAATTGTCAAACTATATATACACGTATATAAATCTGTGTTCTTATTATCATTTGTAATTGAGCATATTATTTGATCAGAAGATTTCATTCACTTGTTGAATGAATAACAAAATTTGTTTTATGCTGCTTGAATTCTGTATATTAAAAACAATTTGTAACACTTTTACTATCAGTAAGAGGTCACCACCAAATTCCAATTATATATTCTCTAAAATTAGGAATTGTCACATGGAAGTAGGAAAACTTATTTCCATGTGACAGGGGGAAGTTGAATTGCCATGCATTTATATGTAATATTATTAATCCATGGGACAATGAAGACTGAGACATCTCTTCTTTTCCCTATAAAGGTCACAGAACAACTCTGCTAATCTTATTCAAAGCAAATGAGAAGCAACAGCCTATAAGCTCTGAAATACCTCAGCATCCTCCTTTCATTTTCTTAGATTACCCATTTCCTCACCATTGCCCTCTTCTTATAAGTGGGATTCTATATCTTCTTCTCAACACATCTCTTGTGTCCCTATGTCATCTTCTGTGCCTTTCTCAAAAAACAAGAAAAAAAAAAAAGTAACTTGACTTTCCAGCCTGCTGTTTTCAGTCTTTTTTCCCCTCACTGTTAACCAGATTTATAAAACTTTCTTAACCCTTTCTATTTATCCTGTTCTCTTTCTCTCCTCATGCTTAAACATTTCTGTTTTCCTTACTTCTTCACACACTTCATTGCAGCTTAAACTAGTTTTCTTCCATCAGTCAATGAAAGATAACTTCTTAATGGTCATGTTAAAGGCTTTTCTATCTTAATAATACTTAATGCTTTCTGTAGTGATGACAGTTTTGTAAGTTGTGAGAATCAAAAGAGAGACTGTAAATAAAGAATCTGAAGCAGGATATTCAGCCAAAGTTTATTTCATTTTGTTTCATTCTGAGGCTCTCACACCATCTCTTAGTTCAGCTATTATAGTCTGATGACTTTCAAGTTCATTTACTCACCTGAGCCTTTTTCCCATACCACCACTGGGCAATTTCACATAGACATACTCCAAACCACATAATTTTTCCATGTACTTGGCTCACCTAACTTCCTTCCTTCTACTTTGTTGAATAGCTTTATTGACTAGTCATTAAACTTTCTTTATTTAACCAACATGTGAATAAAATAAAATAGCCTAGGGAATAGGTATAACCATTTGAAGTAGTTTGTTATTCAATTATTTACTTTCCTCTGCTGTATTCCTACCATTCCCCAAATTAAGTAATTCACCAAGTCTTTTCAGTTCTAACTCCAAAATCTCTCTTGGCTTTATTCCTTTGTTTCCATTCCAGCAGCTGATAGAGAGGACCCTCAGTTCCTAGCTCTTGAAATACTGCCATTTCCTTAAACTGATCTCTAGTTTTTCTCTCTTCCTTTTTCTGTTCAGTCTCCATATTATCCATCTTTGTATAGAGCAAGTGGTAGTGTTGGTCCCCATTCAGAGTTAAGTCTTACTCATTAGCCCAGTATTCAAAGCCCATTACAGTCCTTTCTCTTTGCTTGCTTCTTCCTTCTCATCCTATCCACATATGCTCTTTTCTAATTAGTCTGTTTGAAATCCCTTGAATTTGTCTTAAGCTCACTAATATCCAGGTCAGCCATGCCGCTTCCCATCCTTGGAGCAATGTTCCAGAGCTTGCGGGAGAGGCACCTCGCCTTTGCCTCTCTTGACCACACCCGACCCCAGCTTGCTCAGTGTCTCAGCACATGTGGGGTGCACATGCTGTTTCTTTGATTGCCTGACAACAACCTCTCAACTTTCCAGCCCTTGAGACTATTTCTTCTGGTGACCTGGAAAGGATCAGCCAAACCTTTCCTTTATTCTTTATAATGGTCTGTTCATAGCTCTCCTGCCATGCTAATCAGCTTTCTGTTGCATTGCCATTTGTTTCTTGTATGTTTCTCTACTTAAATTAAAGTTCTTTCATGAATGATTCTCGCTGATGATTTCTACAAAGCTTTCTTCAGTAATTATTTGGTGAATGGAATCAGACAGTACCGGTGAATTTGGAGTGGACCCCTTTGTTTGCACTCATTATGAATATGTGTAAAGTGAGAAGTGCATTGTGTACCTGCATTTAAAATCTGGTTTATTATATTTAACCTTTTTGAAAAGGCATGATTTCAGTGGATAAAGACATTAAGAATGTCACTCCTGGGATTTTTCCTGGAGACAATGCTGGACAGTAAAAAGAAGTAGCTGAAAGCTCATTAAACAAAAGAATATTACTTCTCTTTATGATAAAAGAGTATTCTATATATGTCTACTAAGGAAATTTTTGAAAACAGGGATGAAATGAAAATACATAAGTAACAATGATTTATGTGGTTACAAGTAATCACTATTATGACTTCAATAAAGATACTTTGTCCTTCATCTCTACATCTACTCATATTGCTTGGAATTTATGATATGCCAATATTAATTTTGTAGACTACTCTTTTCCCGAACAGTGTATTTCCCATTTCAACACTTCTTTTTTGTTTAGACATTCATGTTAATATATGTGTATTCCATTTAGATTGTGTCTACCTTTTGGTACTATATACAGTCTTGTTATCCCCATTTCTAGTGATGTCTCTTTCCAAGCCCCTGACCTAGCCAGATGCCTGCCCATTCAGTAGATGACTTATGGTTCTCATCATCCTGCCACTCCCCTAATGATGTACTCATTATAGATAGCCATTTCTCCACAGATTTCATTCTAGAGCTTCAGACCCATATATCCAAGTACTCGCTCCTGCAGTTTCACTGCATAAATATCACTCAGAGTGATACACATATTCCCAGCCATAAAGGCACTTTCCTGCTTCTGACAGCCATTTTCTCTTGCCTATATTACTGTAATGGTCCATAAGTGGTCTTGTTGCCTTTAGCTTTGCCCCTTCTCCAATATAATCTTCCTGTTGCAGACTACAGAGGTGTTTTCTAAAATGTAACAGTGATCAAATCTCTCCATTGCTTAAAATCTCTCCTTGGCTTCCCATTTCCCTTAGACTAAAGGCAAAATCCCTTAATGTAACCATCAAGGCCCTTTGTGACGTGACCCCTACGTGCCTTGTGCCTGCTAATACTTACTATTGCCACTCCTTTCCTCACTGTTCTTGTTGCCTTCACTCTACGTTTTTTCCAGTTCCTGGAATGATCAATGTTCTCATCTACCTTAAAGTCCTTTCATATCCCATCCCATCTCCTGGAACACAATTATCTTCTCCCCTTTTTTTGAAGTTAGCACTTATGTCTCCTATAGGTCCAAGATTAAATGCCAAATACTTTTCATAGAATCTTCCCCTGATGTCCAGACTCTGAAATAGGAGTCAATCCTGTGTGTTCTCACAACACCCTTGGCATCAGTGAAGCATTTTTGCTAATACTGCTTTACTTTGCACATTTAATTATTCGTCTTCTCCACTGAACTACAAGTGCCTCTGGGCTTAGAAAATACTTATTTTATTTAGCTGGATTTCCAACATAATATCTCAGTTCCTGTTTCTATTTGTGCCTGTAACAAACTACTATAAAACTTAGTGGCCTGAATCAAACATTTTATTTTACTCACAATTCCATGAGTCAGGAATTCTGAAAAGATTCATCTACATGATTCGTCTCTAAATTGCATGGCTTCATTTAGGCTGTTGGGACTAGAAGATCTACTTTCAAATTTGTTTCTTCACTTGAATGTCTGGTGTGTCAGTACTCTATGGCCTCTCTTTTTCCCCACACAAAGTCGCATCCTCCAGGGTCTCTCCTCGTGTAGCATGAGCTTCTTGTCACATGGGGGTCTTGGAGTATTAGCATTACTCACATGACAGCTGGCATCCAGGAAATCAGGAATAAAAAATCACCAGGGTATTCAGAGCTATACTCAAAGCCAGATATATTACTTCTGCCACAATGTTTTGGTTAAAACAGTCATAGGAACCCAGATCTAGAAGTGTACAACAATTGCTTCTCTTGATGTGGCAGGTTCTCACTCCAGAAAAGAGATTGTTATAAACATCTTTTCAAAATACAGTCTGCCATGACCATATACGTGGTAAGCACTATTAAGGATGTATGCTGTAAGATAGCATCCTTCCCTGTCTGAAAATATATATAAATCTTCCTCTAAATTCTTATTTCCTAATGTCCTCTTTGATCGCAGAATAGCAGAATCTTCACCATAGTAGATGTACTATAATCATTAAATGAATGAGTGTATTTTAAAATGCTTATTGATTAAGAACATAGAAAATTTCTGACCTAAAACCATTATAACACTTCAATATTTAATTATGCATTGCAGATTTTTTGCATTAGTACAAATATTGCAATTTTAGTGTTCTATTGAACTAGGAAATTCCACTTTTGTCCAAATCTAAATAAATGAGTTGACCAACATAATAAGAATCTTCTCCTTTTTCAGACAAATAGCTATGAAAATTTTAAAAAGTGCCAGATACCGTTAAGATGATTTACTACTTACCAGTCTCTTAAAAAGTAAAAATAGGGCCTCTCTGGTGGAGCAGGGGTTAAAGTCTTAGCACCATAAAGCTATCTCCAACCACTGCAGCATGCGTTCAGTGCCCCCCCCCCTCCCCAGGGAGCTGACCCACATGGTGCAGCAGATTTCTCCTGCCTCATCTGCTGCTTCCTTCAGCAGTGTATTTCAGTAGATCTGTCTGTTGTGCTCCCCACTCTGTCTCTGGTGTATCCTTTTACCCCAGCAACTCTGGCCTATATCCGAGTTCTTGTATGTATAAATAAATCTTTTAAAAAAAATACAAGTAATTTTTGTGTATGGACTAGGAAATTTACTGATGTTTTATTAATATGGATCAATTGATTGTGACATAGCTGGAAGGAAAAGAAAGTAAAAAGGCAAAGGAAAATAAAATATCTTGTCAATTTACAAACTGGTAATAATTATACAAAGAGTGGAAGCAACACCAGTTTTAGGAATATCCAAAAGGTATGCATTTTCCCCCTGGACTCTTTTGTCTAGTAGATGGTATGTGGCAAACTATATAAACACCTACTTTCATAAATGAATGGCATCATTTCCTTCTTCTCTTGAACATGCGCAGCATTTATGCAGAAGCCTAGAGAGCTGTGATTCGTGGTCATATACTTGTACATTATTTCCAAACATGTTGAAATCCCTCTGGGGGAAAAACCTAGAGGGTTCAGGTTCATTTGTAGCAAGTCCCACTTGAGTAAAGTATCTCGAAATAGCTTTTTGTTTTCCAAATAGAATATATTACATATTTCAAACTGTACATGTTTATCACACATTCCCTGGGCTTGTCTTATTTACAGATGGTTCAAATAAATTTTTCTGTCTTTCTTCAGCATTTATGCAGGGTGGTAGTAGTTAAAGCCAGTCCTTGTTTAACATTAAGACGTTTTTGCTCCACAGAATGTGAATTATCCAAATACAACAATGCTGGCATCTTTTCATAGTGAAGTTAGCATTCTCTATCCCTTTCTTGATGGTCAAAATAGTCCCTTTTGTACTCAAAAGTCTTACATGTCTTTAAAAAAGAAGCTTCTAGTGGTATTTGGGATGTACATGCTGACAAAGACTGTAAATTGACTTTTAAGTATGACATTTTATTGCATTTCAAATTAAACAAAGGTTTCCCTTCTATGTGTATAACACACTTCATATTGAAATAATTATCCACTTTAATCTCTTAAATAACTTCAGCTTTGGCACATTCTTCATGTTTTTTCTAGTGCCACACACAGATGCATTAGAAACCACCCAGAAATAAAAAATAACACATTATATTAAAGAACTATCTGTGTGTCTATGTGTCTGTATATTTACATACATATATGTGTGTTACTAATACATGTAGTAATACCCTTCCCAGAAGAAAACTATGACCTTGAAAATGAAATGTGAGGTTAACTTCTATATCTAATACATACCAAATGGACACTTCAATAGGGTTCTTCATTCCTCTGTAACTCAATATTTTCATCTATAAATTGGTAGGAATGTGCTACGTTAGAACATTCTTGTGAGAATTAAATGTTAGCATTATAAAATATATTTAGATATAAAGTAGGTGCTCATAAATGAGTTACTATGGTATTTTAATGATAGCTTATTTTAATCCTTTCCATTTTCATTAATAAAACATGTTTATTGATGTGTCACAATTCATTGGTATCAAGAGCATAAAGCCTTTTTCTTTGAACAGTTGCTCTAAATGTTGTGCTATACTGAATTTCATCTCTATACTTAAGGCCCTTAGTTATGTTCTAACCAGATGCTCTATAATTTTGTTTATGTGCTCTCTGTAAATTTAAGATCCATTCCTGTTAATTTAAAAACCCTAAATCTTTGCTCCCAGACATCCACTACAGATTGCCCCACTTCAAGGCTAGGGTGGTATGGATTAAAGGGACATGTTTTGCTTCTAACTACCTCTTCCTCCTGCGTCTTCCACATGTTTTCTCCTACATGCTAAGCAAGGAAGCGGGAACACTGAAAGAACAACTCCAGTGAGGCCTTACTGTTGTCCTTGATTTTAACTCTAAAGCCTATTCTCTCTCCTCTTGATCAATGACTATCATAAAGGAGGGGTGACTGGCATCATTGTTCCCCTGATAAAAGGCCTCTGTGATGGACAAGCATTTGTAGTTCGTGGGCAAATTAGTCACATCTTCAGGTGAACTATTAGTTATGACACTCATACTGAAGCGATCCTAATCTCCCAAGCATTGGGTGACCCTAGCATTGGCAGGCTTAATGGAATCTATATTCTCTACTCCTCAGGAGCATGGAATTTAATAAGATATTATCATGACCTTCCCAAATGATGGCTGTTGGGTCATCCCATTATCCTTACTTAGAAGTCACCATGTCTGTTTTTTCAGGCACTTCCCTGACTTCGGACTTAATCACTTGGCATTCTCCTTCCTTGGGAATAACTTCTTTTCACAAACTGTGTTTGCCATTAAAGTTCAAATGTCCAAAAACTCTCTGCCTCCTCGGGCATCTTCTCACTGTGGGTGATGGTGCTAAGTGACAATTGAGGAACTGCTTGCAATTTATGTTTTCCTCCTGGTCTGTGGAGAGATGGTTGCAATCAGTTATTGCTAATGCCATGAACTTAAATTACAAGATACTACCTCATCTTATATTCTACTTGACCTGAAGTCCTGAATATCAGAAAAATAGCATTCATAATTTTGTTAAAATAATTGGAATAACCACAAAAGCAGCAGACTTGAAAATAGCTAATAAATATCCATGAAACTTAAAAGCGAGTAATTCAGAGAAAAGTAATTGTGCTTGGCTCTTATAGCCTTGTTTAAAATATTAGCTTGAAATCTAAAGAAAAAAATTATCATATATGAAATATATGTTTTCTTGAATCCTATGAAATTCTACTCTCTATAATCAAAATGAATGCGTACATTCACTTGAAGTGGTAGGAATGGCAGTAAATGAAAGGTAAAGAAGTATGTTGCTATATTTATGGAACTATCTGTTTCATAATTTGTGTCTATTGTCTTTGGTAATAAGCTATCTATAATAGACTATACACTTTATGACAAATTCGTACGCTAAAATATTATTTTCCTTTTTTAACAGAATGTAATACAGATGATAAAACGTAAGGAGAGTTATAGCTAGCTAAATTTATTTCTACTAAACATAAATCAAGAGACATTCTAGTTTGGTTAAAAAAACCTCTGGTGGCAATACCTAATGGGGTTGTCCTAATATTTCCTCAATTAAAAATATTGAATAAATTAATCTAAAAAATGTTTCTGGTTTAGAGATAAATTTGTTGCAGATAAAATAAGACAAAACCTGGACATCCTCTGATTTCAGTTTTGTTTTCCTGAACAAATTACCTCTACTGAAGCAAAGAAGAAAGTGTCATAGATGTGAATTTCTCAGTTAATTTATTCTTTCTCATAGTAAATAACAAGACCTTTCTGTTTATCTTCCTGCAGACGGCAGCCTATGAGCCCCCCTCCACCACCACGGCCAATTTCTCCACCACACACCTATGGCTACATTTCAGGACCCCTGGTCTCCGATATGGATACGGATGCACCAGAAGAAGAGGAAGATGAGGCCGACATCGAAGTAGCCAAGATGCAGACCAGACGGCTGCTGCTGCGTGGGCTTGAACAGACCCCTGCCTCCAGCGTCGGGGACCTCGAGAGCTCTGTCACTGGGTCCATGATCAATGGCTGGGGCTCGGCATCAGAGGAGGATAACATTTCTAGTGGGCGCTCCAGTGTTAGTTCTTCTGACGGCTCCTTTTTCACGGATGCTGACTTCGCTCAGGCTGTGGCGGCAGCAGCAGAGTACGCCGGTTTGAAAGTGGCAAGACGTCAAATGCAGGACGCTGCTGGTAAGTCATGCACTGTGTCCAGCTGGAGAGAAAAACCATGTCATAGTGACTGTATATGTCAGTCACTAGTGATCACCTATGTACCTGTGTCCTGTGTGAAATGTAACAATTAGGACTTTTTTTTTTTGCTACCTATAGAAACCAAGTCCAAAGTATAAGACAACTCAATTATTCCTCTTTTCTTTTCTTTTCATTTCTTTTTTTAAGAATTTCTTTATTCATACATACGAGAGCTGGGGTACAGACCAGAGGTGCAGGGGTAAGAGGATTCACCAGAGACAGTGAGGAGTAGAACAGGCAGATCTACCAAAATACACTGCTTAGGCAAGCAGCAGGTGAGGCAGAAGAGGTCTGCCACACCATGTGGGTCCCCTCCCTGGCCAGGGATTAAACTTGCAATGCAGTGGCTGTGGAAGCCCCATAGTGCTGTGCTCAACTCCTTGCGCCACCAGGGAGGCCCTATTCACCTTTTCTTGACCACACTTTGAAAACCAATTTTTATTTTATTTAATAAATCCTTTATAATGAGATTGAAGTTACCTGGAATAGTCTCACCTTTAGGATAATATATAATAGATAATAATTATATCACATTATATATTATACATAATAGAAAACAATTTCTTCAGGTATACATACAGTCTGCTAAATGAGGTGTGCGTTGTATGTTTTTGTTTTAAGATGTAAAAAGTCACCAAAATAGGGGCCTCCCTGGTGGCACAGTGGGTTAAGCAACACACTATGAAGCAAACGGCAGCCACTGCAGCACGAGTTCAATCCCTGCCTCCGGCCAGGGAGGGGACCCACATGGTGAGGGAGAGGGAGGGGACCTACATGGTGAGGCAGACCTCTCCTGCCTCACCCTCTCGCAGACCTCTCACTGTTCCCCTCAGCAGTGTGTTTCAGTCTGCCTGCCTGTTCTGTTCCCCACTCTGTGTCTGGTGAATCCTCTCACCTCCTGCAACTCTTGCCTATACCCCAGCTCTTGTATGCATAAATAAATAATCTTTAAAAAAAAGTCACCAAAATAAATCATTTTTTAGTAGTTCTCATATCAATTTATTAGTTTTCTAGGAGAAATAGATAAATATCCAGGGTCTTGCTCATCCATTGGGAAATGGACTTTCTCCTCAACCCCCTGGTCTCCCTGTCCCTTCAATTAGAATACTGATTTAATAAGGAGGATGTAAAGATGTTTGTAATTTGCATACATTTTCTTGTATAAGACTTCTATTTTATTTTTCAGGTAAACATATTTTTACAATAATTTGTAGTCAATTAGTTCAAATTCAAATGCTTATATATTTTTTGTATTTTCTCTCTTGCCATTTTTAAATACCATATAGCCATTTTTATGTTTTAACACATTTTACTCTTACTGTTAATCCTGTCTAGAAAATAAATAGTATGAAAAAAATTAAATACAAACATTTAGTTACTTCATAATTTTCATTTCTGTAGTATGGAGTATGCATGTACCTCTATAGTCATAGATACATATATATTCATGGGATTGTGTGTATGTATATTTCTGGTAGCCAAAAGAAAAAGACCAAAATAATGTGGTCCAGCAAGTAAGAGACTTACTTCTGTGAAAGAAAAGACTGTCACAACAAATCAATAATTGTTATTTTGTTGTCTTATTTTTCTTGGTTTAAATACTATCACATTGGTATTTTCCCATGTTCTCTTTAGTTTTTTAATTGGTCATTTTATCAGTGTAGAATATATACAAATATTTAGCTAATATTATAGTTATTTTTTCTATCAAGAATTTCTATCAAGAATTTCTATCAAGAATTTTCGTAGGAAAATTATATGTAATGTGTCTCACCATATTATAATAGAATGTTTGTATTTTCAGTCAGGCCTATATTTTATGAATTAAATCAAATATCCTTTCCCTCACTCCCTCTCCCTGATCCCCAGTAACTGCTGAGAGCAACATGATAAATATGCAAATCTAAATATCTTTCTCAATAAATAACATCTAGCTACATACATAGCTTTTGTTTCTCCTTATTTCTTAACCTTCTGTAAAAAAAAAAAAATAAGTGAAATTAAGCATCTCAAACTACTGATTTCAGATTTTATTAATGGTGAGTTTCAGTTCATTAAATCAACAAAACATAGAAATAATGTTGAAAATTCATCTGTAAAAGACCTGTGCCTCAGGGCCTGTTAGCAGGAGCTGGCCTTACACAATAGAATGAATAATGGGTTTAGTCTCAGCCCTAATTCTCTCTTTTCATGGATATGTAACTTTAATTGTAATAATCTCCATCATAACTAAAGAGAATTTGGTTTAATATTTTATTGTATTGTAATTTAGTGGCACTTCTGGCTTTCCTTTGGCTCATAATTAAAATGAACTAAACATGCATTGGACTCTCCCTATTAAAATGTTCTTTTCAGGAAAGGGTTCTGCTATTCATATGACTAGAAGTTAATATGATTGAACAATCCAATCACTTTGCTTCTCACTTGGCCGCATTAATGTCTATTACTTAATATGCTTCAGTTAGCATCTTTAAATGTGTTGGTTTCACTATATGTGACTTCCTATAGATAACCAAAAGAGATGTTTTCTAGATGTGTTTGAAGTTTCTTGTAGAACAATAGTAAGTTCTGAATTTTTGTCTTTGGAATTTCTAGAGAACAAAATAGTGAAGAAGGCCAATAGAACCCCAGGGCCATCAGGGTTGCACAAGGCTCTGTGTTCTAATTCAGTGTCTCCATAAGACGGCCAGAGGAAAGGAGAGCTCAGGCCATCATCTAGTCTGATTAGCACAGTCACTTATTACTGATGCCTTCAAATATTTTCCTTCCAAAAACAAATGATCTAAAACCACCTCTTCCATATACACAAACAAAACAAAACAAAAACATAGAAGTTTCTGGAGAGATCACTTTCAGTATCCAGAACCAGCAATAAATATCTTGCAACAGTAAAGAGATATAAGTAATTTTTGGCAGGTCTAAATACATGCACTAAATTAATTCACCTTAAGAGAGAATATCTGAGTCCTTATTAAGATAATAGACATCAAGGAATAGGATAAATATAATTTAATTAAAATTGGATATAATTAATGTACTCATTATTAGCACATTAATTTCTTAAGGACATTGGCTCTTCCTCTTGAAAGTAACAGACATCAAAATTTTAATGTTTTTTTGTTTAACAATAACAGTTTAGTGAAGCTGGTTGCAACAATAATCAGTATGTTTTTATTTAGTAGAATAGGTATTATGAAATGTAACATAAAAGAACCATGGTTAAAAAAAAGAGCTTGAAAGTACTTGCAGGGTATTTTTTTCACCGGATTGCTCAAACACTGTGACAAAATCCTATTATTTGCTAAACAGTTGATTTAAGCATATTTTTTAAAATTAAGTATGTTTCTCATTTTAATGTTATTTTATTATTACTGTTGTAATTAACATTCGTTGAGGAGTTTGGGTCTGGTTTTGTTCCGCAGGCCGCCGACATTTTCATGCATCCCAGTGCCCTCGACCCACAAGTCCTGTTTCTACGGACAGTAACATGAGCGCTGCTGTCATGCAGAAGGCCAGACCAGCCAAGAAGCAGAAACACCAGCCAGGACATCTGCGCAGAGAAGCCTACACAGATGGTAGGTCCATTGAAACGCATGAAAACATCTATGAATCTCGCCTATTTACTCCAGCTCTCAATGACTACACAATGTATCCACTGACATTAGAAATTACATTAAAAATTCATTAACAGTAGACCTCATCTTACTTATAGGAATGGTGGAATTATATATCTTGTCAAGCACTTTTCTAACAATCTGGTATTTAAGAAACTGAAAACGTAACTGAAAGTTAATAATTTGAAAAGGTAATTTTGTAGTTTTCAACAAATAGACATGCTACTGATGTAATGTCGTAGGGTTACTCTTCATCAGCTTCCTTATAAATTTTTCAAAATATCCACATTTTTTTTCTCCCTTGTGGAATTTTGAATTTGAAGAGAAGACAACAAATATGTTTGCATAGTAATTCTAACTAGTGTGGTGTTATCATTATTTTGTGCAACAAAATGCAAACCGAATCATCTTCCTTCATGCCTTCACATGCAATCTCAATTCTTCTTGGAAAGGTAACACTTGTATTCTTCAGGGAGCACAGGAGAAAATGCAAACATTGTGATGTTGTGGAGAGACAGCCTTTAATGAAAGTGCCTCAGGTGGCCCAGCATTTATTAAACAGCCACCTTCTCGTTTTATATAACAACCCCAAGGGCTTTGTTGGAAATTCATGTAAGATAAATTCTCCCAGACTCACATATCTTGTCAAGTTTGCTAAATTTGCTAAAGGGGTGGGGGGAAGAAGGGTCTCACGGCAGAGTTCCCCACCTTCTGGTCCTCTCCAACCACAATCTGATTAGGACTTTCATTACCAGTCAGCAATTTTTCAAAAAGGGCATTATTTGCCATTATCATATGAAAGCCTAATATTATAGATCCTTATCCAAGGTTACAAGGAGGGTTTTCTGAGGCACTTCTCCCTGTGATTCCTGCCACTTGACAGAAAAATTTAATACAAAGCTCACAGCATGATGAGCACAAGTAATTTTGCAATGAGTGGCTGTCCATGCTATTATCTGTACTTTATTCGGAGTATTTTCTCTCACTAGCATCTATCTGATATTAGACTACATTAAATACTGGCATGACACAGCGCACCTGGGCCTCCTGGCTTCTGCCCAGAACTCTTTTGTCAGTGAAACTGAGCTGTCAGAATATTATCTGATTTTGAAGGGTTATTACAGTGGCTTTGTGCATGGTTGCCTCAGTGAGGGGACAAACAGTAGGTGTAAATCCCCAAACTCTATCAGTGTTTTTACATTTATGGGACCCCTGTAATGGCATTCTACAAGTTTTATAGCTGTTCTATCAGTTTTTATTAACTAAAAGAAAGTGCTCCTAACTGAAAAACTGGTCGAACATCAAACTTTGATGTAAGCACAGCTAGGCTGAACACATAAGGGAGAACTGGCCCAGAGCTTTCTTTAGCTCTTTCCACCTCTTATTTATACTTGTTTTGAGGGGTTTTTGACAATGAGTGATGTTTTTTAAAAAATGCTTTTAAACAATGCAAACACACCCAGATAAAGGGCAAAGTATGATAGCTAGTTTTTTAGGATTGCCATAAAAAAGTACTATAAAGTGAGAGATTTGAAAAACAAACCAAAAAAATTTCCTCACATCCCTGGAACATGGAAGTCATGGTGTTACCAGGGTTGGTTCTTTCTGAGGTCTCCTTGGCCTTTTGGCAACTGTCCTTAACTTTGTCGTCACTTGGTCTGTCCTCAATTGTGTGTATGTCTGAAAGGCTTAGAGCCCAGCCTAAGGACCTCAATTTAACTCAGTTATCACTTTAAATACCCTGTCTCCAAATACAGTCTCACTTCAAGTTACTGGGAGTTAGAACTTCAACAGATGAATCATGGCTTTGGGGCTTATAATAGTCCTTTGGCCAGCCCCTAGTCATGGCACCATGGCCAAACCTTGCTCTTGGTATAAACTCAGAGAGTGAAAATTGGACTACTGCCTGATATAGTCACACCAATAAGCCGGATCTATTTCATATTTGCCACTTTCTAATTTAACCCACATGCCCACATGATGTGTGTGTGTGTGTGTGTGTGTGAGTTTTATCAAATGAAAGCCAAGCATAAGTACATTTTTAGGATACTCATACATCCTTTACATACTTTTCTTTCTACTCTTTCTAGTGCATTTTAATACTTGATGTAAAAATAAAATCTACATTATTTCTGCAGTCATACTTTTCATAAATTATAAATTCACCACCTTCTTTAGAATGTTGTTTTGATTTATCATTAATTACAAGGTCTTGGGACTTTAAGCAGTTAAGTAAATAGTATGCTAGATCTCCATAGTAGGTTAATGACAGCTTAATTAACTACATGCTCTTATATGTGATTTTATATACATTATACTGGTATTTGAAAAGTCTTGTGAAAAGGATAATGTTTACATGCTCAAAAGAACCTGTGCATACATATATAACAGGTCCTCAATCCCATTTGCTACATCCAATCTGAAGTATCAGTGGTTTGAATAAGTTGAAAGTGCTACTTAGCACCATGTGAAATATAGAATTGTTATACTATAATAATCATTGTTTTAACTTGTATTTCATAATATCTAAAAAAATATTCAGTATTCGGTTTATAAAAGAAATCAAACCTACCAGTGTTGCCCTTGATAAATTAGATAAAGTGGCAATTACATAAAATAAGTTAGAACTCTTAAAATTAACATTGGGTTTTCTCATTTTTACTTCTGGTACAGATTGCACCCATATAGAGTATCGGGTAATAGGTTTTGTCTCTAGAGTCATCTGTTCTGAAGACTTTGTATGATGTTATCACAGTGGTAATCATCAGCTTTGATGTGTGATAAGCACAGACAATTTATGATTCCACGGTCATGGCAGTCATCAGCTTCCTAATAATCTGTGTTACAGTGCAGTTTAAGTTGTAGATAGTAAGTAGATAGTACAGAAAGTAGACTACATTCACTCCCTCGCTCTGCTTCCAAGGACTTTGGATTAGACATTTTTCCTCCTGTCTTTTTTTCCTTGTGTATATTTTAAAATATGGTATATTTGAGATATATTTCATATATCATAATTTCACCCTCCAGCATATACAATGCAGTGTTTTTTAATATGCTCAGATTCATGTAGCTATCACCCAATAAAAATTAACACTTTTTTAAATTGAAATTTTTTATTGAGCTATCACTACATTATTCCATTATGTAAGTTTCAGATGTGCTTCATTGAGAATCAGAGTATATAACTTCTCTCATTGCCATTCCCAGGCTCAGTTTGAAGTTGGAACCACTCTGCCTTGGGACACTTGATTTTAAGGCACTCAGAATGGCCTGTCCAACCTCCTTTGTCTAATATTCCTAAAGACTATTCATTAATATTCCTAAATATCCTAAATACTCCTCCATAGGAATTGGCTCCATTAATAATATTATGCTCATTAAACAGAATATTGTGCTTTTTTTTCTAAGAGTACAGTAGAATTATACATACATAAAGGGAAATGTATGCAACTCAGGTAAAGAAAGGCAATCCCTCTTATCTTAATAAGAAGTGAAGTCATTTATTTGTGTATGATACTTCTTATAAGACCACCAACTATGGGAGACCAGGCAGGTACTATAGAGATATGGTCACTTTTCATGGTCCCTGAGGTAAATGGTGCTCCATGGAGTTAGGCAACTTGACAGCCCCATTATATGATCATTAATAATTTCTGGAATGACCTATAAGATATTATTCAAACTGATTACTTCAGTATAGTCAATTCTGAGGATTTGAAATGGAGGTGGGAGGTATGAGGGGGCATACTTTGAAGTTCATATATACTTGAACACTTTTTACCATATATAAATGTATAGTTTAAAATCTTCAATTTAATGTTATAATACTAAGCATTTAACAGATGTGTTATAAGTGCTTTTTCATTGATGTAATTTATCACATGGACATTATCACCAAATATAAAAACAGTGCTATTTTATTTATTTATTTTAAACATTATTATTTTAAAATCATGACTAACAAAATTTATTAATACTAATAATAATTCCCGAGTCTTTATAGCTCTGGTTTTGACCTCTCTTGAAATTCAGGGTTTATGTATAGCAATCTACTGGACATCTCTAGCCAGATACTTCAAAGGTCTTATTCACATCTCTAAAACTGAACTGAAACTTTTTTTTTATTATTATTAGTTATATTTGACATCATTTGTAGTCCCCAGGGGGTACCCACCACCATTTCACCCGTGCACCATCACCTCAGTCCCTTG
>JAGFMF010011629.1:1560168-1597187 GCA_019455555.1 Galemys pyrenaicus
TGTTTGGTAGAATTCATTTGTGAATCCATCTGGTCCTGGGCTTTTGTTTTTGGGGAGTGCTTTGATTACTTCCTCAATTTCTCTACTTGATATTGGTTTGTTTAAGTGTTACATGAACTGAAACTTATTAATAAATTATGTTTGCAAGTAATCTTCCTCATCCCCGAATTGTTTATTTGAATTATGTTTCTATCATCCACCTAGACAATTATGGTAGAAATTCCTAAAAGTCATTTTAGATTTTTTTCTTTTCCTGTACCTGTTATATTTCACTGATTATTAATTGCTATTTTTTTCTATTTCTTAATCTCTCAAGACATTTACTCTCCATCTAAATAGCCTCTAATACAGCTGTATTTCCTATCATTGCTTATCTGAGCTAGAACAATAATCTCCTTAATTTGAGCCTTTCTTTTTAATCTGTACTAAAACTAGAGCGACCTAAAACTACACTCTATTAGTATCTTCCTACTAACTTCACAACTATTATTAGAACACGTGTTTCTCCTCAAAGGGTAGGTAGGAGTTATTTTTAAAGACAACCGTTTTAAATTTTCAAGATATCAAACTTTATGCCTACTTTCATATCTTAGTATCCTTAAGTATACTTATAATATAAGAAATTATACTTTTATAATGTTATACAGATAATTTATAAATTAGATACTATATATCCTATTATATACATACTATATGTAATATCTTCTAATATATACTACACTGATATGTCATTAAAACTGTATTGACATATCGTTCAAACATATAGATACATAAAATTTAACCTATAATTATAGAGTGATTATCTCATTTTAACTCTGTGGATACCTATACAATTTGGGGAGACCCCCATTAATGAATGGCACATTATAAGCTCGTGATATAATGAAATAGTGTAAAAAACACTAAATTAGGAATCAAGAATCTAAGGCTGGTCGGGATTGTGTCTACCTTTGAAATTGGAAGATAGCTTTGAGTCTATGTGTTTGAGTTTCTCTGTCTACAAAATGAGATGGGATTTAAGCTAGATTTGAGATGGCAAGTAGGTCTCAACTCAAGTACCAACTCTATCAATTTAAAAGGATTTGCCTGAAGAAGTAAAGATATATGTTTGGAACCAGAAATATTTTACTAAAATCAATTAAAAAGGTTTGCCGTTGTTAAAGGAGAAAATTACAGCACATGTGTCCATGCTGTAATAGCTATCCCCAAATCAGTTAATCTCTAGGGTCTAGCGCTATGATTCATTATTTCCATTCTAGATAATGAGTACATTAAAATTTCTGTTCTTCTTAGTCTTTGGCTGCCTTCAATTGTTTTAGTTCATCTAAGACATAGTATCTAAGTATGTAAGACATGTGACTTTAATGTTAACCCTAATATTTTGTGATTTTATAAAATGTCAGACTTTTATAATATATTAAATATTTCCTTTTAGATCTTCCACCTCCTCCAGTGCCACCACCTGCTATAAAGTCTCCCACTGTCCAATCCAAGGCACAGCTGGAGGTACGACCTATAATGGTGCCAAAACTCCCTTCTATAGAAGCACGAACAGACAGATCATCAGATAGAAAAGGAGGCAGTTACAAGGGGAGAGAAGTATTGGATGGAAGACAACTTTCAGATATGAGAAGCAATTCAGGTGATCCCAGAGAAGCACAGGAGCAGCAAAATGATGGGAAAGGACGAGGAAATAAGGCAGCAAAACGAGATCTTCCACCAGCAAAGACTCATCTCATCCAAGGTACTGATTTATTCAAGCATTAATGTAAATAAAATATATGTTCCCAATATATTTGCTTACTAATGCAGAAGCTAGGCATGTACCCCAGTCATTTCAATACTATTCATCCAATACATGACATTATAAAATTTCCCTGGAGGTGCCAAATAAGTTATATTGTAAAGGAAAGCATTATTTCAATAGCTAAAATGGGAAAAAAGACATATTCAGTAAAGGAAAGAGAAAAAAAAAGTGAAAGGATATAAATGATGTTTGGGAAGCACTGATTTCTCATTTAGGTGAACAATAAGAACCTGGGAACAGGAACCAGTAACAAAATATAAAATTTGAAATGTGATTGTGCCAGATGTGGTAAGCAAGGAATACTATTCTAAAGAGTCTGGGATTTTTGATATAGGTAGCAAGGTATTTTGAGCTGAAATGACATAATTAGATTTGTATTTTAGAAAAATAACTTGTAACACTTTGTAGTAAAGGAAGAGTGTGAAATCAGGTAGATGAGGTATCAGAACATTGCAGTATAATCTCTGCATAAAAATATGAAAGCACTGAGTTAATACAGTAACCAAATGAAAAGGAGAGAACAGCCTATGTGGGCATTTCAGAGATAGACCCAATAGGACTTTGTGAGTAATTGAATATAGAAAAGTCAAATGAAGTAAGGGATTAAAAAAAGTAAAAAAGTTATTCAAATGTTAATTGAATGGCCCTCTATGAGCAGTAGAACATAATTGTATGAACCAATGTAGAAATAAAAGGAAAGACAAATGTCTTGGGGGAAATTTCAGTTTTAAAGGGATTAAGGCAGGGAAAGAAGACAGATATGAAGAAAATAAGAGTTTAAAAAACTAACTTTAAAGACCAAGAGAAAGGTCATCAGTAGAGAGTGAATTTTAGAACCGCAGCAGAGGTGAAATTGTATAAATTTCAAAAGCTAAATTAACAGCAATGATAGACTGGTTAATGTTTAGCGGTCTATTCTCTGGGAGGCAAACAAAGCAAAACCTGAATTTGCAGCCGTTTGCTACTTTCTGGTGTGTAATTACTTCCAACATACCAATTTGTGGCTACTCGCATGAGTTGTATGCTGCTTTAGGAAGAACTGGGTACAACAGGCTCTTGTGAGAACGTGTGAGCCAAATTCAGCTCACCAATAGTCAGATAGTCAGGGCTGGTTATATTTAAAGATTGTGCCGAGGAGCTACATTCTATAGTGGCAACTTGTCATTTTCATTATACATCCATCCAGATTTTTAAAATAATCTCAGTATTCACACTAGAGAAATAAGATCCTAGAAATAATGGAGGAGACAGTGTTAATAGGAAGAAATATAACATGCCCATAGAATTGAACATTGGCTTGAAAAGGAGGGGCTGGGGCAGGGGACATACAGGATTTTGCAGTAAGTTGTTTGTGGGTGGCATTCAAAAGAACTGTCTGTAGTGCATTAGTGAGACTAGAAGCCAGGTAAAATGGAGGTGGAAAGTGAATGAAAATTGTAGAAGGGGGGTAATGAATACAGTCTTTGAAGAAGGTTCGGAAAAGGCGAAACACCTATAATAGAACTTGACAGGAAGCAGAATCTGTGGAAATGTTTTAGAACAAGAGATTTGAAGATTATTATAGACTAAGGAAAAAATAACTCTTGGGAGGAAGAAATGGGAAAAAAAGGAAGAAAGATGAAGTAACAAAAAAATAAATCTTAGAAGGCTGTAGGACATGGTACTGCCATATGTTAATAACTGTATTTTCCTGTGATTAAACATTAATCTGTTGGAATGTTTATTGTGAGCACCTGGTCATTAGCAACATCATCCAAGGTAGAGGACAGAGCTACTTTGTGCTGTTTGCAATCCTGAACTCACAAATGAGGAACGGATCCGGTAACGAGGTGGCCAGCGAGTGCGTGCGTCTCAGACAGATGCCTCCGTGGTGTGACTACAAAATACTTGCTGGCATCATCACAATTCAAAGTTTGAAGATGTTAGCTTATCTTTATCAGTTAAGCCAAAGGTGACCTGATTAAGCTTTTGACTCCCAGTGACTATAGTTCAAAAGCTAATTCATAAGTAGACTATCATGATATAATTTAAGAGGTTTATACAGACATAAACTGAAATTAAGGACCAATCTGGCTTCCAAGCAAAATCCCTCCAAAAAATATGGAAATCTTCAGAAGAAAATTTTTAAAAACTCAGAAAAGATCTTAATGTATGCAAAATTAGAAAAAGAAGTGAAGTTGTTGCTACCACGCTTCAGAAATTTAATAAATTCCCTCTTGTTAGTAAAATATTACTAACTAAAAACTGAGACTGGAATCAGCAATCTGAAAACAAGGAATCCTATTCAAAGCTCTGAGTGCACTGACCACTTTTATTATGTTATGTGTTCTTGTCCCAAATTCTCCTTTAAATTATAACCCTGTGTGTATATATATATATCATTAAATTATAGTTTGTATGTATTACTGTAACTTTTACCTTCATAATTCATTTAACATCATTTATAATGAAAGAGACAACCTGATTTACATGTGTAATGAATGGCTATTTTTAATTAAAGAAAGTGGTCTTCTAGACTTGAATGTCTTATCTTTTACTGACATTTACCTCAATTAGTTCAATTTATTTCCACATATATCAAATACCTACTATGTTATTAAGCTGTGTACTAGAACTGAGATTTATATGTAAACATGATCCTTGACTCCAGGGAGTTCATAGTGAGATAAGGAGATGGATAATCTATAGATTCATAGATATATTCATATAGGGTACAACACTCAGGGTGCCATGATACTTAAGAATTCAGAGAAAGAGCAATTATTTCAGTTTTTTGAGATGTATAATGTTACAAAAATGGAAATGACACATAATCTGAGTGTTCAGGAATGGGTAGAATTTGGCTTAGGTAAGAAAAGTGGATTGATCTTTCTGGCAGAGAAAGTCAGCCTGAAATATTTTAAACTTTAAGTACATCGAGAAGACTATAAGAAAGTTCATATTACTGGATAATAAAGATGGTCAAACACTAATTATGTGAGTTAAATATAGAATTGAGTCATAGAGAACCTATACTTCCTGTAAGAGGAAAGTTGGTAAGTTAAGATTGTTTACAGGAAAATAGGTTAAGGACAGAGACCAGTTAGAAGTTAGTGTGGACCCCACATAAGAGAATATATAGCAGACTATGGGAGCAGGAATGAGTGAATATTTTTAAGATTTAAAAGCCATTTTACCTGTTGTATATTTGAATATATGAAAAGGTATATGGAAAGTTGTTGGAAAGTGGAAAGAACCTAAAATAATTCCAATTTTCTAACTTGGCTATCTTAATGATTAGTGATATCATTAGCTATTTTAGGGAATACAAAAGAGAAGATATCTGAGGGGAGTGGATTTGATAAAGTCACTGTTTGACATATTGAATTTGAGAACACTTAAGACAAAGTGTTCAACTGAACTGGCTGTCCTAAAATTAAGGATATTATTAAGAATTTAGGAACAAAACTAATAATGATTTGCTATTAGGAAAAAAATAGTTAAAGCCACTCATCCATTTACTCAAAACTATTTATTGATGACATGTTATATTCAAATTGGGATTATGTGAGCATACAAGCCAGAGAAAAACACCTGCCTTATCCACATACACGCGACTGAGAGCAGAAATCTCAACATATAAGAGGTGTTGCATAAAAGGAGCTTACTGAAGACTGGCCAGGAAAGAAGAAGAAATGGAAGCTAAGGAAATAGTAATGTTTGAATTGATAGTGTTTTTAGATTAAGGGCAGTGCAAATTCCAGAAACAATGGACTGAAATATGATTAACATCATCAAAATCAACACTGATTTTTCAATTTCAATTTAGTAATTATATATATATATATAAAGTTGTCAAATGTAGGTTTATTCCAATATGCATCAAAGTGGACTGTATAATATTTCTGGTTTTAGTTGTAGGAGGAAGAATGGGCAAAGGAATTGCAGAATGTTGCCATAAGAAAGTTTAAAATTGTGGCTTATTTTTAGAACCTCTGGCTCCTGATTTGCTGTGCCGTCATTGGAACCAGTAACAATTTGGAGTCTGAAAATTTTTTACTAGAATTTTGACTCTGATACATGTATGAGAACTGTTCAGTACCTTAAATTCTTTGCATGGGATCTTCTATTTATGAGCATAAGTATATTTCAGTGGAGTAAAATATGATTGAGAGTTACATCTACCAATACTGACTCTAAATTGCTTTTTAGGAAACTTGGCTGAGCAGTGAGGAGGGAAAGAAAGTATTGATTCATGTGGGACACAGACTTTCAAAAGGAAAGTTTTTAGCACGGGAGAGATAGTTCATCATAATATAGTGTAACAAAAAATAAGATCAATAGAGAGAGAAATGTTGATGAAACAAGGACAAAAAATGAAGGTCACAGAAGACCAAGTAGTATGAAGCTAGACAGAGAAGTAGTGGTCTATGTGGACTATGAAATCCCAGCGACTCAGATGTCTGGCTCCTGGGGCAAAATGTAATCAGTAGAATGGAAAGAGAAAGGTACCACCTGGGAGAACTATATGGCCTCTGTAAGTAGATATCTTGACTTTCACAGCTGGAGAATGATTTTGTGAAAGGGTGGAGGAGAATGATTTTGAGAAAGGGTGGAGGAGAAAATTAGTGTCAGTGAACTGGAGGTAAATCTTTTTTCTTACCTGTCTACTAGAGAGAATTTCAGTAGACATATCAGGGAAAATCTGGTTTCACTCAAGAAACTTGGTAGCACAAAAAGTATCTAGAATAATTAATTTGTATGTGTAGAAGTGTTTAAAGGGTAGAGTGGACAGGCTGCGGAAATAATTGAGCAGTTGGGGGAAGCATCCATTGAAGCAACAATAAATTTAGAACCATGTGATGACAAACACCCAGAAGATTTGGTTTGTTTATTGAATGTCAATAGTGGCAGCTTCTGAGATTCAGGCTTCTACAATGCAAATTTGATGTTGAACAGAGTTTCATATTTTGGTGTCTAGGAAAATATGGGTTTGGTTTTGTTGTGAAAGTTCAAGGAAACTGGGCTTTGTTTCTTTCTGTTACTGCCTTAAATATCCTTCATAGTTTAGACAGCTATTTCCCTGTCTCATCTGAAGTGTTTCATGTAAACAGTATAAACATTTTATAGATTTATGGAAACTGAAGGCTAAATTAATCAGTGGTCACAGTGAATGATAGCACAGAAAGCCAACTCTGACTCCATATTTCATTTATCCCCTTTAGTACTGGGAAAACAACAAGGCTTGTTATTTTCATTTTCAAAAGACAGCACCACATTGTTTATTATTGTCATAAGATGTTCTTATTTATTCCTAATACTAATGCTTTCCTATTCAGAATTATAGATGTGAGAAATAGATGTGTTATAATGAAACCGTACAATAGCATTCATATGCACTTACCATCTTTCATTATACAGAGGATATTCTACCTTACTGTAGACCTACTTTTCCAACATCAAATAATCCCAGAGATCCTAGTTCTTCAAGCTCAATGTCATCAAGAGGATCAGGAAGCAGACAAAGAGAACAAGCAAATGTAGTTCGAAGAAATATTGCAGAAATGCAAGTTCTTGGAGGATATGAAAGAGCAGAAGATAATAATGAAGAATTAGAGGTATCACTGATCTCCCCCAAATTTCTGAGACTGGTTGTAATATATTACCCTCTGAGTTAGGAACATCCTTCAATCTATAGAAGCGTTACTATTTTTTCACAGTCTTTTTAGTACCCTATTGTCAGAAGTATCTGATCTGAGAATTTAATTATTTTCTTGAAATGTGTTCTAAAATATTAAATAGTAGTAAGTCACTTTTTTGATGTAGGGTTCATATTCACCTGCAAATATTTAGATAAAGGTCTTATATGGCAAATATATTGTTAGGAAACAAAGGAACTATTGGTCTGTATAATTCATAGTATTATAATAGTTGTAGAAACCCTAAATTATGTGAATAAGGGTGTTCTGCCTGTGTTATCTATTACCTAGTAATAATTGAGGTTAATGACTGATTTGCCAACTGTCTTCTACCTTCAGTTTCCTGAAAATGAGAACTGGATCATGAAAATGAGTACCTTTTCCTCCCAGATTCAGAATACTTCTCAAATCAGAATATACTGTCTTAAATGAAATCTATGGTGATGTTGGCAGTAAATCATATCATTTATAAAAATCACCTCCTACTTTTGAAGATTGTGTTTCCTCCATTTAATTAAAAACAAGTTGAGGACAAATTCCTCTCCCTACGGGTTGTTGACTATCAAGTTGATTATACAGCAAATGTTAAACTATAACTTTTTTAGAATAGAAAATGGAAAACTCTTTTTAAGTAATTTATATAATTAAATTTTAATAATGCCTAATGTGTGTTTATCTTGAAGTTGGGGTAAGAAGACTTCCTTCTGTAAATGGTGTTAGAGAAGTTATTTTTCAAGGTTTTTTTTGTTTGTTTTTAAGAACAAGAAACTTGGTGAGGGGATGGATGAAAGACATTACAAATAGCTCTAATACTTAAAACTCATAAAAGTTCATCTATGTTGAGTTGGGATTGAAGAGTGGAGAACTCAGCCCTCTCTCACTCCTCCCCACTGAGCCAACCCCTCCCCACCATACTGAAGTGCTGTGCAGAACAAAATTTGATCCTTGCTAAAGAAAGTTCTACCGAACCAACCATAGCTGGCAAATGAATTAATCAGTTGTCATGTGAACTTTCCTATATATGCCAAGTGAATACATGAAGAAACATAAGAATAAAAACATTTAAATAGATATAAATATATGGCTATCCTCTCAGATGTATTTTCAAACTGACCAATGATGTATCTCTTACAGGAAACCGAAAGCTGAAGACAACCAGAGAGGTGTGTGAGATCTAATGTGAAAATTATCACTCAAGATGCCTCATGTCTGATGACACATGACGCCAGATAAAATGTTCAGTGCAATCAGAGTGTACAAATTGTCATTTTTGTTCCCCTTATTGGAATACCATTTTTAAAATTTTATTGGGTTTTTATTGTTGTTGTTTGATCCCTATCCCTATGAAGAACCTCCCAATTCCCCTTGATGTTGGAACAAACCATTACACCTTACTTCCAGCAAGGGAAGTATTTGACTTCTTGCTTTAGTCATCAGCCAGCAGGAGAGAACAAAACAGTTCTTTTGCCTTTACCCCTGTGTTATGGCATTGCACTGCTTATATACCAAGCCAGTTTTCAGCAAAGTATTGATCAAAGATACAAAGTTGATAATCAACCTCATGCCAAGGGCTCTCAGATATAATCTTTCTATAACCAACTGCTAATGCAAATTAAAACATATTCATTTTAACATGATTTTAAAATCAGTCTTTCATACCACCCTCTGCTGGGAGAAAAAGAAAAACATAGCAATTGCAGAACAACCATAATCAATTTGAATGGGGTAGAAACATTGTAAATATATACTCTTTGCAACCCCTGGTGGTACTTTATTTTGTCTTCATTTCAATCATGGAAGTATATTCTTATTGGAAATGTACTTTTGGATAAATAGGGGTAAGCCAGTTGGATCTCTGGTTGTCTAGTCATTGTCATAAGTAAGCCTAGCAAAAACCTTGTTCTATTTTTCAATCAAAAAAGCAATTACCAATGCCTATTATTACAAGCAGATGGATGTTTTTAATGACCAATTGAATAAGGACATTGATTTATCTAAACTGGCCTAAATTTCTTCTGGTAGTGTCAGTTCAACTTTCAGAAGTGCCACTTAAGGAAGTTTGATTTTTGTTTTTGTAATGCACTGTTTTTACTCTTTTTTTTTTTTTTTTTTGGTTTTAAAAGCACAATCACTAAACTTTATTTGTAAACCATTGTAACTATTAACCTTTTTGTCTTATTGAAAAAATGTTGAGAAGCGTTTTTAAGCTGTTTTTGTTAATGCTCTATGTTTGTATTTGGAATATTTGAATGATGACAGATGGTGAAGTAACGTGCATACTTTATTGTGGGCCATGAACCCGATGTCTCTTACTTTTCCTAAACTTAAAGAAAAAAGGTTTAAGTTTGTTGTGGCCAATGTTGAAACTTACAAAGTTATACAAAATTTATAAGCTCAAATAGAGGCATTACTTGCTTTGAATTGCCAAATGATGCCCTTTGACTGTAGATTTTTATGATCATTTTTGTTGTCATATCGATTTCATTGACTTTATAATTGGTGCTATTTGAAGAAAAATAATGTGCATTTATTCATTAATAGATATCAGGCCTGACCCCGTTGGAAAACAAAGCCAAACAAAACTGAACCACAAAAAAAAAAATAAGGCTGGTGTTCACCAAAAACTAAATGTGTTCACTTAGATAATTTGAAAGTTACATGGAAAGGGTGTGCAGTACTAAGGGAACAATCCATGTGATTAATGTTTTCATTATGTTCATGTAAGAAGCCTCTTATTTTTAGCCATAATTTTGCATACTGAAAATCCAATAATCAGAAAAGTAATTTTGTCACATTATTTATTAAAAATGTTCTCAAATACATCATTCTTTCTTGTGTTGATTTCTTTTTTTTCATTGTGACCAAATTTATTCCATTTAATCACAAAGTCGTGCTGTGTTAACATTTCACCACTTTATTGTCAGATGAGTAAAAAGTCTCAGTTTTATGAACAATCAGATTTTTAGTTATAAGAAAAAATTCTCACTTCACTGAAATTAAAGATGTAAGGTGAATCACAGACTAAAATTTTGTCATTTCATCCAAGTAACTTTTTAATATTAAGGATGTACTAAAATGTTTATGTATATGTATCTGAAATTCAGTTAATTTCTGAAATAATTGGCATTCAACTGTGATAAATCTGATGTAAAATTTAGATTGTGTATGTTTTGTCAACAAGAAAATGATACAAAATCTAAAATATCTATTAAGGACTGTCTTCTTGTCACAGATTCATGTAAAATTTTTAAATTGCGATACCTATCATATACCAGGTTGCATATTACTGTTTATTAAAAGTCAGCATATTCAAGTATTCAAGTTTGGATGGGAAAGATAAACATTATGTCTAGGAAATGCCAAGAGCAATAGAATCTAGTGAGGGCTTTTTTGCTATGGCATATATATATATTAAAAATGTTATGTGGATCACATTTTGAAAATTTGGGAAATTTTTGAAAAAAATAAAGGAGATGTAATTTGAAATTTAATTTTATTAAAAAGGAGTAATCACCAGCATCTACTGAGAGATGACTAAGTCCATATATCAAAAAGTCAGTTTCTAAGCCATTTCAAGGAAAAAATTGGAGAACCATGTTTAATCGTAACATTTTTCTTTCCCGTGATGAATTCACTATATGTAAGTTAACTTCTCTCTTTATTATAGTATGGAATATACATACAAATTATTTGTAATCAGAGACCTGAGCTTGAGTGCCAGTTTTGTCATGGGCTATATTTCATTGGACATGTTACTTAACCTCTAAGTCTCAGGTACTTTACCTGTATATTCAATAATACCTACCTCATGGAGCTACTGTCATGATTTAGTGAGTTAATGTATATGACATGGACTCTGTAAACCCCGTATACAAGATATTGTTGTATTTATGGACTGAAATTCATTGCACACATGCTATGCCCACTTTTCACACATAGTTTGTTCCTTAAAACTTGCAAAGAGTTTAAAAAAGTCAAAAAGTGTGGTACAAAATTGGGGTGGTTCCATTTCCGGTGAGTAAAATTCACTGTGAAATACCTAATTGTGGAATAAATTCTTGGTGTTTTCGTTTGTTTCCTTGCTTTTGACTTCCTGAGGGTCTCACAGTGGGTGGTGATTGGGCACTTTCAGCACATATTTCACAATTCAGGTGTGCAAGCAAGCATGTCACTTGAGGTCTCAATAATTGGACTTCAGTTCTATTTTGGGTTGCTGTTCTGCCTTAGTTGCAGAAAATATGATCATAGCTCCAAGTGAAATCAATCTTATCTGACTTTCTTGTTCATTTCAGATCGAGTCTGGATTTTTCCCTCCATTCCCTCCACAGTGTGTAGAACGGGATGGGGGATGGGCAGGAGACTAAGGTGACCTGGACTCTTGGCATTACTGCTGGTGGTGAAGTTTTTAATGATTTTCCCTTGTTAGAAACATTACACTGCATCTTCCTCTTTCCTATTCTAATTCCTTCAGTGACCCTGATATCCATTTACCCTCTCTTGATTCTTCTAAGCCCTTTGAGGTAGATTGAGTAGAGGGCAGAGGGAAGGAGTCTGTATCTTCTCCCATGGTGCGCTAGTACTCTGGACGTTTGTGTATGAGGGTCCTTCCTCAGAGACTTATAGGATACTGCCATGGCTTCTAAGTACCTTGCATATTTGGGCTTGTGTGGATTGGTGGGGATGTGGGGGGCTGATGGCTGTTTCTGCTGTTTACAAAACATGCCTTGGATCCAGAACACCTGTGGTTGAATCTTGTCTCCTCATTTATTCTCTTTGTAAAAATGGGAAGTTTAGTTATTAAGTCAGTACTTCAATCATGGAATGGTTATGAAGCAGTAAGAACCAGTCAGCATTGGTTTGAACACATCACAACTGGTTTAAACTGGTTTCATCCATTTAGAACCATTTTGAACAGGGTTTATCCTGTCAACACTGGCTAAAACTAGTTTGAGTCAGTCAGAAAACACAGAACTGGTTTCAACATATTCAAACCTATAAGAACCAGGTTGAACTGGTTTTATCTGATCATTACTGGTCTGAACTCCTTTTATCCAGTTTGAATCTGTTTCAATCAGTCAGAACCAGCCAGAACCAGTTTTATTTGGTCAGGACTGATGTTCAATGAGTTTTATCCAATTAGAACTGGTTAGACAGATCAGAGCCATCAGAACTGGCCAGAACTATACTGAACTGATCACAACCAGCCAAAAATGGTTTGAACCAATTTTATCTAGTTAGAACAGTTTTGAGCCTGACTTGTCCATTCAAACTTGGCTAGAAGTGGTTTGAACCATCCAGGACCAGTTTGTACCAGTTTTATCCAGTCAAAAATAATTTGAAATAGAACTGGTCAGAAAGGTTCTGAGCTTATTTTATGCAATCAGAGACAGTTGAAACAGTCAAAACTGGCCACAACAACTCTGATCCAGTTTCAAACAGCCTGAACTGGTTTGAACCAGTTTTATCTGGTCATAACTGGTTTGATCAGGCCTAAAGCAGCCAGAATCAGTTTGAATTTCTTCTATCTGTTTTGAATAATTTTGAACCAGTAAGAAATGGTCAGTACCATCTTTGACCAGCATTATCTGGTCAGAACCAATTTCATCCTGTTTCATCTGGTCAAAACTGACTAGAACTGGTTTGGATATATCAGAGCTTGTCTGAACCAGTGTTATCCAGTCAGTATTTGTTTGAACCTTTCTTATCCAGTCAGAACTGGTTTTAATCAGTCTTACCCAGTCACAACTACACAGAACATGTTATATATTTGGTCAGAACCAGTTTAAACTAATCAGAACTGGCTAGAATTGGTTTGAACCAACCAAAACTGTTTTGAACCAATCTCAGATGTCCAGAACTGATTTGAACTGGTTTTATCCAGTCAGAACAATTTTGAACCCATCTTATCCAGTCAGAAGAATTTTGAACCATTTCATTTTTATCTTGTCACAGTTGACTTTAATATATTTTAACTGACTATAACCATCTTGAACCAGAACTGGTTTAAACTGGTTTGATGCAGTCAGAAAAATTTCAAACATTTTGAAATTAGTTTGAACTACTTTATACAGTCAGAGATAGTCAAAATTGGCTAAAACTCATTTGAACCAATTTTGTCTACTCGGAGCCAGTTTTATCTGGTTTGAACCAGCTTGTACCAAGTCTTATCTGATTAGAAACAGCCAGAACCTGTTTGAACCCGTTTCCTAAAGTCATAACCAATTTCAAGCAATTTTATCTGGTCAAAACTGACCAGAACCAGTCTGACCTGGTCACAACCAGCCAGAATTGGTTTGAAACTCTCTTATCTGGTCCCAGAAATGGTTTGAACCAATGTGAACTGGTTCAAACCAACTATCATCTGGTCAGAACTGGTTTAAACATGTATCTGAGCAGAAGTGGTTTGAACCAGTCACAATCTGCCAGAAACCATTTTAACTGGTTTTATTTTATCAGAACTGGCTTTAACCCCTCTTAATCTGGTCACAACCTACCAGAAATGGCTTGAACCAGTCAGATCCAGCTTGAGCCAGTTTTATCTGGTCAGAAACAGTTTGAACTGGTTTGTACCAGCCAAAACCAGTTTGAACTCTTTCATTCAGTTTGAATCAGATTGACGTAGTCACAATTGGTCAAAACTGGTTTGAACAGATTTTATCCAGTCATAACCAGCTTCAATCAATTTAATTTATCAGAAACAGTAAGCTCTGGATTGAACTGGTCAGAGCTGGTTTTAAGAAGGCACATCCATTTTGAATCAGCCAATACTGACCAGAACTTGTTTGAACTAGTTTTATCCAGTCAGAAACAGTCAGATTTGGTTTGACTTGGTTTTATCTGATCAGAACCAGTTTTAACTGAGTTTGAGCAGTTCACAACCGGGAGAATACAAGAGAGAAAAAGATGTGAGAGAGAAGAGAGACAAAAGGTGGGAGGCAAAGGGGAAAGAATAAAAGGAGAGCAATAAGGAAAGTTTCCCATAAATTGCTTACTTGCCAGGTTTTTGGTTTGCAAGACCTTACCTCTTGCAACTCAGCCTTTATCCTGCTTCAGATTTCAAACATTTAATTTGAAACCCCAAAGGGAGTATGGAATTGCTTTTCTGTGGTAACTATAATTTTGTCTTTCTCTGGTAACCTACTGAGGGCAGTGTATATTGAAACCCCTCCTTAACTGCCTGAAGGGCATTGGGATGGCAGGAAATAGCCTCTAACAGGTGCAACGTCTGGTAATATTTTTTAAAATGATCTTGCCACAAAAGAATATGATTAAAGGAAACATTAAAATTAGAGCTTAGCCTTTTATAATAGAAATATCTCTCAAATTATAGTTTTCTCTTCTTATTTTGAGAGAATTTAACGTGGAAAGACTTTGGGGATTTGACAACAGATTAAACTGAAGATTGAGAATGAGAGAATAAAGATTATTTTCTCTAGTGAAATATGAACATCAGCTTCCCTTTTTGATAAAGGAATTTGTGGCATGACTACCAACCATAAGTCTAAAAGACATTTTGGTTTGGATCCTAAGTTTATCTTCTATTTTAGTACTGGTGCTCAAGGTTATTTTTTCCACATATGTTTTGTCCCATGTACTCCATCTGAAAAGTCCAGAATTCTCTCATTAAGGCAACATTTTTGTAACCCATCAAATGACGGCCATCTCTCTACCTCAAACATATCATTTTAATTTTTGTTATTCATTCATTTTTATCACATTAAAAAACATGAAATGTTCCAATTATACCACAAAGCCAGATAACATACCAAAGCTGAACTGTGTGTGCAGCACCTGTGATGCAAAATTCTGAATTTAGTGTGTCTAAGAAATTGACACACAAGAAAAAAAAAAGGTAGAATATATAGATATGGAAGGTGATAATAAAAAGGTAGAATATATATATGTGTGTGTGTGTGTGGAAGGTCAGTTTTTAGATCTTAGCTGTACAGTAAAAGATTTGCTCACATAAGGAATACAAAAATAAAACTAATCCAAGTTAGAAAATATCTTTTAACCTGAGTGTAGGGTAAAGGTTAATCAGGACTTTCCACCCTCCTACCACTGATGACGGAAACCTGTGCACATGCCTGAGTGGGCATGCACAAGTAGATGCACCTGGGCTGATGCACCAGGTGTATAAAACTAGCGTCCCGGAGACGCCGGTGTGGTGTGGTGGTGTGGAGCGGTGGAGTGTGAGGGAAACCATGACTGCAGCGAAGAAACTGCTTGAACCTACGATGAACCTCCTACACAGTCTGGGAAGGTTGCAAGACTTGAGCCTTAATCTTTTTTAGCTAGTCTGTACAAAGATTGCATGAGAAAACAACTGTTGATTTATAAGGTAGCTAATCCTTTATTTCTAAAATTTCCTGTCTTTCTTAGGAACAAATTAAACTAATTAATAAGCACTTTAAGAGCTATGGCAATACCTTAGAAAATTATATATATTTTTGTCTTCTTCCCTTTCCTTTATTCTCTATTTTGAACTTAGAAGTGTGAAATAAAATAGGTATTTTTAAAAATTATTTCAAAGACACTAGTTTTCCAGATGCAATAAGCACCCTCAGAGGTTTTGTCCACAGATGTCTTTGCTCTGATGATAATGGTAAATTTCTTATTTATATTTTGATCCTGCTGAATTGGTATTCCAGGCGGTGAGGCCTGATAACTTGCATTTGACACAATCCAGATAGTTTTTATTAAATCCTACCCTACCTAAGCAATCAACTTTAAGTTGTAATGTGTCTGAAACTGGAATGAATGTTATGGTTGGCAGTCTTAAAATCACTGTCAGCCAGACAAAAATCATGAAATCATTTTCATTGCTTGATGTTAAAAAAATATGCCTCATACAGTCAATAAGCATGTCTCAAGCTTTATTTACCTCATTAATAAGGGAATCTGCAGGTAGATAAAAAGCATGTGAAGAAAGTTGTAGAAGAAATTTAGAAATGACCATTGGTACTTAGCTTTTCATGGAGCAGTAAAAATATGGCAATACTACTCTATTCTCCCAGAGAATGGTTACACCTGTTTATTTCTTTAGGTTAAATAGCCACTAACCTTCAACAGCTGTACCTTCACCATTTACAATTAGTGAAAAACATGCTTTAGTAGTTTACACAGATGAGGGTTGAGAAGCGACTTAGACTTCTCTGTGTTTCTCCAGAGACAGATCCTTAGACAAAGGCTTGGGTGAAAGCAGTTTATTTGGGAGATAATTTCAGAAAAGTAAGAGTAGTGTTGTGAGGGAAGGAGAATAAAAGTGAATTTCCTGCCAGGGGGAATCTATTGGCTTCCCTGAGAAGCATACAGAATGCCTCCCTGAATCCTTCTCTTTCCCTAGAACATCATCATTTTGTTCCTATTCCCCACTGGTTTCAGGTTGCTGGTGGGGGCAGGGGGAATTTATCTCCCAAGCACTTGTGAGCAGACAAGTGGGAGTCTTAGCCTCCCAGAAAAACCGAGATGCCAAGGCAGAAGGTCGACATGCATATAACTAGTGTTTGAGATGGAAGAAGCCAGAATGAGGTGAGTCTGATCTTAAATGGGGAAATGGAACTGTTTGCCAGAACAGAGTGCTCAATGCCATATGTTGTAAGTACATTATTAGAGAAATGTTTTAGGATGGTATTAAAAATCAAACAAATGTCAATTTACATTTTTGCAAACTTCAAGATAAATTATTTTGTACTGTGCATATGTGAAATTGGTCTGGTAACACATATTACTTTCACACTGGAAGAGTTCTTACCAATTATCACTTTTTGGTACTATCTGTGGTGAATTTAACCACCGTTTAAAATAGTCTGGAAGACTTGCAATATCAGTATTAAAACAAATACAAAAGGGTGTGGAACCAGAAATGAGGCAAAAACTGCATCATTAGAAACTATAATTGTGAATTTTCTAGCAAAGTAATAAGCTTTATAGAGCCACAATGATTAATTAAAGCTGTGCCTTATCACACACACACACACATGCACATACACACACTTCAATGACTACAGATGAAATTATCATATCCCTCAGAATAATGAAATAAATTTCATGCAAAGTTGAGAATGGTGTAATCTATTTAGGTGTATTATAAGACTGTGAATGAGGTATTTTATCATAACTAAAACTGGTACTATTTTCACAGTAACACAGAAAGTAAAAGCTCCTACAACCAATGGAGTCTTAGATTTGATGATATACTATAGCATTTATAGAAGCTCATTGCCTTAAATAAATTAAGCTCAAAATATTTACATAAATTTACTTTTTTTTCATTCAGTTTTTTGGCATAATCACTAACTCCACATATTGAAACTGAAGGTATGTTTTGAGATTTCAGAAATATTTTCTTCTACTTGGGAGAAGGTCTGAGCTCTTCAAATTTGAGGAAAGCAGAGTTTTCAATGCCTCCAGATTAAGTGAATTGTATGATATAGTCAGCATCAGAAGTAGAAAAAGTAACTAGGATAAATAGAAGTTATGTCCCCACTCTGCAATTTGGGAGTCTTCTGTTTTTCAGCGTGTCTTCTTTTAATTTCTAGAAAATTCTTCTCTGGGCCTGAAACTGGCCTGGGCAGGCAGTGCCTTCAGGGCTGACTGCCAGTGCCAATGTGGACACAGACCCACTGCATGTGGAGTTCAGAATCAGGATGAGTGTCTGTGGGGTTCTCCTAGGACCCTTTAGTTGGCCCCCTTGTTACCAGATATAGCCCAGTTAGCAGATTGTACACACTGATTGGCTTGGTGAAGAATGAGTGAGTTTTTGCTGCCCAAATGGTGCTGATGTGCTCGATTTGGAGTGACTTAGACTGTTTATATAAACAGGGGTCCTGAAGAGTTTTTGGCTTGGTCACCACACTAGGGACACCCTAAATGTACAGAAAAGATTTATCTTTAAACCAGTCTGGAAAAAGAAGAGGGTTTTTAAATGGAATGCCTATTTAAACTGCTTAAGACTTTTCACAATAAGTGAGTTTTGATGCTAGATAAGCAAAATCTTATCCACTTTTTTCTATAAAGGTTATATGTAAGTCACCTCTAAAATGTTTCTTCGTTTGGTAAGAATGAGTGTTTATGTGTGTTCCTGTGATTCAGGGGGAAGATAGTGATAGAGTAAATTAAGTTACTGGTTCTTTACACACTGTTTTCAAACCTACAGGACATAATTATGCAACATGTAAGTAAGGAATTGGAGAGTGAAAGGCATTTGGAGTAGCTACTGTGGGGAATACCATAGGAAGTAAAATGTGAATAAGGAGATTACGGGGGAAAATAAACCATACATTGTGTACCTGCCATGATTTCAATATATAATCTGATTGACTTTTTGCCAAAATTGGTGGGAAATGACTAAGATTTATCCTTTTGGACAGAGAAGGAAACCAGGACTTTTAAAGAGAGATATAAACAGAGCATGAATATGGATCCAGTTTCAACTACAGTGCTCTTTCCAGAAATCAAAACTGCCCCCCAGGAATGAGAATCCAGTTAATAAACTTTAGAAATAATACAAATTCCTTTCTTAAATTAATTATAAACTGAAATGTAGAAAAACAGTTTCTGGGATGGGAATAGAGTTTGAGTGGATGGATGCTAAACCTGCTGATGTTGCTAGATATTTGAAAGCTCTATTATCTTTAATATATTGATCTTAAAATATTGCAGAGACTTCCAAAGACCACTTTTAAGAACTAAAGTATAAGTGACAATTTTCAAAACATAGAAACTATGTATCTATACATAAATAAAACATGGAATTCCATATTACTATTTCTAATATAAATGAACTTTAACAATTTGACCAGGCACTATTTTACAAGTATATGCTCCTTTGTTTTATAGAGAAATGTTTGAGAAGTTTTCAAGGTCATACCACATTACTCTTTAAGTCAGAATTTTTAATTGCTTTGCCTTTCTTAGCAATCCCATTGCTCCCACTATAGCTCTCTGTGGGAAAAAGGGATCTTTTGGAGGTGTTCAGACACATTTTTTTATCTGCCTTTTCAAAATGAGTTAAGACATTTATAGTAAGCAATACCTTTCCATTTTGAATTCTTGAATACTTTGGGGAAAATAAATCAAGAAAATAATAAATTACTTAGACTAATAATGTGCCTATGCATAGGATTAGCATATATTCAGAAGTTAATATATTTTATCTAGATGATTTACTATCAACCATTGTTAATTAAGCTTCACATGTTTCAAGTGTGCATAATTAAACAATCATTTTGAATAAATTCATTTTTTAAATTTTGCTATATAATATAATGCCCTAAATATGAGCACTTAACTGCCTCAAAAAAATTAGTCACATTTTACAAGGCAATCAGACAAGTTTGATTGTTACTTAAAAACTTTTACTTAGGTTCCCTGATCTAATTTAAATCAAAGCATTCACTTATTGTTTCAGCTACTGAGCATCTAGTATGTACAAAGAACTAGATGAATCAACTCCAGAAGTGCTTTTAATGTAATGGGAGGCAGACACACACACGAGTTGAAATAGTAATGAGGTATTTACTTGGTAGCTTAGTTTGTTCAAGCTGCTATAAAAAAATACCTTAGACTAGTTGGCTTATAAACAACATAAATTTACTTCTCAGAGTTTTGAAGGCTGGGAGGTGCAAGAACACGTTGCCAGCATTTCTGATGTTGATGAAACATCCTTGTTTTCAAATGGCCATTTTCTCTGCTTCCTCTCCAGTCATTTTTATGAGGACTATTTCATTCAAGATGGCCTAACCCATTATTTAATCACTTCCTATAGGTTCCTATAGGTTCATTTTTTAAATTTTGCTATATAATATATTTAAGACCATCATACTTGGCATTATGTTTCAACATAAGACTTTTGAATGTACACAAAAATGCAGACCCTAGCACATAGAGCTAGAGGATCCAACTGCATTGAAGAGGTGTTTTGTGTGGATTATAAAGGTTGAAAAGTCATTGATTCATTTATAACATAAAATTGAGTAGTATCAAAATCATACTCATTTCTATATAAAAATTCCACATTGAATACATTTGAAAAAATACATAAAGATGAACCCAACATACCAATTCTAAATTATGTTTGAATAAGGCTATTTGAATTATTTGTAATTGTGCCTACTTTCCATAATTCTCTAACTAAAGTAATTTTATAATCACACAAATTCAAAGACTTAACCAATAAAACATAAAAGGATTAACTGATAGAAATATTAAGAGAATTTAGTATTAAATTGTTTTTTTATATTTAATTTCTCTCTCAAAGTCAGTGTCAGTAATGAAACTTCTGAACAAAGTTTATATACATAAAACATCTAAAACCCAACTCAGTGTAGCTAAACAGTGAAAGAAATTTATGGTATAATGAAGCTGAAAAAGTGCAATAAAGGAGTTCTAAGCATACATGGTTCAAACACGGCTCCCACTCCATTCGTCTTTGAATCACTTTGCTCTCTGCTTTTCGCCACATGCTGCTTTTTTTCTCCAGCTGTTATCAAGATGGCCATAACAGACCAATCCTCAAGGCACACATGATAATATTCAGAGGTCAAGAGACAAAAAACAAAAAGCTTAATATTCTTTAACAGTAAATCTCAGTCATCTAAATTGTTACACATACTCTTTCAAGGACCAGTCCTGTGTCCAGAGAAATACAATATACTGTTTTGCTTATGTCTGGATTCTCTTAGACTTATTCTCTTACACTTACCAGGCTACACTGGTGTGTGTTGATCTGTTACTCTTAAAGAATATGACTACTGAAATAATGGATAACAGAAAGCATCAAAATGAATAATACACAGATATTCTTACTCATACATTTAACAATTCATCTGTGTCCTATCTTTAGCATTTATATATAGTTCATGGAATGATTTTGTAATTACAAATTTCACGCTACCCTCTTCAGGAGGCAAATTCTATCTTAGTAGATTATGACTGCTTAAATCAATTAGGTGGGTTATTGACTTCTGAGTTAAGTCATTAAAGTCTATATAGCGGGCCTCCCTGGTGGCGCAGTGGGTTAAGCAACACACTATGAAGCAAACCTCAGCTACTACAGCACAAGTTCAATCCCTGCTGCCGGCCGGGGAGGGGACCCACATGGTGCAGCAGACATCTCCTGCTGTGCCCGCTGCTCCCCTCAGCAGTGTATTGATCTGCCTGTTCTGCTCCCTGCTCTGTCTGTGGTGAATCCTCTCACCCCCCACACCTCTGGCCTGTACCCCAGTTCTTGTATGCATAAAAAAAATAAATCTTTAAAGTCTATATAGCTTCTTCGCTACATGAATATTTGCACTGCAGAAACTCACTCTTTGAATCCACCTGCTAGTCCAGTCACCTAGAAATATCTTATGTAAGTTAACAGTCTCATCAGACTCTAGCTTCAGTGCCTACTATAGGAGACAGATGATTGTACCCTCAGTCATTTGAGTCACCCCAACCACTCACCACTTTCTACCTGGGGTCCTGGATTTCATGGAACAGCTGTGAAGTCAGCACAAGACAAACCATCCCAGCTGTGCCTTGAGTTTCTGACCCAAAGAATGCATGAGCATAATAAAATTTTTATGCTAGTAAGTTTGAGATGGTTTGTTACACAGCAATATAGAACCAGAACTGCTTAAATGTCTCTAGTTAATAGGAAATCCATAAACTTGGAAATGGGAAGAAAGACAGTCTGAAAATAAAGAAGTTCCTAGGCAGTTAAACAACAGGAGAATAATGTTGAAATAGCATAATGGCAAGCAAATCCCCTCTGCTATGTGTCTAGAACCCTTAATGACTGCAGTAATAGATGATCTTGCTCTAAAAAAATCTGTTGCCCTTAAAATTCACATCAGGAGGCTGTTTTCAGGATTTGACCTTATAATCCAGAAATGTGGTTTCTTCCCCTTTGATATGTGCCAGAGAAGCCAAGGGGTTTTCTGAAAGAAATTCTAATATTCAGATACCAAATCTTTTGCTAATCAAGATTAGCAAATTTTTCAATTACTTCATAACAAGCATCCTAGTTCTTGCTTTCATTACCTATTTTTAATCTTTTTTGTTTCTTATTTGTAACTTCACCAAGGCAGAAAATGTATATAAATAAGAAAATTAAAATGCATGAATTTTTAATTCCCATTAGTAGGGATGAAGACTTACTAGGGAATTATAAAATTAAAGGTTTGGATATTATTTCCCTCTCTTTGCAAATCTTTCTTATAGTTAGTACCATTTCAGGGAGAGGCTGAGTCTGTGATTAAGTTAAATCTTGGTGGACTTTACTTGAATGACTTGATATTTACCTGTTTCTTTCTTTTAGTATTTGTGTTTCTGCTAATATTTTTTGGGTGATATTTTTAACAACATGGGGAAAAATAGATTATAAAATGATTCTGAGGGATTAAAATGTAAAAAACTATTTTATTGCTATTTTAATTTTTCTTCCATTTTCATATTCTAAATTATGCCATAATATCATACAATAAATAGAAGGTGATTAGAAATGTTTTTATTTAAAATGTAGATGCTTCTAAAGTAATTCATTCTTATACCATTCTTTAGGTTATATTTAAGAAGTGAATGTTTCCTTCTAAACATGAGATGGAAATTTTATGAATGGTTTAGGAATTCTGTTTCAAATACTTAAAAAAAAATCTTCCATGTTTGTTTCTTATAAAGTTGGATTCTGCTACTTCAAAAAAAAATTTACAATTTTTTTTTATTCAATCCTCCTGGTTCTTCTTTAGCATAGTTGCCAATAATTTTACTGAAGAGCTATTAAACTCAGTCCTGCTAAAATTCCAGTCAGTGGCATATTAGCTAAAAATCAAATTTGCCTAGTTGTTTTATTGTAGAAAATTTGAAAGTCTTTTTTCCATATAATTTTTCATGAGGCATTTAAAAATCCCAAATTAATTTTGCAAACATACAAAAGGTATATTATTGAGTACCATTGTGCATAAAATAATTTTAAATTAAAAAATTGTGTTCAGGTGCTAGCTGAGGGAGTCAGGTTGGTGCTATGTGAGCATCCAGGTTCTAAGATCATCACTTTTCCTTCGCTGTGTCAATTGTTAGTTGACATCTCTGATGATCAGTTTCCTGTTGTATAAAATATGGGCTGTTAAATCTGCCACATATGGTTGTGGAGTATTAATGTAATATCTCGCATATTTTAGTTATTTAGTATATTGTTTGTTGCTTAAAATGTGTGAAATACTTTTAAAAGAATTCATGGTCTGGTTGAGTCTGTGGTTCAAGTTCTCAGAATCTCTTTCTGGAATTAATTTTTCTAACAAATAATTAGCATTATTTCCATTGAAGCAAACAGCAACAATACTCTAAGTTATTTAATGAAATTTTACATCTGTTATTATTTATAGTCACTAATCAAAACTTTTAAGGTCTTTAGAAAGAAAAAAAATCAATTTCTCTTCACTTCAAAATGCTACATACAGGGATAATAGATTCCTCATAGTTTTAATATGAAGTCTGGAGCATTGTAGATCTTAAAACAATAGTTAGGACCAGGTGTTTTGTGGCAAATTTTAGTGTTATCTCTATGGCCTTCAGCGAAGAAAAATGAGCCTGGGAAAACATTACACTTTAGGGGGTCTCCCTAAATTACTGAATAATTCAATAAACATTAGGTCGTGCATAGAAGGAACAATGGAGGAGAAAGATGAAAGGAAAAACCAAATGCATGTGTGTGAATAATTTGTGAAACTGAAGGGCAACGGGTGAAATAGAAGGTGATCAAAGGCTAAAAAATCCCAGTAGTAAATGAAAGAACAAGAAACCAAATGTTAATCATTACACTCATAACTGGTAAGCAATCCATGTTGCCAACCCAGTACTCTGCCAAAATCAGCCATTTTTCTTTCAGAAAGCCTGTCTAGTCCTGTCTATTCCATGGAAGACAGTGCCAAATAGGCTCATTTCCAGAGACCAAAATGAAAGAGAAAAATACTTTATTTACCTTTGCTCTCAAAATATGTAGAATGAAACCATTCAAACCAGATTAAGAGGAACTATTTGAAATGAATAAATCCATGTGGTTCTACATATGTTTTTTTTCATATTCAACATTGTAATATGGAGACCTATTATAACTGTTCCATTAACCCCCTCTATTCCTTGCCTGCTCTTCTTTTTCTTGGCTGCTTCCTTCAGGTACATTTAGGATTGATTTGGGGATTTTCCATCTTTTTCAGGATGTGAATAATTTTTATTGTATGCTGAATATAGAAAGAATAAGATACATTCACATTCCCTAAGATTATAGCCATCCATCTCACAAAATCCCTTTTGCAAATTATATTTTAGATTCTTTACCTTAGCATCAGAGAAAATTATCTTGATTTGTATGTTTCAACATGTCTAAACATTCCATGACTGGTCTTGTTTAGTCCCATAGTGAATTATATACCTGAGGGTCAAATCAACCGGATGGCAGACACTTAATCCTATGTGTTTTTAATCTCAAATCAAATTTCTGTTCTCTGAACAATTAACCAATGAATCACAACTAAAACAATTTCTCAAAAGTTGTGTTTGTACCAAACCAGAATGATTATAGTTAACTATATATATGTGAGCAAGAGATTAAGCAGGTAATTTTCTACATTAGTGTTTATCCTTATAAAATCTAACTTTGAACCTTTTGTTGACCTACCACTTCATTTGCTTCAGGGATTGCTTAGCATAATATTTTTTTTTTACTCTAATTTGGATTTGTTACCTGAGGCAGAAAACACATAGGAAGAGAAGGTTTGTAGTTACTTCTTTGAAGAGCATAACATCAAGCATTTATTTCTCTTGTCCTAAGAAATAGCTGGCCCTAAGGACTCTAACCTGGAGGAGAGATGGGAGAGGGAGTGTTTCATTGGGATAGTGCTCTTTGATTTTTTTTTTTCGTGAAATAGCTATTTTTATTATTTTTTTTTAATTGAAGTAACGTTGGTTTAAAACATTGTCTTTAGAAGTACAGCGTTTCTGCCTTCAGGGATTGTTACCACACAGTATAAGACATGAAAGTTTTACTGTCCAAATACACTCTGAGGTGAGAAACAGAATGTTCTTCAACAGCTATCATGTTTGGATACTGGAAAAGAAGTGGGAATAAATGATTAAAGCAGGAAAGAAATGGTCTGATGTGATATGGAATTTTGTTATTTGGGCAACATGGGGGGACGGAAGCTAAGTGTAGAACTTTCTCCAGTCAAATAATGGTATTAAGTTGTTCATGCAAAAGAGAGTGGAACTTTTCCCAGGAACAGAAGGACCCAATGTCTCACCCACAGACACTGGTGGGACGGTGCTTTCTGAAGAGGTTAGTTAGTGTAGCTTTTTATTGTCTTGACATCAGTCTCAGTTGTCCTACTCTGTATACCTCCTTCAATACTGTGTTGGCTATTTTGCATCTTTTGACTTCCCATAGAAATTTAGAACCAGTTTGTTGATATCCACAGAACAGTTGCTGGGATTCTGACTGGGATTGCTTTGAATCTATATATCAAGTTGGGGAAAACTGACTTGACAGCATTGAATTTTCCTATCCATGAACTAGGAATATTTCTTCAGTAATTTCTTGGATTTCATTCACTAATTTTATATTTTTCCTCATTAGAATTTTGTAGTCTTTAGACTTATACTCAAATATTTTTGTGTGCCAATACAAATGGTATTGTGCTTTCTTTTCAAATTCTACTTCTGTATTATTGATATATAGAAACAGGATTGACTTTTGTATGTCAGCCTTGTAGCCTACAATCTTGATATAATTGCTTGTTAGTGCCAGGACTTCTTTTATTCTTTCAGATTTCCTATACAGATGAGCATGTACTCTCCAAATAAGAATAGTTTTTTTCTTCTTTTCTAATACATGTAACTTTTATTTATTTTTTATTGCCTAATTGAATTGCTATGGCTTCTAGTAGGATGTTGAACTAGAGTGGTGAGAGGACATTTTCTTGCCTTGTAGCTGACCTTAGTGGGAAACTTCCTTGCCAATAAGTATGATGTTAACTATAGTTTCTTTGCAGCTCTTCTTTAAATTTATAGAAGTTGCTTTCTAGTTCTAGCAGTTTACCAAGAATTTTTATCATGAATAAGTGTTGGATTTTGTCAAGTGCTTTCTCTAAACCTTTTGGATTTAGAAATCCAAAAGTCACGTGGTTTTTATTTTTTGGTCAGTTGTCATGGATTATATTAATTGATTGCTGAATGTTGAATTAGTGGATATCTCTCAGTTTTTTCTAAATTTGGAAAATGGAGATAATAGTATCTATTTTAAACACTAATGGAGGATTAAATAAATTAATATATTTAAAGTCCATTTGAGAAGGACAAACATTTTTTTTTTCTGCTACCTATCTAAGTTCTTAGTTGGGTCTATTGCAGCAAGAGAGATTACCAACAGAAAAATGTACCAACTTACTTAAGATATATTTTACTTCACATAGGAAACTTCATAAGGACATGAAATCTATTAGGAGTCAAAAACAGACTCCATCTTGTCTCTAACTGCCATGATGAGACTTTTAAATAAAAATAAGCAGGCTGACTCAACTTTCTTCAGGAGACTGTAAAAGAACATTCACTCACTGATTTCTCCTTACTGATGATTATGAAATAAATTCAACACCCTGTTATTTCCTATCAACAAGAAACAGGAAGGTCATCCTTGGTGACTGTTATAAAAAGACCCCACATTGCAACATTCTGTATGAAGATCCCTGTTAACCAATGCGAACTTTCCAACAAATGACCTAAACTTAGTTAGACCACTCTCCTGCTTACTCCTATTAATCCTCTAAGACCTTTATCATCTTGGAACACCCCCTTGGTTGTAAACCTAGGTAATTTCCCTATTCTTGAACAAATGCTTCCTTAATTATATTAGTTGATTAGTTCCAAGTTGACATGGAAATTAAAACCTGAAGAAGTGGTTTCTGCTGATATTATGCTGGAGCTGATGAAAGATGTAAAGGTAGGAACAAATATAATAGAAAAAAATTATCAGCTGAATATAGTAAACTAGGGGGCACTTAGCAAGACATGTTTGTTCACATTCTTCTCAGCATCCCAGTGATGTCCTTAAGTCTTTCAAGATAAGGATGTTCCTTTTCTCCTGGTATTAGTAAAGCACCTATTCCATAAATTCCTGTAGCCTAATTCAGGAGAAGGTCAGAAAACCCTTCTTGCATTTGTAATATTCAATTCCTCAGCTTAGAACATTCAACATTCTGAAGGGTTTAAGAACATGCCATACCAAAATATGCCACTTTGGTTTGTGGACTATGTTTTTTTAAAGATTTTATTATTAATTTTTGCATAGAAGGTCAGGGTGGGGGGGGCAGACCAAAGGTATCGGAAGTGATAGGATTCACTAGAGACAGAGTGGGAAGCAGAACAGATGGATCTATTGAAACTCACTATTTAAGGGGAGTAGTAGGCGAAACAAGAGAGGTCTTCAGTGACATGTGGGTCACCTCCCTGGCCGGGGATCAAACTCAAGCAGCCGCAATGGTAGTGCTGAGACTTAACCCCCAGGTCACCAGGGAGACCTGGCTTGTGGACTACTTTGAGTTAAAAGCAATCAAGACCCAACAAGCTCAGAAAAAAACCATTTACCTATTCTTAATTCTTCAAAAATTACCTATTTACCTATTCTTATTCTTCAAAATGTAAGCATAAATGTCCCCATTTGTGGGTAAAATCAAGATTTATAAAGAAAATTTACATTTGAATGTGTTTCTCTATCAGGAGAGCTATCTGACATATTTTTCCATCTGAGAGTCTTATCTGTATAGCAAAACAATAAATTTCCTTTTCTCATCTTCCTATGGTTTGCATCACCTGTAATTTTCAAATTCCTTCCATTTCTTTACCTCGGAATTTTCATCTGGCTGACTTTTTAGTCTTACGTTTTTGTGAAGCTTACATACATAATACACACACACACACACATATAATTATTTTCCTCCTGTTAATTTTATATCAAATTAATTCTTACAACAGTCACAGGGCCTATAAGAATATAAAGAAAAAAAATTTCTTCCTTGCTCTTCCAAGGTGCCATATTTTAAGGTAGGGTATCCTGAAACTTGCAGTGTTTAGTAAAGGCAGTAAAACATCAAAATACCAGTGACATTTTTCAGCTCTAATGGCAGATTCACACTAATATTCCCCTAAGTGATAGAACTATACCTCAGAATAGTTTTGCTAACCTAGCATGGGGAATAGTTGGTGAATGCTTTGGCCTGTTATTCTTTTCTATTAAGAAAATTGTATGACAATTACAATTGATAGTAGCTTGGGAGAGACTTATAAAAGCTGGAGACTTAGTTTTATGAGTTAAATATCAACATGGCATTAATTTCCACTAAAGACGGTTCTGACTAGGGTCACTCAGCCCTGGGTAATGCTTGAGGTATTTCTTTCAATTCTTTTACTTTTTCTTTATTGACTGTTGGTAGAGACCTTTTCTTTAGAACTGCTAAGGAATTTGATTGGACTGCTTAAGGCTGAAGCCATTTTGCTGCTTTGGTTACTTTGAATGTATATGCTCAGGTGCTTTGAATCACATGTAAAGTGTAATTCTTCCAGGGAAATCTTATTTCCTACCACTTGTGCATATTCCTAGGCACTCTGTAAAATACAAATGTTAAACTATTGTTAATTTAATTATATTGACTCATACCTCAATTACTCTTCATCTAACCAATTTATAAGCTTTCTGCAAAATAAAGCTTATATTTCTCAGTTTTGTATTTAAGTGTCTTCAACTATGGTCCAGTTCTAGTAAATTATATCCTCCACTCCTTCATAACAAGAAACCTAAGAACCATGAACACGCAATAATGTCTTATTACTAAAATTGCCTTCCCTTCAACAATTATCTTGTTTTTTCCTCACTGCTATTAGCCATTTAATCCTCCTTTGTAGAACTCTTAGCAACTAATTTTTTTTTAAAGATTTATTTATTTATGCACACAAGAGCTGGGGTATAGGCCAGAGACCAGGGAGGTGAGAGGAGTCACCAGAGACAGAGTGGGAGCAGAATAGGCAGATTGACTGAAATACTCTGCTGAGGAGAGCAGTGGGTGAGGCAGGAGAGGTCTGCCATGCCATGTGGGTCCCCTTCCTGGCCAGCAGCAGGGATCAAACATGAGCTGCAGTGTTTACAGTTTGCTTCATCAAGTGCGTTGCTTAACCCACTGCGCCACCAGGGAGGGCCTTAGCCACTAATTTTATGCCAATCATTTTCAATGCTTATTCACTTATTTTTCTGTATCATTATGTTAATATAGAATTTTACTTACCCACATCACAAAAAAAAAAAAAAAAAAAACCAAAAAACCACACACAAAACAACAAATAGGCTTAATGTTGGTTTCTGATTTTTATTTTATTTTTAGCGTTTATTTTCATTTATTTATGCATACAAGAACTGGGTTGTAGGCCAGAGGTAAAGGGTGTGAGAGGATTCACCAAAAACAGAATGAGGGAATAGAACTGAAATGCACTCTGAGGGGAGCAGATGACAAGACAGGAGAGGACTGCTGTGACGTGTGGGTCAGCTCCCTAGCCAGGGCTAGAACTCATGTTGCAACTCAGATCGGTGAGAGATTGATAGTGCTGAGATTTTTAACCCCTACACCACTCAGGAGGACCTAACTGTTGATTTCTGCTCAATTTCCTGTAGAACTGAGTATAAAAGAGCAATATGTTAGTTTCTCAATAAATACTTACCAGTGATTAATTTGTCCAAAGGTAGTAATATGGTCTAAATAAAAAAAAAAACAAAAAAAACCCAACCTCTCACCACTACCATTTGGGGAACATTTAAGACATTTAAAATACATTTTCTATATTAAAATAATTTATTGATTTGATAAACAACATAAGATTTTATATATATGTAGAGAGAATATACATATATTTTTTTAAAAGCTGGGGTTTAAAAAGATAGCTTGGTTGTTTGATTTGTACAAATTTTCAAAACAAGTGGTAAGGTGACTTGTTAAAAATATTGCTTTTCAGTTCTGATTCATTCTGGCCTAAAAAGCTTTAGGGAGCAACAAAATCAAGTCAATTTTTAGAGGATTCCACTATAGAGAGGTAGAAGCACTGAGGAGTTCATTTAGAATCTGGGGGCCTCTGAGTCAGGCCAGCTTCTAGGAAGGTCAGGTTAACTGGAGCATAGAGACCTGGAAAGGAGCATTTTAAATGTTTCCCAAGTGATTCTAAAAGTAAACAGGATTTAAAATCACTCTCGAGAAAAGAAGGGGGAAGTAAAATGTGTTTAGCTTGGGCATGGTGGCTTACGATCCAGTGTCCTGTCACAACTAACACCAGCGGCTGGACCTCTCAGCACTCACACGTGCTATCTACCCTGTTGTCTCGGGAGAAGCCTCTGCCTCTTTCTAACAGAGCTTTGGAGCTCCACTACTTCGATATAGAAAAACTCATCACAGATGCATTCATTTTAGTAAGAGATGATAAACATGGGGCTCAGTGCTGAGGTGACAGATTGGGGGTTCATATTTACATCAGGAAATCCAATTTGAAGGGGAATTTTGGTCCACCAATTTTATTTTGAGCAAAGATATGTATTTGCATGACTAAGAAAAAGTACCCTGAATTCATGTGTGTAATATTGAGAATATTTTTTAAGTGAAAAGTCATAATTTGAAAGGAGAAAATTATAATGAACTTGACAAAATCCACTATGATCTCCTGAAGCAGTCACTCCATTTATAGGTTTTACTTTTGGGATTCCAGTATGTTTTACCTTTGGTTTTTTCTAAGTATTACCTATATGTTTTATTTACTTTCTACTTACATTCAAACAATGTTCTACACATGTACTTATATTCATGTGTATGCTTTTATTTTTAAAGGAAACCAGCTTTTAGAAAGTATCAAAAAATATGTTGTTTCCTCTGGGAAAGCTACTTAGTCTAAAGTCACAAATAATCCAAAAAAAGTAATTAATTGAAGAATAATATTATAAAATAGAATATAAATAAAATTAAGAGCTTTAAAGAGGTATCTTTGAGGTATATATTTTAAAAATGTTTGTGTGTGTGTGCACAAATAATCCAAAAAAGTAACTAATTGAAGAATAATATTATAAAATAGAAAATAAAATTAAGAGCTTTAAAGAGGTATCTTTGAGGCATATATTTTAAAAAATATGTGTTTGTGTGTGTGTGTGTGTTTTGGTATAATAATGAAAGGTTTCTGGATTATTTCAAAGACTTGTGACTTTTTTTTTGTTCTGATTATCTTTATCTGTTCTAGCCTAGTTTAAATAATACTAATGGAAGAATAAGATTATTGTCACATCTGTAGAAAGACTAAGTGATCATGCAAAGATTTATACACTTAGAACCAGGTTTCTTATGTGCTACCTTATGATTGGCAGTTTATGAAATCTATACACATTGGATGAGGAAAACACGATGTCATAAAATGAATGTGAATAGATAATTACACCTTTAGTCACATAACAAACTATGGAACTGACTAATGCCTACCTTTCCCAAGCCTCCCCAAAATATGAGGGGAGAGAAGAGAAGGAATGTTCCTTTATTTTGGAGGGGACATATATACACATAAAGCTTCAGAAAAGTCTTCCAGAAAAGATTAGTTGGATGTAAGGATTAGCAGTTGATAGAAGAAAGATATCCAGATTAAATAAACTGAAATGACTTAGTAAAAGCCATAGCAATAGGACTAGTGAACAGAAAATAAATTAGTTTGGACAAAAAGGACATTTTACAGAGTATAATGAGAATTTAACTTGTTAAGATTGAGGTGGGAATTGTTGCCTGACTGAAGACTCTGAAGCCAGAATTTAATATAATAGACAAGACAATGGAAATGATTGTATTTTCATGTTAAAACAAAGGCCAATTATTATAGTGCAGGAAGTTTACTAGATATATACAAAACCCATTTCTATCACCAAACCACATCTCTAGTCTTATTTGCAATTCAGTGTGGTTGAAAGAACAAGTTTGGATCAGTTGAAAGAAAGCAGATGTGATATGTAGTTCTTCTGTTAGGGGGAAAGACCCTCCTGAATGGATTATACAAATAGGTTATGGATTTTGACTCCCATTTCAGACTTACAAGATTCAAGGACTATAAATTTTATAAGGTCATTACTGAAGAGCGGATCACTGGGACCTGAGGGGGTGGAGTTGAGCAGCCAGGCTGAATATAAAAGCAGACACATGGGCCTTGGGGGCTCTCTCTTTTGGGAGTCAGCTCTCAGCGCACCGTTGGGTTCCAGCTCCAAGGAACTGGTAGGATATTTACAGATTTGTATCCCTCTCTTCCCCCTGTGTTATTCACTACGCTATTTCTCCTTCCCTTGTAAATAAAACCCTTTATTAACCTTTGTTGTGTGTGCCTGCAGTTGGGGCATTATAAGTGCAGTTCGAGCGCGGGTGAGGACCCAATCAGGTAAACCCATTTTATATTAGGGTTGCCCTGTAACACTTCCATGCCTAGCCTACAAATCCTCCCATGTGAGAGCTGCCATGTTCTTATCTCGTCTTTTGTATAGTGGTACTTAGAATAACATTGGAAGTGAAGTGTTGTAGATGATCCAACATTTGAAGGCTAATCCCTGAATGACTGAATGACCATTCCTCCTGCCTTCCATTTCAAGGAATAAAGGACTATATATGAACAAAAATTACATTAATGTGTTTAACCACAGAAATTGTAGGTTTATAGAAGTGACCCATCTAGATAATACACACAAATAGAATGCATTATATGTTCACTTGTTTTCATAAAGGGAATATTTAAGTGCATAATACACTTGAAGATAAACTGAAAGGAAAAAAGTAGAATTTTTAATTATTTTTATTTCATAGGCAAGTCCCCTATAAAGGCATCTACAAATTCTCTCATCCTTGCCAATGTACCTACTTACATGTTAAGATATGATAGATTTTGATATGAAATATATGGATTGACTATTTTTCAGTTTTCTACCTGAAGAGGTATAAATAACTATCAGTTGTTTTCCAGTTGAGAAGCTGAGTTCCCATGATAGAATAGTGGCATGGAATTTAACAAAAAAGATAAGGGTACCAAAGAACTTGAAGATAAAAATGAATGAGGAATCATGTGGTAGTTATATAGACAGAGGCAAGTTGAAGAGGGAAAGAAACCAGAATGGTATGCTGCTAACCCAAAATGAAATGTCAGAAATGAAGTTGGGCCTAATATGAAATTAAAGGGTTCAGCAGAGGTCTTAGGGGCCTGAGAACCACCAAGCAGAAAAACTTGAAGTCCGTGGGTACCAGTGATTGTTTCTTTAGATTGATGCTTCTCAAACTTCTTTCCACTATGGCATTCATTGAAAATTATAGTATCTAAGTGGCACAATTTGATGGATGTGATATGGCATATGTTTATTTCTGGTAAGAATTAAGAGACTACAGAATAATGGTTCAAGTGCTTGTGACAATACTTCCGAACTTTAAATTTTTATAGGATAGTTGTGTCCAGGCAGTGGCTGCTCAGATAATCACTGTATGTCCTAGTAATCTCTATAGTTAAGTGTGTGGTCATGTGAGTTTAGTTCTCCCAATGGAATGTGAGCAAATAATATATGGCACCTTGGGATGAAGATGTTTAAAATATAGGTGGCAGAACTTAAGACCAAGAGCTAATTATCTCATGGAAAATATCTGCTGACCAGAAACATAAGCATTTGACAATACCTAAGCAAGAAATAAATTAGTACATATTTTGCCTATATATCCTAAAATATAAAATATATACTTTATGCATATAACTTATTAGTGGGTGTTGGAGTTTGTTCAAGCTTCTAACTATATCTTAACTAAAATACATTTCAAGGACTTAAAAAGATCAGTGTTTTATCTCACCTATAATGTGATAATAGAAAATGGTATGTACCAGTTAGAAAACACTGCTTTATATAACCCAGGTAATTCATTAAATAAATAAATGCAATTAAAACATGGGAAAGGCAGAATTCCTTTATCACTAAGTGCTTCTAATTCATTAAGGGACCATATTTCAAGGAAGAGAATTAACATATATTGAATTTCTTTTATTAAATCCTGTTTCTTATTATTAGCACAATAATGAGATTCTCTTCACACTTTTCACGTAAGAATTTAGGCCAAGTTTTCTGTTATGTCTATCCTTTACTCCCATGTTTTGCTTTGTCTTTCTCTACCTATACATCATTCTGAAGGGTTGTTTTTGGCTCAATTTATGTCAAGTACTTGAATAAAATCTACCAGAAAATGCAATCTGACTTGATCGTGATGGTGATGCTGATTGTAATAATAAATAGTAGATCCATTTAAACTAGTACTCCAAATTTAGTCATGCTTTGATTTCTTGATGCAAAACTTCAAAAATGTTACTATTTTCCAGTTCTGCTTTCTCTAATTTAGTCTAATTCTAAGTTTCCTTACAGTAGACCTGTCAGCTTTGATTTCATATCATTTTAATTTGCACTTCATCAAAGAAGAGTCCACCCCACATATTGCTCACACAAAGCCCTAATATTAGGTTTTATTGATCTCATTTCTCCAATTTATGTCCAATGTCAATCTCTGAAACTGTTGCCTGGAATATATAAGAAAATAATATAAAAGAAGAAATCTAAATGTTCTCTTATTACCCCTTTCATAGAAATAGCCATACTCTGAGTTTCTCATATTTGTAATAAAAATTTCCATCTCTGTCTTGTTTCATCTTGTTCTTTCTCTCATAATCCCTTTTCCTGAGCACTTGATATTTTTCTGCTTAAGAATTCTTACCCTGTATTTTCAAATTTCATTTGATCCAAAGGTGCACATTACATCTTTTCCTTCAGTTTGTTCAAATAGTACTTTCCTGCAATGGCAAAATACATTACCAAATACTAGCTTTGCACTCTACAATCCCCCAAAGGGACACTTTTGAAAATAAGTTTAATCATACTTAATGTACAGGGAACAACTCAAAATACTCACACACAGCCTTCAAGAGCAAATATTACAGAGAAATACAGAATTGGCAATTGTGAAATATTCTTTTGGAAAAGAATGTATTATTTTCTAGACAAAAAGGGATATGGAAAAGAGGATTTTTAAAAGTATAAGACTGAGGATCAAACTCTGTCCCACTGTGAATTAGTGCCTCTTTGCCTACAATGTGGTGACCTTGAAATGTCCATTCTTCCTTTTTGAGTTTTTTCAACAGTATAATGTAGGAAGTATTATACTTGCTGCCCAGGCCGATGTTGGTGGTCTCATATGATAGATTATTTGTAGAGTCTTCTAAAGTGCTATGTAAATCATAAGTAGTACTGTATAATGTTTAGATCATCCAAGTACAGATAATATATGAACTTAACTAGCTTTTCCCTAATCATTCAAACAGTTCCTTTGAAGTGGATGACTTGCCAGGATGTAGTTTGAGTCATGGGAACAAAAAGGTGAGTAAGTCTCATCTTTAGCTTCAAAAGCTCTTAGCTTAGTAGTAGAAATGGTCATGAAAATAAATTTTGATAACACACTATGATTCATGAAATAATAGATACATTCACAGGGTGTTATGGAAAAGAACATTTTTTTTCTCAAGGTACAGAATGAGTATCACCAGTAACTGGATATTATAATATTTGAAATAAGTTTAATGGTTACTTTTGCAGGAATGATATATAATTTACTCTAACAAGCTAACAAAGAAAAGTGGTTCACTTGATTGTTGAGATAGGACTGGAGTTTGGAAAATATTTTTGGCATTTGTATGCAGGACAGAGTCTAAAGGTGAAAGGCCAAACTAGGCAGTATTAACGTTTCTAGGTGACTTATATCTTTCCTAAACTCGTGGTTAATGGACAAAACTGCCCAAGAAAGAACATGATACTTGGAGAGGATAACAAAAGGTTTTTCTTTTTGTTTTAAGTTAACATCTGTTACGCAGAGCTCTGGAGGGTGTTGGTGGTGATACAGGATTTAACCAAAGACTGAAAAGGAAAGTGAGATGGAAGCTTTTATTACTCAAGTCCCCAGTAAGAGGCACAGGCTGGTGCAGAGAGATTGACACTGGGCTCAAGTAGAGACAACAGGGCTTTTCTTGGGCAATGAGTAGAATAAAAGTGTGCTTTGGAGTCCTGGGCTCAACCCAGGTTGGTCAATTGAAACCCAGAAGAGTATGGTTTTGGTGATCTTTGTGGTGGCTACACAAAGGGAAGGACCAGGGAGGCGGGAGAGTATCACAAAAGTGTTTGGGAGTCACGTCAGGAATTTACATTTACTTGGGCCCCTGAGGCAACCCTCATGAGGAGTGTGGGTATGTGGGAGGGCCAGTAGCAGTTCAAGGCCATACAAAATGATTGCTGAATCAGAAATGAAAAACTAGACTCATTCATGGGAACATGGATGGATCTGGAAGGGATTATGCTTAGCGAAATAAGTCAGAAGGCAAAAGAAAAATACCAGATGGTTCCTCCCTTAGGAGGAACATAAGGGAACCAAAGGAGGATCAAGGAA
>JAGFMF010011629.1:1597244-1672721 GCA_019455555.1 Galemys pyrenaicus
TGATGGTGCACTGGTGAGATGGTGATGGGGAATACATGGGGATTACAATTAATGGCAAGTATATGTAAATTTTAAAATATTTTAATAAAAAAAAATGATTGCTGACACAGCAATTTGTGGCGTAGTTTACCTAAACTCTCAAAAGAAGGTGTAAAACTAAAGGATGATATAGCTGATGATCCTCTGGTTGATGAAGGGAGAAATGTGGAAGAAAGGTCTCTCGCTTGTTATTTGGAAGGAGACAATGGACTAGATATTGAACATCTTGGATCCTTATGAAACTAGAGCTTGAGTAAAATAATTTAAAACAAAACAAGGGGCCTCCCTGGTGGCACAAGGGGTTGAGTCACCGCACTCTGAAGCATCCGCAGCACAACAGTGCAAGTTTGATCCCCGGCTGGGGTGTGGGACGGTGGGACACCACATGGCACAGCAGACCTTTCCTGTTTCACCCGCTGCTCCCCTCAGCAGTGTATTTCAGTAGATCTGCCTGTTCTGCTCCTCACTGTGTCTCTGGCAACTTTCCCCTCATCCCCTCCCCAATCCCGCACCTCTGGACTATACCCCAGTTCTTGTATGCATAAATAAATAAATCATAAAAAAAGCAAAATACATCTTCTTCTCCAAAACATGTCTGAAATAAAAGAAGTCTCAAGGGCAGCAAAGACAGCCTCCATGCTCCCATTGTGCTTGAGCCTTTATGCTTCAGGTCACTCTCACTTTAAAACTTCTAGAGTTGCTACAGAAATGGGGTATGTTTTTTTTTTCTTTCAATAAATGAGTGTTCAACAGTGAGGGGGGGTATTATCAGATAAAGAGCCAGTGAGGAAAAAAGTAAAAAACAGGCATCTAACATAAAATATAGGGGAGTATTTTCTCATAACTTTCAAGTTAATCTATTAAAGTATGAAGGGTTTGTTTTGTTTTATCTGCATGATTTTAGCATAATGCCTCATCTAACATAACTTCTTTCTTATTTTTAATATTTATAAACCTAGAGATTGCTGTAAGTGACAAAGGCTAATGGTTTAGCTGGAAGATGACTCTGGGTATCATAGACTTCTTTTGCTTTTTGAATAAATAATAAAATTTGTATATGATTTTACTATTTCTCTCAAAGTTGTGTCATTTTTAAAATGTTGGTATATCAGTAAAACAAGACCCTTACTAAATATATTTATTTTCTGTGTATTAAGTGTAACAATCTAGGAGATAAAGCCCAGCAAAAAATAAAAAATGTGGGGGCTATCTCTTAAGCATATCATGACTATTCTCTAGCAGTGACTGGCCAGAACTTTTAGTCCACAAAAGCCACAGACCAATCGAGTAGCCCACCTGAGTGTTACAAAGGTTGTGATGAAGTTGTGAACATCCTGTGACGTTCTCCTGCCTTACCTTCAGATGTTATATCAGTGAGATAATTTACAGAATTATCTTGTAACCATTGGCTAGTTATTTTATAATAAGTTATTTTGTGTTGGACCTTTCTGCAGCTTTCTGTTTTAAGAAATACCACACTATGCCATTATCCTTTTTTGTTCTGTCATTGTCACCTTTATGGGTCCATTCTGCCTTTCTTACTTACTAGACTTCCAACTCCATGCCACAAATCACAAACACTAATTTCCCCCTTGTCCTTGATTAATCGTCCGCTTTATTATTCAGGCATTCCATCAACATTAATCATTAAGAATTCCTTAACAATTCCCTCCTTGCGTTTAATCTGCTTATTAAATGTGTTTACAATTATTCTTCTACTTTCATCATACTACTGACTTACTGCATTTGGCTTTACTGATTTATGGTTTTTTCCTAAAGGGCTTCTCCCCTCCCAAGCTCTGTTGAATTAAATGCTTTCAGATATAATCAACCTGTTCGTACATTGGCCTTTATTGAATAACTCCACCATTAGGATGGAGTTACTGAAAATGTGTACCGAAAATCACATTCCTGATACTTTCTGAATGCTTTGTTGATGTATTACACATACTGAAGTTTCAATTACTTATTATAAAATAGAAACGATATATACTAGAGCAGGCTTCAAACCACTAGAACATATATAAATGGCTGAGGCTAATTACAGATTTTCTAGCCAAGCATTTAGAAGGCTGAGATTTTATTTGGGATCTAGTATTGTCTCTATGATTTGTCAAATTTTAAAAAGATATTTTATCATACATGAGTTTCAGTAATAATGATGATGACAATATTAATAAAATCAATTATGGTTCTTTCTTATGTTGACACAGAATTAGAAAATGAACAAGTATATTAACAGGAAGTAAAAATAACCTAGTACACCAGTGATAAAGGTATAATAATGATAAAATTCACAGAAATCTTCAAAGGTGCTGCATATGAATTGTAATTTCGTAAGTATATTATGGGGTATTCTTAGAATTTGTTAAAAATGGCATAGATAACATCCTGATGGAGTCATTCAGGTAATTGTTAAAAAATAAGGTATTGTAGTAATAGAATCTTAAACGAGCAGTCAGGAGAATAGAATCAGCATAATCTTGCCAACTTAATAGCTGTGATTTTTAAGCATGTCCGTTAATCTTTACCTGAGTGTCCCTTTTTTCATAAATAAAAATTAATAAAATAGCAAGGACATGACAGGGAGTATTTCTACATAAGTGGCTGCTTGTGATATTGAACCATCATTTTGGGAGAGGACACATTTTTCTTGACTTTGGATACCGGTGGTCAATTTAGCTCTCATCAAATGTGTTTTTATTTTCGGTTCAATGAAAGGAGTGAGAATCTCTATACAATCACACACAAAACGTGTCATATTTCCTAAATGATATAGGTACCTGCGTGTACTTTTGTGAGATCCATCATGCTTACAACAGCTTTATCTTACCACTGCCCAGGAGGTTGGGGCGTGGGTGAGCATTTCCTCTTCCCTTAACAAAGTGCCTTTTATCATTTGACATATATTATTCATTCTATAGTTTTTGCTCATTCTTTTTGACCCTTGGTTCTCCTATTATTTCAATCCACAAATCACATATCTTAATTCTATTTTTTTCTGCCATTTTTTTTTTCTTTTGGTGAAACTATTATATGACAAATTGACTTCTCTCCCTTCATGATCAGAACAGGATGCTCAAAGGAAAAATACCAATAGGGAAGATTTTCTACTGTTTCTCTCTTCACCAATTTAGAAATTAGTGAAGCTTTTTGCTGCCCTCTTCCAATTATATCTCTTTTGCTGTCTCTGTGATGGTGGGAGCAACATTATTGGAAGGAAAATTTTCGTTTTAAAATGTCTCATAGGATACTGTTTCCTTCAAATTAGAAGGGAAACATACTGTCATAACTGATAGCTTAATTTTCAAAGTGACAAACCAGAAAGAATGGAGTTCATGGCAGTTTTGAGACACCGCACAAGAAGTGTTCTAGTTATCTTTCCAGGCAATTAAGATGGTTTCCTTTGTAGTTGTCATGTACTCTTATGGCTGGTTTTAGCACTTGATATGAGACAGAGGTAGAAAACAGCATTCTCTTTTCTCTCAAGGAAGCTTGTGTAGAGACAGAGCCTGTGTCACCCAGTCTCTCAGGGAATGTGTGAATGGGACACCCTTGGACTCCTTCACTTGAGCTTGCAGAATGAGTGAGGAATTAGCCGTTCAGTTATTAATACTGAAATGCAGGGTTTGGATATTCCTGATATGTCCTCTAGATTGTGATGATGAATAAAAGCTGAGAGCATCTTCCTCAGGATTCTTTCTTATCTGTAAACTTATGAGGATGGATTGGACTAGATGATCACCAATGCTGTGGTTAATTCCTGAGTCCCTGATCAATAACATAGACTGTTTTTTCTTTGAAAAATTGAATAACCAATATATAAAATAGTGGAATCATTTGAGGTTTTTTTTTTTAACCAATTCAGTCATGAACAGAGTTTTCTAATTTCCTCTTGCTCTGAAATATCCTGGGGCTTCTACTTGTTGAGAGTACTCTATCTGAAAAATGAGCTGCTTCGGTTTGGTTTGATTTGATTTGCTATCAAGCAGCTCTAAGCTGCATTTCTGTCTGTATGGCACAGAGGCATGTTTTCTAAAGAAAAGAAAGAGTAAAATATTACATCTGGTGTACAACAAAATGAAACCATCTGAAATTCAATTTTGACTTAAAAATATCAAAATTAACTTGAAAAAATTCAGAACAAAAAATAATGCAAGTACAGATATGGTTTTTTAGATGAGTTTCAGAAAAATCACAGAAAGAATATAAATCTACTTGGAAGTTTGTCATTTCATTTATTTTTTTAAATTAAGGTATCAGTTTATCACACCACATCCATCACCAAGGCTTCAGAGTTCTCTACTATGGGCTTTTGTGCTCTTTTCCCTCTAATTCCATCCTCTCCCCTCCAGTAGCCTTAATTTTACAGTCAGATTTCTGGGATTTGCTTTTGGTTTGGTTTTGTATGACTCTTAGTTTTGTTTCTCTATATTCCACATCCAAGCCAAACCAGCCAGCATTTGTCTTTCTCCTTCTTATTTATTTAGTTAAATGTAATCCCTTCCAGTTCCATCCATGTTGTCACAAATGGCAAGAGCTCATTATTTTTTTTAATGTATTGAATTTATTTGTTTTCTTACATTGTTGTTAACTTTTTGGTCATATTGGGTTTCTCTCCTCAGTGGTAGTCTCTGCAGTATAGTCCCATAGCACCCATAGTCCCTTGTATGGAGCCCATCTTTCTTTTATATCTGAGTCATAGTCCAGTGTGTATGTGTGTGTCAGGGAGTGCACGTGTATGTATTTGCATTACAGAAATTCTTAACCCATTTAGCTGTCCTTAGGCACTTAATTTGCTTCCATAACTTGGCTATTGCAAATATTGCTGCAATGAATATAGGAGTGCAGGTATCCCTTCAAATTGGTGCTTTTGCATTCTTTGGATAGATACCTATGAGTGGAATTGCTGGACTATGTGATAAATATATGCTTACATTTTGGGAAACTGTTTTTCCTTAGGCCTGGATCAGTCTACATTATCACCAGCAGTGTAGAAGGGTTCTATTCCCTTCATATCCTAGCAACACTACTTGTTTCTGTATTTTTTTTTATGTGGGCTATTCTCACAGGCTTGAGATGCTGTCTCATTGTGGTTTTGATTTGCATTTCCTTGATGATAAATGATTAGCATTTCTATCATTTTAGCTAAAATAAAACTAACAAGCATATCTCTAGTTAGTATCCATACAAACTTACTTGCAGGGCATAAACAATGGAGACAGAGAAAAGGGTTAAATTGACTTCAAATGCCTTCTTTGGCTTTCTAACCATAGAAATCCTGCACCCTCTGTTGTTGTTTATTATCTCCATAATAGAGTGTCAATAGCCAGGCACTTTTCTTGTATTTATCACCTTTTCTCTGTTTGAGTTGTATCTTTTAGGTTCCCAGGTTTTTTTTCTATAGTGCCAGATAGACATTGTGAATTCCTTAGGTCTTCAGATTTAACTTGTATTTTTAAAATATTTGTGGATATCATCCTGGTCAGGGGTTGACAAACATTTTGTACAAGACCTTGTATCAATCTGCTAATGTCACTATAATAGAATAGCCCAAACTGAGTGGAAACTGGAAACCTATTTTCTCATAGTTAGAAGGCTGGGAGTCCAATATAAATATGCCTTTAACTTTGTTTCTTTGCTCGCAATTGACCTTCTTGCAAAGGGCCTTCCACTATCTGTGTACATGTTTAGTGTCTCTTTCTCTTTTAAGGACACCAGTTCTATTAAATTAAGGCCCCACTCTTATGACCTCATTTAACCTTACTTATCTTCTTGAAGTCCTTATCTCTAAACACAGACATTTTGGCCATTAACACTCACGTGAATTTTTGGAGGATGCATATCCATCCATAATACTATATTAAGCTTGGGAGCTACATAGTCTCTGTTATAAGCACTCAACTCTTTTATTACATTGAAGAAGTCATAGCTGATACTTAAATGTGCATAGCTATGATTCAATAAAGCATCATTTATGGACACTAAAATTTGAATATTACATTGCATCCATATTTATAAAATATTATTTTTTTTGTTTTATTGCAATCATTTAAAAATGTAAAAAGCATGCGTAGATTTCTAGCCATACCAAAAAAGCTGGTTACTGAATTTGACCCACAGACCATAGGTTGCCAGCACTGATATTGCTCACGCTGTTAGAGATCTGGTCTTGATCTTCCAAGATATGTTTGTTTGATAAAATGCAAACAAACAAGTGCTCTGCTCCCAGATCTATAATCATGGCATTAAGGTTTCCTATCATGCGGGAAGGAAGGAGGAGGGTAAAAAAGCATAGTCTCTTGACCATTCCACATAGTAGAATATGGGCAGTATTAAGCAACAAATACCAGCAATGATATTCTGAGCTCTTTATAATTTTGTAACTTAGTCCCTTTATAAAGTGATTATTCTAAAAACTCAGAACAGTACAGAATCAATATTTTTTAAGTTAAGAAACTCCCAAAGGAAGTTAATCAGATATGCTTTTCTTTAAGTAATTTTCCTGCAAAGAAGATTCTCCAGATTCTTTAATAAATGCTAAAATTGTCTCAGAAGTGTATTTTAGATCTTCTATTTTTATCATGTGTCCCTTGTTACATTTTCACACTTGGCAGTGCTTTTTTTTTTCACTCTACAGTGAACAAGCTGACATAAAAGATAAGCAATAGGTTTTCATGGATTGTATTATTCAGCTACATAAAAAATCAGTTCAAAAAATTATTTAGAAAATTATAAAAGTTAACATTTTATGATTTCTTGGATATGATCTCCTTTCCAGTCATTTCCCTACATTCAGACTCATTACAAGAACTGAGTTTTGAAAACAACTAATATTTTAGGTTTATGAATATTTCTAATATTTGGTTCTACCCACATTCTTGTACTAAATTTAAGGTCAGTAATATTCCCCAAAAATGTGTGATAATCGGGGGTGGGAGACGGAAGGTTAACAGAGCATTTATCTTGAGATAGTGGGAATATTTTGATGTAAGCCCCTTTTGGAATTTCCTCTTTTTGTTTGTTCTGAGAATTACAGCAGAAACCTCTGGTTGAGTAAAGCAGAGGTGCAGTAGCATATGGTTACATGAATTAAAATATCACTCTCAAAAATGCACATGGGAGCAAATGACTAGCCAGTGCATATTGCTATACAGATTATATCCAATCTGCCTAATTTTAGGAAGGGGAGCTATTAATTATGAGACCAAACAATCATTCCAACTGATCTTTAATAAGGGTAATCCTAGATTAGGAAAATCTAGTTTGAAATTTACAAAGTTCTACATCACAGCAGAGTCATGTCTTCAATGGTGATATAGGTCAAAGGAGATTATCTGAATCCCATATGTGGCAGTGAATGACTCGAGACACATTAGAGGAACGGCTGTACCACAAAGCAGTCACAAAGTGTGTTTGCTTTACTCCTACCATTGTATTGCATGAATCTCAACATATACTTGCCCCGAGTAAATTTAGAATAATTTATTTTAAAATGTTAATATTTCATGAACGTGAAATTAAAACACACTTATTATAGAAAACTTGGAAAGAAGAAAAAAATAAAACAAAAATTGACCTTAACTTCACAACTCAATGACAACTGTCATGATACTTAGCGTAACTATTGTTGTTCATTTTAAAAATGTTTTTCTTTAATTATCTATCTTAATTTCTATAAAAGATCTTTGCAGTTATCTGCCTGAATAGATTCTAATAATTCTCAATTCAAAGTCAGGCATTCTGAATATTGTAGATAATAAATATCTTAAGATAGCTAAATGTTTTTGACAAAAGAAATTATTGTCAAAAATACAAAATTAAAGGGTAATGAGTCATAATATATGTCCTGAAATATGCCGGTTAGAGAATAATACTTGAGGAAGGTGAAGATAAATCAAAGTTGATAGAAAATGGTTTATGACTATAGACTTAACATATTTAACAGAGGCTAATGGCACTATTTCCCTAAAATTGTATAGCATAAATGTATGTGGGATCTATGACTGCACATTAGAATTTCAGAGTAGAGAAATAAATTCTAAAGATCTTATACTCTGTTTTTTTTTTTTTAGCCAATATACCTAGTTAATGGAAACACTAACTAGGAAAAGAAGAAAGGTTTAGAGAATAAGATAAGTTTAGTACTCAACAACCACACTTAGTCATTTTTTAAAAAAGTTAATCAAGCAGAAGCCAAATTAAAAAGTTAACCTCTTGCGGGCCTCCCTGGTGGTGCAGTGGGTTAATCAACAAACTGTGAAGCAAACCGCAGCCACTGTAGCGTGAGTTCAATCCCTGCTGCCTGCCAGGGAAGGGACCCACATGATGTGGCAGACCTCTCCTGTTGTGCCCGCTGCTCCCCTCAGCAGTGTACTTTGGTTGATCTGCCTGTTCTGCTCCCCGCTCTCTGTGGTGAATCCTCTCACCCCCTCACACCTCTGGCCTGTACCCCTGTGCTTGTATTCATAAATAAATAAGTCTTTAAAAAAAAAAGTTAACCTCTTGCATTGTTTTTTGATACCTGTCTGTACCAAAACATGTTGCGATCTGCCAGATCTATAATCAACCTAATTGAATGCCTGCCTCATTTATTTCTGAAATCAATCTTTTCAGATGATGGTTCTTCCATCTTAAGATTGAGAAATGTCTGCTGTGTTTGCTGCTATATTTCACATATCTTTCCTAAATATGACTTCATTATTTGTAAAAGTTATGCCCACTGTGATTTCTTACAGTTCACTCCAAGTGGAACACTCAGTTTTTTATTTTTGCAGTTCAGTGAAGGGAGAGCATGATACACTCAATAGTTCATTCAACATAACTTCCTGTGATAACAATATATATCTTTAGGCCAGAGATAAGACTACAATCCACAATTAATAAGTTCACCACTGGTTTTGTATGTTTTTTTTTAAGAGGTTTATTTATTTATGCACACAAGAGCTGGGGTATAGGCCAGAGACCAGGGAGGTGAGAGGAGTCACCAGAGACAGAGTGGGAGCAGAACAGGCAGACCCACTGAAAGACACTGCTGAGGGGAGCAGTGAGCGAGGCAGGAGAGGTCTGCCACGCCATGTGGGTCCCCTCCCTGGCCGGCGGCAAGGATCGAACTTGTGCTGCAGTGTTTACAGTTTGCTTCATCAAGTGCATTGCTTAACCCACTGCACCATCAGGGAGGCCCAGTTTTTGTATGATTTTGAACTAAGAAATTTGCAGAAGCATACCTCGGTGTGATTCAGTTCACACAAGGCTCAAAATACATAAAACAATTTATAATACACAAAGTAGAAACATATTTCTAAATCAGGAGTCAAAAATTTTCTCTTCCAAGGACCAAATAGTATGCTAGCAGATAAGAATGTCAAGAACCAAATGGTATACTACAGAATACAGTCTCTGTAGAATTTTCTTAATTCTGGGGCGATAGCTAAAAGCATCCATAGATAATACATGGAAGTACCCCATGTTGTATGTAATGTAATTTGTTATTTATAATTTTGAATGGTTGAAAAACAAAGTCTAAAGAATAATATTTCTTAAAATGTGAAACATATGTGCATTCAAATGTATTATCCCTAAGCATATAGTTTTTCCTCTGCCCCTGTAGTCACATAAATATCTTCTTTCTCATTGACTTTTTTTTTTAAGATTTATTTATGCATACAAGCACTGGGGTACAGGCCAGAGGTGGGGGCGGGTTGAGAGGATGCACCACAGAGAGCGGGGAGCAGAACAGGCAGATCAACTGAAGTACACTGCTGAGAGGAGCAGCGGGCACAGCAGGAGAGTTCTGCCGAGCCATGTGGGTCCCTTCCCTGGCTGGCAGCAGGGATCCAACTCGTGCTGCAGTGGCTGCTGTTTGCTTCATAGTGCGTTGCTTAACCCACTGTGCCACCAGGGAGGCCCCTCTCATTGACCCTTAAAGATGGTTGCATTTAAGGACCATCCGCTAGAGCGTCTAGGGTCATGTTCCCATCATGGTATAACCTATTCCCATTGCAAAGCCCCTTCTGCCATGTAGATGACACACTCACGTGTGCAGAGATTAGGACATAGGCATAGTTGGGCACTGTTACTCAGCCACCCATGCACACCCTTCCCCTATTGTGGATAATTTACATACTATGGCTATAATGGTATCTCCAGTTCTGTGTACACGAGCCCCTGGTTGTTTTATATGTGCATCCATATAACTGAGATTTCCTCAATAACAGTTTGCTGAGTTTTGTGTATTTTAATCTTTGTGTGAACTGAGTCACACCATAGGTATGCTTCTACAAATTGTATAAGCAAAAATGTATTGGATTACCTCTGTGTATTATCTATGGGTACTTTCATCTATATCCCCAGAATTGAGAACATTCTATAGCCCCAGAATTGAGAGAGACTGTGTCCTGTAATATAATGTTTGGTCCTTCGCATATTATCTGCTGACCTACAATCTGGCCCATGACAAAAAAAGAAAATTTGCCGACTCCTGATTTAGAAACGTATTTCTACTTTAAAACAAAATGAAAATGTGGAATTTTAGATATAGAACTAATGTTAAATTCCATGGCCAACGTGAGCCTGGACTCATATTGGAAATTCTGTATTGTTTATGGTATCTTAACACCCAGGTCATGTTTTGTGTGATCAGCAGTCTAGTGGCCTTCATGTACTTGGGTTTCAAATTCCTTTAAGTGCTGTGTCTTGTCCTGTTGGGCATCTTGAACTGTTTTATCAATGGGTGGGAGAGAAGACAGATGATTCCTCCTGGTGCTCAATCATTCTTGGCATTTTGCAGGCAGGGTCAGTTATTTTTCCAATGCATATCTTCCCCTATTGGCAGCCAAACTGTCCTCATGTTGAATATCAATTTCATTTGCCCTTACTTAAGCTTTTCAAGCTTTTATTACTTTTAGTTGTTTTTCTCTATTATATAACTTTGGATTCTTAAAAGAATTATTTAAAAAATCTCATTTTTCATCAAGGGATAACAGGCATAGTAAAAAAGAACTACTTGTTTCTAAAATACTTAATACTATATGAATTATATGCATTAATATATTGATTGATTAATAATTAATATATATTAATAAATAATACATATCTGGAAACATAGCAAAATTTTAATTGAACCTATTTCAAGCTTTAACTTTCTGATATATTTTATTTATAAATTAGTTTTTGAATTTTTTAACAAAACAATGCCATTTTTAGAGCCCTACAGCCTTATTCCAGACATCTTCTACTCTACTAACTTAAATTCTGTTGTTAATAATGACCATAATATTTTATACTGTTTTTTTCCATTCACTTCCTTTATTTCCTTATGTTGTACAGCTGAAATAATCCAATAACTTTTTCTCTTTCTAACTTTGTTTGCTTTGTAAAATCCCCTAGTTATTTCCATTTTGCTACAAGACACATTTTTAATCTTTTTAGTAGCTAAATAATATTCCTTTGTGTGGATATATGACTTTTCTTTACCCAATCATCTAACAATGGGTAGTTTGATTTTTTTCCCTATCTTAGCTATTTTAAATAATGCTACAGTAAAAATTGTGATGCATATACTCTGTGAGTTAATTTTATATTTTTCAGATAAATATACAGATGTGGGACTGCTGAATTATATAGTAGCTCTATTTTTAGCATTTTGAGAAGGATCATAGTGTTTTGTGCATATTGGTACAAAATAGTTATGACAACAACATACAAAGTTTCCTTTTTCTCGATACCTTTCTCAGTATTTGTTATTAGTCCTTTTGATGCAAACCATTCTAACAGGTGTGATTTAAAATCATATTTTAACTTTTCATTTGTATTTCTCTAATAAAAAGTGATGAGAGCATGTTTTCAAGTACCTGTAATCTATGGGTTACTTTATAAGTTGTCTTTATCTGACCCTTAGCTTGGTTTCTTTATATTCCACATGTAAGTGACACCATTTGGTAACCCATTCAGGAAGTCAGATTCAGGTATGTTGGGAGTTGTAGTCCTTTGTGCCTGCCATCTTGTTTGTGCACAGACAGGGATATATGTAGTTCAGAAAGACATCAGAGGATGGAGGCTACTCAGGACATCATTTGCTAGCTCAGAGTTTGCTTCTCACTGAGCCTCTAGATCACTGCCTTGGATAAATACTGTAGTAATAATCATAAAAACTATTTGATGGCCCCATGTGCTCCTAATACCAGAGGTAAGGGTGTTTCCATTTTTGGCTTTGGCTCCTTTGTTGAATTCTAGTTGTCCTCTCTTAGCAGTATAATTTTTACTATTCACATGCTTAGACCCAGATCTATGCACCCCAGTATTCAACTGTTTTCCAGAAGAAAGACCCTCTATTTTCTACCCCTGGTTGAGTATATGCCACTTTCCAATTCAATCCCTCAATACAGGGGTCTCCAATATGGGTATGAAGCATTCAGTTACCGCTATCCACCCACCCCTTTGGTTAGTGGTGCCCAGTAGTATCCAAGTGAAATTATATTAGTTTTTCCTACCCTCTCTGTTTTCTTTTTCCTTTGGGAAAATGCTGATCCTGCAGTTATACCATCTGTTCCAGGAGTTTTTCTTTAGTATTTACATGTTTTTTATCGTGTATGTGAAGAGGAGGTCAATCTGTTATATTTACTCTTCCTCCATCATGGAGCTCTTCTTGATATCTTTTTAATGATAGCCTAACTTATATTATGGGGAAAATCTCTAAGAGTCAATTAAGTATTCTTTATGTGAATTACTCCTATACCACTAAACTGATATATTAAGGCAATTATTTCAAATATGCCAACAATTTAAAAACCACCCAGCCATTTTTATGTGAGTTCTATATTAACTAGATATAAAGATGGAATCTAAATAATATAGATAATAACAGTTCTGCATTTTTTATTTTCTACTAACACTAATATCCACTAATATTCCAATTTCACTAAGAATATTACTTTCATTAAATTTATGTCCAGGAGATCTCCCTGGTGGCACACGGGATTGTCAGTACTATGAAGGTATCCACACCCACTGCAGCACAAATTCCATCCCGTGCCAGGACATTGACCCACATAGTAGGCAGCAAGCCTCTCCTGTCTTATGTTCTGCTCCCCTCAGCAGTGTATTTCAGTCAATCTGCCTGTTCCCCTCACCATTCTGTCTCTGGTGAATCCTCTCAACCTCCCCAACCCCCCAACCTCTGGCCTACACCCAGCTCTTATATGTATAGATAAATAAATCTTAAAAAAAATATATTTATGTCCAATTATCTTTAAGGAGAATTTCAAATTTATTATATACTTCATAAAGCTATGTACATAATTTCTTTTGGAGTACCCTATTTAGATGACACTAAAATATGAATTGCTCTACATTTAAACAAAAATACAAATAAAAAATGCAAGCTATATTATATTGGAATAATTCTCCTTCCATAAAGACTCAAAAATTCCATGGGAGATGAAGGGAAAAAAGAATTTCTTATGAGACACAAGACAGATAAGATTATATTGAAATACCATGCTGTGTTAAATAATAGATATATGAATTAATTTTATGTATAGACTTGACTTTCAAGAATGAAATTTGAAAATTAGGAGGATAAGAATGGAAAAGGAAAACACTTAAAAAACAATACCTAGAAATGTTTAACTACCATATGCTTTTTCTATCTATCAAAGTCTCAAAAGCCAGTTTTTCAGTGTTCTGGAAATAATTCCATAAAATCAAAATTAGAGAAAGGCACAGGTTTTGAAATTTCTGCTTAGAAACAGATGAGAATATTGGTTTATCCCTTCATATAATGTTTTCTGGCATTATTTAATGAATAAGTGAAGACATTAAATTACATCTGGAATTAAATTGAAAGCTGGAATACAGACTTCTTAACAGGTGTTTCAATTTATTATAATAGCTCTTAACACACACCTGCATTCTACATGGAGCAAAGATTTTGGCGAGTCCTCAAAAGTTCATCTTATAAAGAAAACTGTAGTGGTTTACCAAGACCAAATTTATTTGGCACTGATTACATTATATGAGTGGGAAGATACGCCAACTCTGATTAGAAAAGGGAATACCAATATTCGTGGATGGTTATAAAATTGTCTTTACAGAGATTATCTTAACTTGATTATAGAAGAAAATGGTTTGTTTGTTTGTTTTTTTTTTTAGTAAAACACCATTGCAACTCAATTAAAATTGGAAAAAAAGTACCTGTGAGTATTGACTAGAAACAGAATAAAATATATATTAAAACATTAGCTGTATTGCTCTTATATATACTGATCAAGAGCAGAAAAGTGGAAATCAGAGGGGGAAGTCAATAAAGTGTGAAAAAAGCTATATTATATTTTTAGTTGAATATTTTATCACTGTCAAATTTTTGGTTCAATCTGTTGCAGTCTCAAATGCAAACTATTTTTAGTTTGCTAATTCACTTGTGTCTATAGTTTTCTTTGATTTATGGCAGTGATAGCACCATCCCCATTTTTTGTCCTTTTGACAATGATACTTTGAATGGAAGTTAACATTTTGTTTCCTTCCTTTTCCTTTTACTCATTTATCAAATATCTTTCATTTTTACTCTGTTCATAAAATACCTTCTTTGTATACTTTTTCCCTAAAACAGTCCTGCATTCATCTATTCTTATTGCCACCATGTTTACTCAAGTCACTGTTATTTCTTTTCTGGATTGCTGCAATAATATCTCCCTGCCTCCACTTATTCTCCCCCAGAGTCCATTCTCTAAACAGCAAAGGACTTTTAAAAACATGGTGTAATAATTTCTGTGTTTAGACTGAATTTTACAAAAGAAAAAAAAATGTGATTTTTTTTTTAGCCATTTTAATTTTTTAAGTTTACAATTTAGTACTGGTAGGGATAATCATACTGTTCTTAAATAACTCTCCAAAGTGACTGTCAAATGATAAAATAGATGATATCATTCCCCTGCTTAATATTATTTTAAATTTATTTATACCTTTAAAAATATTCATTTAGGTTTTATGTTTCTATTTTTAAAATATGATCCCAATATATCAGTAGGGCCTGTAATGCCATCGCCTTAGTATAACATAGTCTGGGTAGATTTTTAAAAACAGGAATTTGTTTCCAACAATACTGGAGGTTGGAAATCTAAGACTTGGATGTCAGCAGGTTGGGTGAGGTTGCCTTTCATAAAATTTCTTGTATCTTCACGTGGCCAAAATGGTCAAGAAACTTCTCTGAGGCTTCCTTCATAAGGGCACTAATCCAGCTCCCTAGGAGTGGGCCCTCATCACCAAGTCACCTCCTATATGCTCCACCTTTTAATACCATTACCTTGAGGGTTAGGTTTCAACATAAGAATGTTGAGGGTCATTCAGATCATGCCAGTCAGGGATTATCTGTCTCAAATCTACCCAGATGATTTTTGCTCTTCACATCTCCTTCACTATATCCACTAAAACCAGTCTCCCTTCAGCTTTGTAAATTTGCCAAGTTTCCTCCCACCTTAGAGCTTTGCACTGTCTGTTCCCTCAGCTTGAAATATTGTCCACCTCTTCACCACATGTCCTGAACCCTTTTCATTCTTCATGAATCAGCTTCAATGTCCCTTCCTCGGGAAGGATGTCTCTTGCGATCCTATTTAATTTAGCATTGTCTTCTCCTTAATAAATTATTTTCTGATCTATTGCCCATTCATTTCATTTATGATACCATTATAATTGGGTATGCTGTTTTCTATTTGTTTACTAACATACTATTATTTCTTCTAACTGATACTCCCTATAAAGAAATAAACCCATCTCTTACTCAGCACTGCATTTCTGACTTTGTCAACAGTGCCTGACATATTAAAGGGGGATATTTAGTACCTCCTGTAAGAAATTAAGTGAGAGAGAAAAACGTTAAACTCCTCAAATTTCATTATTCAGAAATATTAAATAAGGATATGAACAAGTACTTATATTAAAATTAACAACTCAAATAAATAAAATTTATCTTAGCGTTTTCTCTTTTGTTTTCAGTAGCATGTATATTAGTTAATAAACTGATTTCAGATGCTCAATTTTGTACTAATAAGATATAAAACCAGGATGATTTAATAATATTAACTTGAAAAAAGGAAACAAAATCATGTGCTTGGTTTTGTCTCTTATCCTCTTATTTAAACCATTGGTAGCATAATTAAAAGTTTAAAATTATCTATTTAAAAATGAAGATAATGTAACATTGTAACACAGAACAAAGCTCTAAGCTCATGAGACTCAGATGAATGCCATTTCAACAAAGAGAACACATTTCTTTCACATATTACATTTGAAAAGAACTATTTGTTGTTATTTATCATCTGGAAAAACAAAACATAATGGCTATAGCTCTGCAAGCCTGCATTCATGGCGATTCTGACATTTTCTTCTAAAGAAAGTTAAGGCACTTGATTCAGTTTATCTCTCTTGAAAAACTTTCCACCTATATATTTTTAAAATCTTGGTTTCTAAGGAGAAAAGATGAAGCTGCAACTTAGTGACTACTAATTCATTTAATCTATAAATCAGCTGGAGCAGAAATATAATACATATCATTTCTTGAGCTTACAACTTCCATAAATAAAAATTTCATTTTCTGGAACTGACAACCTGAGTTTCTACTATGCTAGTGAGTCCTCATCATGTCACTGGCTCTTTATGACTAAAGTAAATATTAAAGTCCACATACTTGATAGATCTGCAGGGGTCCTCTTTTCCGCTCAGCTTTTGAAATGAAATAAGAGTTCAATAAAATGGTGCACTACAAGTCTTTTGTTCAGATGCATACAGTATATCTTTCAATATGTACAACATATTCATTTCTTCCAAATGTTTTATTGACCTTGGTGCTTGGGTGATAAAAAAAACAAAAGAGTTGAACCTGAAGCCTGAAGTGCTGACATATTTACAGACGGATTCAGAAAGTAGAGTTTATTGGACACAATTATCAAGAACAGTATTTAAATTGCTTTTTTTTTTTTTTTTTACATTGTCACAACTAGGATCAGTCACAGCTAGGACTCATTAGGGTCTCAAAACATTCAGGTGCTTTTCACCAAGAAACATAATTAAAGTCTAAAAGACACTTAAGTCTGGATATTTAATTACAAGTAGTCCCTCTTCTAAAATTTGAACTTGAATACCATCCAGCCTTTTTCCCTGTCTCATTTTAAATCACCATTATATATTGCAGTAGCAGCCAGGCAAATTAATACATTCCCACAGGTTCAGGGCATTCTGAAAGTCCATGAGGACAAAATAAAGTAGCATGGGCCTTACCTTTTCTCTTTCTTATATTTAATTTGTGTTAAAATGTCTAGTGCATTGTGCACAAAGAAAGAAGCAAGTTGGATTTATACCTAATTGATGGTGGTCTGTGTATTCTTAATCCAGTGAAAGAGAAAATTAGAATTCATTTCAGGAGGAGACCTGATAACTAGGCATGAAGTAGAACTTACTCTACATGTAACTGTTAGTTGAGAAATTGACTCTATTTAGACAAGCTTCAATCCAGAGATCTGAACAAAGCTATCTTTCTCTTGCTACATATCTTTATTCAGCTTCTTTGGTATTGTTCTTTAGTGCTTCAGGGAAGCATTAGTGAAATGGAGTTGGGGGAGAGCTCACTATCTGGAGACATTAAATCATATTTTACTTATTCTATGATCCAAAAGAGAGAAAAAAAATGTCTTTATAAAGTCATTCATTCCACAGCTCTTTACTGCATACTTACTTATGCTGTGTCAGACCTTTTGAAAAGACTGCATTCTGCTGGGGAAAAACAAAAAATAAAGAGAACAGAGAAAACTGTGTACCCTAACCAATCTTTCTCCTTTCTCTGGAAACATAGCTTCAGCTACTGCCAGATGATCTTTGTAAGTCTTTGCAATCAAGAGATATTATTTTGTTTCTAATCTTATAAACCCCAAGCCATTGATGGCTTTGAAGATAAAGGAAACCATGTGTCAAAAATATGGCTAGCCTCTGAAGGCTAAAAAAGGCAAAGAACAAATTTTCCCTTCCAGCCTCCAGAAGGTGTGCAACCTTCTTAGTTATACCCATTTAAGACTTCTTATGTGCAGTACTATGAGATAATAGATTTCGCTTTGTTTTATGTCACCACATTTGCAGTAATTAGTTACAGCCGTGGTAGGGACATAATATCCCCTCTATGTGCTATCATAGCAGAAAGCTTGTGTATCTTCATTAGTTTTTTCCTTTTCTTTCCTTCTGTCTTTCATCTTTTCTCCCTCTCCTTTTCCTTTTTATCCCCTTCCCTCCCTCCCTCAACCCCCAACCCCCGCTCAAAGAAATGTCCCTGTTCTGGTCGGTGGCAGTGTAGTCATTGAAGTTCTACCCTGCCCTTCCTTACACTGAATTTATGAACCTAAGGGGAGAGGATGCTTACTGATCCTAAACACGTCATTCAGGGGTTAAGACTGATCATTTAAAACCTTTCTTCTGTGCTGCTTTCAATGTACATACCTCTAGGTAAGAGACTTCTGTTCTTCTTGGACTTAAAAATAAATTATTTTCTTGGTTTTTTTCTAACATGCAGTTAGGAAGTATTGAATCCCTACTATGTGCAGAGCAAGATGCTATGTACTGCCACAGGTAAATGCATAAGGGAGAGTGTCTAGATCATTGAACTGATAGAAAAGACATCTTCCTATCGTATACAAACCTAACTGATAGTTCTAATAACCAAAATGTAGACGCTGGTGAATCTGTTTTGAAGGCATTTGTTAGATGCAGTTGTTATTTAATAAGTATTAAATAAAGGTAATAAGACAGTGATTTCCCTGCTGCTCCAATTTGTTTAGGATCGTCTCCATATATTAAATTCTGTTTTTGTTGCATCATTTAAAGAAACAAATATATTGTCCGCTATACTTCCCTACATTGAAAGAAAAATCAATAAAATAAATGATTTCATTCCTTTGCTAGCATCACACTAGCCCTGGAATTGTTTGCATATTATAAACTCTCATGTGTACTGCTTTTAAATCCTAGTAAAATATTACATTATTGCTGTGTTATAAATTCCAGAAGTCTGTGGTTTTCTTTTTTTCTCCTTGCTACACTAATGAGAAACAAACACCTCTCTGAGTGATCAAGCAAAGGGGATATTTTGAAGAAGCATACACTGTCCATTTATTCATAACCCCCCTGGCTCCCTAAAAGCAAGCATTATTTAAGGCTTGTTTTAAATCAGCTTTAGTATAAACCATTTGGCTCCTGCCAGTGTTTCAAAGCAGCTCTTTGAACAGCTTGAAGTCATTAGAGAGGGAGGGGTGGCAAAAAGTGGAGCTTCAAAGACTTTGCCCAACTGAAACAATACACCACACTCAGTGCTAACAAATCAACAGGGAAGATGCTCTGAGCAAGGTCAAAGCTTACAATAAGGTCGTGTACCTTTTTAAGGGTGTAGAGACCCATTTACTGGCCTACAATAATGATTCAACCAGACATAACTAATAGAATAAAATAATAATTTGAAATATCTTCTGCCCTGAAGATGTCACTTACGTTTCAGTTAAGTAAGAAAACCTCCAGGAAAAGGAGTGATTTGATTGTCTGATGAGTGTTGTGTTTCTTGCCTGCAATCAACTCCATTCAGACTTTGAACTTTAAAATATTGAATGAGGCTGATTGCAGTCCTAGTACAAAACATTTTTTTCCTATTACTTAATTAACAACATAAATATTTATTTTCCAAAATTGACATTCTCTCAAAGTGCAATGAAAAAATTATTCTATTTGACCAGTGTCCATCTTTGAGAGATTTGATAATATGTCTCCTCTATTACCCTGTACTTTTGCAATGAATAAAACAATCATTATTTTCCTGGGTTTTCCCAGACTGCTGGGTTTACATATTAACTTTGTCACAAAAAGTGCAATTTGGGCCAATTAATCTGCAAATGCCTTCTTTTTCTCTTATGTACAGTGAAGCTAGCACTATCCATTCTACCTTTTAGTCACTGGGAAGTTTAAATGAGGTAATTCATAGTTGTAATATGATTACAAAAGTATTGGTCACATCATAGATGCTCAATAAATATTTGCCATTTGTGTTTTTTTTTTAAAGATTTATTTATTTATGCATACAAGCACTGGTGTACAGTCCAGAGGTGTTGGGGGTGAGAGGATTCACCACAGATTGCTGGGAGCAGAACAGGCAGATCAACGGAAGTACACTGCTGAGGGAGCAGCGGGCACAGCAGGAGAGGTCTGCCATGCCATGTGGGTCCCCTCCCTGGCCGGCGGAAGGGATCGAACTCATGCTTCAGTGGCTGCGGTTTGCTTCATAGTGCGTTGCTTAACCCACTGCGCCACCAGGGAGGCCCATGTTTGCCATTTGTACTCATCAGCTTTATCTCTAGAATGTGTATATATGCAGAGCTTTATTTTAAGGAATTGGCTCACAGTGTCAGAGGCTTGGTAAGTCCAAGGCCTGTAGGGTAGGTATAGCACCCTATAGCCATAGTATATTTCAGGCAAGTAATATTAACTTGGCTTCCACTAAATTTCATGGAGTGGCTGGTGGTAAAGCAGCTCTCAGTGGACAGTTGGCATTCAGACTTAACAGTCATGATCACTGCATTTCCTAAGCAAACATGAGGTCCATGTCATATATCTGGCATAATTCTCTCTGTACTTACTTAAAACCTCTAACAACCTTAAGAGGTAAATTCCACTATTTTAATTCTTACTATTTTATTAGCTAAAGAACACAGTTTGTGTGATTTTTTTCACAAGCTAAGGCTGTAAGCTGCTGTACTGAACCATGGTGACATTCTGCTTCTTTTACTTAGGGAGCTAGATTGGCTATAAGCATTGATGTAATGAAGTTACTAGAAAAATGGAAGGTGAGGTTATTCTTAGGATCATCATGACTGATGATCATAAAAGCTCAGGAAGCCAAATGAAAACCTTACATGGACAGGTCCACTAAGCATGAGTGACTGAGTGTGGTATGGAGGTCTGTGATATGTATCTATTAGGTTTTAAAACTATTAACCCAAAAATACAGAGTCAAAATGAGACATAAGCAGGTGTTTGCTTGGGATCAAAGAACTGAATTTGAGGTATACAGTTTCAATGTGAACCCTAAAATGTGCCCCTCAGAGAGTTAAAATCAGGAGTTTGGGAAGATCCGATAAATGGTTAAAGAAACATGTTTTACTATTAACAATCTGACACTATTCTTAGCTATACATAATTGGTTACCAATTCTAGTCTTTAGCCAAAAATCTGTAATTATCATTCCTTCAATCTGGGCAACTTCTCAAGCAATTATTTCCTTGATTGATTCCACTCCAAAGGACATTAGCCTAATTCAAACAAGACAGGTAATATGGTTTCTTTTTAGTGACTGACCAGTTGCATTTAAAAAATGACTTCACAAATGCCATCGTCTCATAACCAAGAGACAACTAAAGTGTGTATGTGTATAAGTTTGACAGTAGAGACGGAGACTGGACATTAGTGGGGTTAATAGCTAAATATCTAGGAAGTACAAGGACAAAAATTAGACAGGTAATAATTTTTCAGAACTTCTATAAAATAACATCAAGAATGTATCGCTCCTTTGGAGAAATCAAAAGGTTTGTTATTAACTTTAGGTTGCAAAATAAGTCAAGGTGAAAATTAGGTAGAGCCTCAGGAGTGTCAGTTTTAGATCTAGCTTCTTTTAATTCTAATCTCAGGTCTCCAAAAGAACCATTAGAATTATGCAACCCAAAAGATCCCTATTGTTAATGCCTCTCATTAAAGATTATCTTAAAAACTGCAAAAAAGGTGTATATTTAATAATGTTTTTATACACATTAGATTGTCCAAGCCAAATTAAGACCAGTTCTGAGACTCAGGCCTTGGAAGAGATTTTTGAGGCTGTGTCATACATCAGAGTAAATTTCCACTTCCACACAAAGTGTTACAGTTCAGTAGGACAGAACTGACCAAAGACAGTTGTCCCCTGTCCTAGTAGAAGGGAAGACATTTGAATCCACACAGTGTGTATTTGTTTATGACTGAATTAGTTCTTCAGCCATTCATTGGCATTACCACAAAAGGCATGTAGTGAAGCTGAACCTGAGGGAGAGGCCTCCCTGATGGCCCAAGGGGTTGAGCTCACACTGTGGGGATTCTGTAGCCACTGCAGCCTGAGTTGGATCCGTGGCCAAGGAGGGGACCCACATGGCACAGCAGACCTCTCCTGCCTCGCCTGGGCTCCCCTCAGCTGTGCATTTCAGTCAATCTGCTCCCCGATGGCTCTGGTGAATCCTTTCACCCTCAGCGCCTCTGGCCTGTACCCAGTTCCTATATGCTTAAATAAAATATTTTTTTTTAAAAAAAAGCAAAGCTGAGGGAAATACAGGTCCCTGCTTTGACCAATTTTCCAGACTTTTAGATGGGCATTTTCACATTACTGTGTGGTTAGAATTTTTTGTTTCTTTTGGTCCTAGTCTAACCTTGTACATTTTGATCTCTCTTTTCTGGAGTGCTTTATGCAACTAAATGTTCAGTAACTTCCAGTCCTGTTTGCCCACTTCCTGAATTGGGTCAGCCTCCAATAGTGTTGTATCACTTTGATTGGTAGTCATTAGGGAAAGGTGACATTTCAGGTCATTGCTGTCAGAGATGGTACAAGCTGGAGTGGTGACGATTTATTATTCGGGTGACTAATTTACAGGGTAGGCTGTGTTTCATGGGTATTTTCATGGGTATTTTGATGGGTAGGTAACATTTAAAGAGCTCTCACCTTACTGAAATACCATTAATACCTCAACATCTGTCAACACTCAAAAGATGTTACCTTTCTTTGAAGGGTTAAGGAAGATAAAGAAGAAAACAATGTTGACACGGTTTATTTTGTGATTTCCCAGAGAGAAATTAAGAAAGTTTGGGAGGGAAATGACTGATGTCAAGATTTGATTAGGTGCTTATTTTAAGCAAGTTGGTAAAAGCATGTATTCTAAGTATACAATGTTATTGTTTTATCTTGATTATATTAAATACTTCAAAATATTATACACCTGGCATTTAACGTTGTCTCCAAGGCTTATAAATGAAACGTATCTGCTTACACACTACAGTGATAAAAATGAAAAGGAAAAAAAGACCTGTATTCCATTCACTTACAAAGAATGGGTACACTGTGACCACTCCAAATTATATGTAAACTTTATACAAAGAAAATGGTTTAAATGAAGCATAGCAGTCACATAATTTGATTAGCAAAAAATTTAAATGGAAAATTGTGACAGATTTTTGCTGTAGTAACAAACAACTCCAAAATCCCCATGACTTATAAAAACAAATATTTATCATTCAAATTTTATGAGAATTGTGGTCAGCTGTGACATTGATGGGCTCAGCTGGGTTCCACTGGCCTTGGCAGACCTTGGCAGACCTTGGCAGGCCTTGATAAGCCTTGGCAGGACTTAACTGGGCTTGGCTCCATGTGGCTATTATTCCAGGACTCGGGGTAAAGGAACAACCATTATGTGGGTAATGCTCTTTTTCACTGTAAAGGGCAGAAGCTCATATGGGTAAAGCCAAACCTCAAAGTACATTTAAACTTTCTGCTTGAAACAGGGGAAGTCCTATCCACTCATGTTCTATTAGTCAAAGTTACATGACCTGGCAGTCCAAGCCCAGAGAGGTAGCCAAGCATATTCAAACTATGAGGAAATATAATAAAATCAAGAATGAAACAGGTAATTACCAACAAAGAATATGATTTTGCTGTGGGTCATTTTGTTACAGAGGCATCTCTGTGAATAGGGAAGAAACATTTCAGAGCGTTGAATGGGCACCATTTGCCCCAGCCCCACTTTTATGCAGCTGCCTTAGATTACAAGTTCCACTATGCCATGAACTGGAGCTGGGGGGTTACTGAGAAGTAGGAAAGGAGTTGAAAAGCCCCTCTTTCTCTCTTGTCTCTGTCTGTCTGCCTGCCTCTCTCTCTCTCTCTCTCTCTGTGTGTGTGTGTGTGTATCTGTCTGTCTCTCTCTTTCTTACTTGATTTTTAGCCAAACTCATACTCTGGTACTGCTGGGAAGGAAACTTGGAGGAGACACATGCAGGAGAGATATGTAGAGACTTGGAAGAGACACGTGCAGGAGAAACACATGAGAAGAAGGTCCTTGGCAGGGACAATAACAGCTGCTAACTGGATGTGCTACCTCTTTCTCCTCCAGCTATTTTAGCTCTCTGGGAGCTTCTTACCCCCATGCTTGGTACTCCAAAGCAGAAAGTGCCTTAGACTTAGGTAAGCTTCCAGGCCTCAGCAGCCCCACGTCAGGTGGACCCTATTTGGCTGGGCACTTGCCCATGAAACACTGGGTAATTTGAAGAGTTTTATTACTAAATTATTACTAAGAATCTTTTTCTCTGGCTTTATTAAAATTCTTTCACACTAATAGTCTTCTTCCTTTGTTTTGATGTAGCATGTGACTAGATCCTTTTAAGAGTGCACACCCCTTAACAGCTTCAAGCTACTGGGTGCTTCTCAGTTGCAGTCACATCTTCTTTTAATTAAACTAAAAATCTCTTGCTAATTGATCATGTTAAGTACTCAGTTACACTATTCTAGTGTCACTAGTAGATACCAGTAGAATATATCAGTATGAGAGTATGGCTTGTGTTTACTTCTGCTGTTAAAATGGGAGTGTTCAGCCTGTTGGATGTGACTACTGAATCTACCTAGTTTATTGAATATATATATACATATATACCCACCAGCTAACAGAATTCTTAACTTACAGCATTGGTAAATAAATATGTGTTGAACCATGTTGTGTATTCTAAAAAGAAATAGGTGTAGGATGATATAAGCCAGGTACCAAATATTCAAAATTTGAGAGAAGAGCTGGATTTATAAGGGTGGATGTCACTCCAAATAAAGAGAGACTAAAGACTGCTTTGAGAATTTTGGAGTAAAAGAATTGTAGAAACTTGAATTTACTAACATTGAGGAGCCCATGAGAGGACTTGTATTTTGAGTTAGTCTGTTGCATTTTTTCAACAACTAATCTCTCAAGGATTTTTAGATAGTCATCAGAAAATGAAAATGTTTTCTTTACACCATTAGCCAGTCTAGTCAAGGATGCAATAGCAACTCTATCATCTCTGTTATTTGCCAGATAATTAGTTTAAAAAATGTAAAGGAGTTGCCCTATACCCAGTCTACATACAGTTTTCCCTACTCGAGGGTCTTTCTCTCTTGCAAATCCTCTTAATCTTTTCCCCTTGACTCAGTTTACTGGTTGATTCCCACACACGTGAAAAGATATGTCACATGCAAATTATCTAAGTAACTTGAAGAATCACTCACTGGATGTCTCTGTGAAGGGTCAGCATTTTCAATTTCTGATATTGAGCATGAGTCTATGGAGAGACAGTGATAGAGGAGGGTTGACCTGGTGTAATAGTGAATGATTTCATTTTAGATTAGAATATTTAGAATTCATCCTTAATTTGTATGGAAAATAGAGCATTTTAAAAAGCAGGATTATATCAGATTTATTTATTTTTTAAAAATTTATTTATGCATACAAGAACTGGGGTACGGGCCAGAGGTGTAGAGAGTGAGAGGATTCACCACAGAAAATGGGGAACAGAACAGGCATATCTACTGAAAGTCACTGCTGAGAGGAGCAGCAGGAGAGACAGGAGAGGTCTGGTGCCATGTGGGTCACCTCCCTGGCTGGAGATTGAACTGGTACTGCAGTGGCTGCAGATAGCTTCATAGTGCTTCTACTTAACTCCCTATACCACTAAATAGGCCCTATGTCAGAATTTTTAAATAATTAATGGATTTATTAATTCAGTATCTATTTACTGAACATCCATACATGACCAGGATGTGTGGTAAGCAATGACAAAGTAGGTGTACATGATCTTGTCCATAGACCCAAAGCTGGCGTAGAGATAGAAAAATCAAAAATCACACACCCAATGAGTAAATATTAGTTGTAAACCACATTAAGTCTTATGAAGGGAAAGCACTCTAGAGGAAGTTGAATGATAGACCTAGGGAAATGAGGTCAGGAGGAGGCAAGTGCATCTGTCTTGGTAGTAAATAATGAGGTTCTTCATAAAAAAGTCTCATTCTTGAGAATGCTTTTTAACTAAAGACAGAGGAAATGCCTGTCAACAGCTTTTAAAATGAGAGGTTTTTTTATCTCACACAACTAAATTCAGAGGAAAAGAGATTCCAATGTGGTTAATTCAGCAGCTTATTGTAAATATGATTGAGTACTCAAAATATTTTCATATTGCTCATTGGACTTCTTCAATATGCTGGAATTTTTGTGAGGTCTGTCTCCTATGGATTAAATGAAAACAACAGCTCTAAGTATCCTGGCACACCTTTAGAGGAAAAAGAGTGCCTTTCTTTTTTCCCTTTTAAAGAGGGAGAAGTTTGTCAAAAGTCCTCTGACAGTAACTCTTACTTTAATGAGCTACAGTTCTATGCTTTGCTGTGGGGCTTGATACTGACTTATAAGGAAATGTTCAGTTTAGGACCTGTGCTGTCTAATAAGGTAGCCACTAACTACAATTCAAATGCTAAATAAGCACATGCTCTATGACTACCACCTTGAACAAGTGCAAATTACAAATAATTCCATCATTAATGTGGGTTCTACTATATAGTGGTAGATAAGATAAATTAAGGCTCACATCATAGGACTGAGGAGATACCAAGACTTCTTTCAAGCACATGACTTTCTACAGAATAAAATCATGGTTTACAGGAATGACAAAGGAGTACTGAAAAGAGGATTAGGTGAAAAACCAGCACTGCTATCAAACTGTCTGTGGGGTGAGAGAGAATGTGTGAGATAACTTTAAGGGCTAGAGGGAATGGTATTTGGGGACTGATGGAGTGATACTGGAGCAGGAAGAATTCTAGAAGAGCAATGAAGGTTTAGGCTCAGGTAACTTGATAGATGCTGTGCCATTAAAAAGAAAAAACTGTACAGAAGGATCAGTTTTGGAGGGAAATGATCATAGATTTTACCTACACAGATGTAAGGTATACATGTGGCAGAGGAAGAAAGCTCAAGATTTCTAGTAGGCACTTGGCAACCTGAAAAAACAGACATCTGGGTTATAAACAGTGTCAGAATAGTGACTTTTCTAGCTCCTGTGATAACAATGAGATGAAGTTCTGAAGATAGTTTGGTTTAAGATTGAATGGTTCTTCCTAATATTAATTTAAATAATATGAATTTAATTATTAAAAAATGAAACAAAGGTAGAATAGTTATAGATCCTTCTGTAAGCAAGCAAAAATCTGTCATCCCAAAATATGTCTTCTTGGCAAAAAGTTTATATAATGGGAGGGGCTCTGAAGACAGGGTTGCTCATGATTTTTGTGTACAAATTTTTCTCTGTAAGTATTTTTCACCAGGAAGACATAATCACTTTACCCTGTTCAAAGGAGAAGAAAGAACTTAAATCTGCAAGCTTTTGTCTCATGTTGTCTTCCTGATTAACTTTCTGATTCCCATTTCTTCCTTTGGCTTAGCTAAGCGAGTTAAGAGGGCATCTAAAGCCACTTTGTCATTAATTCAGTCTTGCAGGGCCTCATGTGGAGAGGAGGGATGTGTATTATCATTAAACTTCTTTTTAGTTTTTCTCATCAATCTATCTGATGTGCGTTTGATTATTTGCCAACCTAGAACAACACAGAGAAGTAGAGAATGATTTCCTTTGTGCCCTGACACTTTCTTTGATAAGAGCCAGTACTAAGTGGCAAAGTGATCAACAATAGTGCTTACCATCCAGTACAATACTTGTTCTCTTACAAGACTGGAAGTATTTGCCTTAGTTAGGTAAAAGTATCACAAATTACAGTATTTGACCATGTATTTACTCCCTTTGTGTACAACACATATTAATTGTATATTAATATGGTTCATGATAACCTGTATTTGCTTTCAAACTATTTATATGTATATGTCATCTTCAGTTTGTCCTACAGTGGTTTAACCCACAATATTAAAGATATATTCATGCATTTAATTAAGGGAGTGGATATCCTATAGTGTCTGATTCACCTTCTAGTTTGCTATTGAAATTATCTTAAAAGGCAGAAATAGGTCTAGTGACATACAACCCTAGTAATCTTGGTTCTTTGGTTGAAGAGCAGAGTAAGAATAGAAAGCAGAATAAAATGAAAAAGGTAGCTTTGCATTCACCTCCAGTAGTCATACAGTCACTATGAACAGAGTAGGTAAAACAGGAGACTCCAAGGACTATGTCTTCCTCTTCCACAGTTCCTCACTTCTCCAACAAAATGCACAAGCTAAGGTTTCTGAGAAAATTTAGTCATGTTTTTCTTCCTATTTTCCACCTGAATCTTCTCTGTTAATCATTTGCTGCTATTGAATAAATGCATACACACACAAACACGTATACAATAGCTACACAAATATATGATACACAGCCTTGAATGTGGGGTAGCCTCCCAGGAAACACATCAGAAGTTAAGAATACACACTGCAAATGCTGACAAGGCACTACACTCTAGAGTATCAGTTGTTTACTGTTGTCATCACATGACTGCTGGGAACTGCTGTGGCTCAGCACCTATAGAAGGTATCACACTGCATGTCACCGGCCAAGGAAAAGATCAAAATTGAAAGTCTTCTGAAGCACCGTTTCTAACAACTGCATATTGCTTTCACACCATCATGAAATTGAACCATCATAAATAAGTCAAATCATGGTAAGTCAGGGACCATCTGTATATGATATGTGTATACATAACCAATATGTACACATATAGGTAGTATATAAATATGCACGCATATTTATATAGATATACACACACATTGGTTATTTATTGTTTGTTTACCCCAGGAGCTTATAAGTTCCATGACAGTGAGAGTTTTGTTTATATTTAACTTGCAAACTGAAGAAGACTAGCCATTTTTAGTTAAATAAGTACAGAAAATCTTTAAAATTTATCTTGAATTTGTTTTCTTCTTCACATCAGTTTGCTGGTAATGTGCATAAGAAAAGACATATTATTTCCTGATTACTTTGACAGATGCATAATGTGACCTTAGTGTGTCACTTTGCAGTGGAGAGATCCATATTTCCAATGGGATGATACAATTGCAGTTTTCCTGAAAGTTGACAAAAAGTAACACTAGCCCAGAGGAAACCTATTAGTAGACTAAGTGCTATTTAAAACATCAGGACTTTATACTATGAGACTCTTGAGATAAAGATGAAGTGATTTTGTGATTAGTACTGGGGGTTTTGTGAAATGAGAGGCTCTCTACTGATTCCTAACATAAAGCAAATTTTTTAGGAGCTTTCTGGAAATTAACATTTTTTAAAAATTTTATTTCTTTAATCATGGATGCAAGTCTTTAACTATAATGTTATTATTTAGATCTTTTATTCAGGGAACGAGTAATAGATACAAAAATAATAAACAGAAATTTAGACATACAAAGCTAATATAAGAGATAATCTGGTACATTTTGGTTAAGGGAACAATGGAAAATAAATGAACTATGTTTATTACACTGTCTTGTAATACATTAGAGAATCACAGGAAAATAGGGCAGGGGAGAAACTGGGTGATTTGTTTACAGGAAGGGAGTTAAAAAATTGTGGATGGAATAGGGAGATCTCAGGTAGAAGATAGACTAATGAAAATTTTTCTTGTCTTAAAAAATAAACAAGTCTCTGGAGTTATCAAATTGCCATTGTTATGCACTCATATTCTCTTGAGCATTATCACCAACTTATATGAAATATTTTGGTTCATGTCTGTTCTCTTTGTTTAATATTCTTTCTGACCTTTTCCTATTTGTTCATTGTTCTAAATAATGTGAGCAGAGGAAATGATAAAAATTTGAAAGCTAATACAAATAAAGCAAATATTTTGAACTAGTATTGACCAAACAGTACTAGGCAGGTGTGTGTGTGTGTGTATTCAAGACATAACTGAAGATGTATATCTTTTATATGTGCATATGAAAAGATCTTTGTGGGTATGAAGACTTCGTGTGACTAATTGTGCAGGAACTACAGGTCAATATAAGTATCATCACAAACATTTTCTAAGTATGTGACCTCAGAAAAGGGAACAGGTTAGCTTTTTGCTGTGAAATTTATTAAACATATTTCTTAGTACACTCAAGTCAGTATTATTTATATTACTATTTGTACATGAAAAATGTTTTTATAGAAAAGTCATATAGTTTTCTAATTTGGGATAAAATTTTAAAAGGCTAGCTGGAAAACAATGTAATGGCATAGTCCAGAATAAGTCAAAACTTTAGATATCCAAACAAATCAATGTAAAAATTAATCACTAAAAGATTCGGAATCAGTTATATGTATCTGTCCAATATGATTTGAAAAGATACCAATTTTTTACCTAAAGTTAGAGCAAAAATAATAGAACCTAGTTGAGTCCTTACTTGCTCATTTGCGCTATATTGAAATTTCAGTACCAGGACCCAAAGGCCACATGATTTGTAGCTGGGTATTGGCAGTGCGTGTGAGAAATTGTTCTTGAGAAAAGTGTTAGTGAAAAACACACTTCCTGGAAATAATAAAGAGTGGTGATGATTCTCCTCGTTCCAAAGTTGACCACAGAAAATTTTGGAAAAAAAATTAACATCCTTTTTACCTTTTTTGATAATTGAGATACAATTGACATCACATTAGTTTTAGGTGTACAACATGATGATTAGGTTTTTGTATATATTGTGAAATGATACTATAATCAGTCCAGTTAACCACCAATACCTCATAGTTACAAATATTGCATTTTTGTAATAAGGATTTTTAAGATATATCTTCTTAGCAACTTTTGAATGGATAATACAGTAACACCATTGTTAATGATGGACCTTTTCAGAAATGAAAATATTTCTTTTCCAGTAAAGCTATATATCATAATACAAAATGACTCTAGTCTTCTGGATTTTTAGAACTAAAAAGTTCATTCTTCACATGACTTTTTGTACATTATGACTTTGTCTAGTAAGTATGTAATTCACAGCAGTACATGTGGGTTCGTGATTTTTATATCTGTGTTTATTTTTGCATTGCATATAAGAGTGAAATTTTCAATATTACAAAATTTTCTAGCATACGTCTCAGCTTCTCTCCCTGCTAAAACAGCCTTTGTTAGCTCCCATTTCTTCCTCTACTTTCACTGGTCTATGAGCCAATACAAAGTCACAGCTATTGGTTTTTACAACATATGTCTGTGAAGGTCTCTCACTGCACATGTCAAGACAACGCTCATGAGCATATGTGAGTTATTTATCATCAAACAGATTTCATAGTAACAGGTGCATCCATGGGACCCAAATGTATAAAAAAGACTAATTTCCTTTTTCCTCCTAAAAGACAGTGACTAAAAGTGATAAGATAATGGCTGGAATCCTAGACAACTAAAAGCTTCCAGCAGATGTAGCTCTTGAAGCTTTTACTAAACACTGGAAAAGCATTATCCAATCATTGCAGGCAAATGGCAGAGACGACTGAAAGATATTAATAAACTCCTGCTCTTAGAACAATGGAATGCTTAGATGTGAAAATACCTAATAGGTGTTCTCAACCAATCTCTTCATTTACTGAGGCCAAAAATAGGATGGATGGTTTGCCTAACCTCAGAAAATGTTCCCACAGAAGTCAGGTGTTACAACAACTAGCCCAGGGTTCCCTGATCTCCATACTGCTCCACCTTCCTATTAAAAACAACAGACCTTTCTCTCTCTTTTAACTCAAATGAGTAATTTCTTCTATACACTCCTGTACCCCCAATTCATAGTTATGCCTCTCCTTTTTCTAACTCCAAATGCTCTTTGTGCTTGTGTGAAAAAATGTTAAGCACACTACAAGGAATGATTGAAAAGTATGTTACAGTCAGAAATACTGTGCTGTGCATGTCACACCTGTAGTGTAATAGTATTTTCTCCTGGCGGCATCCATATGATCACTTGACACAGAATTAAAAATCAGCAGCTCCGAGAGAAGGGCACTGCAGTCCTCACCAGGCTCTTGTCACTGGTGGCTGAGCTCGAGAACATTCGCTTACCGTGAGTGCGAAAATCAACCCTGAACCTGGCCACTTCACTTGTGTTGTGTCACTTGCTCAGACCGTGCATGACAAATCCTCAAATGCGTTTGGTGACATTTAGAGAGCACTGTGGACTCTGCCAATATGCTAAGCAATCAGAGTGTGCATGACAAATTATGAAACACATACTGTGAAAATTATGGACCCTGTCATGGTGCCAATCTGCTGCTGAAAACCTACTGCTGCTAGAAGTAATGTTGGCACAAATTTGTTGCTAAATTCAGTCGTATTTCTAATTCAGTAATGGATTGATCTTAATGGTGAGTTGCTGTACCTGTTTAGGTTTCAAACAAATACTGTGGAGCTAATGGCTTCACCTGCTATTATAAGTAATCGGAGGAGTCGAATATTTTCCACCACTCTTCTGTGATGATGGCTCTTATTTACCTCTCTGGATCACACAGGGATTACATAATGGGCCCTCAATCTTGGCTTCCTCAAAGATTTTTTTTTATGGTAGAATGGTGTGTCGTAAGAGTTATTTCCACAGGCTATAAAACATTGCGGTATTTAGATCCCACTTCATCTTAATGCACATCCTCATGCTCCCAGAGACTTGCTTAAAGAGATTGTGAATGGAGCAGAGGCAGCTCTCAGGAGCTACACTGGAGAGCAGCACAGCCAAGAACCTGGACCAAGTTAGTGTCGCCACCCAGTGAAATCACTGCCTAAAGTCATTAAGTAAAGGTACTCAGAGAACTACTTCACAAATTGCAACCTATGTATGGATGCAAACACAAAATAATGATGGGAAAATTTCAGCAATTCAACAGAAAGATAAGAAAACAGGAACTAAATAATCACAAAAATATGAGCATAGATGTCATCCCTCGACTGTATTGAAATCAGGATGAATTTAATAATGTCTATCACAATGTAGATATTATGTAGCAATAATATTTAAATGTGAAGTATAGTTAGAATCATATTAACTTCTTATTTGCAAGAGTAAGAGATGTGATGTGTTTCTGTGTATCTTGTTTTAACTTTATAATTGCAACTTTAAGTTTATTCCCTTATTTTTGGTTGGATTAGTGCCCATTATATTTAAAAAGAATATGGAATTTGTACAGTGATAGGATGGTTTCTTTTCTAGATACATATTTGCAGTTTTCTTTAGTAAAACAGATTTCAGATAGTATTGAGCATTAGATGGATTAAAATAATAACCATGACATTTACTCTTATCACCCTAAAAAAAAGTGAATAATGATCCCCAAACTAAGTCTATTTGTATCAGATTTGTTACAGTATATGTGTGTCCTTTTTATTTTTTCCCTAAACTTAGCGTATCAGCTGGATTTAAATATTATTTGTTTATGAAATCTACCTGATTTTAGAATATATTAATTCTGTATGGACTATTAAGGAACAATAAAAATTAAAAATAATCATTGGCAAAGCTGTTTTTCCACTTAAGCTAACTTTTGTGTATAGCTTTTTTCACAGAAATCATGGGACCTTAGGAGGCATGCTAATATTTTAGTTAGTTTTAATATCAAACACCAAGTGAAAGTCCTAATTTAAAAAAGAATTGGCAAAATCTAATAATTACTGGATCCAGGGCTATCACCATATGGATTTGGATCTTTGTGAATAATATGAAAGAAAACAACAAAAAAGAGGGATGGAAGGAAAACTCTTTCCAGGACTTTCTCTGCATGGTGCATGTGGAGGCTCTGAGTTTTAGCTTCTGTCAATACCAGACAACTTGAGAATGAAGCCAAAATATGCCCTCTGACTCAGGCTCCTTTGCTTCAATGAAAAGAGAAATTGACAAGGCAAGTTCCCGCCAGACTCTCTCAAACTTCTAGAAGTCTGTCTAACTGTCAGTTAGCAACTCTTCTTTTAAATGTTACAGATGAGAAATCCCAAAATTATGAACCAGAGTGAGGTTTTAGAAGTAAGCATAAATCCTACATCTAGGGAATAGTGCTGGAAATAGTGAAATGGTTGTTTTTACCCATCTGAACATTAATTCTCCTAAATAGGAGAGCATATTTTTTTGGCCAAAAAGAAAGTCCAGGAGGCTAGTCAGTGCCAAATGAAAAAATGGCAGCACTCCCTCCATCTATGTCCCTGATTATAAAACAGCAGGAGAGATCATTAGGGTAGCATACACGTTCTGCTTTGGGGCATATGTCAAGTTCAATACTGTGAGCAGATTTAAGCTTTGCCAAGGATGCCAAGTACTTCTTCCTGTGCCTTCTCCAACAATGAGGTGCTGGGTTTGTGCTGTTGGCAGTTTTGCAGAAAACCATGGTGGTGAGTGACACAGATGGTGTGGGGAGTCTGACATTGCATATTATTTACCAATCAGAAAATGACTAAGTTATTTTATGCATGCAATTATAAAGGACCACCTGTACCAGTGTGTGCTGCCTGCTTGTGGGCAACAGCAGGAAGAGGGCATGCATCCATGTAAAAGAGAAGCCTTTTCACTCTTTGTAATATGTATTTTTGCAATTTTGACATCACCTTTATTCATATTTTGTGCATGGGAATTCAAAAGCTTTTCTATCATGAGAACTCTGCTTAATACCATTTGGAGAGCTAACCTTTCATCTTTCATGGATCTCATTTTCTAAATACAATTCCTGCAATACTAAATGCTATCCAATAAGGAATTTCTTTTAGTAGTCTGTAAGGAATAACATTATAAGGAAGTTCCAGTAAACCACTCAGACATTCTATATAACTTTAAAAATGTTTTTATTTCTTTTGCATCAAAGAACTGGGGTGTAGGGCAGAGGTGTTGGGAATGAGAGGATTCCTCAGAGACAGAGTGGGGAGCAGAACAGGTGGATCTACTGAAATTCATTGCTAAGAGGAGCAGCAAGTGAGACAGGAGAGATCTGAAGCACCATATGTGGGTCAGGTCCTTGGATTGAACTCAAGCCATAGCAGTGCTAGTGCTGAGATTTAACCCTTAGGCCATCAGGGAAGCCCATCTGTAGTAATTTGTACTTCAGAAATAGTATAATTACTTAAAGACCTTATGATATTAAATGGTATCCTCCTGGCATGACAAGTAACAAAACAGCATTTCTTGGACATCTGTGATAGACAATTTACAGATACTGACTTAGGTAATTCTGATATACTTAGGTAATTCTGAGTACTGATATAGGTGGTATTATTCCTCTGTATAGATCAACAATGAGATTCAGAATTTAAATAACTTTCCAGCTTAACACAGTGTATGGTTGAAAAAGGATTCCAACCTAGGATGTGATTCTAAAACCTGTTCCATTGTTATAAAAATTAATTGTGTGTGTTCTCCCCAAACGGTCATCTTGTTCTGAGTCTTAGTGGGCTGTTGGACTGATTCTTTTTAATCAAAGTATCTTTCTATTATTACTATATCTGTCCACTGTAAAATATTAGAGAGTAATATGTAAAATCTTCTTCCTATATTACTACCTTTCCTGCCATCAACCCAACCCTTACATTCAGTAATACCTGGTTACAACTAAAAAAGTATTAATATGTATATATTCCAAACTTTATCTATAAATGCATATACACATATATTCAAAAGTGAAATTCCTGTTATTTCAAAAATTGTTCACTAAATAGTATAATTAACTCTATATACTTTCTTTCTGAATAACTGATAGTATCCTCCATCATAGAGGGATGCTGCATTTTATTTAACAAAGACGTTTTGAAGAATTATTTTTAAGATTTATTTATGCATACAAGAACTGAGATATAGGCCAGAAGTGTGGGGGAAGGGATGAGAGGATTCACCAGAGACAGAGTCGGGAGCAGTACAGGTGGATCCATTGAAATACACTGCTGAGGGGAGTACCAGGCCAGACAGGAGAGGTCTGCTGTATCATGTGGGTCAGCTTCCTGGCGGGAATCAAACTTAAACTGTGGTGTCTGATGATAGCTTGATAGCGCTAAAATTTTAACCCCTTCACCACCAGGGAATCCCTCATTGAGGAATATTTGGAGTGCTTAAATTTTACCACTATCATGTGTGATGCTTAATGAGCACTCTGTATATTTTTTAGTTAGTTTCTACAAATTATTTTAATTGACAAGTTGACAAATCAATTTATTTATCGGCATGTAATTTAAACTTCTGTTTAAAAAGCTCAGATTATCTTTAGGAATCTGTATTGTTGACACTTTCATGTCTGTGATCACAATTTGTAAATCTTTCACCAACTGATGGATTAAAGGGTTATTTCTGTTTTCTTAGTGCACATTTTTAAAACTAATTGATAGGATTAAATTTTTTTCAAAATTTTATGAACCCTTCTGTCCATTTTGTTGAGCTATTACTTAATATCTTTTGGTCAGTTAAAATTTTGCTGATTTTTTTCCTTATTAATTTCTTTATTAATTGTTCAATAAGATGGTATTGTTTTAGATGCTATGGATAGCCACTTATACTATGAATACATTCCCAATATGCTGTGATTTTTCCTTACTAATTTAAATATTTTGAATAATCATATATTTTATAAACAAATTTTCAAATTTGAGGAGGTAACCTCTAAGAAGATTAGCAGAAATATTTTTAGTCATACCTAGTCCATATCCTAGTTAGTTACAACTATCACTTGTAGTTTCCTATATATTAATTTTAATAATAGGCTTATAGTGACATATATTGTAAACTGTATTTTAAAGGTGTACAATACATAAATCATAAATTTTATTGGAGTATTTAACAATTTCTACTTTTCAGAATTTCAATTTCTGAAAATTGGAATAAATATTTTACCAAATAAAACTACAATTTCTAGTTTTATAGTATTTATTTTCCCTTGACCCATTATTATTTGCAACACAAGACATTGTTCACTTACCTTTTTGCTTTAGGAGTTGCTATGATGTTTACACTCACAGTAAATCTTAAATATTATTTGTTAAAAGAATGGATAAATAAAACTCAGTGTTTTAATAGGAAAAAAATACTAACAATGTTAGCAATATGTGTTAAGTGACTGGTCATCTTAAGTAAGTTCCCCACAATTTTAGACTTTTGTTTAATGACAGCTTTATCAACAAAATCAACTTTCACTAAACCAACAGCTTTTCCATAAAGACATAAAATCTAAGAGGACAAGAATATTTTGTTTAGTTCACATTATATCTATAACACTCATAATAGTGAATGATATATAGTAGATGTTCAATAAATATTTGGATTAATCTCAAATATATTCTGTTTAAAAAATTATAAAATCCTTTCATTATATTAGTTTAAAAGTTTAGTCAAACAGTAATTAGGATTTCATTTTGACATATACACAAGAAAATATTTTTTATAAGTAAAACTTGAATGTAGATTTGGTACTTTTCCACAAAAAACACTTCTGTCATGTGTGTGTCATGGCTATAAACCCTAAAAACAGATAAAATTAAATTCAAATATAAAAAATAACTAGTATATCCTAGTAATACTTAAATTATCATCTTTGTAATAATTTTTTCTTTTTAAAAACCCATTTGACTTTTATTAGTTCAAACCCACCAAGTACTATACATCTTTATCAGTGACTTTAGTCAATGAGCAACGCCAAAGGCTGTGACCACAGTGACCAGACCCCCCCCCCCCACCCACACTCCCTAACAACGCTTGTAACCCATCAATTTACTGAGAAGGAATAAAAACTTCTCGTTTTTAATTACGTATTTTCTCATCTTGTTCATTTTTATACAGTACTTGTTTTCTTTCCTCAGGTATAGTCCTGGTAGTTCTCCCACCACCATAGCACCCTTGATTCATCATTATAGTCCCTTGGCGTTCGTCCCTCCCCTGTTTTGAACCTTTCCATCGACCGCTGCTGTGTTCCTCTGTGGTCAGCCTGCATGTCTTTTTCTTGACTTTTTGTTTGGTTTCGCTGTATTCCATATATAAGTGAAATCATTTGTTATTTATCTTTTTCCTTGAGAAGGAATTAAAAACCTTATTAAGAATTCTTGGGGGGGGGGGATTTTTTTTTTCCCCAGTGGTTTCTGAAAGAGGTTTTATTTTTGTTTGTTTTATGTCATGGAATAGGATTATATGATATGTGGATACAAACAATGGCGTTGTTATAGCCATTTTGATGGCTGAATTCTGGGCAATGCATAGGACTCTGGGAAAGGCATCTTACAGAGTTGGTTTATACAGCAAAGTTATGAAAAGCAATGCAGAACGTAAGAGAGAATGTAGTCTGTGGTCATGTGCTGTGAGGTTGCAATGAAAAACTTGTGCTACCTCTAAAATCTGACTCATGTAGGTCAATAAAAATCCAGTTTAAGTAGAGTTTTCTGTCCTTACAACACAGAAAGTACTAAATGATATGTGTAAGATGCACTCTCTTTGTTTGCCATAGGTGGTTGTATAACATTTTTGTAAAATAAAATACATACATGTAAACATATTCAGAAAGTAATTATTTGATTAATTTTATTTTGGGATCTTTTATGGTTTTCATTTTTTGGTGGAATGCTTCAAAATTCATCTGTAGAAATCCATAATTGTTATTAAAATTCAGTGTTGAATGGTTTATTATTAGAGAATATAATATTTGAAACTCATTGTTCTAGCTTGTTTTGTGTGTGGTGATTTTACATTGCTACATTAAGATAAGTATTCAGTTCCAGTTTGAGTAAAAATAGCAGTTTAAAATAATTTTCATACTCATATTTACTATTTAACTCACATACTCACTGGTGAATTTTATTAAACTGTTTATCATAATTTTCAACACTAAGTCATGTGTTAACCCTGAAAGGTCATTATGACACCTGAAAAAACTATTTTGCCTTTGCTCCAGTTAAGGAATACTTCTGTTTATGACTAGTAATTCTGAAGTTAAGACCTCTGAAAATCAAGAAAAGAAATCTTATGGTAATAAATGGAAAATAAGCATCTTCCCACATTTAAAAGCTCTTGAGAAAGAGATGTCTTAAAATAGTAGAGGCAGTTAACCCATATGAAATCCTTCCCAATTTTAAATACATATATATATAAACTAACCAAGGTTCTGAATATCTCAGAAAGAACAAAAAAAGCAAAACAAAAACACTTGGATGAAATAATTTTAGATTACATTTCTAGAGCATAAAATTATATTGGTGTACACCTATGGCAATACAAAGTTCAAACTGGCCCATTTTTTAAGTTTCTGAGATTTATTAAATTAATGGAACACTGTCATTTTGACTTACTGTTAAACATAGTACCTGGTACTATCCCTGTTTTTAGAATGAAGGACAGAAAAACTCAGAGAAGAGCAAAGATTGTAGAAAAGTGCTGAAGTGAGTAATCTTTGAAAGCCAGTATTTGGATATAGATATTTTCATATATTACATTTATAAAATTTTTATAACCCGTCTAAAAGAGAAAGAATATCTTAGCAAATATTTTAAAAGAAATATTCTTTGAGCTTTTTTTCATCAACATAGTAAAAATGACATTTATAGTTCAGTCCTATAAAATTTAATGCATGTAGATTTGTGTAACTGCCACCTCAATCAGGATACAGGAAAGTTCCATTTCCTAAAACACGAAGTGTTATCCCTTTGTAGTTATACCCTTCCCCATTCCCAGTTTATGGCATTCTCTGATTCATATCATGAGCACGTAGTCTTTTGAGAATGTTATATAAATGGAATCATACAGCCATCTACTCCACTAATTGCTGCTTTATATTATATGCTTTCTTTGAGTTTATTTTCCTCTTTATTCTTTTGTTTCTTTTTCTTTCCTTTTTTAAAGACTTATTTATGCATATAGGAGCTGGAGTGCAGGCCAGAAGTGTTGGGGAGGTGGTTGGTGAGAGGATTAACTAGAGATAGAGAGGGGAACAGAACAGGCTGATTGACTGAAACACACTGCTAAGGGGGGCAGCGGGTAAGACAGGAGAGGTCTGCTGTACCATATGGGTTACCTCCCTGACCGGGGATTAAAACTGTGCTTTGGTGGCTGCCTTGCGCCACCAGGGAGGCCCATTTCTTGGGTTTCTAAAGGTGAAAATTTAGATTATCAATTTGAGACATTTCTTCTTTTGTAGCATTTGATTATGTTTATTTCCCTGTAAACACTGTTTTAGCTACATCTAACAAATGCTAATTTACTGTATTTTCCATTTTATTCAGTTGTTTTTGTTTTTGGATCCAGAATATGGCTTATAGTGGTGTTTCCTGGATAAAAGACATTAATGTGCACTTTCCATACATCAAACTACTACGGGACAGATCCTCCTATACCCTTTGCTGATGTCTACTTCTGGGTTTTCTATTGCACTCAAGGCAGTAGGTACTGAACAGGGAAAGTGGTAAATTTACTACTGGTCTGCGCATACTGTAATTCTGTTTTGCTGCAATTAATTTGCTGTTAAAGTGCCCAAATGACTGCCATAAACATTCTCTTCAGATATCACAGATGCAGTTAGCAGGAAAGAATAAGAAGGTTGCTTTTACTCCTTCACCTTGTAAAAGTATTATTGAGCTATATTTGTATTATTAGGTTTACCACTCCCCAAATCACAAATGCCTAATTTTATGCAAAAACATGTGTTTGTAGAAGATGGTAACTTATTTATTCATTCACAAAGACTTATTTGGCCCCAATTACATACAGAGGCTACTGATCTATACATTGGGGAGGTATCAATGTACAGAATGCCCAAAAGACCCTTGCCCCCACTGAATTTATATTCTGGGGGAGAAAATAGACAACATACAACTAAAAATATGAAATATGTCAGATCATTTTATGTATGAGAAAGAAACACAAGTTGGAGAGAGGCTATTTGAAATGCAGTGGAATTTTCAAAAGGATTATAAGGAAAATTATCACCAAGAAGCAGATATTTGATTGAGTAGAGATTACTATTTGTGCACTTTGGGAAAACCATCTTCAAAACCAATGAAACAGGGACCTCCCTGGTGGTCTAGGGGTTAAGTCTTAGGCTATCATACTAAGACCTGAGTTCGATCCCCAGCCAGGGAATTAAGACACAGCCTACCTCTCCTGTCCTCACCACTGCTCCCCATTCTGTCTCTGGTGAATCCTCTCACCCTCTGCACCTCTGACCTACACCCCACTTATGCTACAAAAAATAAAAATCCTTAAAAAACAGAGATGAAATTGAGGAGATTTATACACATTTTGTATTGTTTTCCTCACTGAAACTTGCTATCTCAATCATGGCTTTTTTTTTTTTTTGTATAGTTATTTCTGAGTAAACATATAATGTATAAAATCTTGTTAATCAATTCATTAAATTATTAAAACTTGTCCATTTTAAACTTAAATCAGACATGCATATTGATAAGATATAAAACTAAAATGAGTTGATCACAAATCATCCTCTGTATCATGGTATAGTCTTTGCTAGTTAGTAAACTTCTATGATCTGACATGGACAAGGTAATTTTTTTATCTAACCAAATAAGCAGTTTTCATTGGAGTTTTGAGATCTATTTGTAATTTGAATTACTCTGGGGGAGAAATCACCAAATTAATATTTGTGGTAAAATTTTACATTGTATGTCTGCTTTTCAACTGCTGTTAAACACCTTTGATTTCAGTATTGAATGACAACTTCAAGCACAATCTTTAATTGCTTGAATATCTTATCTCACCTTCTGTCAGGAGTGGCAAGAACAATATGGACAATGCTAGGCCAAAGCCAGCTTCACTGAGTTACACCAAATGCCATGTCCAGATGTTGCCCCCTGCAATTGACATGTCATTCTAATGATCTCCTGGGGAATCTCAGTATGACCGCTGAGGGCCCAACTCAGTTTGCAGTTGTGAGTGAGTAACTGATGACAGAGGTTGCTTTGTGTGTTTGCATATGTGGAAGTGTTGAGAACTGGAGGTTATACAAAGGCCAACAGTCATTACTCCTTAGGCCCAGTGGAACTTATACCTTTATCAGGTTTTACCTTTAGCACAATTAAATGTGTATTTATTTTGAAATATGAAAGCATGTGAACTTTTTAACCAATAGGCAGTAAGTCTGTCAAAAGCAAACTATGGCTAAGTAAAAATAGGTATTCTGTACATATTCATAAGTATATACATATATTTGAAATACTCAAAATATTTTAATGTCTACATAAGTATATTATCTGAGAACAGTGACATCTTTAAAGGAGGCTCATGGAATATTTAACATTTTTAATGTCCTGCCAAATAAGTGTTGTTGATATTGACTATGTTGACACTCTTGTTCTTGAAACATGGTTTGGAATATATATCTCTGTTAAGAAATTAGTCTACTTTGAAATATCTTATCCTATTTTAATTATATTCTCAGTTAAATGGAAGCATAGTCTTAAAGTTGTTTATAAATATGACCAAAAAAGTATCTAAGGATTTCCCCCCATAAGTCACCATTACAAATTTTCAACTGGATATGATCCAACTCTAAAACTTCAGCACTTTTTGGTGCACAAATTCTGACTTAGAACATAATTTTTACTTTAAAAATAACTTGGTTTTATGATAGAAACAGGAGGAAATTTATTACCTGGACTTACATTGAATAGTACCTTATTTCTTCAGTAATTAAAGAGAACCATTCTTAAAACATAATTTAAATTTTCATAAGGTTTTATCTGAATAATCTGGTGTTACTCTAGAGAGATAACCTAATGTGAAATGAAGATATGAAGAAATAAAAACAAATCCATAGAAAGATATGAAATTTTAAAGGAACAGTGGATCTATCTAAGCAAAAAAAAAAAAAAAAGATTCATAAGCAGAGGATAAGTCAGTAGTTTGCTTTCCAAGGATAGATCTAAATTAAAATGAATATTAAGAAGCTGCTGATAAAAATTGGTTATTCTTTAGCCCTGAACTCTCTTAGGGAATCTTCTTTATATAATTTCACATACTCATGTATAGAAGATTTAATACCATATGGATTTAAACAAGAGAAAGTTAGAGGCATATTTCTAAGCTGATTGTGTGAATATAATTAGTTTCTTTTGGAAGTAGTTATGTTGTTAATTTCTACATGTATATTCAATGATAAAAATCTCAAAAGAATCTTAGTGTTACTTGATTACATAATAACATCAAGCTAATTCTTGAACACTTTCTGAGGTGACTATTTCCTATTTAATTAAAACATTCATAAATAATATATCCATTACATAAAAGGAAAGGTAGCCATTTTTATTTGACAAATATCTGCACCACTAAGTCCAAATAATCAACATTCCTCACATATTTATTTTTCATAATGATTCTTTTTATTGACAAAGATAATGCATTTTGACCATGTATTTTGCGAATTAGAATATTCCAAACTTTGAGAGTGAACCTATTCTGCTACTTAAATATTTCTTTGTGAAAATTGTTATAACTTGTTTTATGGCTTGCTTACCTTAGTTAGGAACAACAAAGTTATTAGAATGACATGCACGTATCTATTTAAAGATAAGTTTCTTGGAAAGAATCTTTTCACATGGTGTATGCCAGACTGTAATGGGAACAATTTCTGTAGATTTTGGTACAATGTGAAAACTGAAAAGCCACGCAAAGTCAATTGAAGAATCCAGTGTATTTACTTGTGTTACTTATGTGAGTACTTCATTGACTGTATTTTATCTATATTTTGGAATAAACATAATGAATATGATCAAGTGGCTCACTTTCAATGTTGCAATCAAGACCTTACTGATGGTTGATGAATTGCCAATAAAGATGAAAAACAAAGTGTTAGACTTAATCATTTTACTGTCAGAGATCTATGTATCAATCGTTGGTGAAAAACATCACCCAGAGAAGAAACTGGCTATTACTTAATTAGCATTGGAATTTTACAGGCATAGATTTTCATTTCATAACCATATTTCAAATGAATTATGAAACTAAACAGAAGTCAAGATGTAACACTATAGATATAGTAAAATTAGATGGGTTTGACTGTATAATACAAACCAGCAAAGTCATCACCTTACTTAACTGAACTAGGTTCCTATGATTTTGAAAAAAAAAAAAAAAAAAAAAAAAANTTTTTAAAAAAAAAAAAAAAAAAAAAAAAACTCGTGAACAGAAACTCAAGCCTGGATTCATTGGTAAAATTCTATTCAAATGTGATTTTATGTTCAATATTACACCAGAAGAATGTGAGGTTAAACTTAGATTATTTTTTGTGAGATAAAAATAAACTAGTAGTTATTAGTTGGTTGAAACAGTTATATCCAATTTGAAACAGTTATATCCAATTTGAAATTGAGGCATTTGTAGTAAAAAATTTTAAAGTCAGGATAAAAAAATGGAACTGGAGAAGACATTTTGGTCCTTTTAAGCATTTGTTTGAGCTTGTTTTCATCAAAATAATAATAATAAAATTAAACTGAAATTCTCAATGATTGCTTCTATCACTTCGTATTTGAATTTCTATATTCATGATTTTTTGTCTTAAAATTTTAACAGTAAGTCCACAGTATTTTTTTTGACTTTTGCTATATCCAGAATAAAAATGATATAAACCAATTGTCCCTCAATAAAAATCAATTTAAAAATCATCAGTAATATTCAGTGAACATTAAACAACTATTAACATGTAATATACATAAACATGAATATATAGATATTATTTAGAAATTTCCATTTATGAGCATAAATAATGTACAATAATAGTAAATTTTTTATATAAAAAAAGACAACCCAGTTTCTACCCTTGCATAAAACTACTTTCATTTATCTATCTCACCATCATAAATTGGAGATAACAAGGCCAACTAGGTATATGGTTAACCCGAAAGGTACAAATGCAGATGCATAATCAGACAATTATTTAAATAATTTTAAAAGGGCCTCCAATACCTTCAAATTATTCATCCTCAGTTTTTATTCTTGAATTCCTCTTCTTAACAAACTTCACACTTTCTTCAACAACCATTCCTATGCTTCTTGGTTTTTCACCCTGGGCTTAATCGACTCACAGAAAGTCCTCCTGTGGGTCTGATTCTCAGCCCTCTTCTCTGTGTTAGCTGTTTCTGGCTTCCTTCCATGATTTTAATTTAGACCCTCCTTCCACTTTCTATGTTAGCTCTCTAACTCAACCCATTCTGCACAATCAAGTGTTAATTTAGCTTCAGTGGTTCTCAATTTTGTCAAGTGGAATATTTTAAATATGTGTGAGCCTCACTCCCAGCAATTAGATCAAAATCTCTGGGGATGGAGTCCAGGTATAGGGATTTTTTTTTTTTTTTTCAATTTCCCCATCCTATTCTAAAGTGAAGCCAGAGTAAAAATCATTGCCCTACAGCATACTAGCTCAGCTGCAAGCTCTATTGACACTTTGTTCTGGGTAAATCTTTGTTGTAGGAAACTGTTTCCTTTGCATTTTAGCACCTATAATAGCACCACTGCTTCCACCCTCTAAATGCCAGGAGCAACTACCCATCTGCCCATTATGACAACAAAAATATCTCTAGCTACTGCTGAATGTTTTCCTTGAATGAAAATATTCCCCATTTGTGACTTGCTGCTGTATAATTAGTAGACAGTCAGATAAAATGATTATTGGTAAACTGGAGTTGTAAGTAGACCAATATGGAGGATTAGGTGACTCAGTCAAAACTGGCATGTTTCAGGACCTGTAAGTTATGGCTCAGATGGAATAGTCTCCAGGCAGGAAATTTGACCATGTCTGTTTGTACAGCACAATTATTAGGAAGGCTTACCTGGCTGTGGTGCTTGATGGAGAGACATCCAATATGGGTGAAGTCTGCTAACTAGAAAACAACTGGTGCTGGGTGTTCCACTTGAGGTGAGGGAAGTGCATTACAGGAACTGAGATAAAACAATGGTGATTTCCAAAATGACACACACATCTCGCTTAATAGTCCTGTCATTAAGTCACAACTCTAAAAAGCAGGCATGAATAGTGCATCATATGGAGTTTACATCAACAACTTGACCCACGGTATGTACAGTGTAAACAAAGTAGGGGTGATTTTCCTCATATAACAAAGAATCTATGGTAGGCAATTTAGAATTGGTACAAATATTCAAGCTTTTGCAAGAGCTTAACATGTTTCCTTCTATCTGCCTTCTCTGTCATTTTGAGATGTATTTCTCATCCTTATGATTACAAGGTGTCTACTATCCCTCCAGGCATTGAAACACTTTAGACAGGAAAAAGGAACGTAGATTGAGAGCTAAGAGCAAATAGCCAAAGGCCTTTTTCTAGGAGGAAAAAATGAAAATCTTATGCTTTCTGCCTCAAATCCAATCATATCTTCCTGACAAAAATCCTGAAAATATATACCCTTGTTTCAAGGGAGACTGGGATATAGACTATTTTGTTTGGATTAATTGCTATTTTAGAAAGAAATATATTACTATGAAAGAAAGGGAGAGGGAGGAATGGATGCTGAGCAGCCACCAGCAGTGTCTACACCTGGATTCTGGAATCTAATCTTGTAATCTGGAGGACAATCATTCAGAATTAGGAAAATCACCCAAGCAGTAGATATGAGGTACTGCTAACTTCAAGACAAATAACTGTTTCACTTAAGGACATTTTGTATATTCTACTAAGTTGGGGGTAATTTCATGCTACAATCAACACAAAACCTATAAATTGATATAATCAAACTACAAAGTTGGCAGTTGGTTGATATGGCTGAAGGGGAAATGTCAAGACAGAATCTGAGTAAAATCTGAATTGTTTACAGCATTATGTAATTTGCAACTTGTCCATTTTCTCAAAACATGAAAAAAGGTACTCACATGAAGTTAAGACTTCACCGAATTATAAAATCCTAAACTTCTTACAGTTAATTTTATTTGGTAAAATATACTCTTATCTGTTTCCAAAGTCTTAGTTCAAAGGCATTAAACACTTAAAAATAATAATTGATATATATATGTTACAATTGGCTTTGAAATTCATTTTTTTCCACTTAGATTTCATCTTTTGTCAGCAAATCATGCCTTTGCTATATAGGCTTTAGTGTGCTACTTTTATGTCTATGCTCATTAGCTACAAGTGGAAAACATATTTTCTAACTGGTTATTGTATTTTATAGAGAAGATTTTTATGTTTCATAGTTGTCCAATCCAGGATATACTCGTTTACTTATAGGCATCACCTTTTTTAGTTATAATATTGAGAATATTATATATTGATCCAGAACTCTTTAAATATTGATTATTATAATTAATGTTCTAAAAGAGTAATAAATATGGAAGAGATTTTGGTTATATATTTTTCATGAAATTTGATTTTTATTTGTGCAATATGTATTTTGTTGGTGTTCCATACAAAGACATTCTTTTTATGGATCAAAGATATCCTAGCCTTGGTTCTTATTTTGTAATTTCACACATTAAACATATTGTTAACTGAAGAGGGGGTTTTGGTACATATTTTTCATAGGTTGAAGAAGTTATCTTTTATCAAAATGGATATTTTGTTAACTTTTTTCTATTAATGGATAAATTCTGTTGGCATCATCATATGAGTTTTTTTTTCCGTCGGTTTGTATATGTGATGGCTTATATTACTAGAGTTTTATATGTTCTTCTTCAGTGGGAAAAACCCCACTTGATTGTATTCGATATACATTGCCGGATTCAATTTTTTACTATTTGTTAAGGACATTTGTATTGATGTTTATGACTTTGCTTTTCTCAAGACTTCCAGGTTATTACATAGTGATTCTTCTCTTGGGACTTTCAAAAACTTCATCAATGCCTTTTCCCTCTTTATTATAGAATTTCTTGTGGGCTATTTGGCTTAAAGAACAAGGATGTGTGTGCTGCAGCCTAAATCTGATGCAGAGTCCTTTCTTGATCTGGACCAAATTCAAACTCAATAAGTAGCCTTTCATGTTACCTGAATATTAATCAAAATGATTTCCCAAATATGATATGCTATCTCCAGAAAATAAAAGGTCTTTCAGGCATTATCTTTTCTTCTTACTAGTGGATGTGAAATATGCACTAAATTTTCCTTTATTTTGTAAGATATGTCCAGGCATACCCCCAAATACTGAAGCCCTAACCATTTGTTGATTTTATGGGCACCTAAATTGTGTTAGTACTTCAACCCTCAAAAGTACATTTGTCTTACACAAATCTCCAATATACTTGCCACTTTTTGCTCATCCACTCTACTTAGCATGATATAAGCAATATATTAGACTTAATATGTTACTATTACAATCTTCTGAAGAATGCCCGGATTGCTCAGGCTCCTTCAAATTATGTTATTATAGAGGCTAAAAAGGTTAATGTGGTATGGGTAAAATTGTAGATGCTTGCTCTTGTCTGTCTTACATGAGTTTGTATTTCTGATCCTGCTCCTTGAGAGCCACCAGACCATTGGCCACATACTCTGTATTAAAGACTTTTCTAATCTGTATTAGCAAAGATATCAATAGTTCAAGGGTACAGTAGTAGCTTCAATTGTATTTCTTACTGCTAGTCCTCCTGGCTTTTTTGGATTTGATAGGGCCCAGCCTGGTAAAGTGAATGCGCATACAATGGCTATGCATGCTAATTCTGCATTATTTAGGTCTTAATGGATGGAATAGATGGCAATGATCTTTATCCTAGGATGCAACATTGTTTTTGAAATTTCTCTTCACCAGAGCTTGGGTGGGCAATGATGGAGGCTTTCTCAGCCCTTCTCACTATGACAGAGATCAAGGGGTCAAGATAGAGTTCTATCCACCCCCAAGTATGTCTATCTCAATTTTACATTTGGGAGCTGTAGGAAAGAACACTGGGTCTCTGGAACTAGTCGAGTCACTGTGGATTGGATGTGTGGCAGCACTCACTAAGGTATTAGTGATCATACTTAGCAAAGTGGCCATGATGATGTTTCAAACCCTGCCAATCTCCAAACATCAAGGAAAGCCTGTGTCAGGAATCCTGAAAATGACTAGATAGTTCCTTTTCCACAGTGCATGACAATCTGAATGACTTCAGAGACTTTGGAAAAGAATAGGGGAACAAAGTTGTCAAAGTCAACTGTATGGTAGATACAATGAAATTACTTCCAGTTCCCCTTCAATAAGGACCTTGTATCCCCAGTCACTGAATGTCTCTTCAGGAATATCTTTAACTGCAGAAAGTTACTTTGCCCAAAACCATGTCCCTTCTCATGGTTATTAACTTTCAATGACTCATCAATGAAAATACAAAGACCATATCATAGTACTACAACTTTGGACAGTTGTGAAGGGATACCCCAGCTTCAGAGTTTCCCACAGACTTAACCAAGACTATCATTGGTCTGTAGTCATACTCAGCTTCATGTTCTGGCATTTTGTTTTCTTGCCTCCCATTTCCACAAGTTTAGATCCTTAGTATACTAAACATCCTGCACATTAAATTCCATTTTAATGTCTGTTTTCCAGGGAACCCAATCTGCAATGATTCAGATGCTATATTCAAGGCTGTGAAATATGAGAATACATCCCTTTCCCCAATACTACTTGCCTTTGGAATAAATCTGAAGAAAAAATTACTGTATACATTTATTAAGGGTGTACAGGGTCCTTCCTCCTGGGGACAAAACCTTAATTTCATTCAGAGTTTAGATCTGAAAACTATTCAGGTCTAGATATTGGGAAAGGATTATGAATTTTTAATGGGATGATTTCCCTTAGCCTTCTGACCCGTACTTAAATTCTTGTGTTTGTAGAAATTGAGCAAACATTTATTGCACAGACCATGTTTCTTTAGTTCTATTAAGCATCTCCGTAGTGGGTCAGGCTCCCATGGCGGCCGCCACAACCTTATCACTCGTTAAAATCATTGCACATGCCTGGTTTCTGCAACGCTTGGCCTCAATTATCCTGAGGACCTAACAGTCCAACTGAATCTAGTTTTATAAGAGCATCTCACACCGTTAAATTTGCGGCACAATTGATCTTGGTGATACTGATGCTCATCTTACCAGAGCATTCCTTATTATTTGGTGAACAGTGTCTTCTGGGAACTACCAGAAAAAAATGTTTATGTGGTTACATAAGATGAGAGTCTCTTTGTAGTTTACCAGGAAGTTCCTCTGGCTTTCAACTTAACACTTAAGTCGATCATTCATTACTCAGTCTTTTGTCTTTTTTACTGCATTAATTATCCCCAACAATAGTTTTTTCAAGTTTTTTTGTTCTTGTAATTATCCTTCTTTCACATTTCTTAAACTCCCAAGCACTGTAGCCCATCAGCCTCTTCTTTTGCACTGGTATCAATTTCTACTTTACCAAGTTGAATAATTTTCTCACAAATTTATCTGTGAACAGGTCCTACTAACAGTCCAGAGGTGAGAAATCCAACCAATATCTTACTTTTGCATTTGCTTCTTAGTACTGTTTTTGGGATCAAGTGTTGCAGATCAGGTTGCTGAGGAAAAAGACTCTGGGGAGTAGGTGACTTTCAGGGAGTTCATTTGGAAACAACAGCTATAGGGACTAGATTTTTAAAATGTAGTCTTTCCTTTGTTTATAATGGTCATTGTATTTTGGGCATATTCAGTTCTTGAGTTGAAAAGGCCTGCTTTTTAGAAGACAAACTGAATGAAAGAAATAATTCATAATATATATTTTTTTTATCAAAGAGTTAATACTTATTTCTGTGTAACAGAGTCTACACCCTCTGTCAGTGTGGTGGTTTATCATTCCTATGTTGTCATATATGTCTAACAGAGTCACATAAATCTGGTTGGGTGTCACAACTATATGAATGCACAGGGCAAAATCTCAAGCTCCCATGGTTTCTGGTAGTGGTGGATACTAGTGTGGAATAAAAGATTCAATGTACTTGAGAAGGGCCCAGAACTCAGAGGGCAAGGCAGGACAAGGAAGTCCTCAGCGGGAACTCCAAGAGAGGAAAATGAAGTTACCTTATAGCCAGGGCTCCATAAGCTTCTGAATTTCTTTTATTTTTAACCTCATACCTAGGCTGTTAATAAATTTTGGATACCTGTTTTTCCATTTTTTCCTGCTTACCATTATTTTCCTTGCAACCAGGAGATCTCATCATTTATCTCTGAGCAGGTGAAAAACCAAGCTCAGTCATCTGCACTGACATTGGAAAACGATGCTGTAGCTATTTCCTCTCTGATCACTAACCTTTCTCCAGCCTGCTTCCTTCTTCACTATTCATTTCCTTCTCGTAGGCTGACTGACTTCATGTCAGACATTGTACTCAGAAGCTTTTTCTTAAAATGTAAATGCTGTATGGCTGCTCAGTGAAAAATCTCAGATGTACCTCCAAATTTGTCTGGGCATTTTGGACACTGTCCTTGTTGGAGTCACAGCAGCTTTTTGTGTGTTTTTCACAATACTATGGTTAGCCTCCCACGCTCTGGTGTGATGACTATTACCCAATCTGCTGTTTTCCCACAAATATATGCATTTTAATGGTGGCACACAACCTGCCTTCTTATTAAATAGTTATCAAAGATGAATTGAAAGATTTTTTTGAGAGTAATGAAAATTTAGTTGTGCTACTGATTAGAATAATGCCTGTGCACTGTTAATTAATATTTAATTCAACATTAATATTTGTGCTAATTTAGTTTAACACTACCATTTGGAATCATAGAAATGACAATTACAGTGGGAGAGGCCATAAAAGTAGTTATATTAGTATTGCATTGCTATATTAATATTATAAACAACTCTGCAAGCATACATTGGATAAACATTTCATTTTAAAGTGTCTCCAGGAAAGTAAATTTAAAATGGTGTAGGAGTATATAGGGATGTGGAAAATAATTAAAAAATGGAAGAGTCAAAGCAGTATTTTTACTCTCTCTTGATCCAATCTCTTTCAAGAATGTTGCTGCAGGGGTCTCCCTGTTGGCACAAGGGGTTGAGATCAAATGTGTGGGGCTTTCGCAGTCACTGCAGGGAGAGTACAATCCACAGCCAGGCAGGAGACCCACCTGGCACAGCAGACCTCTCCTGCCACACCTACTGTCCCCTCAGCAGTATATTTCAGTTGATCTGCCTGTTCTGCTCCCCACTCTGTCTCTGGTGAACCCTCTCACCACCCTTGCCTCTGGCCTGTACCCCAGCCCTTGTATGCATAAATAAATAAAATCTTAAAAAAAAAAAAAGAATGTTGCTGCTCCTGAGATAATGCATACTCCTGAGAGAAGTTGGGTCAGTTGCTGAGCCACCATAGACTTAAAAGTTCCACCTAATGAAATGTGGAAAGCTTGCCTGGCTAGGATGTTGCAATGTGGTTGATACAATGAGCATACTCATTAGGAAACAATTGAATCACTTAACACAAAACATCTCTGTACATAAAACTGGCTTGTGAAAACCTCATGACCACCTAGAGAGGACTTGAAAATGAAGTTTCTCCAGGGTAATATGTTGAAACTACAACAGGTAGTCTCATGCCTTTTACTTTAGCAGAGCAGGTCTCTTGGCAGCATAGAGGCACAATAAATCATATACTTGCTTGTGCCTGTATGTGTGTGTGTGTGTGTGCAAGAGCAAAAGATTGAAATGAGAGATGCAAAGATCAAGTTTTGTTAACTAATTTATTACAAAATGGTTAATATAGTAAAATATGATTTATAATATTGTACATTTAAAAGTTGCTAAGAGAGTAAATTTTAAAATTTCCCACAAGGAAAAATCATGACTGTGGTGATGGATGTTAACTAGACTTATGATGATGATTATTTTTTAACGTATATGAAATTGTTATGTTGTATGCCTGAAAATAATAAATGGTAAATATATTTCATAGAAGAAAACGTACATTCAACATCTTTTCAAAATTCTCTTTAGCAGTCTTTATAATGCTTTTTGCTGGTGGACAGCAAAAGCCTTATATTTTATTAACAATTATGAGTTCAAATTCTTAAAAAAAGTTGGTTATAGTTTTGATGATAGGTTCTGTCTGTTTTGTTTTTTTCAATTTTACATCCTAGTTTAGTTTTCCACAATATAGGACTTTCCCCTATATTGTGAATCATTGTGGTTTTCCCACCAGCAAAGCACCCCCATCCTCCACCATAGTCCACTGTGCTCTCCCCCCACGATGTTTTTCCCTCTCTCTCTTTCCTCCTATTCTTCCTCCCCTCCTGAATGTCTCAGATCTAAGTTCTGCTTTCAAGGGTTAGACTTAAAGTTTATCTTTATTTGATCCTTTGGTTGGTTTATCTAGATTCCACATGTAATTTTAATATATATATAATACATCATTGTTCATTTTTTGTACAATATATGCATGTATATTTTCTCCTTCCAGGTTTATCCTTGTAAAATGCCCAACACCAATTCTTCTGTGAACCATCATCATAGTTCCCTGTGCTCTTCTCTCCCTGTTTTTCTCCACATGTAATTGAAAGTATCCTGTATTCTTTCTCCTTCTGGCTCACATGACTTAGGATAACCCTTTCCATTTCCATCCATGTTACGAAAATGACATGAGTTTATCGTTTGTGACCACCGAGTAGTATTCCATTGTCTTGTGTATCTGTATGTGTGTGTGTGTGTGTTTTCTTGATCCATTCATCTTTTCTGCACATAGATTATTTCACTGTGTCACTTTCAAACTGAGTTCTACCTCACTCTAGAATTCCTACAACTGAGTTCTGCCTAGAAACTAAATTCCTAAAATATCCTTCTAGGAACAATTATTCCATTTTATTTAAGAGAAAACTATAAATTAAGGCTTAGTATCTTCTTTAAAACTGAGAAGTCCATGGCTAGCAAGACATAAAACCTGAACTCAAACCTAACATTCTCCCTTTAACTACTGTACTCTCATTTTCTGGGCAATCATTGCTCATGGGTTCACAGTAATAACTAATGTTTGTGTTTGATCAACTTTGTAAATACTCTAATACTTCTCAAATTTTTGGTACAGCTTATTTCAGGCTAATAACTGAGAATTTCCAAAGGTATCTCAATGCATTACACATGCATTAAAAAACTATGCTACCTTGAAACTATTTTTATTCCTTGCCATATTTTTTACTAAAGTAGTTTTGTTTCAGATAAATTAACTGGTATGCTGAAGATAAACAAAAAGCAGGTACCCAGTCCATATCATCTTAACTGGAATACTTGAGGCTTCCAACATGTTTTGCTACTGGTCTTGATGTAAGATTTAGATATAAGATCGAGGAGTGAAATTACTGTGAAATATGCAAATGTGTGTTTTTAAAAGTTATTGCAAGTGAAAATGGAAGTCCAGTCTCCAGTTAAAATCTTGAAGCAATAAAACTTTAAGTCTGAAGCCCTTAAGCACAGACAGAAACAAGGCTGGTTAATCAAATTTTGTATGGAAATATATAAAATAACTTGGCATCCATCTGTACAACTCAGGAGACTGATATTCTTGTATTAGTCTTAGTTAGATTTAATTTTATTGCACAAGAAACACAGTGTCATTTGTTATTCCTGCACTCTTAAAATTTCATGCCTTATATTTTATTATCCTTCCATCCTCAGGTCTTTTTTTTTTTTTTTCAAAGATTTATTTATTTATGCATACAAGCACTAGGGTACAGGCCAGAGGTATGTGGGGCGGGGGGGTGAGAGGATTCATCACAGAGAGCAGGGAGCAGAACAGGCAGATCAACGGAAACACACTGCTGAGGGGAGCAGTGGGCACAGCAGGAGAGGTCTGCCTCGCCATGTGGGTCCCCTCCCTGGCCGGCAGCAGGGATCGAACTCGTGCTGCAGTGGCTGTGGTCCGCTTCATAGTGCATTGCTTAACCCACTGCGCCACCAGGGGAGGCCCCTCGTTCAAAGTACTCCCTTTTTAAAATACACTTAAGTCTCTCTCATCTTGTTCCTTTCTCTTTCCTTCTCTCTTCAATACATGTGAAGATAGACCACTCTAGAATACCGAAAAATCAACTATAAAATACTTCAAGGCAAAACCATTCTCTTAATAACAGGATGGGATCATCTTACTAAATGATTTTCAATAAAGGAGTGACAGAAAATCAAATCTTTTGGTTAATCTCCAACCATAAAGACCAAAGATAAAAAAGAATGTCTTCAGTAATTTGGATTGTATCTATAAGTTGTTAAGGAGATAACATGACTGATTGTCAAAAACAATGTGTACATAAAAAACATGACCATTGGGATGACCACTCCACTGCTCTAGTTTCCAACAGCCCTGTAAATGCCAACCAACTTAATTTTGCTCTACTGATTAATCACCTGTCAATATTAAAACCTACATCTTTCATCCAGTGAAACTTCTCCATCCTTGAAATATTAAATTCCTATTTCTTAGTCTCTAGCAGAAGGTGCTACCCTCCCAGTGGTTATGCTGAACCATTCCTCTGACCCTCATTTTTTACTTCATTGACATTTCCCAGGCATTGATCCCTTTTCTCAGGACACAAAGGAAATAATCCCATACCTCTTTGGATTCTTCTTAGACTGGATGAGTAATGTGTAGTATCTGATAGGTTAAGAGGTAGAAACAATCCATTTATAAACATACATATAGAGAATTTCTGTGGTTTAAATTCTAAATAATAGGACCTCCCTGGTGGTTCAGCAGGTTGAGCACCACACTGTGAAGCATCCACGCATAGCAGCGTAAGTTCAATCCCTGGCCAGGGAAGGGATCCACATGGCACAGCAGAACTCTCCTGCTTTGCCCACAGCTCCCCTCAGCACTATATTTCATTCGATCTGCCTGTTCTGCTCCCCGCTCTGTCTCTGGCGAATCCTCTCACCTCCTGCAACTCTGGCCTGTACCCCAGCAATTATATGTATAAATAAATAATTTTTTAAAAAATTTTAAAGAATAATGAAGTGGAACAGGGATGTCTATCCTGTGTTCAGGGACCTGGATCATCAAGGAGAGAGAGGAGGCAACTTCACATGTCAGATAAAGAAGGGGTGTTAGCTATTTCTTACCCTGAAAGTAAAGATGGGATTGTACTGATAAATCAACAACTGAATTCATATAAATCATTTGAACCCAAAACTACATTCTAGGCTTCTTTTATTAGAGAGGGGTAAAGATATGAGGAGGGACAGAAACTTCTCCTAGCTTTCAGAACCCTCATTGCTCTCAACTCTAAACAATCAGCATTTTTTAAATAGTAATTGACTTCCTAAGGCTCACAGTACATTGAACTTTCATTTCCTTATCAGGGTAACAAGAAGTCTATTCTAAGTATATGGAGTATGTAGAATGGTGGATCTGGGAATAGAATTAATTTCTGTCTCTCACTAAGTCCTGTTCTGATCTCTACACTCATCTAAGTCTTTTGGAGAGAGAGAAGCTAGAACAATGAAAAAGAAGAGAATCACTGAAAAAAAAGAAAGGAGGAAAACTGAATGGATTATGGATACTTTCTGGAGCACCCATTAGAATATTCGAGATTTTAAAGAAAGACTACCTACCACCAAGACAACATTGAGGATAAATTTGAAGCATTTGTTTCAGATCAACACAGATCTAAGAAAATGTGTTCCTGAAAAATATTTTAATTTCCATCTATTCTCCTATACATTTCTCTCAAGAATCCAGGAATTGGGAGTTTACAGAAAATGCTAAATATTATACAGAATAGAGAGGTCTATATATTACATACATAGCTATAAAATTCTCCTGTAACTTATATGAAGTTAAATATTATTGCACTAATTTGGTGCATAAAAAAGCTGAAAGATTAAATCTAGAATGAATTGCAGTAGAAATGGTATTTTAAGTCGGAGCAGTCTAATGCTGGAAATATGATGGAACCTCTGTTTCTCTCTAAGATATACCTCTCATTTTTCTGATCTTTTCTGAACTAAACAGGCACAACAATAATAAACCTCTATAATTATTGCCATGAAACAAAATCCCAAATAGTTATATTATACTGCATTCCTTTTAAACTTACTACATAACTTAAAGACAGAAAGCTGATTTTCATTACTATATTCCCCACCACAAAGGATGTATCTTGTTTGACTGTGCTAAAGGCAAAGTCTGCAACAGAAGAAGGTGGAGACTCAGCCCTTTCTTTTAGTGGTAACTGAACTGCAATGAGCTTGGGATATTTTGACTCCTTCCTGTGTATATGTGTGTTTATGATTTGGAAGACTTTTAACTGAAATTCTGTAATTTCACTTGTTTACAACATTTGCAAGCACCTGCTTTAAAATTTCATATACCTTCTCTCATTTTTAAAAATTCTTTTCTTGGACAATTTTCCAGAAAGAAATAGGATTTTGGAAAGAAGTAGGGTTTTTGAAGTTCCACTTCTCTGAGAACAAAATTCAGTGCTCTTCTTAAACTTGCAGAAGTTCCAGGGCCTCCCTGGTGGTGCAGAGGTTACGTCTCAGTGCTATCAAGTTATTGCCAGTCACTGTGCCCTAAGTTAGAAGCCCACCAGGGAGTTAACCTACATATGTGACAGCAGACCTCTCCTGTCTCGCCTGCTGCTCCCCTCAAAAATGTGTTTCAGTCAATCCACTTGGTCTACTCACCACTCTGTCTCTGGTGAATCCTCTTACCCTTGTACCTCTGGCCTAGACCCCAGTTCTTATATGCATAAATAAAATAAATATATTAAAAAATTGCAGAAGTTCTTACTGTATGGTGGGAAGTTATATTTTTACATAGGACGTGTGCATTTTATTGTCCTTTGACTGCCATAACTTTATTTCTAATCATGGAATGGGGCATTTTTAAGGTAATAATTAGGTTGCTCACCAATTAATTCAATCAGCGTGGAAATGTTAAACAATCAGCATAGCTTTGGCATTTATAAATAATTTCTCTGTGATAAAAGATTTCAAATGTTTCTCTGCGGAATAAAGACAAATTTTGGAATGGTTAATCAAATTTTGATGAGTTATGACAATCAGGTTACAGCAACTGGGTTGCAGCTCAAATGTAACAGCTCTTAAGTCACATCAGAAAGGTTACTGCTCTCTTGATTTAATAGTAGTGGTATAACTCTTCATGAGTGGAGTTTCTTCATGAGCAAATGTTTATTCTGGGTTTTCAGGACATATATAGACTCAAAGAACATTGAGCTGAAGCCCTAGGAGCAGTTTTGGGAGTGGGCTTGTATAGGCAAAGGCAGGACTAGTTTCACTTTATGCAAATAAGGGTCCACTCAGTGCAGTTCTGATTGGTGAAAGTTTTTTCAAGCAGTGATTGGTCAAATTTTCAGTCCCAGGTGTGGCTTGCCACTGTGGTTTCCTTTTTCTCTGCTGTGGCTGTGTCTACTTTTTCCTGAACATGCCTGGGTGCTTGCATGTACCTGGAGCCTAACTCTCAACAGCCTCCTAGTTAGTTGGGAAGTTACTCAGACTTAAGATCACTTCATGTTCATTTTTCTTTATTTTATTTATCAAAATTACAATTAATGTTGTCCTTCTATCGGTGTGTAGAAACTGAGGAGTGAACAAACTGAGAATTTGTAATCACAATCTAAGATCTAATACAATCCCTGTCTATGCTAGTTGTGTGAGATCACTACTTCTATTTCCTGGTATTTACAGTCACACAAAATACAGCCCTTTCGCATAGTGGGTTAAGCTCCGCACTGTGAAACATCCACATGGGGACCACAGCAGTGTGAGTTCAATCACCGTCCAGGGTGGGGACACATATGGTGCAGCAAATCTCTCCTGCCTTGACAGCTGCTCCCCTCAGCAGTGTATTTCAGTAGATCTGACTGTTCTGCTCCTCACTCTGTCTCTTGTCAATCCTCTAATCTCCAGCACTCTAGCCTGTACTCCAGCTCTTGTATGTATAAATAAAAAATCATTTTCAAAAAATACAGCCCTAAATATCAGATAATAAATTCTTCAGTACTGTTGAGACTTTAAACATTACACTGATAAAATCTTACATTGTTAATCCCATGATTTATGGACTATTATTCCCCCAAATAGTGAAGGTTGCTATGAGCTATTATTCACCCAACTATTAAAAGGTGCTAACGCCTAAATTCTGAGAGCAATTAAAAACCTGTTCTTAAACTCCTGATTTGCTGAAAGTAGACATCTAGTAAAAGGCAAAAATATTCTGTGAAAGCACAGAAGAGAAAACTTTGATATATTCATTTTTTTTTTCCTTTTCATGCTCCTTGGTAAGTACAGCCATGTGTAACAATTTGGATAGACCTCAAAGCAAGTAATTTCGTTTTGCAATTAGTCTGATTATGCTACCATCTCTTAAAATGGTTTGTGCATCATTTTAAAGTAGCAACACTCCTTACCAAGCTTAACTGACACAATGCTGCATTTTGCAGAGTCTGATACCAGGAAGGTGAAATTATATTGTTGCACCAGAAAAGAGCCATGCTGAGAAGCAATATGAATAATGCCTCCTTGAGATACTGATGGATAGATGGTGGGAGATCTGAGGATCAGTCATAGTTATTAATCATGTGTGGTAATGTGACTGATTGTTATTACTTCATACACTAGGTGGCTAGGAATGCAGCCAGTTCAATAAAATCATTTTAACTTCCTTTTCATGGTGATCATTTTTCTTGTGTCTCCTTTCCTCCTTTGGTGTTCTTCAATTAAGAAAGAAAAGGCCTTCCTTTCATTTCACTTTAAGTGACCCATCATCAGGGTTCACTGGGAAAAAAATATGACCATGCTATTCAGAGCATGTCTCTTCCTGTGGGTGAGAGGCTCTGCAAGGCCGACTGTAAACTATGAAAGGAATTGGGTAAGTTGATCCCGTTTCTCCCTTCTCTCCACCTGTGTTCCATAGTCTTACAGCAAAAGAGGGGTAAAGACATACATATTTGCCTTTTTTCTGTACAGTAAGTACATTCAGATATTTCTGTACATATTTGATGTAGAAAAATTCCTTCAAAAATAAAAAAAAAGAGAATTTCTAAATGTGGAACAGACCATATGGTTTGCTATTTGAAGTATCCCCATTTGAATTTTGCAGGAAATGTAGCACAGCTAATGAAATGTGGCCTTAAGTGTTGAATGTTCTGGACTAAAGATATTTTAAAGACAACTTACAGCCTTGAATATTTCCGAGTCTGAGTTTGATTATACAATGTTTGTAGAGCTATACTTTAAATATCCAATTTTTTTTATTTAAACAAATAAATGCAAAACCTTTGAAAGCAATTCTAACAGAAAATGCAACTTTAAAAAAAGAATGTGAATGTAATACCACAATACATTTGACCATAATCGGTCACTTGGGTAATATTTAATTTAAATGACCTTCCCCTTGCTCCCCCAATTTACTTTTATGAATTGGAATTTGAGTTATTTTAAAGGAGTTGTAAGTAGTGTTGCCCATTTTCATATTCAGGTAAAGAATAATCCTTTGATTATAAAATTTTTCAGGCACTGACAGGGAGAGATTAACTCAAATAGAATTTGATTCCTGTTGTAGTTGTGACTACATAGCATTTAAATATATTAATAATCCAAGAAAATATTTTTATACTAAGCCATTTAGATCCATCAGTAGCCCCATTGTAATTGATGGATTACTGCATTACCATGTAATTTAGTTTTGTTTTAAGGCATAACACTCACTATCATTTTAGTTAATTATTTAACCAAATAAGGAGAGGAATTGCTCCAGGAAAATGAGAAATATAGAATAGGATTCCTTTTGTTACGAGAATTATTATGAATTATTTTCTTAAAGACTATACTCCTAAGAGTTATCATTAAGTCTCTTACACTCTCAATGCATATTCCCAGTGTAACTGAGGAGAGGAAATGGGGAAGGAGGGGAATTCAATTAGTTGTAATTTGGACAATCTACCTTTCCCTTAAAATATCAGTGATATTGTATAATTAATAATATAAAATATAAGTGATATTTCAGGTGCATTTTTAACTTAGTTTTTTCTCAAATATAAAATGAACTTTCTTGGAGTGAAAATTACTAGAAATCACTTGCAATTTCATCTGCCCACCAATTCTGCTCCTTAATTAAGATTCAAATAATCTGTTAAATACCTTTGTATCACTGAGTCAATATATGGAAGTAAATGTTACTTGTGTATTTGTATAATTTTAGAAAATTACAAAAAGTATTCCCTTGATAAAAATTCCTTGAATTGAAATTTATGAAATTAATACTAATTTGCTAAAATGTAGCTCAGATGGGACTTTTAAAAAATTATTTTATAACTTTTTAGATTTATAGAATTATGAAGATAGTACAGTAGATTCCTATGTATGCCACTGACATTTAAATTAGTGTTTATACTACATGACCAAATTCTGTTCTTCAGATTTCCTGACATTTTCCTTGATATCCTTTTCCTGATCTTGGAGCCATTCTAGAGACACCAGATTACATTTAGAAGTCATATCTCCTTCAGGTCCTGCTTTCTGTGATAGTTTCTCAGACTTCCCTTGTGCTTGATAACTTTGATTTTTTTTTAAATCTTTTTTTTTCTCTTCTTTATTTATATATATTTGTCATCAATTGTGGTCCACATGGATTTTCCACCACCATTTCACCAGTGCACCATCACCTCAGTCCCTTGTTCTCTTTCTGTCCTCATCCCATTCCCTCCCCCTCCATACACACAGTCTTTCTGCTTTGTCCTTGTCTTTTTTTGTTGTGTTGTGTTGTTCTTGTTCTTTTTCTTGGTCCCTTATTTGGTTCTTATATTCCTCCTAGGAGTGAAACTATCCAGTATTTTTCTTTTGCCTTCTGGTTTATTTCGCTGAGCATAACCCTTTCTAGCTCCATGTGACATTGATATTTTGGATGAGTACTGGTCTGTTGTCCTGTAGAACATCCCTCACTTAAGATTTGGCCCTTGTCTTTGCTGATTAGACTGGACTTATATGTGGAGGGAAGAACCCCTAAGGAGTTAAGGGATGCTCTCATCCTATGATGACATGGGTACGTATAGTCAATGTGACTGATATTAACCTTGATCACCTGACTGAAGTTGTTTTGTCAAGTTTCTCCACTAAAAAATATTCTTTCCACTCCTTTCTTTCCATATTATGCCCTTTGGAAACAAATGGCAGTGAGAAGTCCACACTTAGGGAGCAGGAAGTTGTGTTCTCTTCCTTAAGGGCAGAGTAACTCCATATTTTTTTAAAAAAAGATTCATTTATTTATTTCTGCATAGAAGAACTGGGGTGTAGGTCACAGGTAAAGGGGGTGGGGTGAGAAAATTCACCAGAGACAGAGTTGGGAGCAGAATAGGCAGATCTACTGAAATACACTGCTGAGGGTAACAGCAGGCAAAACAGGAATATGCACTGGCGAGTTCTCTCTTCTCATTTTCCTTTTTATTCAGTAATGTATGTCTATCAATATAGACTCAAGGTTATTTACTTTGTACTTTGCGATATAATTCAGCTTTCCTCCTTTATGTATTTTGGTCACTTATTTCTTTGAGTGGGCTCCAATATATTTTATCTGTCCCATTGTCATGTGGAGTTTCTTGCTTTCTGGAGTTAGAAGATAACTTCAGACTCTTCTTTTACATTTCCTTCCCAGTGGTAAAATCAGACGTTTCTATAAGGAGACTTGATTTCTTATATTAGACAGTGGTGTTTGAAGAATAAGTGTGGGTACTAAGTACGTATGTAAACATTTTGTAAATATTTTTCCCCTTATACATATTTGGTAAGATAACTTCAGAAGTTCATTGGCATTGAATTTAAAAACTGAAAATACCAGACTTCCATGGTGGCCTAGAGTTTGAGTCCCAGCACTTCCACCACCAAGGCCCACCTCCAGATCTTAAGTTCCAACCCTGGCCAGGGGGGTAACCCACATGGTGCAGCAGACCTCTCCTGTCTTGCCCATTGTTCCCCTTACCAGTGTATATTAGTAGATCTGCCTGTTCTGCTCCCCACTCTCTCTCTGGTGAACCTTCTCACCTGCTCCATACCCCTGCACCTCTGACCTACACCCCGCTTCTTCTATGCAAAAATAAATATTTTCTCATTTTTCAAAAAATATTTATTTACTTATGCATACAAGAACTGGGGTTCAAAACAGAGGTGTGGAGGGTAAGAGGATTCGCCAGAGACAGAGCTGGGAACAGAACAGGTGGATAAACTGAAATATACTGCTGAGGAGAGCAGTGGGTGAGACAGGAGAGGTCAGCTGTTCCATGTGGGTCAGCTCCCTGGTTGGGGGTAGAACTCATGCTGCACTGGTTGTGGATAGCTTCACAATGCTGTGACTTAATCCCTTATGCCACCAGGGAGGACCCCCAAAATAAATAAATCTTAAAAATATATATTTAAAAAATTAAAATACCAATGCATTTTATAAATAAATACCTATTTTAGACCATGAACAAAATTAAAATCAATTTAGAATGGTCTAAATGTAGCCTATCAATCTGAGATTTACCTATGGTCTTTAAAATATCAAGAATTCATGTTGCAATGAATTAACAGAGGGTAGGGCTTTCAAAACTTGGAATTATTGTAAACTTTGGGATCTGATCAAATCATAGCAAAATCCTAGTATTGAGGTTTAGATAAACTATTTCTCTAAAGGCCTCATTTCTACAGTCAGCATTTCTTATAATCAATAAATACTGCCATGCAACTGTCCTGCAACATACAGGGAAAAAAATTTAATATTTACTACAATTAATGTGTTGAAATGCTTTCTTCTCCAATTGTGAACTGCCATTTACCCAGAATGCCTTTACTATACCTAGAAAATATCTGTGCTCTTGACTGTCTATATAGTCAATTGGGGCTAATCATGGAGCTCTTCAGTTATTATAAAATGTTAAATGAGTATCTACCAGTCTATTCTCTATGATCTTCCACAGGTCTTGTAAACTTTAGTATTTATCTGTGATATAGTCTATGGACTGACTACAGGCACACAGCATGTGATCATGGAAAGGGAGTTGGAGAGATAACGTTAGTAATTTTTGGATATTATTGAAATAACTAACATAAATATATATCAAACAAAGCTCTATGAGAGTTAAAAGAGCAAGTTCTATGGGCTTCTAGTTCTTACAATGTCTATAGAAGTTGTTACACAGAACTGATCCTTAAGGAAATTGTAAAATTTTCATCATCACACTGGGACTAATTGTCAGAATGATTGTCCAAGTATGCAACTTCATTAAATAATATTAGATTTGTAAACATAAATTCAGTTACTGTATGACTATATTATGAAAAGCCTAATCAGTCTGCATTAAGATGTATAGTATACTGTGATTATAAAGCTTTGTTTGTGTGTACATATATGGGTACACAGACACAAATGTACAGAATGAGGGAGTAAAAAGAATAAATCTAATTTTATATTAAATTTATAATTTGGCACATAGCCTTTGATAATGGTACTAATTGTCAATATAGATTATATAATGTCAATTTCACTCAGGTAATGATGACTTTTCCTTATCATTGTTAAGAGCTCAAGACAGAGAAAAAGGCAGACTAATGTAGATGAGAAATTACTCACATTGCAGAAACATTGTTCATTTGCTTCTGGCATCAGTTGAGGAAAGAGGCCATATATTTATGTCACAACATAATGGCATACTGTAGGCTATTTCTATATGCATTCTCATTCCAGACTAATTTGTCAATTGTCGGTAAATTCAGCATCTTCCACATCCGGATAAATATAGATCTCTTTCCCGGTTGACGGTAAATACATTGCAGCTCTCTATGGCAGGCAGCAGATAGATGGAGGCGTTAAGGTGACTTTCTTGCTGCATACAATCAGATACTCTGAAGAGGGTGTATATGCGACGTGTTAGAGAATAAGACCAGAGGCTGGGGTTGTCTCTCCATTATCACCACAATATTGCCTTGGTCAGTATGTTTCTTGAGTTGTGAGGAAGTAATTTGAACCAGGATGACTATCTAGAATAGAGGCTGAGTATACCAGATGCTGATGTCAATGACTGTGTGATTTAATTAGATTTGCTTTGATCTAGTTGTCTGAAATCCTGTTGGGACAAGGTGGGAAATGTAGAAATAAAGATCTAAATAAATGCACAATACAAGCATTGTTTCATAATCATCTTTGATTCATTGAATAATGAATGATCACTGGCCAGTCACCTCAAAAATGTTACAGAAGGATCAGAGAAGAAATAGGTGAATATTAAAGAAAGCAAAGAAAAATGGTGCTAGCCTTAGAATACAGAAGCCTCAGATCTTTTATTCAAATAAAAGATAATGCACTATAATAGAAATTATTTTGCAATGGGATATTCTAGAGTGATTAAAATAAAAATAATAATGTGGTAGCACAGTACTTCTCAAAATGTAACACCAGGGTCATTAATAATAATGAATATAAAGTATCTGTTATGCTTTGAGATGAGACAGAAATGCAAATTTTCGAGTCCCAAATCAAATTGACCAAATATGAAATTCTGAGAATGGGGTCTAGCAATCTGTATTTCTACACATGCTCCAAGAGATTCTATATGAAAATCACTAGTAATGCAACACTCACTGATGATCCTGAAAGCAGAGGAAGATCCTGGGTTCACTTGAAATGAAAAACCAAAAAGAACTGTGGAGTGAACTACCTGACTTCAAACTGAGATCTTGATTGATGTTTTTATTACTCATCTGGACTTTTTTGTTAAACAAATAGTTTGTCCAACATATGTGACATATTGGGGAGAAAGTAACCTCCAGCTACTGAGTATTAATTTTCCACAACATTTTTCCAGATAGCTCTCATGTGTCTTATATTTTTGAAACATGTTTGATAATCTAAGTAGATATATAAAACACCTAATAATTTAACTTTCTAACTCAGCACCCTTAAGTGAAGGATTCAGAAATATAGAGCACATGAACAATATTTGGTGGGTTAACTCAAACAATTTAATTCAGTAAGTATTTATTTAAAGGGCAGCTGTGAGTATGTCAATATCTTAGCACATGGGCATGGAGTACCCAGGAGGCCCCAGATTATTAAGGGTTGCACAATCTACCTTCTGCTCACATAAAGGCAAAGGAAGCATACCTTTATTTTGAAATATTTAAAATAACTGCAGTGAAGAGGAGAGAGAGAGAGGAGAGAGACAGAGAGACAGAGAGAGACAGACTCCACATAATAGTTTCCAGCTTGGCTTGAAGCAAGGTTGTGGAGGCCAAAGCTTGTAATAATCCTAGAGTAGCTTCTAGGAAGGAACCATAAGAGTTTAGACAGTTCCCAGAGACCTGGGACAGAAGGAGAGAGAGAATGCAAACTATACAGCATCAAGATACAGCTGCCATCCTTTCTACCAAGCAACATAAGCAGCCTCCCCATGCACCTCCCATGCATGAATCTCTTCTAAGTTCCTCTTCCAAGAGTCTCTAACTGTCTCTCCTCCCTGTGTCTCCTCCCCTTTGTTCCCTCCCTCCCTTTACATATCCACCTTACTACTTTCCAGCAGTTCCCTGTTTAGGAAGTCTGACTCATGGCATGTTGGGTCTTGTAATCCAAGGTGGGTAAGGGGTAAATGGTGCCTGTTCAATGCTCTGCAATGTCCCTCACCCTCTTACATTGATACCACTCTAACTAGTTGGTGACATGGAAAACAAGTATGTAAACCATGTTGGCAAAGATGTACTTTGCTAGCAGGTATTTGCATATATACAAATTATCCGAAACACTAAATTCATGCTAGCAGGACTCCAAAATCAGAGAACACATTATTTTAGTTACGCAGGTTAGGTAAATTCATACAGGAATGACTGATCTCTAAATGACTTCCTTATGGTATAATCTTATGACTTTTCCCCATAAACACTCTAGAGAGCATACATCTTGCTCCCTTTCAAATATTTGAAAGGGGGAAAAAAGGCCACTGTATTCTACCTCCTTCCCTGCAGCCTCTCCCTCAGGACACCAGGGAAATCAGACCACGGGACTTCCAATAGCAGGTCCAGATGTCAAGAGGCTGAATTCAGCATCACACTGTGCTGTTGGTTCCACATCCTATTTAATTATAAGCTCCCAGGAGACAGAGCCTATGTTTATTTAGATAGAATGTGACAAATTAAGCATGGTACTGCATATACATAGGAAAATGCTTTACTAGAATGCCAAATTAGCATATAGCCACTTCATTGTTATCTTCTTTCTGTACAAGACAATGTCCAATTTGAGGTTCCTTAAGGGATTTGGTGAATTTTGTGTAAGATTCACTGGAGAGTTACATAAATGAAAGAGTTAGGAAATTACACTCATGAGGAGAAATGAAAGGAATTGGGTTAAACTGGCTTTTAAAATGGAAGGCTGAAATCAGTTTTTAGTAGCTTTTTATATGAAATATTGTTGAAATTGTATGAAATTGTATTTGTTTGGAGTTAGGAAGTATTGTCTAATTTTATTTTAAAATCATTCATTCACTCATTCATTCATTCCTTTATTAAGGAAACATTGGTGTACAACACTGTATATGATTTAGGGGAATAGATTCACATTTTGTCAGATATATGTTACCACCAACCCTAACATCCAAGTACCTTTACCAAAAGCCACTGTGGCTCCTCCCACCTTTGTTTCCACCCCTACTTTTCCTCTGCCTCTAGTAACTTCAATTTTGTAGTCATATGACTTATCTCTCTCTATATATATGGTTTATTTTGTCATTCATTATTTACTTATATACAAAATTATAGCAATTTACTGATGGTGAACGTGATTTAACTGGAATGTGTTAGCAGAAGAAAATGTAAAACAAGCTAAATTGTGGTAACAACTAATTGTGCTGTTCTGGATGGTCTAATTTATTGATAGAGTGATATCAAGTATACACCAAAAATGACTCAAGGGTTTTTAAAGGTCAACAGTAATATATAAATGCACCAGTAGTAATAATATAACATTTGTTAAACACCTAAAACACTAAATTTCTCGATCTAAGTGTTTTCTGATTTAATAATATTTGATTCTAATATTAATAGGTGACCATAGGTGCTACATTCCTTGAATCATCCAAATTTATGTCTGTTTGCTGCACTATTATTAGCATTCTGTACTACTCACTAAATTGTCTCTGTTTAGAAAGTAAATTACATGGTTACCTAATATCTATTTTTCAGCATAGACTCTAAACTGTATAAAGGTTAAATAATTTGTGAGGTTCACACAGGTAGTAATTGGAAAGTTGCAAATTTATTATTAAATGAGTGCATATTCATGACCTGCATTGAAGATTTTGAAAATAAGGAACAAGACATAATACCTGACCTTCTGCAATTTATTAATTAAATCACACTGTATCGATGCTTGGTATGAGTCATACAATTCTAGACATAAATAGTGAGGAAGTCATACAACTCATAAATGAGATAAAGTAATCTTTCAACTACATTTAAGATTCTGTGTAATGCATTATCACCTGCACATGAAGATTACCATTCTTTTCACCTTGGAAAGGCAAAGTTTTTCAGTGAGGATGGTGATTGAAAATCAAGTAAAAACTTACTTTTATTTTAAAGGCAACTGTCATAAAGGTGATCTTGCAATCTGGGGAATGGAACATGCAACAAAAAAGGGCAGCAGCAAGAAAGAAAAGTCAAGGAAGCAAGCAACAGAAGTGGAAGCGCTGAGAAAGTTCATGCTACAAAAGGGACCTTTACTATGGGTCTCCAAGCTTCATCAGATAACACTGCATCCTACTTTATAAAATAAGGGAAAAATCTAAATTGCAAAGATGCTTCTAGAAAAAAAAAAATGTTTCCTCATTCACCTAAAAGCTACTTGTTTTATCTGAGCAGCCTCCTTTTCTCCCACCCCAAGTCAATGAACTCACAAAATTTGCAACCAGTAAGAAGAGCAAAGGGATGTTTTCACAAATACATTTATTGTATGTTCAGTGGATCGTTCATGCTCAGAGTTCTTGGCGGCAACTTTCTCAAATTAAGTGTGAACTATTTCCGGAAAATATCTTTTCAGATTGAACCCTGAATTGAAATGGAAAGCCTAACCTCTTAAAATTGATTTGCCCATTTATCTACTCACTCACTAAACACTGAATAAATAGCTATTAGGTTCCAGGCATTAAAAAATATGTTAAGAATAGTATGAAGACACCATGTCTCCTTCTTCAAGGAGCTCCAAGCCAAATGAGAGAAATGCCCACGTCATTCCACAAATAGAATGCAGTTAATTCTTGTTATTCTCAAGGGTTTTAGACCATAAAATCACTATGAATATGAGTTAGTGACTCCCCAGCCATTGCTCCTACAGGAAACACAGGCTTAGTTTCCCGTGAGCCTGCACTCATATTCCCACCCACCTATCAATGTACAGCTTTGTTTCGTGTATGTTGCTATTTGAAGACACCTTATATTATATATATTGTTGAATCATTAGCATTGAACTCCTGATCAGCAGTAAGTAGCTCATGTAAATGAAGACTACTGACACTCCACTAGCCCCTCTCAACCTTCTTGCACCTGAGAACACTAGGCATCTCATCAACACTACACACGGAGGCCATTTTAAACAGAATCAAATACAATTCAAGCAGCAAAATGCCCAAAAAATGGTATTTAGTGGACAATGAAAAAGACATTTCTTTCTATTGTAAGAACTGAGATAAGAAGGCAGAAGCTTATCTTGTTTATTATATTTATGGTCTGACTCTCTTTCTTTGGAAAGTAGATAATACCAAGCCATACAATTTTGCTTTGTCCACTGATATAATCCAAATACCTACAACAGTGCCTGGAACAAAGTTAAGTTTACAAAAAACAGGTGAATGAATGATTTCTATTAAATAGATAAATTGTACTTTTACTTTAAATGTTTTGGGGCATAAATGTACTTTTAAAATATACATGTTTTTATTGTATATGTATTTCCAATTTACTAGATTTGGGGATAATCCTCCATTAGGGGAAAAGAAGACTATACTTGTTAATGAGTTTCAAATTTTTAACTCTCCATTGCATTCTGGATCCTGTACTGCTTATAGTTAAATATAAGTTTAAAGAGAATTAGTAATTTTTTCCTCACTCCTGGCAGATATGTAGCATGCTATCCATTAATGCAGAAATCTCAGCACACCAAGTTCATGGGTAAAGTTCCCTCTATTTCCAGAATCAAGAGTAAGGGATAAATACCATAATTCTGGACTGAAAGATACTGTAAACATCATTACCGCCATCCCCATTCCTGTTCACATCAAAATTAACTTATTCAGTTCACTAACTTGACTAATAGAACCTTTGATCTAATTTCTACTAAATGGTAAAGTACTGTAATGTTTTATTTCCATTTACTACCTAAATTCTTTAATATATTCTCCAAAATTACTGCTTTAGACAATTTACCCCCTTCTAAATACTATTCTGCGTGGTTAAACTTCATTTCTATTGAAATGAATTTTTTAAATGTCACCCACAAGTTTCAGATTTAATTAACATTTTTTCAGTGCTACTTAACCTGTCTATGGCATGAGATATCATTAAAACTCCATTCCTCAGAACTATTTTTTTCTTGCCCTCATGCATTTATCTGTATTTTCTGATTACCCTGCCTCTCTAGCCACTATTTCTATTTCCTTCCTATGTGTTTTTCTTTTCCCTATTCCTTAAATGTGCTATCACCTCTGGCCCTTTAACATATAATCTTTTAACTCTATATGAGTCATCATGTATTTTCAAAGCTATCTGTATAATTCTGACTCTTGAGTCTCTAACCTATTATCCCATTTTTTTAGTGTTGTTTTGCTGCTTTCATATTATTTATTTCCACTGTTTTGATTTCCTTCCAACAGATAAGATCTGTGCTCTCAAAGACCTATTTTCAAGGAAGGAAGCAAATACTAATAAAGTCCTCAATTTACAAGTGTTAGCTATAGGTGTAAGAAGACAGCAAAGGAGACAGGGAGGTTCCCTCAGGAGTAACAGTGAAAATTGTAGTAGTGTATTAATTTATTCATTCATTGAACAAAGACATCAGACTGACAATTTTGAGGGACAAAACCACTGGGTGGTATTATTATCTGGTGTGACAGATAGGCATTAATTGAAACAAATAAATATATTTCAGACTACCACAACAGATATGTATAAGTTATAATTGAAACTAAAGAGGGAGATACCAATTTTACTTGAAGGATGTTCAATAAATGCTGATCCACCTCGATGAGACCTCAGTGAACTATAAGAGATACTTTGAATAACAGAGAATTTAGAGAAATGATAGAATATTTGAAAAATTTTCTTTAGAAGTATTCAGCTTATCAAAAGTTACTATTACCATGACACAAAAATATATATGGAAAATCTGGAAGACTGAAGCAACTGAAAATCGTATCATCATTCCCCTTTGTAACAATTACGAATCCGCAGTAATTGTACATGACATAGTAGGCATGCTGGGTCAATTCTTAGCATGACTTGACACTACAGCTAGTGAAAATATATAAACTCTTACACTGTCCAGTCAGCCAAACTTTCATGGATGGTCACCAGTGTTATTAAATGGGCTAACCTGTGTTAAACATTTTACTTCTGTCTGCCTGCCCCAGCAGATGTGAATTTGTTTTATTCATCTTTGTGATTCTCAGCCTCTGAGTTTGCTCAGCATCTCTGTTTTGGAAATCTAAAATTAGGTGGAAGTTGTATGCAAGAATCAAAGTGATTTTTTCTCCAGTACATGCCCAACATAACTATTCATACATATATTTCCCAAATTTTCAGCTTTACAATTATTTTAATGACTTTTCTTTTCACCTTCAATGTGTTTAACATTTTATGCTACATGTGTGAAACAAATTCTCTTTCTACAGATTGAGATCATCTGAATAGGTATTATTATTATTATAGCTATTACTTTTAGATCTCACTTAATTCAATACTATATGGAATTCAACACTTGAACAGATTTGAAAATTGGCCTACACACATTTTTATGGAATATTTTTTTAAATGGGGCATTACATGTTATACTGTGATTTTGTAAGATAGGTACCTTATATTTTCAAGGTACTGTAAGCTGCTAGTGAATCAGGGAAAAAAGTGATTAGATGTTTAAAACTTCTAGTAAAATATATGCTTTGACTCCTTTCATTGCAGAGAAAAATCACTTCATAGTAGCATATGATATTATATAGAGATTTAGCATAATTCAATTTATAAGGACATGAATATTTTAACCAGGAGAAAAATGGGCATCTAGCATTCCATACCCTCTGCTGATTCTCACTGTGATGTTGCCAATGTCCTTTAAGAGTTAACCATTTCTTTGTGATATCATCTATATATTCAAACATATTACCATCAAAAAAGTCCCTGGATTGCTTTCTGCTTTAAATTTACAGCACTGTCAATAGAATTTCCCCAGTCTTGAAACTATACTGACAATATAGTGATTGATGTTGCTGTTGAATATTTGAAATTTGATTAGTACAACTGAACTTATAATTTTATGTAATTTTAATTAGTTTACATTTTATTTTCAGTAGTCACACATGGCTGCTGAATCTTATATTAAACAATGCATCAGTGTAGGCTAAAACTCTTCTCAGATTATTGGCCTTTTACCCTTGATGAAATTCAGTCAATTAAAAAATTATATAAGTTTAGAAAGAAGAAAAATATACAACCGAACATGTAAAACGAGAAAATATCAATTCTCTAATTTCCAAAATATGGAGCAAATAATCAAATCTCTAATTTCCAGTAAACTATCATTGAGCATCATGCCAATCCTTAGGTCCTTATGAGTGCAACTGCTGACTCAGTAGGCTTTACAGAACCGTGAAGTCACGTAAGGTACAGGGTGGAGAGTCACTTCTGTTTATGTGCATCGTAGTATCTACAACTCAGAAAAAGTACAAACTACTGCTTGTTGTGATCCTGCAAGTTGTTCCTAATTAATGCAAACACAGAAGGCTAGATACATCATTGAATAAAATTTCTAGGTGGAAAAAGGAAGGTTTGGACTTTTTAAGAGTAAAGAAAGGAACTCTGTATTACCTTCTGCTCCTAACTCTGTTTGCTGAGTTACCTAATTTCTGTTGGACTGACAGAATCTATTTGTTTTATAATGTGGTCATGAAAAGGACTGGTAAATATTAGATTCACAACACTAGTCCTCACTGCTATATCAGGATGGTTCCTCATGGGTAATTCTGATGCGTTTTTTTCATTTTGTGGGAGTTGTGCATCTATGTCGTAAGGGACAAGTTTTGCTTAAAGGCAGTGTGCAAGGCACTAAACTTGGCTGGGCATGCAATGGAGGTAGTAAACTTACTTGTGGGACCCAGCATGATCTGGGAAAACAGATGCAGCTACCGCAAGTTTATGATGGCCAGGATCCGTTGATTGTGAAATAAGCAAGGAATAACATGGATAGCAGACAAGGAGTTGATTTGTGGTGAGAGTTAATTTGAAGTAATGGATGTGGCACAAGAGATGGGAATTTCAGAGGGATCATGTCTGTTCAAACATGTTGGCACATATTTGGCATTTGGGAGACATCATTAAGAAATAGGTGATAGTGCAAGAGGAAGGTAAGACTACAGTGCTAAAGGGATTGGAGAACTAAATGGTCATTTGGCGTTAGTGGGAAAAGGAAGAAACCTTCTTATAAAAACTAGGGTACAGGGTCAGGGATAGACTATAGGCAGAATTGATAGGCTGCTAACACTTGCTTGTAATGATTTAGGGTCCAATACCACACTTCTTGTCTCAAATGAGTCTTGACTCTAAAGTCATGCCTGTGAGCACTTGTAGATAAGGAAGACTTGGGTTCATTTGAATTGAGAGGAAGGCTGCAGAGACTAGGGATGTAGGTAGGACCTGACAGCTCTCAATTGCACTTTGTTTTGATCCTATAGAACTTTGTATTGATTTTCTTGAAAACTTCCCTACAAAAGCAACAATACTTATTATTCAATTTTAAATTTGAACAGAGTGCAAAGAATTCCTGTACTCTTTACCCAGGTTTTTCAAGTGTTATCTTGTACATGCACAAGACAGTTATCAAAACCAGAAAATTAATACTAATACCAAATTGTTAATTATTCTACAAACCTTATCATATTATTATATTTTCCAGCTTTTCTGAAAATATCCCATCTCTGATTTAAGATCGTAATCTAGGTCACATATAGCATTCAGTTCTCATCACCTTAGTCTCAATCTGTGACATTTCTTCAGTCTTGGTTTTGTTTGCCTTTTCATATCTGAGAGAATTAAAAATATATTTTGTTGAATGTTTCACAGTTTTTACTAGTATTAGTTTCCCTCATGCTGAAAATAATATTACATGTGGGTGGTGGAGGCAATAATACAAGTAGTAATATTTACTTTTTTCTCACCACTTCATATCTCAGTGGTTCATATCAGTATGTCCCATGGCTGTTAACCTTGACCACTTGTTCAAGTTGATATCTACCAGATTCCTCTACAGTAGTTATTTTTATCCATTGTAATTAATATTTTGTGAAGGGGGGCTTTGGGATTATGCAATTTTTTTTCTCATTTTGCCTTTACCCACTAATTTTATATTGATGATACTAAATCATAAATTCAGAATCATCACCCATGAATATGTGTGTCAGCCAATAAGTGATTTTATGTTTATATCATTTTGTACATTATAACTCAGAGTTCTCCTATGAGGAATCACAGTCTATCTATCTATCTATCTATCTATCTATCTATCTATCTATCTATCTATCTATCTATCTATCTGTCTGTCTGTCTGTCTGTCTGTCTGTCTGTCTGTCTGTCTGTCTGTCTGTCTGCCTGTCTGTCTATCATCATCTACATACCAATATATTATCTAACTCTCATCTATCAATCCATCAACTTTAACAGAAGTAAAAGAATACTCATTATTCTAATGGTTATAATCCATTATCATCAGTATTTATTTTTGATATTCTTCTTGCTCAATTGTTCAGATTTGACCATATGAAAGTTCTTCAATCTGAATTCTATTTCCTTTTTTTCAAACTCTCTTTTCTGAAGACTTCATTTTCTTTATTTCTTTAAAACATTTTTTAATAATATGATGAAATCATTTATAATAAAAGTGCTAAATATAAAAATGTTGCCCATGAGTTATCTCTACATGAATTAAAAATATATGGCTAAGCAAATAACTGATTTACTTTCCCATTTCTTCCACATGTTTGAACATAGTCTACAAGGAATATTTTGGATTAATGTCACATTATAACTGGAACTGATAATTGAAAATAAAATTCTATTATATTAGTAAACAATATGATTTAATGCTCATTTTGGCAGTTCTAAAATCATTAGGCCTTAAATATTTGTAAATCAAAGATCAGTATATGTGATACTGAAGTAATACTTAAAAAAGATGGTACTCCACCTCACACCGGTAAGAATGGCACACATTGAAAAAACCAACAATGTCAAATGCTGGCGAGGATGTGGAGAAAAAGGAACCCTGGTACACTGCTGGT
>JAGFMF010011629.1:1672817-1738099 GCA_019455555.1 Galemys pyrenaicus
AGAGAAAAATATCGGATGGCTTCACTATTAGGAGGAATATGAAAGAACAACAACAACAATAAAGAATAAGCTCAAGGAATTGAGCAATTATAACCAAAATTAAACAACAACAACAACAAAAAACTTAATAAGACCAAAAAGCCGGGGTAAACCAAAGGGACCATGGGGGGGGGGAGGTGAAGGGGGAGGGCAAAGACGTGGAAGAGGCCAGAGGGTGCCCAAGGGACTGAGGTGATGGTGCATGGGTGAAATGGTGGTGGGTACTCCCTGGGGACTACAAATGATGTCAAATAAAACTAATAAAAAAAATAATAATAAAACAGTCACAAAATCAAAAAAAAAAAAAAAAAAAGATGGTACTCAAAATAGCCTGTAAACATAGCCCCAAAAGCAGTATGTAGTGATGTTACTATCTACCAACTGGACTGACTAGACATACATCATTTGTTTACTGATTCTATGTATATCATTTTCTTCAATGAGTTATTGATGAGCTTATATATCAGGAGTGATAGAGCAAAACAAAGCTAGAAAATCATGGTGAAAGGTCATCAATAACTTGGTGGATATATTCACAGTCTTCCAATTGAATATATTGTTTATGCAACACCAGGTTCAATATATATTATGTCATCATATTGAAATCAATAGAGATTTATTTCATGTGATTTGGAAAAATCTGTTTCAAACAATTGTTTCTAGTCTCTCAGATTACTGGAAATTCTACTTAAAAGCATTATTACCGTTATTCACATAAAATAAATAACTCACTTTCCCAGTTTCAAACCTTTTTTTTCTGCCATATTGTTGAATTTTTGAAATATACTTGAACTTCATTCTGTGTGTATATGTGTGTAAGTATGTGTGTGCATGTGTCTTGGGTGGAGTTTTGGAAAACAGTACAGGGTTATTAGCTTATATTTTTGCATAGCCAGGACTATTTTGACAACAACTATTGTTTCTTATCACTATTATTTTACAAAATGACATGTTGACACTAAAAATGTAAGAAAATCATCTCAAAATTCTGAACTGTTTTAAATTCAATATATTCAGCTTTTCAACAACTTTACTATAATGCTTTTATTTTTTCCACTTCAATAAGAACTGCTAAACAAAAGGCATGAATGAAATATTTCTGATACCAATCATAATACTAGAAAATAAACACCATATAATAGCAGTGGGTATGCCACTAGTTAACTATTAACTGTTCAGGAGTAACTGAATGATTCATTTCTGCAGGAATTATACACTTTCTACTTTTCTTGTGGATACACTTACTTAAAAATAGGAAAACTGTGAAGTAAATGACTACTGTGACTGTAATTAATTCTGCTCCCACAGGAAAAATGGTCCAGACCTTGAGGTATTTGCACCAATTTATAATCTGTTCCCAGAGCATGGGGTCAGTCTCATAGTTGCCGTAAAATATTCTCTGTACCTATATTTAAGAGTTTTAAGTTATATTTCTTTGGGATGAAATTTTTCTTAACTTTTTTAACAAAATTTGTTTCTCAGTAACATCTGGCACCAAGTTTTAAAGCCCATGGGCTAATTCCACCATCCCTCTATCTCCTCTTTCTGTCTAGCCCTAACTCTTGGGAAATAACATTTAAGTCCCATAAAACGTATACTTCTCTGAAAATATGCTTAATGCTTGTAACTTTCCCATTGGCTTCATTTTATAATCACACAACTGAGTCACCCACTGATTCCTTCCATTTTTATCCCAGGCCTCAAAGAAGTTATATTTCTGAATAGAAATCTCTGGGGTATGGAGTCTTGAATTCAAATTGAGTAATTTATAAACTTTTGAATTTCTGGTCTAGGTTTTAATTTGTCAGGCCTTGCTTTTTACTTGCCCCTACAGTGGCCATTAATAAATGTCTCCTTTAGGAGTTATACATGATCCATGGTCATGGACATTATGTTGAGAGGTGATACTGACTGTCACTGCTCTATATCTTCTCCTCAGGTTTAATCTCCTTTGACTGAATGCTCATGAGTTGTGTCTTTTTGCAAAGCCTATAGCTTCTCAGGAGCTTAGGTCTTCTAAAACCACTATTGTTTGGGACCACCAACAATTCACTCACTGCTTACTATCTCCTATGACTAAGATAAGGACAAATCTGTTACTTATGGAGAAGTGTTATTGATATTGATGAAAAGGAGGTTGTTTCTCATCTAAATTTAATTTGTGGCACACAGTCAAAATTACAAGCAGTCTCCTTCTGTCTAGAATATATTCACTAGGGGCATGAGAAATAGAAATTTCTTCCAAGAGAGCCTTTAAGAAGTCATGGTCACCCAGCCATACCTGTAGCTAGTACTGATTACTGATATTGGTTATATTTAGGTAGCTATATGCCATGTAGCCTTGAGTCAGACAGCGTCAGTGTACTTTTAGGAGTAATTGAAAGTCCAACTCAGCTTGGAATTAGAAATATAAGGACATTTATGGTTTATAACATTGGAAAACATTAGAGTAGCTCTAATTTCGGCAAAGCTGGAATGAAATTCAAATGATGTGATTAGAACATGGTTTTTCTTGGTTCTAAGTTGTGTGGTGTCAGCAGCATTGGTTCATTGTGCATCTAGTCTGCTATTTTCCCAAACTCTTTCCAAAACCATGTTCTGGTGGCTTGGGTTTGATTACATACTTGGTCCAAGAATTGACAACATTGGAATGTGATGGACTGACTAGCCAAACTTGAATCACATTCTCTACCTTTGAAGCTAAGAGTGAAGCCTCACCTAAATACATAGATTGAAAATGTGAGGTGTGTTAGGTTTTAGAGAAAATTTCAATTATGAATTCAAGGGGTGAGATGCATGGATACTAATGACATAAACAACCTATGACCAGAAAGAAATAAAATAATCACATGGATTGATAAATAAGTGATTGGATATTAACTCAAAAATAGATGTTCAATGAAGACCTGAATTTCAATGTCAGTAAATTTGCATTCTCCTGACTCCCCTCAGAGAAAAAAGGCTTGTCAAAGTGTCATTACTCTTCTATAATTTTGTTGCTTTTAGATATATAATATTTCTAGGGAAAAATAAATTTGATGTCTTATGTTTTTGCTAGTTTTCATCAGTGTAAAATGATAAGCATGAAAGTGCACATAGTTTTATGATGTTAGGTAAAGCAGTAAGTGAGAAATAACTGTCCTTGGCAAACTCACATTTGATAAATAATTTTTTCGTGAAGTCATTAAAACTCATTTTTCTAAGGCTCATATTCAGCTATGCTCTCTCGATTCCCCCTTAAATCTTCTCTCAAGGATCTATTACCTTGTCAGTTATCCATTCTATATATTCACTTTAAACCTGTGATTCATGATGTGTAAAGCCAAATGCTATTTAAAATACAGTATATAAAATATGATCTTTGCCCTCCAACTATTTACAGTTTAATTAAAATTTTAGTGCTGTCAAAGGACAAGCCAAAAAGAAAATCAACAGATGCTTAGAAGCGTTCTTTGTCACTCTGTAGGGCTTCTTCATGTTACCTAATTTGATGCCTATAAAAGACTGGTATAAAATTAAATGAGTTGAGTGTTCCATTTAGAACTTCTAGACTATGTGAGCAAGCATCCCCACAACCTCAATACTGGAGAAAATTGCTCAGCCCCTGAGAATGTCCAAGGGGCTCAGGCAAGAAATAGAATAAAATTGTAGGGGGGTACACATAATTAGCCTTCCAAATCACAAATGCTTTCAACACAGAATGTGCTCTTAGTCTCCATAGTAAAAAAGTTAATGATTAAATTATATCCTTCCATATTCAACGTACTTTTCAGATCTTTATTCTGTTTCAGAATTTCCATAATGATCATGTTGTGCTTGTCAGAAGTTGACTTCATCACTAAAACTTTCATGTGTATATTATTCATTTTCATCCCCAAAGTCTTAAACTTCCATTCATTCCCTATAATTACTTCTCCCAGTTGTACCTGTCATTAATCATCTCAGAAAACGCCATGTAAAGTCACAACATTTGAAGGACATAAAAAAGAAGTGAAGTCTCTGAAAGCATGGCTTTTGTTGGCTTAGTTGACTTGAATTGAGAAAATATTGAACTTTTTCTCAAAGGACATTATTGACCCAGCTGGAACCTCAAACAAAAACAAGATAATACTGTAAGCTAGAATAATTCTATTTTCTAGATAAGTTTGTTTTTATATTTTGGTATCAACTATAAAAATTTAAATACAGGAGGAAAAATAAGCAAAAAAAAAAAGAAAGAAAGAAAGAAAAAAAAAAACACCTTAAATTTATGCTGCCAAATGCTTCTACCTAGATCATTTTATGTAACACCATCCAAAAAAATATTGGGGTTGATAGTCTTTTAACAAAGGCTGACTCAGGCAAATAAGCAGAAGTAATTAGACTAAATAATGGCAGATATATGTGGTTCTCTATAAAGTTTCTGATTAAATTCTTAACACGGTGATGAGAAATCATTAATAAATTTATTTCCATGAATTGTGAAGTAGAGAAACTATTTTCTAGAGTTCTAATGCCTGCTTCTGATCATTGTTACCTGTTAGCGAATATTTTATCTAGAAGTAATATAATCCTGTGTTACTTGCTATAAGGAACTCTTCAACATAATCCTTTTTCATTTAATATGTTTCTTTCTTTCTTAATCTTTGTGTTTGGCAATAATTTTGTACTTTCCCTTGAACTCTGTGTGATGTGAACAATGTGAACTAATACGTCATTATAAATTTTATGGAACTGAAATTAAAATTTTTGTGTATTTCTTTTTGACACACAATTCTTTAGTTCAAGAATTTTCCATAATTATCAGTACCCTGTAAAAATAATGCAACATAAAAAAAGCTGAAAAGTATGCTTATTAAATATTAGAGTAGTAATCATATAACTCATATCAGGATTCTTCTGAAACAGAGTATGAACTTAGGTGTTGTGGTTCTCAGTTGTCCACTTCTGTGCTTATCTGAGTATTTTCTGGTTCATGTAACAGATATGTGCACTGTTTTATGATGGGACATTAGTTTCACAAATGAATCATTTCTTTCCCAGTCTCTTTCACAACATTAAATGCAACTACTATGCACCCAATTCCTTATGCCTGAAATGTAAAAACCAATCTTAACTTTTCTTATTTCCTCACATCTGGCAAATCAACAAACCTGGCTGTTCACTTATTAAAAAATGACCAGAGGAAGTAGAATTTCTCCCCAAGGGCTGAAATAAAAATGACTATTTACAGTGATAGGAGAAGAATTATGGGATAAATAAGGAATGTTGTAGCAACTAGAGACTAATAAATGTAAGAAGCCATCAGTGTCTCTGGGAGAAAATAATGGTATCTCAGATGAGAAGACCTGAGAATGTAGTCATGTCCACATGGGAGAAACATTAGAAGAAATGCTGATACTCACAGATTTAGAACTGAAATAGGGACTATGTGTTTGAGGAAGAGGAAGGGTAGTGGGTAAATAGTGTTGCATCTTCTAATTTTTTAACAGTGTCTCCTCTTGACCAAAATCCAGCAGAAGATACATAGAAAGGGAGCTTGGATGATATAGTACAGGTAGATGATCAGCCACCTATTGCAAAGTAGAACAGAGGATAATAAAACATTTAAGGATTGATAGTAAAAATTGAAAATAAATGGCTGAGTTATCTTGTTTTCATCTCACTGAGACTAAACTACTCTCATGCAATTATCAATAGAACTACAGCTACTCATTTCAGAACCATGCCTACCTACTTCCTCGTATCAGAGCAATCACTATTAAACCAGTGAATTTATAAACTTATGAACTATAATTATAAACTATAAAATCCATTATAATATTCATCTCACTTAGAATAAAATTCAAATTGGATACAAGGCTTGGAGATGAAAGAGAACAAAGTGACAGGATTCAGAATTATTGTTGTGGGGCTGTCTATGGTGCTGAAGGTAGCTACAGTAAGTTTTCCTTTCTGCCCATCACTGTCAGTCATGGTCACAGTCCTTGACTAGGCTGCTTATTAACTTACACTGGAATGGAAGTAATGAAGATCAATTCCCCATAGACTTGATGAAGGGATGAAAAATATTGATCAGTGAGATGTTGTTTTACTAAAAAAATGTTTACACTAGCAATGTACTTTTTCCTTTTTTGTCATCTATTTTCCTCCATATCTTCTTGTTTCAAATATCATGGAACCCAGTAAGAAGGTAGTAGATAAGTTTACCCAATCTTTCAATAAAACATTGAAGTATAAAATTTGAAATATAATTGAGGATGCTAGGCTCAACTCTTCATATTAAAGGGGGGAAATGAGGTTCAGAAAATACAAATGGATTTGTTCTCATTCAGTAGAGATGGAGAATGATAATCTGTTTTAGAATCCCATTTTTCCAACTCCAAAGTCAGTTGCCCAGTAAATTTTAATTTTTCTTCATAATTTGCAACATTATGTATCTAATACCACTTGGAACATGTACTGTGATGTCTTTTCAGCACTTGGTAGAATGCAACATAATAAATATAATAGTTATTTTATTTTGCTCTTATCTGGTACATCCCAGATTTAAAGAAATTGTTTGGTCACCAGAAATGGAATCCTGACAATCATTAGCTATTGTTTGGAAAAGTCAGGGATGGAAATTGGTCCTTTGCTATTATGTTTGTCAGCGTAGTGGCAGCTAATAACACACATCCAGGTTTCAGAATATTGCAGTCATGTGCACTGAAGCTTCCCACAGCAATCAGCTTGCAAAAGTCTTCCTTTGCAATGAGTTTTTATCAAGGTCGGTGCAAATTTTGTCTTTAACTTTATTGTTGTTTGTCATGGTGGATGCATACATATTGACAACAGTTTGCTTTGGAAGCAGCAGAAGCTGCAATCTATCTGTTATTGAAAACAAAATACCTGCCAGGTATCAATCTATCTAAGCCTGGCCTCCCTAAAGAACACTTAATAATTTGGCTTGGTTTTGTGTGAACACATCTTCATGATTTATCTGTGCTGTCTTCAGTACAATCAAAACAATAGGATTATTTTCAGAATATAATAAAATACTGACTTCTAATTAATATCCTAAACTTAAATTGTTTGCCTTTTAGTAATGTTTTATTTATTTATTTAGTATTAGAGATAGCTCTTCTTTTTCAGTCTATATCCCTTCTTATCTTGAGTTGCCATGCAAAGCTTTTCACTCTCATCCACAGCTTTTCAGGGAACATAAATTTACTGAGTGTCACTGTGCTAAGAAATTTACAAAAGAGTCACTTTGCTAAGAAATAGAACTATAAAGACAAGTAAGCCATAGTTCATGTACTTAAGGAACTAATACAACAGAAAATTTAAATGATATTATGAAAGATGAGTGGCATTGATTTATTCATTTCTGCAACCATAATCGATTATGTGCTAAGAATTGCTATTTTCCAGGAATACAATATATAGAGTTACAGTCTTTGTCTTTACTATGTGTTGGGACAATAGACATTTACATAGATCAATATAATGTATTACAATTATGTGTAAGTATAGAGATATGTAAACGATATTAAGAGGAAAGGGAGCTGTTTCATATTGGAGGACAAGGGGAAGTTTTCTGGCTATGTTAACCTGTGTAGTAGAAAACAGGTTTTAAAGATATAAAAATGAGAACTAATACAGTGCATACAAAGACCTACTACCTATTGTGTTTGATATGGTATAAAATTCAATATTGAGAGTAGTCAGAAATAAAATCAGAGGTTAAATGGAACCAGATTTTGAAGGACATTGAATGACACATCAGAGGCTGACATTTGTCCTTAATCAAACATGAATATGAAAATGGTTTTGAACAGATGAACAGCATAAGTAAATTTGCATTTTGATAAACCACTTTGCCAATATATCAGAGATTGAATTTGCTTAGTACAAGATGCATTGTGGAGAGCTGAATGACAATGCTGATGCATTAGAGCAGGCCAGAGACAATCATAGACTGAAAGAAGAGAGTGGTAGAAAGTATGAATAAAAGGTTATGAAATCATAAAGCAATCATATCAATATGGGAAGAATTTGTGACTGATTGCATTGAACAAGGGGAATGATAAGGAAGTAAAGGGACCACTTTCATGCCTACATCTCTAGGGAAAATAATTAAAGACAACATTCTTTTTATGGAAACGTGGTGAGTTTGATTTTAGATGTACACTCTGACTTCCAGGAGGATAGGATAAAGCAAATTTCATTGCTAATTATATATTTGGTCACTGGCACATAACGCCGGGTATGTGTGTTTAAAAAATAAATATGTTAAAATATATTTGCAATATTCATTCGAGATATTTGCTAGTGTATTTATCTATGAGTCTGAAACTTGAAAAAATGGAAATAATTTAATAGATGAAAATGAGAATTGTCTGAGCTAGATTTGTTCTGGGAGTCATTAGGAAATAAGTGATAATTGAAACCAAGAGAATGGATGGTTTCAGAGAGGATGAATTATAATAATTTTGATGAACTAAAATGGGGAGTTGTATTATGAATTGTTTGAAAGTTAAAGTATAGTTATTTGTATAATATTCCATGAGTTATAATGGTACGATTTGAAGGTTAACAGTAAGAGATTCTATGGGGAAGAAAATGACATAAAAAATGAAAATGAAAGTGTGGCATTGTGAGCTAATAGAAATAAGGAGCAAATAATGAGATGAAGAGAATAAAGAAATGCCTTTCTGGATTATTTTTGAAAGAAGGAATATAAGTTATTCAAGAGACTTATAATTTGAAAAGAATTAGCATGCATAGGAGCAGAGAAGAGAAGGGACTATAGTGAGGATAGTAAGATGATTGTTGTGACTTGTGAAGGTGTTGTGTATAGTACAGGAAGAGTATATGTGTATGCACACATGTGTGAAAATATGTTACCCTAGTGGATAGGTGATGTCAGAGCGATTTGATGTGAAATGGAAAATGATGATGGGTATGTTATGAGGCATCTCGGATGTTGTGGGCATTATTATTTAATTACTATGAATAGGAATACATAATGACTATAAAGTCAGGTCTGTTCTTAAGTAAAATAACTTTGTGAGCAGCTTGAGGCACGAAATACACATGGGAATTAACAGTTAAGATTAAAGACCAGTTTGGAATTAATATAATACTTCAAAATAGCAACTGGCCAAGACAGCAAAGATTTCTGACTTACCCCATGTAATAATAAATATATGTTGTATTAAACTATTGATATTGTGGAAATTTGTATGGCAGCAATAGAAAATGTGTGTGTGTTTATAATTTCTCTCTCCTTTTTTATATGAATAGAATTACGCAGTTTGCATTTCACTTTTTTCCACTAAATACCATGATGTGGAAATGTTTATTTGATAATAATTCAGTTTCAAGTTCCTTTTTTATTAGCTATGTTGTGCTTCACTATATGATGTACTTTAATTTATTTTAGTAGGCTCCCATCAATGGTTAAATGGCTTGCTTTTAATCTGCTATTATGAAGTGATAAATAGCTTTGTTCAAACTTCATTCACATATGTCCTGGTATTCTTGGAGGTAGTTATTGCTAGATCGAAGGATATGTAAATGTAGGGTTTTTTAAAGATTTTTATTTTATTTATTTTTGTATGGAAGAACTTGGGTGTAGGCCAGTTCTTTTGGTGTGGTATAAGAGGATTCACCAGAGACAGAGTGGGGAGCAGAGCAGGGGGATCTACTGAAATACACTGCTAAAGGGAGCAGTGGGCAAGACAGGGGAGTTCTGCTGTGCCATGTGGCCCAGGAATGGAAATCAGTCCTCTTTGACCTATGCAGTGGTAGCTCTGAGTCTTTAACCCTTAGGCCACCAGGGAGACCCCTGTAAATGTAGTTTTGATTGATAATGCTATAAGGACAGGTTCCACTATTTTCTACCCAGTTTTTAGATTGGGTCATTCCTCTGTGGTTCTTACTATTGTTGCATAGTCTCTGACTTTTCACATAATTTCTCCTGAAATATTGTACTTCAACTACATCTGCTTGCTTTCTGTTCCTGAAACATGTTACCTCCTTTGTACCTGAAAGCTTTATCACTGTATATTCTCCCTGCTTGTTATAATCCTATTCTATTTCATTCTCTGCATGGCTTGATCCTGTTGTTATTTAGGTCTCACTCATATAATTGCTGCTTTAGAGACCAGTGTGAAGTATCTAGTGGTTGTCCCACATGTTCTTGACTAAATGAATAAGTAAATTAATTAAATAATGCAGGAATTCAGAGAAGAACATGGTTATAAACTCTACCCTGAACTAAAGCTGAGTAGGAAAAAGGCAGGACTTGCCAAGCATGAGGATAATGTAGATACAGATTATGGACAGTTCTAACAATGATATCATGTAAATTGTAACTCTTGGCAATCTCTACCTATACAGTGGATGGAAAACCAGACCCCATCACAGCACCCAGCTTCATGGATGTCAGGCATATAAGAACATAGTGGGGAAAAAACTTACAAAATTTTCTTTTTTATTATTTGCAAGTCTTTGTGTTAGAGTTCTGATATCATAATAATCATCTGGTATCAAGAAATTTTATGAATTCCTGATGTTTTATATATTAGTGTAATAAAGGTACCTGACTACCAGTTATTGCAATTTTCCTAGGGTATATTTTGTTATATAAGTAGACATTGAAAATAAAGTTTGAATTCACTCATTAACACCTTACTCTATGTTAAAATTTTATTTTTACTTTTAAATTACATCATATTAAATATCAAGACAATTCTTAAAATGAATTCATGAGGTACAAAAATGTTGACTTATATTTATTTTTAAGCTTTTGAGAAAAAAGGATTTTTTTTTCTTTTAACTCATGACAGAACATTTGAAATTAGCAGAGTAAAATAATATGACTGAAATTATTAACAAGATCCACATAGTATACTGGCTAAGAGTTGCTTTTTGAAAAGAAGTCTCAGTTTCTCTAAAACTTGTTTGAGCACTGTCACCTATATTGCTTATTTATTAAGGCAGTTTGATATGTTCAGAAAAACCAATGGACATGAAGGGGTCATTGATGACATGACATGTAACTACTTTTAGCCTCTAAAGAAATGACAGCAGCTGTGGAGACTTCTAGTGTCATAAGTTCAGAATGTATTTGACAAAAGAACTTCTCTAGAGAAATACAATTTTTAAAGTTTTGACCTTCCAAGAAGAAAATGTTTGAGTGGAGGGAAAGAAAATACTAGGGTTTGGCACTTCCATGAATGAGACTATGTTTATAGAGAAAAGAAATTATTAAACATAAATTCCCCATGCTTGAATTTATGATTATTTAAATTCTCTCATATATTTTAAGTTAATATAAAAATACATAATAATGAGATAGAGATTTTATTGTATTCCTAAATCTATTCAATAAATGGCAGTCTTCATAGTTCTGTGCTGCGTCTGTGTCTGTGCCTGGACAAAGTATTTTCTCCTGTAACATCAAATGAATAGCAGAGAATCATATTCAGGTAAGTGATGAGGAGGAGAAAGAAGAATTAGTGAGACTGAGTTTGTTTTTCTTTAAAGATTTATTTATTTTTGGGCCTCCCTGGTGTTGCAGCAGGTTGAGCGCCACACTGTGAAGCATCGGTGGCACAGCAGCGCCAGTTCGATTCCTGGCCAGGGAGGGGACCCATATGGTGAAGCAGACCTCTCCTGCCTTGCAGGCTCCTTCCCTCAGCAGAGTATTTCAGTAGATCTGTCTATTCTGTTCCCCACTCTTTCTCTGGTGAATCCTCTCATCCCTGTACTCTGGCCTGTGCCCCAGTTCCTGTATGCATAAATAATTTTTTTTAAAAAAATTATGTTTTTAAATTTAAATTTAATTTTTTTTAAATTTAAAAAAATTATTTTTTTATGCATACAAGAACTCGGGTATATGCCAAAGGTACAAGGTATGAGATGATTCACCAGAGAAAGAGTGGGGAACAGAACAGGCAGATCTACTGAAATATACTGCTAAGGGGAGCAGTAGGCAAGACAGGAGACATCTGTTGTGCCATGTGAGTTAGCTTCCTGACCTGGGGTCAAACTCAGGTAGTCAGGATGATAACACTGAGACTTAACCTCTACTTCACCAAGGAGGCTCCAAGATTTTTATCTATGTACATGGAAACATTATTTTGCTAAAAGCAAAATACATGAGACTGATGGAATTAAGATTAAAATTGATAAAAAAAACAAAATTTCATCTCCAAAAATTTTAAAATCTATTTCATTTTTTCTTAAAGCTAAATAATACTGTTTTATGTGATTAAAAATGAATGTTTAAATATGTTTTATTGCGTCATATTTGATTAACTCTAAAACTGAACAAGACTGTGCTCTAGACAGATTAATAGTTGAGTTGTAATGTTTCAAAAACATATTAGAAACCTAATGTAATGCTGGTATGGCAAGGTTAGGCCAATGTCCATTTTGCAAACGATTTTCAAAAAGAACTTACCAGCTCCTAGAATTTGTGAGTTGAAATTTTCTAATGATCCAGCATTTAACTGTATACACAAAGTAAAATGTTTTATGCATACAGTCATTCACATAATTTCAACCAAAAACACAAGTTTGCCTCATTTACTTAGGGTTTTCCTGCTGAAATACTTTTAGTTTGGATCACTACATTAATTGCAGCCAGTTTCCATGTCTCACTAGATTCTTAGACATCTTTGGTTTCAGAGAAATTTCTTAGTCTTATTTTTGACATTCTGTCACACAGATGTGCTCTCAGAACTCCCAAAAGTTCAAAATTCTTGAGTGAAATGGTGTAAGTGAGATGCATATCAACTGCACTCAGATGGTAGCAAGAGGATTAGGAGAGAGGTAGAGAAATTGCTTAACTGGTCCTTTTGATTATTGATGAGAAGACAGAATAATCCAGAAAGGGACTGTCTACCTCCCACAGCAATGTATTCTCTGATTAATATAAGAAAGCTGATACCAAAGTGAACTTGGATTCAATGGATTGCCCCACAAAAATCTGCAAAAAGATATCTTACTAGCAGAAGGAGAGAATATAAAAAATGATATATATACTAGTTAGAAGTACATAACATATGCTCAAGCAGCAAAGCCTCAATGAAAGTATTAAAGTCAAATATATGTATATTCAAGACGAAAGATGGGCTATTGAAGTTAAGACAGATGTTTTAACAAAGATGGGGAAATATGAAACAGAAATGTCAAGCAGAGAAAACTAGAAACTGATATGTACTTTGCTACAAGAAATTTGTTGACATATATTTGGAAACAAATTAAGAACTAGAAAGAGCATAAGTAGATTTTTGGATATGACTGTAGTGTAGGTCACCAGGGCATTAACAAAAGAAGATGAGGAAATGTTTTTATAGATTGGCAAAGGCTGTAGCAACGCATATTCTTTGATCCTGGCAGGATTTTAATTGCTTGCTGTTGATTGGCACACAACTATGTCCAAATGAAGGAGAGAGCATATTTCCAGAGCTATTTCAAGGATTGCTTTCTGATACACTTCATTGAACAGTTTAGGTGGTTAGAGGCTGTTTTGGATGATAGCCTAGAAATGTCTCTGACTAGGATAAATAAGGCTAAAATAGAACAAAGTTGTTATCTCTCACTACAATCCCAATAACCTTCATTTTAAAATACTCATGAAAGTTCAGGAAAGAAGTGCATTATATAGAGAAGTCTACAAAATCCTAATTGGAACAATACTTGAAATGCATGGATAAATTTTGGCTCTGCTCTTAAGATAAATGAATAGCATCAGAGCTGTATTCTCCTTTGGAGTTCAAAGCAGTTGTGAGTGTTTGTGTGTGTGTGTATGTGTGTACATGCTTACACAAAGATGTGATCAAACAAGATGAACAAAGAATTTCAGTGATTGCTCAGTCTTTCTGTACTCCCTACGTAAGATGAGCTAAGGTAGGAGATGGTAAGATGTGATCTGAGCAATAGCCAGACTTTGTGAGTCCTTGACAAAGTACCACATGTCTATTGTTTTCCCTGGGAACTCATGACCCTACACTGTAGTTTTGGAAGTAAAAGTTCAGGAACCTGAAGCCTAGCTAAAACTTCTGTTTTTAAGCTATGATATTTTGAAAATGAGAAAGTCAACTGGTTGAGCCAACTCAGCCCATTCTAAGAGAATATTTTTTAAAAGTATAGTTCTTGGGTTTGTGGTTTTGTATACACTTTTCATAGCAATATTTCCTTCCACTTTTCATTAAAATCTACCCATGGTGACATTTGTGGGTTAGTTTTTGAAAAAGATGAAAGTAAACTTATCATCTATAGCTGTATAATAGAGGCATGTATGGCCCCCATGAATTAAGCTGATTGTTTTGCCTACAATTCATCATGAAGAAGGGGAGACTAACAAAGGATTGTGATCATTCTAAGATCTGGACAAATGTATACAAACACTTTTGCTAGAAAATATTCTCTAATACCCAGAAAAATCTATTGGTGGGAATGTTTGTTTTTTTTAACAGTTTCAGACCTATCTATCTGTTAATTGACACTGCGATGAGAAAATGTAAAAAGTTTATCTATCTAGTTATTTACTTCCTATATAATGTCAAACAAAGATGCATAGAAAAAGATGAGATGGTTAAATTGAATAATGAGTAACTTTTCATCCTTATCATGACTTTATTTTGAAACTCTAGCGGTTGTATTGTCTTATAGCTCTCTAGGGGAAAAAAATGCTCTCTCTAGCCACTTCTTCTAATCAGAACTTTTTCTAGATGTCCCATAACTTGATGGCTTTCATCTCCAGTGCATCCTCTGCCTTCCCTCGTTTTGTGATATTGAGTTCCACTAGGATGCTTTATAACCCCATAGCCTTTTCAGATTGTTTCCTCATGGATGATTAGCCTGGTTTCTGATATTGTTTCTCATCAGCTTTGACTTGGTGGACTGCTCCCTGCACTCCCACCATTGGATCAATAACTCCTCTGTCAGAGATGTGACTTCAACACCAAAATTTCAAACCAATCTTCTCTGGGAATAGTTATTTGATATTTCATTGGCAGAACTGTTCTAGGGGCACTGCAGTTTGCAAAGGAACAGTTGTTTCTTTCAATGTAAGACTTGTCTAAGCACTCTAAAGGGAGTGATCCCTGCAGTTTGTGAACAAGGGGCCAGATTCCAGGTATAGTTTGATGGTGGAGTGATAATAACTCTGGAAAGGAGAGTAGTTCGGTATAATCAGCCCAGCCTCCTTTCCACCAACCCAATAGCAGAGTAAAGTTTACTTTTCCCATCATTACCATCAATATACATATATTCCAACTATTTCTGTGACTCCCTTTTCTTTGACTCTTGGGATTTCTGTATGTCAAAATAACTTCTGAAAAAGAAATTTGATTAGGAATATATCAATGCAATCAATAACTAAGCAAAAAAGATTACACAATTTTATTAATCACTTCTACTAAACTATCATATTTGGCGCTATTTCAGTTTAGTCTCACCATAAAATAAAAGAGAGTGTTCTGAGTAAAATGAAGTGGTAATATGTCTTTCCAACTTTTTGATATTTTAGAATCTAGTAGGTAGGTCTTAAATAAGAGGATTAAATAAGCTACTCTCATGTAAACATTGATAAGTAAATGGTTCAAACATTCCCTTTATGCAGCATTCTATTCTCCCTTCACTATTGTCTAGTGAGATTTACGGATCAACTCTAAAGATGGAAGGTTACCTTTTCCTTCTTCCACCCACATCATTACAATGTGCCAAACCCACAATAATGCCTCCACCTGGGCTTTCTTTCCTACCCCTCCCCCCTACTCTGGTGCCTTTTCTGTCAAATACTGTCTTCCTTTTCTTCATTAGTGTTGACAATTCCAAAGCAATTCTACCTGAATCACTGAAACTCTCGTTCATACTAAATCATGAAAGATCATTTGTAATTGCAAATTCCACTTTTCTAATTTCCTCCATGTCATTTTTTTCTTGCTACTTCTCCCACAATTTTTTTCACAAGATCCTTCATTCATATTTTATTAGTGTTCCTTTGCCTCAATCTCATTGGTTTTTTCTCCTTCTAAGCATTTCATCTTTAACCATTGTTTGTATACCTATGAATCTTATAATCTCATGGATCTCATATTGGTACAGCAAACCCACAGATTTGACTAAGGAGGATTTCTATTTGGGGTTACACTAAGTGTGTCCAGGCTTAGACTTACCGTGTTTTCACTCAAATTTGTTCTTCTTCCTGTCTTTCTAGTTTAATTGCACAGACATCCAAGCAATAAACATGGCAATCATTCTGGAAACCTTTATTTCATTGTCCCAAACAAAAAAATGTATTTCACCAGTAACTGAGCTTACAGCAGCTCTGTTAACTAGCCTTGTTCTCTACAACTGCCACTGCAATCTTAGTAAAATGCAAGCTCTTAAACGGTTGGACCACCTCCAATATAGCTCTTGTGGTCAAATCTATCTTCCATATTGCAGGGGGGAAAGTGTAATTTTAATCATATAGTGTTTTTCTTAAAACTGCTAAATTTCTCCTCAGAGCTTTCAGGATAAAGATAAAAATCTTAACTGAGGGTTTATGCCCTTTCTTTATCTATTATCAGTCTACCAGTTTTATCTTTTCCTTTCCACTAGCACCTCATTTACTTAGAATAATGAGTCCTTTTGCTTTCCTAAACTTACTTCTACTCTGCTTGGAATCTTCTAAGTCATTTGTCTTCATGCAATGCTTATCACATGCTCTCTCACACACACACATACACAAATATATATGCAAATACATCTGCTAGGATCAGAAAGTTTTTCATACTAATTCTTTAAAGATTTATTTATTTATGCATACTAGAACTGGGTACAGGTCAGAAGTGCAGGGGGTGAGAGGATTCACCAGAGACAGAGTGTGGAACAGAACAGGCAAAACTGACTAAAACACACTGCTGAGGGGAGTAGTGGGCGAGTCAGGAGAGGTCTGCTGTGCCATGTAGGTCCGCTCCCTGGCTGGGGGTCAAAATGGTGCTGCAGTGGTTGTAGATGCTTCATAGTATAGTGTGATTAACCCTTTGCATCACCAGGGAGGCCCACTAATTCTTAATTGCTTTCAAAATGAAATCTCCAGGAATTCATATCTAACATCCCAGTCTGACTTGGGCTCCTCCACTGCTCCTTGTTAATTTGTTATCATGATTTACTGATTTATACCCTATATCATATCAGACAGTGAACTTCTTGAGGGCAAGACATTGTGTCTTAATTAACTTTTTCACAAGTGGGCAGGAATCATCATTTTTGAACTTTGGCAGAATAAGATTTTCTCCTAGCAATCAATCCTCACTCCAGGGTGAATAATTTAACCATATTCTGGGGGCCTGGCTCACATTTAGCCACACTAAGAACAAAGGTGGTACTAAAACTATAATTTAGCTGGTGCTTTATTATAATTAAGAAAATACGTGGTTTATTGTGTTCTGTCTCATGAGGGATTTAAAGACCAAAGATAACAACTCTTGCACGTAGTCTTGGTTCAGCATTTATGTTTGAATATTCCATGGTAAAATTTCATTTCTAATATTGAGATTTACCTGTCCTTTCTGTAGCTAAGAACAGTGGCAAGAATATAATAAAAAACAATCCAAAGAATCAGCATGATAGGAAACATAAATCCAGAAAATGTGATTCAAGTATGACTCTGCAATTTGCTAACTCTCATTCTAGATGCTAGAGAAGAATGTGAGCACAAGTATTGATACAGTGAAAGTTAAGTTGATCAATATTTGTTGTTTGCAGTAAAAATAAAAGGACAGAGCATATATCTTACCACTGACAAAAAAGATAACAAAATATGATATTCAACAGATAAATATAATTTTAACTAGAGAAACTATCTGGGAAATGTGAGAAAACATATTTTTAAATCATGTTTTGGCTGTGTTTTAAAATAATATACTCAAATTATTTTTCTTTAGCCTCTAGACACTTTGCAGATGAAACATCACTAAATTTAAAGCAGAGGATGCAATTGTTCATCTGATAAATGTATGATAATTATCCCTTTTTATCTGTATTTCCAGTTACTTTCAACACTCTATATTTCATACACACACATATAATATACTGTTTACAGATTAACAATTGAAGCCATAGCTATAAATTTAGAGATACTTCACTTGCAAACATGTTGAGCATTATTTGAATATAAAACTTACAGGCAATTTAAAAATGTTTATTCTGCATTTTCTCACTTTGCAGACACTCTGAATTATACACATATTACATTTTGCACATTTTAAGGAGTGTGACAAAAGTTCACAGTATATGGATTAAGTGAAAAAATTAAGATATACTCAATTTTATATTTATACTGAGTTGTAATCTCAATTTTATTAATATATTTGGAAGAAAATATAAGTCTATAGTTATCTTTATTGGTGATATTTCTTGAATTAAGGAGCTTTTCCAACAAATATTTCTTATCCTTTATAATTGGAAAAATCTTGTTAATTTTTAAATTTTTTTCTGATTCCTCCCCCTCTCCCCCAGAAGTATAGAATAGAATAAATCCTTGAGGACACTTCAGCAAAAGTTTGAGCAGGAGACATGGATGTTTTGACATTGGGTGATTTTTCAGTACCCCTCTGGCTAGCAGTTGAATTAATGATATTTGATTTAATCCTGCTTTTGAATGGCTCCTTTTGATCATAGTCAAGAGCATCTATTTCACAGTGACAATCCCAAAACCTGTTTGATAATGTTTACTGACAATTATGGGCTTAGCTAAGAAGTAACAACAGGGAGTAAAGTAGTCTTTGAATAAAGTTGGCCTCAAAATGAACAACAGTAGGGGACTGATTGGCTCAGTTTTATTTAACATTTTTAAGCCTGATCTTTGACATTTTCATTAGTGAGCAGAAATAGCACATTGCTCCAATTCTCAGTTGACACAGAGAAAAAGTGCTAAACATTCCAGAAACAACTAAATAACTCAGAAGATCCTGCTACATTTAAAAATGGAGAGAGTCATGGAGTAATCTTAGGATATGGCAAAATAGAAAGCTAGACAATAATATTTATTTTCTACACCGTGGTTTAGGAGACAACAATGTATTTGTAGAAATCAATCATTCAGTTGCTAACATTTCGGAAATTTATTGGAATTATGCCTGTGTTGTAGAACAAGGAACTATGAACATTTGGTAAGATATTAGGACAATTTCAATTCTTGTTTTCTCAATTTATAATCAGAAAAGTTTATAGGGATGATAATGTTTGATGAGGTTTATAGGGGTAGTAAGAAATTCTTCCAACACTCTTCCTAACAAATACAAAAAAAAAAAAAATAGTAAAAAGGAAAACAAAAATTGACTACATAAGGGCCTCCCTGGTGGTGCAAGGGGTTAATCAACACACTATGAAGTATCCACAGCCACTGCAGCACGAGTTCGATCCCTGGACAGGGAGGGGACCCACATGACGCAGCAGACCTCTCCTGCCTCAGCAGTGTATTTCAGTCTATCTGCCTGTTCTGCTCCCCACTCTGTGTCTGGTGAAACCTCTCACCCTCCACATCTCTGGCCTATACCCCAGTTCTTGTATGCATAAATAAATCTTTTTAAAAAATTGACCACATAAATCATGTCTAAGTAATTACATGTGCTAGTACATATTATCACATAATTACTTCAAAATAAAGGGAACTTTTTCACTGAGTTTTCACCAAGTGGTGGTTTTGCTATTTTGGTTGGCCTTTGTTTATTATTTTGATTCTCAATTAAGAATGAGCATATGATTGGGTTTATATGACAATATGCAGGCTGTTAAGAAGGTCCCAGGATGAATAATGGAGATATCCAATTCATATCCAAAATATGAATTGTTAAGGTATTAATAATATATTGACAGAGGTGGTAAATTATTGGGAATGATCTCTCAACATTTTTGAAGACATTGGTTAAGTGAGAAGTCAAGAACAATCTCCTCATATCTTTGAAGTCATTCTAGAACCCCCACAGACAGTCTCTATATTGAAAATGGATTTGCAATTCAAATAACAGTAATCACTGAAGTAAGAATCAATTCCTAAAATGAGAATTGCCTATATATATATCTCATTTCTTCCAGTAATTATGCATTAATTTAACAACCTTTATTGAGTTACTATTTACAAGTTATTTAGAATCTATGTTTGCTGATCTCCATTACACTTGATTCTGGAGGTCTTGGAGACAGTATATCATGTCATTCTTTTTAGAACTTTCCTCCAGTTTGACTTTGGTCACAGAGTGTGTTTGTTCAATGACTAAGGCCTGGCGCCATAGTGAGAGAGTCAAAAATCATACATTCTGAATTCATAACATAGCCTGAAAACTCATTCTCCATGGAAGAGTAAGTTACTCCATGTCTCTGAACTTCAATTCCTCGTGTTTAAGTGACTTGCACTTACATGGCATTTAGACCTTTGGCACAGTGCCTAGCCATATTAAAATAGCAAAATCCAGCTATTTTTTTCAATGAATTTGCCTTTTTCTTTTAATTTTATGATAACATGAATAAAGATACCTACAATGCAAGAGATTTAAAATGTTGTTATTTTTCTTAATCTTCATTCTGTGTGTGTGTGCATATTTGTGGAGAAAGGGAAATTAAATGTGTATATGGAAAATGGGGCAGTCATGTCCCAATGAGAGGGAAATGGATTTAAAGGTGAAAGAGCAAAGTCCCTGAAGCCATCAGTCCTCCACACAGTAAGATTAAAAGGCAAACATGTTCAAGGATTCATCAGCTCAGAAACTGAAAAATAGCAAAAATCTGGTAAAATGATATCTTTGAATTCCAGAAGCACCTACCCTAGCACACTCTATAAAATGTAGAGAAATTATGCACGACTGACTATACACTGCTATTACAGACCAGAAATGCATTCTGGTAGATTCTAAACTGACAGAAAGAGATAATGCTAGCAACAGAGTTTGGAATGATCATTTAAAACAAATTAGGCATTTTCTTGTACTGATGTTTATAAATTAAGACAATTCTGTTGCCTGACTGACATTTTTTTCAATGTGTTTGAAAACTCAGTAATATGTACTCAGCATTTCAGACCAAAGGGATAATTAGTTTTAGGAGTAATCCTATCAACTTTTAATTAATTCTTTGAAGGTCTTGAAACAGAAGAAAGAGCAGAAAATAATGCAATAAATGTGGTATCTGTCCCTCACTTCATTCAAAGTCATGTTTCAAAAAGAAATTCAAATGTACAATATTTCCAAATATCAACTAAAAATAGCTTGCCTATTCTTTGCCATTAACTACTTTGAGAAGAAAAATCTCAAAAATCAAAATGAATTTATCAAGAAAAGGAAAAGATTTGGTGGCTTTTGGTCTTCATTAAATAATATGACTTACTTGGTCAGATTACCAGTTGTCACCTTTAGACAGAGAAGGAAAATATAGCAGAGGGAATGATTTCATGGTGCTTTAGGAGTTAGGAAATGCTAGATCAGGATGTCTTCCCAGGAAGTATAAAACAGAGGGAATTTAAGTATGTGGGAGAGAAGAGGTCACCAACACAAGGTTTGGGAAGCAGGTACTAATCTTAGGTTATCTGCTCCCATATTTGACCATAAATCAATCATATGTCCATTCCCAGTTCTTCACCTGCATTGCCATTACTAAAAAATGTTTTAGCTTTTCTCTTTTTCCAGAGAAACATGCAAATATATTGGCCATTAATACAGATCAAATAGTTTGGGGAACTATTTTCAGTTTGAAAACTGCTCTACTTTTGTTCACTTTAAATTCAAATATATATGTTTGCAGCACCAAGGAACAATTTCAAGGCCCAAAGAATAAAACTAGCCCCTTAACTTATGATGAAAACATCAACTTTCATTCTTCATTGTCTGAACTTTATCTGAGATTGTGTGCAATTAATTTGTATATAAATAGATGAACAATAGAACATGTTAATTTGGAAGTGAGGTGTGTCTAGAAAGAGGAGGTTGTGACTGGAATAGTTGGAGCTAAGAATTAAAGCCAAGTTCCTAGTTTAAGAAGATTGATTGGACATAAAATAATATATTAGAGGCTAGCAATATTAACATTTTGATAAACATATTTAAGAGGAATACTACACTACTTGAATTTTATTATTTTGGGCTTATATAGGTCAAATTCAAAATCACAATATTGTCTTCTACTATAAACAATGGAAATGTAACAACTTTCCAGATATGCAATGAAATTTAAAACTTTTATTTCTTTCTGTCTAATTCATATTGTTTACCAATGTATCCATTAAGTCTACTTTAATTTTCTTTTTTAGATTTTATTAGCGTCCATTCTGAAATCAGTTTGAACCATCTCTTTTGCCTCTACTGAGCCAAGACAAAAAAATCTTTCCAGAACTCTGAATAAAGATACCAACAAAACTACTCTAATAGGCAATTTTCCAAAATTGTAGTTAACTTCTTGTTCAGCTGCTTAGTACTAAAGATTGCCAATGTGTTTTTCCCTGAGCAACTACATAGATAAACATTCCTGAAAATGTGTTTTGTTGCCATATAATTTAAAGTGCATTTTTTTGTTTGTTTTTGCTGTAATTTAGTTTGGTTTCCAATTTCCTATTACCTGTATCTCATTTCTTAGAGTTTAGAGTTATTGCCTGAAGACATTTCATTTTTTATACCTCAGTTTTATCAAAGTATAATTGAGGAAGATTGCTTGTAATTACGGTGTGCAACTTGATGTTCTGATATAGGTATACATTGTGAAATGGTCACAACAATCAAGCTAAATTAACATATCCATCACCTCACCTTTTTTTTTTTTTTTCTATTTAGTAGGCATTCTCTTCGCACTGTACACAATTTAGGTAAGAGGGCCCAAAGAATAAAAACTAGGATGTGTGATTATGTGGACTAAGACAAGAGACAACACAAAGGATCACATCAGAACTCGTGCATGGTACAGATTTCACTATAGGAAGGAGGCTGTGCTTGTCAGTAGGATGTCTAATATAGTAGAATGAAGACCTGAAGGGATTTACTAGATGAGATAGAAATGCCATGTTAAAGCACTTCTTAGAAAAGACTGGTAGTAAAATTAAAGATGGGACTACAGTTTGAACATGAAACTGGATTGGTATTTTCTTTTAAAAAATTATTCATTTATTTTTGTGTAGACGAACTGGAGTATAGACCAGAAGTGTGGGGAGTGAGAGAACTCACCAAAGACAGAGTGGGGAGCAGAACAGGTAGACTGACTGAAATATACTGCTGAGGGGTGCAGCGGGCGAGACAGGAGAGGTCTACTGTACCATATCAGTTAGCTCCCTGGCGGGAAACTGAACTCAGACCATAGCGGTGATAGCCTTGAGGATTAACACCCAGGCCAACAGGAATGTCCTGTAATGGAATTAATAAACAATAAGAAAATTCTGGATGATTATGGGCCCCTGAACTTCTTCACTGATACTATTTTTTTCCACTTTAAATGTAGTATACACATCATTTGTCATCTATGAGATTATATTTCATTCAGAAATATTGTATTTCTATGTATTTACATACATAATCTGATATAAATATATCAACAATAATGCTAGTAATCAATAATCAGATGTTGCTTTTGTTAGTACATTCTTCTAAATGTCTTTCTCTATTTTGCCTGTCAAACCCAACTTCTTTTTCCACATTCTAATCCTCACTCATAAACCATGCTGACAAATTACTATGAATCTTGCCTTTCTCCCATGTCATATAAACATAAACACAGGTGTAAGTACAAATACAGGTTTTTAGAGTAATTATTATTTTCAATATGAATGGTATAATGATGCTTTTCTACATTCCATACTCCACCCCATGTCTAGTAGAAATTGTTGTAAATCTACCAATAGAGCTTAGACTCTTTTTTTTTTTGCAATAAGTGCCATATAATCAATATACAGAAATTTACTTCACCATCTCCCTATTGATGAGCATTTATCTCTTCTTTAATTGAAAACATTTATCATTATTGTTGCCTTTACTTGTATTTTACACCATTGTTCATTTTTGTAGTGTTGCATTTTTTTTTTTTTCATTGAAAACTTATTTGTCAATAGTTCTGCATCAAACCCAGTCCTGGCATGTATATTCTTACATAGCTGTGGTTTCATTTCTCTAGGATACAAATTTAGAAATGAAATTGTAGTGTCCAATTTTAACAGCTGCTTTTCAAAAGTTTCTGCTAACAATTTGAAGAGTATCATTTCCCCAACATTCTAGTTAGTAGTAGATATAATTTTTCTTTTTTAATCCTAGTTGGTAGGAGTAAGGTAGTTTTTTCTTACTCTTCCTGTATATTAAATTTTTCACTAGGTTTTATACTAAAATTGTGAACACAATATGTACTTTCAAGGAGTGTACATTCTAGGAGGGTAAACAAGCAAATATATTTCATAGGATATTGAGTGCTTTGAAGAAAAATGTTAAGCAAGTTGGGAATGAAAAGTCTATTTTGTCTCACCTCAACCCATTGTGCCATGAGGGAGGTCCCAATCATTTTCTTTTAGAACTTCTACTTTTCCAATCTTATTTAAGCATATTTTCTACCAGTAGGTCACAAAAATAGATCTCAGACTCTCCTTTTATTACTAAAGAGTTAATAAGTATTGAAATATTTTTAAAAGATAAAATAAATAATCCAAAATAAAAAAATGTTGAGTAAATAATGAAAATACTTTATAGAAGGGTTAAAATTCAATGTTGATCTTTGAAGGATGATAAGTAATTGAATGGATAAAAAAGATATATAATTTTTTTTTCTTAAATTTTAAGCCTCTAAGCTAGATAATTACATGATTCTTACAGTTATACAGAAATAATTTGTCAACTGTTTCATGACACATGGACATTTATGACAATAAAAGGGCTATCAAATCTACATATTAAATATATTCAGATGGTACGTTATTTTTCTAATTATGATTTCTGATTGATATAGAAAGTTCTTTAATATACGGTCTTGAATATGTTCTCTAGGCTAGTTTAAATGGGTGGTGGTATGTTTTTCAACATCTCTTGCCAAGTTAAGATTGTTGTATAACAACTTCTGGAAATATTTTTGCATTGGTCACAAAATAAGTCTGAAATATAAAGCTTTTTGAAATCAGGAAATAAAGTTTTCTTTTCAAAAAAGTTTAAAATGTGATTTTACCTTCCCCCAAATTCTTCCCTTATTTGTAAAACCTTTCTAAATATGATTATCTAGGGAATTTTTCCCATCCATCTTCTATTTCCAGGTTGACTAGTTTCCATAATGAATAACACAAAATATTCATCATATTAAAAGTGGTTCCATAATATCATCTTCATACAAGAAGAGTTACATATTTATTTGTTCCACAATGTAAATTAACGGTCCCATAAAAAAAAAATGAGATTGCTTTCACAATACATTAATTTTTCTCTGTCTTTACCATGTAACATATTCAAACTACCTTATATTCGCACAACTCTTTAGATTTCAAATAATTTTGTGCATTTTACTTGACCATACTGAGCTTATCATGGAATAATAGGTTTACTATGAGTTATTTGAAAGGAATTTCTACTTCCCTTATTTTGTGTTTTGTTTCAATATTGGTCTATTGCTAAAATATGGCTTTCAATATTATTTAGCTAGATAGTTTTGATACACATATGTGCACACACTTATTTTACCTTTGTGTCATCTAGTCATTCCCCCTTACTGAATTTCCATAGCTATTACGAATTCCCAGAAAAGAAGACAAACTGAACAGCATGTTTGGGATAACTCTGCTTTTATTTTCTGCCTTATTGCATGCAATTTTCTTCTTTTCCTATATATTTTTTTCACATCATTACTCCTTTTCAGGTTTAATCCATTAAGTGTTTTGTAGAATTTTCTTTCAATGTAATAGCTTTGTGTATTTAGAATACAAATTGTATACCACACCCATTTCTTTACCACCCACTGTGCATTTAAAAGTTGTTTATATGAACCACTAATGCTTTTCTGAAGCATCAGGTACATAACTAGTTTGGCCACCTATATAATTTCACAGAGGCCCTTAAATATTTTTCTAGCTAAATGATAGGTCAGTTAATTTCTATATAGGGGAGCAACTTAAAATATTGGCTTCTCTTATTCAAGACATTTACAAGTTTACACTGTAAGATGAGATAATTCCAGGAATCAAATAGGTATTTTTGTTAATAGTAAATTCAGTTTACTTCACTATATCTCTTGAATTCAAGTTTCAAAGTGAGTAATTTGTAAGCTTAATTTTAATATAACCATTCTGTAACTCCTAAATTTATTTTACTATCTCCTTGTTTTCTTTATCTATTGACTTACCCTGGACATCTCCACTACCTTATAATTTTTAGTATAGGTTGAACCCTGATAATGTGATCTCTATATTGCTCCTTTTTTATTAGAAAATTCTGACATATTTTCTATAAATTTATGCCTGTGTACTCTAAGTTGGATAAATCCAATGTACAGTATATTTTACACTTTACTAACCTTGAGAAGATTAGCGCAAATTAAATTTCACATTAACCAGCCTAAAGCCATGAGCAGAAAAGTAGGCTCAAGGGTATTTGGTTAATTGTGCTAAAAATATATTCATGCTATTTGTAAAGAACATAAATGTAGCAAAAGTATGTCTTTAAATAAAATACTGTGATTTAAATTTCTCCTTTCACCTTTATTTTTAGATTTGAATTAAATGACTACTTATCTTTAATAATCTTGTAGGTTATTGTTTACCAAGATGTTTGTTACTTTATTATTATGTGTTTTACTTAATACAATCACCTTTATTTATTATTTCATTCAAACTCTGTTGGATTGCTTTATTAATTTTTAACCATCCAATATAGACAGACTCAGAAGTAAAGGAAAAATAAAAGTTAGACCAATAATATATCCATGAGTTATATGACTCTTTATTAAAGATATGAAGTATAAAACCATTCTATTTTTTTATTCTACCTTTTGAATTTAGTTAGTGAAAACAGTATAATTAACTTGTTTATATGTTTATATGGACAGAAGTGCATTTCTCTAGGTATTGCCTTGAGAAGATGCAATTTGTGTAAACTTTTGCAAGAGATCTATTTCTCAAAATATTATCACGTAAAATATTAAATGTCTTAAGGAACTTGAACAATTGTCATTCTCAAGTTTGCTTTGGAATTACTGCCAGCACTTCATCGAGGTTATCAACTGATTCCCTAACATAATCTACCAAACATTTACACTGACATCATTTTTCTTTTGATTAGAGTTTTTTGATGACTATATTGAAAACAATATTAATAGTAGCTTAAAGATACAGAAAATTTTTGACCTTAAAAATCAGCATTGTCTACCATTCAAGATCACTTAGACTTTATATGGAGCATTTTTTTGTCTTGCTACTCAAATTTACTGATAGATATATGCAATGAAAGTTCACCCTCTTCATTATTTTATTCCTATTTGGTTATTTAGCCAGTCTGTGACATGGCTAATAATTTCCTTTGCACCTCTATTGTGGGTGTTTAATTTAGGGTTTGAATTGTTAATACATCTTGATTATTACAAGCTCTAACTCATTGGATTCCATTTTGGAGCTTGGAAATAGAGAATCCACTCAGTGTAAGAGAAATCAGTGGTCCATTTGAATGCTAATTACTATACAAGTCCTGTATACTGTATCAAAACTTAGCATAAACATGGTCATCAGGAGAGAAGAGAGGAAAAAACCATTAAAATGCTCCCCAGGAGACTGAGCTCATTAGAACCTACATTAATATCCAACAAAGAAAAAAGAGTTGCTTAGCTGGACTGGTATCTGTCTTTGATGTACAATTCCTGTACTTTCTAATATGCTCCAGGTAATCATATTACCTATGAAAAATACTCGACATAATAATGGCATAGCTAGGACCACATTAACCCAGATAAATAGTATTAATTAATGGCATTATGTCTGTTTATTCTCAGTGGATTTAGTTTATCTGTGCTTCAGTATTACTGGAACTGCATATCTTTAAAGAAAAAAGTTTGAGTTAAGTATGTGGTGTCTGTTCTAATGTGAAAGGAGATAAAATAAATTTTAAAGCTTCTCAAAGTGCAAAAGTAGAAGACAAAAGAAGCTTTATGGAAAGGACAGACTATTGCAATAAATAAAGAGTGGCTAAGATAGTACGAAATATTTCATCTTTATTCATATATATGAATATATATGAGTGTATATATATATAACATCATTGTTCATTTTTGTACAATGTATGTTTGTTTGCTTTCTCCCTTCAAGTGTATGCCCCATAAAATGTCCACCATCAATTCACCCATAGATAGGAAAACTACTTTTCATATAGTACATTCTAAAAAAAACTGAAAAATCATAGTTATTAGCAAAATTTTTCATTTCACTATATGGTACTTTTTTAACCTAAATATAAATGTATCTATTCTGGATTGTATCATGCCATTTTAACCAAGAGTTGATTTAGACATTCTGACTAAGATCTCTAAGAAGTTATTAAAGTCATTTAAAGTTTTTGATGGTATACAACCTAAAATGTTGATTCAAGAGGAAGGAGCAGGCCTGACTTAGAGGGCAGAAGCAGATACCAAGGAAAGAATATCATCAAGCATAATTCTTCTTGATTTTTACTTCCAAGTTTTATTTTATTTAATGCTAATTTAAATATCATGTATTCTTTCCAGTATAATTTAATTGATCTATACCAGTTTGTGTTATACAATCTAGGTTATTATTAAATCCTTCAGTCAGTAGTTTCTAGACTTTTCATATATCCAATGACCAGTAATACTGATAAAATACAGGAATACTGATTATTAGGAATACTGTGCAAGGGCTCCCTGGTGGCACAAGAGGTTAAGGTTCAGCACTATGAGGTGTCCACAGCCACTTCAGCATGAGTTTGATCTCCAGCGAAGGAGGGGACCCACATGGCACAGCAGACCTCTCCTCTCTTGCCCCCTGCTCCCCTCAACTGTGTATTTCAGTTGATCCACTTGTTCTGCTTCCCCACTCTGTCTGTGGTGACTTCTTTCACCCCCCTCCTATACCTCTGGCCTGTACCCCAGTCTTGTATGCATAAAATAAATAAATCTTTAATATATTAATTATTAAAGTGACAGGAAGAAATACCACTGGGAAACTTGATGTTTAATGAACACTCCAGGCAATCATGACATAGATACTACCATATTACCTCCAGATACACACCATTAATTAAGTGGTGTTATGTCTGTTCAATTTCAGTGAATTTAATTTATTTGTGCTTTATTGAGAAATCTAGAACAGATATTATAGGAACTTCATAACTTTTTCTAAAATTATGGAGAGGATTTTTTTTAAATGCCTAGAGCATTTCTAACTCAAATGATTTTGTCTTCTCATTTTTATCAGGCTTGATTGGTTTTAATATTTATAGGTGACATTTATCTCATAGCATTAATTATATAGCATACCACAAATAGTATAATGTCTTATGTATGCAATCTGATATGACATCAAATTATTTTCTACCATGCCTATTAAATTAACTATGTGGTAGTTATATAATAAGAAATATATATGGTCTTTGTCCCCGGTTCTTGGAAAGTGTCCTTAAATTCTTGGAATTTCCCAAACGATATGAATATCTTCTATTTTTCAAAAGGAACCCATTTTTTACCTCACCTAAGTTTATGGTAATGGAGTAACAAAAGGTGGGGTTCATATATAGCCTGATGATGGGACTTGTCACTAGAAATACTAGATGATTAGTTGGATGGAACACTCAACCCCACCCATAAATCTCTGAGAAATGGAAGATGGGGGTGGAGATGACACTGTATAAAACTTAGACAGTAAGACTTGGTGTCCTTTCTGGTTGGTGAATACACTGAGATTCTGAGTTTGGCATGTCCAGAGAAGTGATGGAAACTCTATGGAGCTCTACTTCATACCTCGCCCTGTGTTTCTCTTCCATCTGCCTATTTCTGAGTCATATTATCCTATTGTAACTTATATAAGAGTAAGAAAATGTTTCCATGAATTCTGTGAGCCATTGTAACAGATTATTAAATCAGACAGGAAAGATGTGGAAACCCCAAATTTGTAGTTGGTTGAACTGAGGTAGAGATACAACCTGAGATTCTCAACTGGCATCTGAAATGAAGCTAGTCTTGTGGGGATGAGACTTTAATCTGTAGGAGAGAATATTGTTAGGGAGAAGCAGAGTTTTTGTCTTTCAGTGTTGAAGTGAAATCCCTCATTAAATAAGTAGAAACATACCTTCCTGTCCAAGGAAATTTATGAGAATAAGCTTGAGCAGGTAAATTGTCCCTTAAAAATATTTATAGAGACTTTAAAACAAAATATGCTAGATACTGTCCTAGTCACTGGGTATAAATAGTTGACTCCAAAGCAAATTTAGTATCTTGTTTTTTACTTCTTTGCTCTTTTTAGCAAATTATTTAGCAAATTATTTCCAATGGGTATGATTAAATATGACTGGTAATTTAAGCTCAATTACTAGACTTAGTAAAACAATATTTATCTATGTTTTAAAATTTTTTAGTGGAATGATTTATCATTTACATGTACCTTCTTCTTTAAGAAAGATTCTTCAAAGTTTGGTCAATGAAAAAAGCTTATATTAGAAATATGATCAGTAATATTTTGGTACTAAGAAACAGCTTAAGAATAAAGGGTGCTTATCCACTTATGCATTTAGCATCTGTCCATTGACTACCAAATATTTATGTCACAGTGGTCATTGCATGAACCAACTCTATATTTACCGTCAGATCCACACGTGTTTGGGCATAATTGGAGGACTGTTGAATAGCAGCCAGAGGTATGTTTACATGGAGGATCAAAAAACCTCCTAGAAAAATATAAATTCATCCCCGAGGAAAAGAGGGTCAAGATGGGTAAGGCTGGTTGAAGAATTGTTGGCAAATATTGAACACAGAAGGGAAGGATGAATCTGAGCATCCTTTGTGTCCCTAAGATTATTACATAGCCCAGATCTCATTACCTCACTCACAAATCCTCGGGCTAGAAGGCTGAAACATAAACTGAAAAGTGACAGAAGAGCTACTGCCCTGTAATTGCTGTGGGACATAAAGAGTGTAAGGCTTTGGCAGCATTGGTACTGGAGTTAGCAACATTATTGGGGCATGACATTGGCAGTGATCACTATGTAAATGCCAGCAACAATGTAGCAGCAGCATTGACAATCATGCATTGGGAAAGATGTAAATACTAACAATGGCAAGGGAGCGGCTGAGATTTCATCTGGGGCCTGCAAATTGGAGGATGATATTTGGAGTGAAGGAGAAGGGAGGGTTAAGAATGATTTCCAGGTTTCTTAAATAAATTGTTGTACATTTTTTTTTTTTCATATAAGAACTGGGGTGTAGGCCAGAAATGCAGGGGGTGAGAGGATCCACCAGAGACAGAGTGGGGAACAAAAAACAGGCAGATTGACTGAAATACACGGCTGAGGGGAGCAGCGGGCAAGGCAGGAGAGGTAAACCGTGCCATGTAGATCACCTTTCTGGCTTGCGGCAGGGATGGAACTTGTGCTGCAGTGGCTGCGTTTTGCTTTGTAGTGTGTTGCTTAACCCTCTGTGCCACCAGGGGAGAGCCTTGTTCTACAATTTTCTAAAGCAAAGGAGATCTAGAATAAGAAATCAAGGAAGGATTAAATTTTATTTTGTACATATTGAACTTGAGCTATTTATTTTATATATAAATTACAGTTGGTTATATATCAAAGATATTCAGAATGACTTTCTTTGAGAGTCATCAACAATTGAAGATATAAGATATATTTGGGTAAATGCAGTCGGTAAAGCTAAAATAAGAGAAAAATAAATATTTTTATTCTAAAAGATTAAAATAATAGATTCTAAAGCAGAAAAAGAGTAAGGAATAGTAATATGTAATTTTTCCCCTCCTAAGTCAATCTGGGCTGAATTTGAAGAAAGCAAGTGCTTAATAGACAGATGGCAGTCAAGTCATGAAGAGCAAATCCTGATAAAAGGCCTAGCAAGCTAAGTAAGTAGGTTAATAATAATAATACCAATACAGGTATAATAAAAGCAGAGATAATTGAAATTAAAAGCAAAGATGAATTTAAAGAATCAAAGGAGGCTCAGTATTGCTGGTAGTAGATTAATTAAATAGTAGGACATGAGGCAGGAAATATAGGCAAGGAGCTGATCATAAAATCCTTTATACAAGTTTTATAGATGTTTAAGCAAGAAGAGATATACTCAGATTTGCATATTACACAGATGAATGTTGGCTTATATAAGTCAAGGGACTTTAAGCTAGGTAGTAGAAGTTTTAGAAGGATGCTCTAATAACAGAAGAACACTAACAATAGCCTCTAAATGTATGAAGGTAGCAATGAAGAAGAGATAATGCAGGATTCAAAAGGATGATCCATTTATCCAATTACTTTATTCAGAAATTTGATGTTCTGTTCATCATGGGTTTTGTCATTATCTTTTATTTAAAAATATTGTATTAAATATTTATCATAAGGAAAAATGACATGAAAGTTAAAAACATAATTTTCAATTTGTTTGTAAAAATAGACAACAGGAAGAAAAACACTGGTAAACTTTAGAACTTTTCCACTGTTAGTAGAAAATATCAACTCTCCCACTACTAATAACATATTAGAAGACAACACTGCTTCCAATAACTGCTTGACAATGCTCTGTTTTCCTTGTACTCTCCACAATTACAGGGCATTATCAGAAATACGGACATCTGCATTTAAGAACACCATAAAGTGCCTTTTGATTTCCATACATGGTAAATTATTTAATCATTTGAGGTATATGTCATCATCTGTATTTTATAAATGAAGATGCTACCACCCAAAGTGCTTATGGAACCAACTCAAGATCACACTGCTTATAAATACTAGAACTGCTTTGGGATCAAATTTAATCTGACTACAAAGTTATTCCTTCATTTCCACGCTAAACACCAAGGAATGCATTATGGGTTATTAAAACAAATCTACATATGTATCTGTATTTAATTAACTTTGCATTGTTGAAATATTGGCATAATTTTCATGAAATATTCTTAATCTTCAACATGCAGGTGAATTACAGGTAGTTTAAAATATAAAATCATCCATCTTGCAACTGAAAGTGAACATCATTATATACAAATACATCATAAAATTATAGCAAAAGTAATTAAGCAACATATAGGTGTGCATGCAAGAAATAATTAAGCAACATATAAACATCAGCACACATGTCACTTTCACATGGATAGTCTCAGTCCGAAATGCCACTAAGTTTTATGAATAAGTAATGACCAAGTTGTATGTCTCTATATTTTTATATATGATATATAATTTGACTTTAAAAAACATTATTGGAATAAATAAATCTATTTAGGAGGAAATGTGATATAAAGAATGTAACCTTAGAGTTTTATCTCTGATAATAATGATTTTCTGGTATCTCTCCTGAAATGAACAAATTGGGGAAAAGCAAATTTTGCCAGTATTATTTGGAAAAACTATACTTAAATCTTATCATAAAAGAGATTTGTGAACCAGGCAGCCTTCAAAGTCATCCTAATTGTGAATGAGAATGCAATGTGGGGCATATCTGGCCACTACTGAGGGCTTGCACAGCCTCGCATTCCATCAAACGTACAGTGTATTTCCAAACAAACCTACAGTGTTTATGACCTTGCACAATCTCTTTGAGCCTCACTGAATTTTAAAGCTTTAAATCAAGATCCTGCCAGGATGAGGTGATTCTGTAAGAATGATAACCTGTAGATAAGGCAAAATGAAATTTAGTTGAATCTTGAAATGACTTGGGCTAAATCTAGCAATGGAAATGTCAATCAAAGGGCCTCAAGTTGAGGTAAATCCAAACTTGTGTTTGACTCCTAAGACTGGATACCTGGGTTATTATTGCTTCTATTATATTTATACATTTTTCAACTTCAAATGTAAAAGTGAAATACCATAAGCCTAGAGTGAACAAATATCAGGGGCAGAGTAACTCGGTAATTTAATTTGAAGTAAGAAAAGGAGGTTAGGGGCCTCCCTGGTGGCCCAGTGGGTTGAGCACCGCACTGTGAAGCATCCACAGAATAGCAGCGTGAGTTCAATTCCTGGCCAGGGAGGGGAACCACATGGTGCAGCAGACCTCTCCTGCCTCGCCCACTGCTCCCCTCAGCAATGTATTTCAGTCGATCTGCCCATTCTACTCCCTGCTCTGTCTCTGGTGAATCCTCTCACTTCCCTATACCCCAGCTCTTGTATGCATAAAATAAAATAAATCTTTAAAAAAAGAAAAGGAGGTTACATCTAAATCACAGTGTTAGTACTTATATATCAAGTTTGGCAATGAAGGGCTCTAGTTTCTTCTGGTTGCTTTATTTATTTACTTAGTTTGTCAAGTCAGACTGAATTTGAACATGACATGGTGGTGAGTAGATTTGAATCAGAGCCTTTGAGGAGGTCATATTTAAATAGTGAAACATTATTTCTAGCCACTAAATTCTGATATATTTTAACTTTGTTATGTTATTGAAAGAGAAAAGAATTTGCTTTTGCTTCCTTCCTAGGACAAGAAATAGAGTTGCTCAACCAACTTCAACTATACAAACCAGAGAATCTCAAGATGTCATTGATGATGACGTATCTGGAAAAGTCCTGGAGCATCTCACGGAGGTGAGTCTCTTACTTGGCCTCAACCACCCACACTCAACAACTTGCCTATCTTAAGAGTGTTGTGACAGAGATTCTTTAAACTATACTTTTAATTTCTTACTTGAAAATCATAAAATAAAATGAACTACTTTTAAATGTACAATTAGGAGACATTTAGTACATTTATAGTTTCATTTGACAATTTCATCTGGTTCTAAAATACACATTGAAGCAACAGAAGAAACATGAGTAGTCAGTAATGGCTTTTGATTAACATTGATTGATAAAGAAAAACTGTACACCCATTAAGTAGTCAATCACTGTTTCCTCCCACACTTTTCTCTGGCAGCTACCAATTGGTTTTCTGCTTCTCTACATTGTTTTCCTAGATGGAATATTTCCTACAAAATGCATCATGTATCGTGTGACTTTATACAAGTGTAATGTTCTTGAGATTTAGCTACATTATGCCATGTATTAATACTTTCCCTTTCCGTATATGTGGGTGTATTTAAATAAATATTCCTCACTTTATACATTCATCTGTTGATGGACATTTGAGCAGTGTTAACTTTTGACTATTATTTATAGCTATGTTTGTTTATAAGATGCTATGAACATTCCTGTGTAAATATGTCTTTGAATACCTACTTTGAATTATTTAGGACACGTGACTAGGAGTGGAATTGCTGGGCCATATAATGACTCTATGCTTAATTTTTGAAAAATTCCCAACTCTTTTCCATATTGTTGCATCTTATTTTTGGATTACTAGCTTAATCTCTACTCTACCCTGATCAGTACACTACCATATTATACAGGAGCTTTCTGTCTCACAGTGTATACAGAGGACAAGATTTAAAGAAATGTAACCAATCATTTAAAGTAATATTTAAAAAACTGTTTCAGGAAAAGAGATTTTAAAATATAATAATATAAAGGTCTAGTAATGATACTTATGTATTTTTTTCTTTCACTTGTGAAGACCAATTTAAAAGACATCACAAAGGTAACATTCTTTTACTCACTTCATCATTTCTAGAATATCAATTGAGCACTATGGACAGAAATGGGTATAGAATACATGTAGAGATTATTAATGCATGGTTTCTTACTCTCTAAAACTTGGAAAATGATGACAATCTATTTTCCTGTGCTATTTTAAGACTTCAAAAAAATCTACAGTGATTGTTTCAGAAGATGAGACCTCTTCCTGTGGAGATGATCAGAAATAGCAGGTGCACTGTACTTTGTTTTGAATAGTTTATGTTTATGGCTTCTGTTTGCAATTGGAGAGATCAACTAGGTATGTAGATGACTCCATCAAGATTCTGGAAGCCAAAGGAGAAGTCTGAGCCGGAGTCAGAGCTGGAATTAGAAACTTAGAGTCATCAAATAAAGATGCTCTTTAAAGTTAGAAAATTGTATAAGATTTACCAGAATGAGGTTGTATATGTGTAAGGCAACTAGTATTGAATCTTTCAGTATTTAAATTTTTATTCATGAGAAAGAGGAATCAGATTTGTCTGATGGAAGTGATACTGAGCAAGATGAACCCCAAGAAAATGTGACCTCCTGAAAGCAAGAAAACAAAACATTGTAATGAGGAAGCAGTAATTAAAAGTGTTACATGTTATGAAGTGCTAAGTAATATAAGATTGACAATGACTTCAATATTTGCTGACATAGAGGTCCATAGTGATCGTGATAAAAGCAGCTCTGGTGAAGGTGTGGCAGTCACAGTCTTACATTTATAATGTTCTAATTTTTATTGTCTTAAAATGTCTATTTTACATCATAGAAGTTCTGTCAGTAAATCTAGCTACAACAAGGTTAGCTCTTGCAATGACTCAAACTACATGTCTGCTGAATTTTGTATCTGGAAAGAAACTAAGATATCTTTTGTTCCAACCTATTTATAGGAAGACATTTCAAATTCAAATACCAAGACAATAATAGAGCTTAACTTATAATGTCTCCCAACTAATTCCACAAAATGATATCTGACTTATTAAATTCTATCTCATTATTTCATGCAAATACCATGAATATCACCTAATAAATCAAACATTGACAGAGCAGTATTTTAAGTGTTTACATCTATAAATTTATTTAACCCTGGTGACAACCCTAGGATGTGTTTTTAAGTCAACTTGTAATCTCTTCAAGACAGTAACCATTTCATTTGACCCTTTATTTAAAAAAAAAAAAATTGGGCACCAGACAAGCACCATCTCCCAGAGATTATAACAATAAAGAATTCCTGTCTTAAACACAATTCCAGGTGGGTAGGAAAAAATGGACATACAGACAAAATATGGCAAATTTGATGAGTGTTGTGCCTGTAATAATACCTAACTTGTTTAAATAGGATAATTCATGATGACTCATTTGGTGATAGCCAAAGAATATGAGATTCAGAGCACTGGGGGAAATTATGACCTTTCATAGAGAAACAACACTCCCTTTTAAAGCAACTGCACTGATGAAAGAAAAAGAGGAAGGACACATAGGTAGACTTATTGCTTTGAGTATAGAAAAGTAAAAGATTATATATTGAATTCTGTCAATATTCAATGAAGAATTAAAAGCCAATGAATATATCAATCAGTGTGGGAGATCATAATGAAATAAAAGCCCTTTTTTTTGTCTTTGCCAAATATCTATACACTTTTTCTAATGAAATGTGCATCACTCACATTCTGTGTATCACAATCACATATCTAAATTATCATCCTACTTAATTCTGAACACATTTTGGCAAACAATAAAGAAAATACAATTACAAGGGATGCTAACAACATTCTTATTACTCATATTTAATGACCATTAAACTGGTTGGCATTGTGCTATCAGAGAGAGAGAAGGGTGCTCTTTGATGGATGTTTATACCTATACAAATAACTCAATTGTGACTATCCAAAACTGACAGCTTTTGCAAGGCTTTGTACATTATACAAAAGCCCAGTCTTTGTTTCCTATTATTTAATAGCTTTGGTAAACATATAGCCAAGATGGTTTTTGAATGGACGGTGACCCTTGAAGCTAAGTCACCTTGCTCAGCATTTCAGAAGGGAAATAACTAATTATCTGTGGGCACTAAAGAACAACTGTTGTTATTTTGTGCATTGGAGATATAATGCATTAGGGACATAATACTACTTGATTGAAGCTTTGATAAAGATAACTACTTCTCTTTTCTAGTTATCACCAAAGATATAACATGTTTTTCTGAACATGCCAAGACACCTGCCTAACTCCAGCTACTGACAAATAGTAAAATATTAGCTCCTATGATAGTCATACAATGGAGGAAAATTACGGCATATTCTAAGAGCAATTAGAAAGCTTAGCAAGACTCTGTGGAAATGCAGAAAAAGGAATGACTTATTCCATTCCATTATACTATAATACCTCTATCTTGTTTTATATGCTGCTAACCTTGTTTTGTAACCTAGTTTATCCTGGTGGCAGTACTGTAATTATCTGCATACCTGCTAAAGATGAGAAAACCACCATAAAATTCTATGAAGATTCAGAGGTAGTAGCCTAATCCAAATAAAACTTTATAGATGTACAATGTATAAGTTGAGTTTTTAATATGGTTCCCTCTGAACTTTTCCCAGCACTTTATTTTAAAAATAAATATTCTAAAATTACATATATATGCTAACTTGTCAGTTAAAAACTATACAACAATGAAATGATGTAATAACTATAATTATATTCATATGCATTTTCTGTTTACAAAGTGCTTTTATAACCCCTTTTACAATAAAATGGGAAAGTCAAGGAAGGTAAGAAAATGACCAAGATCATCCAGTTAAAAAGGGTTTTTAATATAGATTTTTCTAAGTCTTAGTTTTATGCTCCCTTTCTCTTTTCATGTTTTTTAAAAACCAGGTAACTCTGATTTAATAAATTTTTATACCAAAGTCTACTTTTAAATAAGTTAATTCATATGATAAAAAACTACAAAGTGAACATAATTTGAAATTTTCAATATATTTTAGCTTTAAAATACAAAGGTATCATCATTAGGAAATGAGAAGAATTTTATTGCCAGGTAATTTATGCTGCTGCTTGTTTTGCTCCCAGATCACAGGGCAGGAAATATAAATGATGGTAGCATTACACAACATTGAAGCAGATGATAGAATGAGGCGCTCCTTAAGACCATGTTAAATAGTAACAATGGGGTTTTGCAGACTTTGGCAGGATCAGATACTCACTTCTTTGTATGTTTTTTTTTTTTTTTGATTGCCCTATTCTTGTTCACATATCTTATATTTTAGTAATGTATGTATGAAACTTACTATTTTTTAAAGTTTTGTAAATATGTAGACAACAAGGTGCAAGCTAGCATAAATTCTAAGTCAAATGACTGAAATGACGTAGAGTTATACATGTTACCAGTGACCTGCAGTTCTTGTTCTTGGGGAGAAATAGGATCAGGGCACCTAGATAATGTATACTTCATCCTTATCCATTCGATCATTCAACAAATATTTACAGAGTTCCTATTACATGCCATGGACTGTGCCAGGTGCTTGATCTAAGATAATGAACAAAAGAGACTTGGCCTCTGCCCCCATGAACCTCGGAGGGATACTAAACCAATAAATAAATACACACACACACTCACATGCGCACACACACCTACAAATCTTCTTGCAGAAAAGGACTTCTATGAAATGAATTAATAGTTTATCTTCAAGTGCTTGGTTTAGAAATACAATCTGGAATTTTACCAGGTGCATGCAATTGACTATGTGCTACAAACCCAACCATTAATTCTTCTGGCCATATTTGAGTTTCTTTTGTTCTGTAGCTTGTAAAATAAACTGACAAATAGAAATATTCATAACAACTCAAGAAATAACCAACCTCATAGTATTGTAGAGATACTTTTCAAAATATAGTCAAAATTCATATATTTTAAAATAAGATAGTAAAGGTAATATTTAAAAGAAATAGAAACTATTGATGTGATTTCTCATAAAATGGTTATCAATTCATCTTGGATACAAATTCAAGCAGCTAAATTATTATTTTTTAAATAATTTATTTTTCTTTTGTTATTTTTCCTAATCCCCTTCAGTTCCTTCTCTGAAAATGAATGTGATGATTAATTTTAAGTGTCCATTTCATTGTGCCACTAGGTTCGGTTGAATATTATCTAGACAAAGATTATCCTGGTGTGCCTGTGAGGATTCAATCAATGTGCTTAACACTGGAATCAGTAGTCTGAGTAAAGCAAATTGCCCTCCTAATGTGGGCCATGGGGAACTGAGTAGGAGGGAACTTCTCCTACCTGAGTGCATGAGTTCAAGATTGTTCTTTACTGGCCTTTGGACTTGGACTCACACCAAAACATTAGCTATTCTTAATTATTGAGTCTACTGCCTTCACCTGAACCTACACCATCAATTCTCCTGGGTCTCCAGTTGGTTGTCTACATAGCTATAGATTTTAGGATCTCCTAGTGTCAAAAATAAATAGAAAATTGATAGATATTGTTAACATAATCTCCATGTTTGGATTGTTGTAGACAGCAAAAAAATTCTTTAGGAATAATTTGTTATTCTGAGAAATAGTAAATATTTGAATCATATACTTTGATAGACAATGAAACCTAAACATATTTTTTAAAATACTTACATACATAATGAAAGCTGCTATGCTCAAATAGTGCAATATATGTCAATTAATGACATATTGCTGCATTGACCATAAATGCATATATCATACATAAAATTATTTCCCACGCAATTTTTAATCTTCTTTATTTTGGAAAACCATGTACTAAGATCAAATGTAACACAATAGTGATTTTATCACTTATTAATCTCCTAAATATCAAAGGAAAATATTGCTAATATCAGGATTTTTCTTAGAACACATATTTAAATTTCACTACACAAACTATCCCAACAAGGAATCCAGGAAATGCTACCAAAAGGAATGGAAAACTTTAGTTCACAGAATTATTATAATGAAATGATTATTTTAAAGAAATCAATGTAGTGACTATGTTTGGAAAGAGAAAGAAACCAGTGAGACTTAAATATTAGGAAATTAGTTAGAGAATGAATAGTTGGGAAAATTCAAGAAAACCAGAATAAACATCTGAATATTTTGGTTGTGGCAGTAGAAATAAGACAAGAAAATAGATAGAGATATAGTAACAAGTTAGAAAAAAATCTGACTTAATAACCAGTGGAATCTGGTAGTAAAAGAAAAACAAGAACAACAAAAATTACCCATAGGTTTCTGTTTTGGAAGATGGACTGTGTTTTGTTGTCATATGTCTTTCTTGATAATGATGTGGTAGTTCTGTGGTTTCAGAAGGTTAGGCATGAAAAGGAGAAAATGAGTTTTTAGAGTCTGAGAAACTTATGGGTGTCTGACAAATAGAACATTCTCTGTAAATACTCATTGACGCTGAATATTTTATCTAAGGCAGAGAAGGAATTGAGTTAGAATTACATGTTTTGGAGTCATAGACACCAACAGACTGTAGCTGAAGTCAGGATGATAGGTGGGCCTGAAGTCAAATTGATTTACACTTTGTAATTAATGTGTGAGATGCCCATTGTGTTTAGCAATTTAAAGTGACTTTGAAACAGATTTTGGTGGAGCACAGTTGATTGAGTGAGAAGATAGAAATGAGAAGCCAATGACTAGAATGTAGACTTGTTCTCAAAGTTCTCTGGGAGATTATGATTTAATTACTCTGGCTGAGCAGTGTCCCTGTCAGTGTCATCTTTGCTGGTGTTTTCAGTATTATGAGTGATCTTAGCTAAAGCTCTAAAGTTTCTAAAAGATGTATTCTCTTTTGTTTATAAAAACAAGCATTTCAGTATTTCCTTTGTAATATCTTTTTTACTTCTTCCATTGCAAAATGAGCTGGTGAATAATATAACCCAGACTTACACATGTCAGAGATTAGATGTAGGCTTGAGGTGGGGCTATAAAAATCAGCTACCATATGAAACCTAGTTAAGAACTATAAGTTGAGGACAGGTGAATAGGGGGGATAGCAAGCCAAGTATCAGTAAAGATCCCCTCCTGTTACAGGGCAGGGAGAGGAGCACCCCAGAACCCCCAAGCCTGCCCTCTCTGAATGGGTTCTACCATCCAATGCATTAAGATAAACATATAAAACCTAATGGAAAAGAACTTTAATACAATCAGGATACAATACAGAAAGGACAAAGAACATAGTTAGTAAGCATCCAAAGTTACACATCTCCCCAAGGGTAAAAGTCCAGCCAAATAGGATTGACCCAAAGCAAGGCCTAAAAGCCTGCCACGCGTCCAAAGGACCTTTCAGTAGAGACCCATAGAAAAGGGTCAGAAAGAGTCAGACAAAACTGGGAAGAAAAGGGCAAAATCAAAATCAAGATGAAAGCTGCCATTGTTAACCTCCCCATGGATCTCGCACCCACATCTGTTCCAACCAGTCCAAGACCAAGAAGCAGTTTCTTCACATGTCCCTCTGCTCCACGTGCATCCTCCAGGCCTCTATGCTGCTCTCCATCCTGCTTCCTTCTTTCTCCCTTCCTTCTGTCCTCCTCTCTGCAGAATCTTCTTTCTCTGCTCAGCTCTACCCACATAGGGCAGAACCGGGATTCCGGAACTTCCCCCTTTCCTGGGGACAATCCTGTTACACTCACACTAGCTAAGAAATAAATGGTGAGAATGGACATTTCTTCAGTAAACAAATTGTTTAATATGTAAAATACACTTACTTTGTGTTCTTAAATAAATTAAATCAAATATCTCTTGAGAATGCTGAAAATGATGTATTTACTCCAAGTTTGTGTAATAAATATAAATGAATTATATTATTAAATTTAAAGAAAAATATTTTGCTAAAATTTTAATTTTTTAAAATTCTCAATGTTAAAAATGGTAAACATGTTTATTTAAGAAATCATGTCCAATTATATTTCATTTTCAAGAGTCTGTTCCATTTCATAAATGTGAAGTTTTTACAACGGATATAGTTCTCTTTAGATGGTACCTAAAGCCAAGTAAGTAAGATATTCAAGTCATACTGGGTCTTTCCCATGTATACAGAAGATGTACATGTTATTATTAAATTTCCTTTTCACTTTTTCTCTGATCAATGTGTCTAACACGTGTTTGATTATTCACCAGTATAGGAAAAAAAAAAAAAAAGATACAAAGCGATTTCCTTTATACTCTGATAGTAGCTTCTCCAGTTTTCAGAGATTTTCCTTATAGTTCCTTAAAATATTTAGTTCGATGTAGTCCTGTATCAAAGAGGAGCATTTTGGTGTGGCACATTCTACTCTCATTCATTAATTTTCTGGGGGAAAGCCCAATTAGTAAAAAATTGTTCTACTCACTGTTCTCCCACACTTTCTTCTTGGAATGAGGAATGAAGGATGAGCCTTGTTCATGCTGTTTTGAATTAAGTTAAAAGCAAATAAGCTGAAACACACCTCTTTAGGAAAAATAGCTTAAGTTGACAAGTTACAGCTGTTGTGTGTACTAATCGAATAGTACCAGAAATAAACACAGGATAATGTTTACATAAACTGACTAGGCTTAGTAAGGTTTTATAAAAGAACCAAATCAGCAAGTGAAACACGGTTCAGAATTTGATGACTGCAAAGAAAGAATTACAAAACAATAATGTCTGAATATTGTTTGTTATGGCTGACTTACCATGATGTGTGTGTATACATAAGTTTAAATGTGTGGGTTTCATTTTGGGTGACAATGTAGTATAAAAACAAGATAAAAAATCACATATATTTAACTCAGGTCTTCACATTGTATAGCTAGCTTAGTTGTTTCAAATAGTTGGCTAAATATATTGAGTTACGTTTAGCATCAAAGTGGGGAAAACAAATTTAAGTCAAATATTTTTCCCTTTGGAGACTGAAACAATTGTGAGACCTGTGTGGAATAACCAACAAAAGATTAGAACAATTACTCTCTGTCACAGGAAGGCCTATGTATACCTGTGGTTAGAAGAGGTCAGGTTCCCCGGAGGGAAGTCATTTGTCCACTTCCACGCAAACTGGTCTTCCAGAAAGTGATGAAGGTTCTTTGAAATTAAGTACAATTTCAATGAATTGGTGCAACCTGAAATCAATGCCTGAACATGAGCAATCAACAGTTCAAAAGCCTGGAGCAAGATTGAAGCTATTGAGAAACCAAACCACTCAAGTGAAGAAGAGAAAGAAAAATAAACTTTCTGCGGATCATAAATGCACAGCTGAGAGTTTCATAGTTTCAAGAAATCAACTCTTTTAAAAGAAATAATCCTATGATGTTGAAGGATTTGGGCTAAACAGTTGGGGCAAGAGCAGTCATCTTTCCACAGCATGCTTGTGCCAACTCTCATGCCCAAGTGGCCAGATGTGACGGGAAGTGGTTCCATGTGTCTAAATGGTAGCACTTGCAGGCACAAGTCAATGATTGGACTAATGGTACTTGGCATGATGTCATCTAATCCAATTGAATGGGTGTTCATGTCCTGCTGTGAAAAGAAGTAAGACCTGCCTTGTTATTTTACTTGTTGGGCTATCTTTCCATGAATCTAAAATAGGAACTTCTATTCTTACCAATTGCCAATTTTAAAAAAATAAACATCTAGTTTGCTAAAGTCAGGTTTATATTGATCTATAGATCTATATCTAAAAACATCATATTTTTATTTTTCAGATTTAAGAACTATTTTTATGATGACTTGCTAATATTTTCAAGATATTAAAGGTAATTTTTCATATTTGTTGTTTGAGATATATTGTCTAAATTCTATTATTTTAGATGCCAAAATATCTTTTATAACGCAAAATCATTCTAGAGGGAATAAACCAAATATTACATTGCTATTATTGGAAATATCATCTAAAAACTACTAATTTCATATTAACTCTTGGAAAAAAAGTAGAATTTGGGAAAACACTGATACTTTCCAATTTAGTGAGAAATTTTTCACATAAAATACCAGTATATATATATATATATATATATATATATATATATATATATAAAGTCAAGAATTTACACAAAAATGTTTGGACATTCTCTTTCTTTTTGTCCTCCTCTTTACATTGACAACTTTTTAACATCCTATTGCTTGAAAAAATAATTCCCATTACAAATATTGTGTCTATGCACTCATTTAAAGATTAAAGAAAATACAATACAAACTGATTCCTTGCCTTAATTTCCAGAGAATATCATTGACTAAATAATGAATAATATTGGAATCTCTACTGTTGCACTTTTGAACACATTATCTATGGGAGACCACATTCTAGTGACAGATTATTAATTTGTTTTTTCAGCTTGATTTTCAGTGATGTATTCTAAAGATTTAAAGTACTTTTACCATCAGAGTTTCTCATTATTAAGAAGATTGTTTTAACTAATTTCATCCACTTATCCTATTTTTATGAATCTTCATACTTGGGCTTCATAGCAATTATAGACATTTCTAGTTGTTACAATGTTTCTACTGGATTTTACTACCACCAGGAAATCACCTATATTCTATGAAAACAGCTGGACACTTTTGACATAGCTTTTGAACACTCCTTGTCTCTCTGCATTTTTAGTGGAATGTTTTCCTTTTCTGAAAATGATTAGGACTTGATTGTGCACAGCATCCTCACTGCCAAACGTATCCTTAGCATTTTGTGTAATTACAAGTGCATGAATGTATACAAAAAATTATTGCTTATAAACATCACATGTATGAAGCTCATACCTTGCACTTTCATTCTGTATCTGATTTAAATACATAAATACCATTCCAATCAGATTTGGAAAGTTTCAAAGATAGTTGATAAGATCAAAATTTAGTGGTTGCTTTCTCAAAAAAAGATAAAAAGTCTCCCTTTTGCTCACCCTGTGTATGAAGGAAATGTCATTATAAAAACTTCATTAATATGTAAATTGCAGCATTTTGATTAGCACTTGCAGACCCCTTTTGTTAAGGAAAAAAAGACGGAAGGAGCTAACCAGATTGCAATAATTTACATAATAAAAACTCAGTGGTGGCAATGCCACCAAATAGAGAACCTAAAGAAGACTAGAATGTCTTTTTTAAACAGCTTAATAAAGTATTAGAATCACAAAGTACAAAAGGAGAGAAAATATTTTTCTTTTAACTGACAAACTCTATATTCGGGGAAAATTACAGGTACTACAGATTATATTAAGATGATAGGAATGAACATGTAACCAACGATGTCAACACATACATATATTTTCAGTTTAGAAGTGACTGTTCCCATCATTGTTGGGTAGGAACTTAAACATGTAATACAGACCGAAAAAGAGAAGATAGTCTCAGAAACTCCAATTTTCTGGGGGAAATAAACAATTCATACTTATTAAGTGATCAAAAGTCTTATTTCAATTGGGTTGAAATTGAAAAATCTTAAAACACTAATTTTTTAAAAAAATACAAGAAATGTTTATCATATGCATTTTTGATACTTGTAAACCCAAGAAACATGTACTGATTAAGTCTTCTAAACTGAGAAAAACAAAGAAAAACAGAAATAATATTCTTGGTACTTTGATAGTTAAGAACTTTTCTTGAAACTATATAGATAGCATAATGCAAATTTTCCTGGGTACCCTGGTCCTGGTGTAGCAGTTAGGAAAGCAAAGTGGATAAAGGCTCCATCCTGTCTGCAGGAATCTACTGCTTGACAATAAAGCCAGTCTTTTCACACCCACTGATGATGGAGGAACCAGATAAAGATGGTTTAACAATGAATACCTGACCTTTGCTTATCTGCAAGGCATTCTTTCCAAAGGAAGAGATCAAATCATGCTTTGCCTTCCTCTGACACCAGCATAGCTTGAAGTCAGCAGACTTAGAAATGGAAGTCACTCCCATCAAAACTAATGCCATTGACTCACTTTGTTGGGGAAGCAGTATGTCCAGAATGAAGTCCACCCACTGATCTTTTATGGACTCCACCTCAACCTCCATGCTGAAGATATCCCAGTGCCAAGGATTTCAACTGCCATTGTTACAGGGCAGGGAGAGGATTACCCCAGAATCCCCAAGCCTGCCCTCTTTGAATGGGTTTTGCTATCCACCGCATTAAGACAAACACATAAAACTTTTAATGGAAAGGAACTTTAATACAATTAGGGTATAATAAAGAAAGAATAAAGAATATAGTTACTAAGTTAAGCATTTAAAGTTACTCATCTTTTTGAGGGTAAAAGTTTAGCTAAATAGGATTGGCCCAAAGCAAGGCCCAAAAGCTTGCTACACGTTTAAAGGATTTTTTAGTAGAGACCCATAGAAAAGGGTAAGAAAGAGTTAGACAAATGTGGGAGGAAAAGAGCAAAATTAAAATTAAGATGACAGTTGCTATTGTTAACTTTCTCACGGGTTTCTCACCCACATCTGTTTTAACCAGTTGAAGACTAAGAAGCAAGCACAGTTTTTTTTATATGTTTCTTTGCTCTACGTGCCTCCTCCAGGTCTCCTTGCTGTTTTTTATTTTTATTTTTTCCTTCTCTCCTCTCTGCATAAATTTCCTTTTTTTCCTTAGCTCCATTCGCTTAGGGCGGAACCAGGATTTTGGAACTTCCCCTTTTCCTGGGACGACCCTGGTGTCATCATGCCATGAATCTGCGATGACAATTGACTTTTTGAAGGGGGTACTACTGGCAACTAAGCAGCCATGCTTGGTATAAAACCAAGCACATGTGGGTTGAGGGAGACTTTGGATTTGCTGCCTTCAGCATGAACCCTCGGTCCCAGCTCAGGAAGTGTTACCATAGGACATATTAGCCAATTAACCTCTCTTTCAATCTCACTCTCTCTGTGCTCCCCTCTTTTCACTTCCCTTGTAGATAAACCTTTTACTAATCTTTCTGTGTGTTCTGCCTTGAGTCTTGTTCTGAGTTTTGTATCTGCTGTTGGGTCTAGTTCTATGTTATTTTAAAGTGTGCGTGTAGGGACTCACACCCTATCTCATTACCCTTTGGTATTGCCCTATAACAACTGTACATATACACACACACACATACACATATACATATACACAGACACACACAGACACACATATAAGCTAAATTCAAATTTATATTTGTTGGAACACAATAAAACTTGTTGGGCTGCTTCCTTTCTTTGATTTTCTAATAAACTCTTTATTATTATGACTTAATATTCATTTAACAATTTATAAGGGAGTAAAACTTATTTTCCATTTACCTATATTAGGTTCATTTGTTAGTACATTATACTAACAAAAGGGGCCTCCCTGGTAGTGCAGCAGGTTGAGCACAGCACTGTGAAGCATCCACAGCACAGCAGCACAAGCTCTATCCCTGGTCAGGGAGGGGACCCACATGTCACAGCAGACCTCTTCTGCCTCACCAGCTGCTCATTCCAGCAGTATATTTCAGTAGATCTGCCTGTTCTGCTCCCCACTCTGTCTCCAGTGAATCCTCTCATCTCCTGCAACTCTGGCCTGTACTCCAGCTCTTATATGCATAAATAAATAAATCTTAAAAAAAAACTAAAAAAAATTAAAAATAGAAAACATAAAAGTTTAGTGACATGTATCTTGCCTGTATATGGAAATACTCAGTAAGGAGTAACTCAAAATTGTGGTTCAGACTTGGGTATATAGCATCTTAAAGGAAGACTATTACATTTTGAAGAAATGATAAGATGAAGAAATAGGATTGTGTTTCTAGGGAAGCAGAAGGAAATTTCAGGAAGGCAAATACATGGAAAAACTAATAGAAGATAAGGGTTAGTAAAGTTTGTCTTCATTTTAGGAAAACAGAGGGAAGTTGGGGAGCTTTTCTAGTATCTGTTTTTCAATTACTTTCCTTTCAAAATAATCCTTATGCCAAAATAGTGTATTTTGGGGTGGCATATTCTGCTATGCCATAGGACAAATGAGACTAATACAAGGAATTTTAAGTGATTGCCTTTTCCCCCTCTCTACTTACTTGTTAAATATAATCACACATTCACTGGATGTACAACAAATAAAAGTTCAAGACTATGTATTAAATGGAAATATCTTGCTATATGGATAGGAAATGTTTAATACTAAAATATTAAAAAAGTTTTCCTCATGAACAAATTTGATAACAAAAACTGTGGACAAATTAGAAAACAAGGAGCTAGACATGAGAATCTTGTAATATATCTATCATCTAGTGAAATCCAGCAACGCAAAAACCATATTTAACCATAGTAATTTGCTTGTTGTTCAAAAGAGTTCAAGAATTGCCTTAAATAGCTGATTGCTACCTAGAAGGGAGATAATTCAGGTCTCAATGTTTTATCTTTTGTAATGTTCTTGTCTTTAGTGTCATAGCAATTAGGTTAACACCAGAGAAACCTATTAATCATTTCTGTAACTGCTAAATTGCCTAAGTGTGTCGATTTGGAATCTTCGGGTGAAAATAGAAGATTAATGAGCTGACCACAGTTCAGTGTGATAATCCAAGAACAAAATATCTGATGCCTTTCTTGTTTTACAGCATTGATACTATACAGTTGTTCTTTCTAAATCCCACCTTGATATAAATTAGGAAATGGGATGGGAGATTATCTGCAAAGTGGGAAAATAAAGAGAGATAAAGGTAACATTAAACCAACCAATACCAATGGACAAAGAATATACATACATACATACAGATAGATAAATAGATAGGTAGGTAGGTAGATAGATAGATAGATAGATAGATAGATAGATAGATAGATAGATAGGTTTGGATGAGAATTAATAATGGCATAGTGTGTTATAGAAACTCAAAGGTGTTTCTGTATTCAGCAAGGTACATTTGATCAAAGTCCTTTAAGGAAAACTGTGTAACTGTAACTTGACTTTGAGTAGCACTTTGGATTTTGAGTTTTTATCAGCCCTAGTCAGGTGCAACCTAGAGTACAAAGTCAGATTTGGATTCAAGAAGGTTTATAAAATTCCTTCATACCCTTGGTTTCTCAATACTAATGACCATACCTGAATTTGATATATAGTATTGTGTCAGAAAATGCCAAATCCTTTGTTAAAAAACTGTTCAAAAGAGGAGAAAAATGAAAATATTTGACAAACTGAACACACTAACCTAATTTATTTTTGTTGGAATTACGGGTATTATACTGAGTGCATCTCTCCTCGAATGTATCTTCATAATTATACAGTTTTGGAGAGAGTTTCTTGTTACAAGTTTGAAGGGATTTTCCCTCAACTGGCTTCTATAAAGGAAATTCTATTGTTATACAATGAAAAAAATATTGGTGTAATATCTAAGAATAACAACAACATCTTTTTATTTCTTCCAACCAAAGGGATATTCTATTTCATTGGAAAAATAGTTAATGTGAAGTAGTGCACCCAGGGGGCATGTAATATAGATTAAATTTTTTTTTAAGAAAGAAAGAAAACCTGCAGAAAGGTTTGTGGTTTTGTGAAACCCTCAGACCATTTACCAACTCTTTTGACATCTCAGGCATAACAGAACCTTGAAATACCTTTTGTTCAGAGGAAATTACTCAGAGCATAGGTTTTTAAAACAGACAGAAAGGGAAAAAAAGGCCTGCCTCCCCCAGTACCCTAAGATCTTGCACATAAATCAAATGTCATTCTGCCATCAAGGAATAGGAAGGTAAAAATGTGAATTTCAATGTTTGTTTTTCAAATCTTTAGGGATACATATAGTTGCATGCTCCCTTTGCACATTTCTGTGTACTCAAAGAGGAGAGGTAAGATTAAAGTACTTATAATCACCAAAACTGAGCATCAAAGCAACCAAATAACTAAAATTTCGTTTTTCCTTTTTTGAGATCTATATTTATATATGTGAGAGGATTAATTTGGTATGTATTTCTGTTCTAAACTTCAGCCTGCATATGTAAACATAACTCATGACATTTATGATGATTAAAGGCAGAGTGAATATGGGAGAAACTGCTAACATTCTGCTGTGTAGTTCTGCTCAAATTTTGTATATTCCTTTGGTAACAGGAACTCTTGATATATTTGGAGAACTAAGGGACCATCTTATGATTTTACATCAATCTTTTGTGGAATTTAAGGTACAAAATATTAATTGCATCAAATAACAATTTTTGTTCTCTGTTATAATATAGGTAGTAGGTAATAGCCAAATACAGAAAAAAAACCTAAGTTTCTCTAACTCCCACAGTTCTCTGCTCTTTTTCCTTTAAGATTTATTTATTTATGCATACAAGAGCTGGGGTGTAGGACAGAGGTGTCCAGGGGCAAGGAAGGTGAAAGGATTCACAGAGACAGCATGGGGAACAGAACAGGCAGATTGAATGAAACACACTGCTGATGGGAACAGCAGGCAAGACAGGAGAGGTCTGTTACACCATGTGGCTTAGCTCCCTGGCCAGGAATCGAACTCATGCTGTAGTTGCTGCCAATAGCTTCATAGTGCTGACACCTAACCTCGTGTGCCACCAGGGAGACCCTTAACTCCCAAAGTACTTAACTTCTTTATTTGCAGTACCTATAGTGTGAGTCAGTTGTGGGCCTTTCACCTCCTTGTTTTGTTTCCATGGTATAAGTTTTTGGAATTGATGAAAATGGAGATTTTGTAAGGTATTTGAAATATATCTGTAATTGCAAATATATTTGTAATGTGGTTAAATCATTTGATAACTATATATTATAGATGACTTTCAAGTGTTTTGATCATGATATTCATCTATTGCATGAGTTTCATTCTGTCTGGAATGATGGGATGAAAAGCTATTAACTACAATTTATTAAAATTTACCTTATGCCTGAGATAGTTCATATAGAAAAGTCTGTATAAGTTACAGTTTAAAAAAAAAAAGTAGAGTATATGACCATAGATTTGAGGCATACAGCAAGTGAGGAGGAATGAGAAGGGTCAAAACAAGGAAAGGAAGAGCACAGGGATTATGGTGATGGATCCTGGGTGCTATGATGGTGAGAGAACCACAGGAACTATAACTGAGGGGAGAAATAAAATACTGTACAAAAATGAACAATAACGTAAGAAAATAAATAAATTTTATATACAAGAATTTAGAACACCACAGGTAAATGCATTAAGAGAAGCAAAATATGTGACGAGAGTTGGGTTAATTTTCAATACTTTCTGAGGGGATGGGAAATGATTTCTTGAGAATGTTGCCATCTTTGAAGTCCCCTGATTAGGTGGTATGAGAGTAATAGGTGAAGCTTCAAAAATACCATGTTAAGGAATAGTGAGTGATGTTACAGAGGTATCTCCATAAAAGTGGGAGGAGCATCAAAGTTCAATGATAGGTGTCATTTTCCTTACCCCCAATTAAATGTTGCCGCCTTGGGCAATGAGACCTGGGGTACCATAAACTGGACTTCTTGAGCAGAGAAGCTAGGGCATAGAGACTTGCAGCCATACTTGATACATAACTGAACACATGAAGATTGGTGCTCTTCTTGTTTCTGTGGCCAACTTACATCCTGTGACTTCTGTGAAGGACACATGCACAGGGTGAGAGATACATGGGGAAACTGTCCTTGGTAATGATGACAGCTGCTGTTATATTGATTTGCACTTTGATTTTGCCCCTTTGTCCCATATTTTTCTGGCCTTTTACTTGTGTTTCTCCACCAGAAGGAGTCTTAGACTTGTGGCAAGCTTTCCCTCTTTGAGCCCACACTGTTCAACTGGGCAACTGCCCACGAGAGCATGGATAGTTTTGGGTATTTTTTGGAAAACTACTACTAGTAACATCCTGTCTTCTCTTCCCTCTGTATGCACACCAATTATATTAAAGATCTATCATACAGAGAGTACCTTTGTCTTTGTGACCATGGATGGTCAGATTGCTTTAGGATGTGCAATTTTGGCAGTCCCTGGATGTCTTTCAGTCAAACCCTAACAGTAAAAAACAATAATAAATGAGGCAGAATGGTTAATTAGGTAATGGAAACTTTTTGGAATTTACTGGATGATAAAATCTGTAAAGACTATGTTAGAAAAGTGAATTCTTAGAAAATATGCTGAACACAATTGAAGAGTCATTGAAATTTTCTAGCAGGGCAATAATTAAATGAGATCACAAGTAAAAATATTCCAGTAACTTTGTGTGAGATGTATAGGAAGAGTAATGTATCAGGGAAACAAGAGTACTAATTCAGAACTGAAAGTCTGCATCCAGAATACTCTACCAAACCAATTACTCACCTCAAAAGGAATCATTCATGGACACTTTTTAAAATGAATAATTTTAAATATATATAATTTTTTAATCAGATAAATTGATTGTAATAAGGTCATTTGGCAACACAAATATACCTACAGTTACGTTCCTTTTTGTGATTTCTCTGTCCCTGAGAGTAGACTGCTATATATTTAGGATCTTAGATAAGTGCTAGAGAAAAAAGCTATGTTCATTATGGGATTATTATAACATGGTTCCATCATTAAACAGAAGAAATATTTAGCAAAATTTTTATTCAAATATACATGTTTAAATACCTAAAATAAACATACTCAAATAATGAATAGGAAAGAATAAGTTGATACTACAACATTCACATGAAGGCAAAAATATGATTTTCTGAATCTCAAAGAACATTTATAGAAATGAAAAACAAAAACATAGTTCTGAGTATTAGCTTTAGGTACAGAAATACACATTCCTTCAGGCAGTTGTACAGTTGAACTCTTCTGACCTGGAAAAGAAAAATAATAAACTAGAGTAACAATGTGTTCAGAAAAATTGGAGTCAGCTAATCAATTTTCAGTAACTCTCTGATTTATATGTCTAATAACATGACTGGCAATTTATAGTCTCTATCACTAAATCTCAAAACACAATTTGCTGCAGCCATAAGCAATTTGTTTAGTGTAAATGGCCTTTAATCCCATTGATGATTGATTAATCTATAAATCACCAAAAGAGCCACATGAGCTTGAACAAAATGATGCCCTACCTTTCTTATTTTTTTACTTTTACTTTTTTAAGTTCTGTATTATTATCAACCAAATATAAGTTAAGTCCTCTAAACACTCAATATAAAAATATTAATAAAATATGAATGATCTTGCTATTATTACTATGGAAATATTTTAGAATAAATGGCACAACACATAAGCATTTTGATAGGCTTAAGGGTAATTTAAGATGGATTTATTTACTTGAAAATTCAATAGAAGTATACTTGATTAGCTATGATATAAAAAAAATCCATCTTATTTCCCTCTTGAATTTTAGTTGCTTGTAAATTTGGTGGTAGTCATTTAATCTCTGATAAAATATTTATTTTAGGAAAACAAAAATTTAGAAATGAAATCCGGTCATTTATACATTTAATGACAACATGTAATGACTTAAGTCTGAGTTTATTTTATTTAGAGAGAGAAAGTAACTGAAAACATAGTGTAACTTGAAAAATAATGCATTTGAATGACTGTGTTTCTTTTCCAGAGTGAAGCACATAGAGTGACATGTACATGGGAGTCTTTTATGCTTTTGATGAAAGAACTTGTAGAGAAAGAATTTTATTAGAGGACTGACCATAAAAAATATATTCATCAACTTTCTACACATATTGAAAATTGCATAAGCTTGTCACTTAAGAGGGTAACCTAAATTGAAAATTCAATTTAGAAAGCTCAATTGCCTTCCCCTCTTATATTCTAATACAGTACTGAATCCATTTAGAGCCATGGAACTTTCCTGAAACATAACTTGTTCAACTTTTATTAATTTCAATGATCAGTGTTGCTTGCCTTCATCCTATTTTTCTCTCTACTAAGGTGGCCTCAAGTTAACATTGGATTTACAGTGATTCTTAAAACATGGTGAGTTTGGTTATCATACTTCTTCCTTTATGTTGAAGGCAAGTTGGAAAGAAATTTGATGTGGTTGCTTTCTGTTAGAACATTTCAAATACGCAGATGTCAAATGGAAGAAATTGATTTTGATAGAGGTCTGGGCTCAGCATGTGTACGCAGACTTTTACTAGGTTGTATTCACTCCCATTCTAATCTTTCCTGTGAGCAGACTGTTAAGGCATTATTTATGCATGTCATAGGAAGTTGGTAGTTCCATTTAGTGATTTACTGGCTTGGTTGCTTTTTGTTGAAGCCTGAATACAGTGACAGGAATCTTTTTTTTTTTCCTCAGGATTGTTCTTGGCATAGTAAATGCAAGATATTCAGTTAAAATAAATACCCGTGAGAGTCATAAATGCCATTAAGGACTTGGATTCAAAAAAGAATGCTGAAGTTTGGCTTGAATAGAGAAAAAAAAAAAAAAACAACCAGGATTCCATTGTTAACAATTGCTGTAGTTGGCAGATATAATTGTTTTCTCAGATGCATTCTCTTTGCTATCTGTAGGTTGTCAGTTCAAGAGAGGAAAGAGGATAAAAGATTTTGTCTTTTTCAATCCCCCCACCACCACCACCACCCCTGCCCAAGGAAAAAATTTCAAAAGCCAACACATCAGTGAGAGGTCATGGGGCTTGGAGGAATATGCAAAACTTTAGGGACTTTCACTCCTTCTCTCTTGTTCCTTCTTTCTCACCCTCATAGTCACTTGGCAGAGTACACTTTTCTGTGTAATTATTCACTGGTTTCTTGTCTCTTCATGTGCTTTTAAAAAAGAGACAAAATATTATTTTCTAGCAGGTGGTGACAGATTTACGACAAGGCAATAAGCAAAGTGACAAGATAGAAAAGTTATTTTACCTCCCCCCCCCTTTTTTTTTTGGCCTGTAGAACCAAGACTTTGGGTCCTTTGTGAATATATTAGATTGGCTGGCAGAACATTTTATCAAGGACGCCAAACCAGTGTAAAGACCTAGTCCATAACCTCTAATCTTACAGACATGAACTCTATTATTTCCCATTAAAATTAGAGGTTACCAAATTGTAACAGATGTCTCTAATAGACACGTCTTTATTACTGGGGAACATTAGGTAAATGAAAATTGAACCCCATATTTTAAGTTGCAGCTCATGAAAATACAAAGCTCCGTGACTAGATCTGGCATTTTAAGCCTAAATTACAGAAGCCTTCATACAATTTGCATTAATTGATGCATCAGCAATTTTTGTAAATTGCAGCAAGTATGAAATTGTGGGAATTAAAGAAAAACTATTGAATCATAGCTACTCTAAGCAAACTACAATATTTGACATCCCCTAATTCATAAAGACTCTATAATACATTTCAATCACAAGAATATTTTAATTAACTGCTAAGAGAATAGGGTTAGGGGTGGAAATATTCCAATGGACCTATAATGAAAACAAGCTAAGAGATGAATAACTTGATGTAAAGAGCTTTATGACTATGTGCTATTGCAGGTGTCTGACCATTTCAAATAGGGATATATGTAGGACAATTAAGCTGCAAACACACAAACAGCATGGGGAAAAAGATACAAAGCTGCTTAGCTAAAGTCATTGAAATTAGATATCATGTCACTCTGAAATTCAAATTAACATGCTTAATGAAATTTAAATACATTAATATTCTATATTGTCTGGATAAAATTCTATGTACCTCTGGTATCACATTAGAAGTTTCAATTTCACAATTTAGTTTTTCTCTGCTTAATAAACTGCTATCACAAATACTTGAGTGAGGAAGGCAAAAAAGAAAAGAAAGAAAAATAAATTATGCTTTGTCATATAAATTGATAATTACATGAAAAAAAGTAGTGTTTATGAGTCATAGAAAATACAGAAGTAGTAATGGCCTAGCAGTTATAAGGGGTATATTTTTGCACCTTATGGGGTAAGAGATGGTTAAAACTGCATCTCTCTGTAGACTTAACTATTTTTATGTAACTTTAAAATTTCAGTCTCTTGCACTAATTCTATTCTAATTTGGATGAGCAATTATATTTTTTGCTTTATAATATGGCAATATGGCTGACACAGGAAAAGGAAATAAATAAGGAAGGATGAACAAAAGGAAGGAGGACAAGGAGAGTTGACATGTAGTTCACTGAGCAAATAGGCAATAATTTTCTTTAAGAAATCCAGTACTACCTACCTACAGAATACACCCCTATTTGTCCTAATAAATATTGTTCTATTTGCTTATATTTTTAAATTACAGTGCTTTTGAATTCAAATCTTTTATTTTTCAGTTAGGTAATCAATTTAGTCAACATAGCATAATAAATGGTATATGTATTTATATTACTAATTTCTTGACCAAGACTGATATATTCTTTTACAACTACTCTAAGTCAATTGTTCCTTGTGTCTACCACAACATGATTATATGTGAAGAACAAAACTCCTCCATGCTCTGTCAAGTTATTTCCTATTATTATACTTCTCTTAATCGCTTGGGATATAATCTGTCATTGCTTTGTATTTACCAATTACCTCCCCCTACTTTTTTTCAGTATTTGAAACTCATCACATTACCGTACATCAATTATTTAATATCTATTTCCCACAACTAGCAAAACTTGGGAGGTCAAACCTATATCTTGTTTATCACTATATCCCCAGTGCACAGTATTGTGCTAGTCACATAGCAGGTGCTGGTGACTGTGTTATAGAAAACTTATTATGTCAAATGAGTAAAATGACAAAATATTTTACTTCAAGATCCTCTACATTTACAAATAATATATTGTGATACAAATATACACATGCCCTAACCCAGTCCCTAGTAATACAATGTGGTCCTTCTGGAATAGTCTTGTTGTCCACATTTATATCAAACTCACAGAGAATTCTGAGGCACATCACATTTGAAGATAAGCTTTTTGTGTGTGTTCCCAAAGTTTCTAAAAATATTACAAATATGTTTTGCTTCAATAACTTTAACCAGATATATGGAGAATAATGAATCCCTTTTTATTTATTTATATGCTCCTTTTTCTGTATGCAATCATTTAAAAATATTTAAAAATAAGGGCCTCCCTGGTGGCGCAAGTGGTTAAGCACCTCACTATGAAGCAGCTACAGCCACTGCAGCATAAGTTCCATCCACGGCCAGAGAGGGGACCTACATGGCACAGCAGACCTCTCCTCTCACCTGCTGCCCCCCTCAGCAGTGTATTTCAGTCAGTCTGCCTGTTCTGTTCTGTGCTCTGTCTTTGGTGAATCCTCTTACCTGCCCCCTACTATTACCTCTCACCTGTGCCCCAGCTCTTATATGCATAAATAAATAAATCTTTAAAAAAACATATTTAAAAATAGTTTACTATGCTAATATCCTAAGGAGCAATCAAGATTGTAGTTATTCCCCACTGGGGACAGGACTGTGTCCCAGGAATGTTTTGGGTTGTCAAGCTTAGAATGCTACTGGAATTTAGTGGGCGAGGGTCAGTGGTCACAAAATTATTGAAACATGCTTGGGATAGTCCTATCTGATAAGGACCTGGCCCACCGAAAATTTCACAGTAAGTTTGATAAATAATATCAGGGTGCATTCTAGTTGCAAAAGAAAAGGATGATTTGATATGATAATAGGCGTGGATTTAAGGAATCAGGAACCTAGTAGAAAAACCTTGGTTATTTATTTGTTTGTTTATTTATTTAGTTAAAGTCTACATGTACCCTCAGGAAAGGAAATATTAAAACAATGTAAGAGCAATAATCTGCTTTCTCTTTTTTTTTTTCAAGATTTTATTTATTTATGCACATAAGAGCTGGGGTGCAGGCCAGAGGTTTGTGGGTGTGAGCGGATTCACCAGAGACAGAGTGGGGAGCAGAACAGGCAGATCGACTGAAATACACTGCTGAGGGGAGCAGGGGATGAGACCGGAGAGGTCTGCTGTGCCATGTGGTTCCCCACCCTGGCCTGCGGAGGCTTCACAGTGCAGTGCTAAACCCCTTGTGCCACCAGGGAGGCCCAATAACCTGCTTTCTGTGTACACTCATATCAATCTTAGAGTAATTTCTTCTGACCATATCTCATAGCCATTGCAAATCATAGAGACACTGCCGAATTTTTATGCCATTACCTCATCTGAGCCTCTTCACAACATTCCCTATATATGTGAATAAATCAAAACTAAAAAGACAATTATTGTTATTATTTCAGGAGGTAAAATAATGTACTTCAGCTTGCACATAGTGGAACCAGAAATAAATGCTCAAATCAATCTAACTGGGCGGCCAGAATTTGCAGAGTTCTAGCTGGTAAACCACACACATCCTTGACTTATTAAGGAGGAAAGAAGTCCATTTGATATAGAAGAGAGTTGCTAGTATCTATGAGAAAGTTAGAAAATGGCTCATAATTTGGAGTTTAACAAGGGAGGGTAGGCTGATTAGAAAGAACCAGTCATGTCTTGAGCATTCAAACTGCTGTCACTGGATACAAGTCCCCATCACATCTGGGCCCCCTGCAGCAGGGCAGTCACAGCTGGATTCTCAGCCAGCACCAGGGATGTGAATTTTCAATCTTTCTTTTAACCTTTGCTTTAATGTTTTAAAATCCAGAACCTCAGGCATGAGTACCCACTCTGCTAACTACAAGTTCCCAAGTTTGCAGAGCAGGAAGGGAAGGCTTATATGTTTTTCAACCTTTAAATTCTTTAGTGCTTGATGAATTTACTTGCCTCTAATACAGTGGTTTCCCAAAAGAAAAGGTATTGGAATACTGGTACTTTTCACAACATATAATATGCAATAGTATTGGGTTAGTTGTGCAGACATTAATATCATTTAGATTCTTCTGTCATTATTTAATGTGCCATTAGTTTTTAAATGAGCATATGTCAGTAGACCTCTTTGGAAGGGCAGGCTTTATCACAGACTTTGGTACTGAATTAGGTTGTTTAGAACACAAAGCAGGAAAGAACTAGTAAATTATGCAAGCCAATTCACTAATATCTACTTAAATCTAATGCATTGATGAATCGTTTTTATGTATGTGATGCTTCACAGTTACCAAGTTCCTTTCCATATATTATTTCCACGAGCAGTTTTCAACTTTGTCTCATGACCCCTTTGCACTTGCAAAAAATATTAAAGAACCCCAAAATTTTGTGTGTAAGAGGTAAATTTGATGACTATAATTTGAAATTAAAATTGAGAAATTAAAAAATTATAATTTTTGTTATTTCATTTAAAAGTAACTAATAAACTCACTATTAACATAAATAACACATTTTTAATATTTTCAATAATTTCAAGACAAATAATTCCTGAAAAGAATGACTTTTTTTTTAATTTTTGGAAAGTTTTACTATCTGACTATATTTAGCTTCATATCAGACTTAGTAAAAGACAATATTCCGGACTATCGTATCTTCTGTGGGGGGTGTGTGTCTATATATAATGATACATATGGTTTTACATCACATAGTTTCTAGAAAATCCACTAGAAACGTATGAAACAGTAAGAGTGAAAAAAGCAAGTAATACCTTGATAGTGTTGAGATGAGGAGGAAAATCTCCACACCTCAGGATCCTTCTCAGACTGGTCAAGTAAGCAAATTAATATCACACAGATCAGTAACAGAAAAAGGGAGAAAAAGTGAATTTGACTTAATACATTTGGAGAATTACATGGTCATACATTTTGGAAAAATGAGACAGACCTAAGGTCCCACCCTCCAACTGATGAGTAGATACAGGGCCTCAAGCATTAGGAAACAGGAGGGGTCTCACATGCCAAGGAGAGGATGACTTCTCATGACAAAATCAGAAGTTCTAGATGTTCGCCCTGACATAAATAGGTTTCTTTGATTAAAAAAAATTATTTCTGAAGATGTTCCTAAACCTGGATAATCTTTATTCTTCGAGGTCATTTAGGTCTTTTAGTTCCTCCTGCAGCCTATATGGCCTCCACTGTTTTAATCCTACAAACCACAGTGACACATAGAGAAAAAAGCTTATGTGAATGTTTTGGGGAGACCTATCTTTCAGTAATATTAATATCAAAGTAGTTTTACCCTCATGGATCCCCTAAAGTGCATAGAAAACCACAAAGTATTGCTGGGCCACACTGTAATTTTCTCTATACTCTTGTGTGGGGAGAATTATGAGTATTATTATTTCCAGTTTATAGAATGAAAGTATAGTGATTGTCGATGCTCTGTTTGTATAGGATTGTTTAATTTTCAAGTTGATTTATTATACAGTTTTTAAAATTCTTATGCTTATCCAGTTAAGTAGATAAGAGGCCATACCTTATCAGTAAGGATATGAAATTTAGAAAATTAAAATTGCCCGTTATCTGGTAGTAATTATGTACAAGATCAAGAATCAGAACCCAAAGATTTTGTCTCCTGATTAAAGAGAGTTTTTACATCTATTAAAATCACAAATGGCATCTCATTATATCCAATAATAATTCTTGACTGATTCTATAACAAAGTATAAATTCCAGTATAATTCACATTTTATTTTGGGGTAATGGTATTGTATGCTGGACATTGTAGCTCCTTCAAAGTGATCTTGGAATTGAAGATGCAGATGAAAAATTTGGTGTCATTGATTATGTGGGACTGGACTTATGAGAATTTGGTTGATTCCTTAGTATTTCCTTCCTGGTGTTCAAATTTGACATTCAGGAGCTAAGGCTTTGAAAGTGTCCATTTCACAATGGGGCAGCCCTGTAACATTATGACTTAATTCTACAATTGCTTCCTCTTAATTAAACATTTGTAAATTGGCAAATGGTATTTTCTCTAAAGAGAATGTGTAAGCTCATGAGACAATTACTCCTCTCTCACTTATCATGGGATTACCTGACCCTGGAGCTCAAACTTGGGAATCAGTAGATAGTTGCTTCATAAAAGAATGAATGATAAACATAATGGTCCACCCATTTTTCTTTCCTAGAGGAGAATAAATGTGATTTAACCTCTCTAGCCAACCCAACTGCTGAGTATAAAATTTGTCAATTAGAGGCCTGTTTGAACCTGCTGTGAGCTAAGCCACACCTCCCTTTTACTCTGAAAGGCTTCACAAAAGGAGGTGACCCCAGGATAATTAACAATTCTGTTGACACCTAATTGGTTTCAAGTGGTTTGCGTACACCTAGAGAGCGTGAATAGGCTACCCCTTTCCTTTCTTTTTAAAATAGAGGTTTCACTCACATTATGAATTAACTGAATAAAAGTGAAAATGAAAGAAAATTAGAGTGATACCCTCCCTGTCTCCCCCAATTCCTAACATCAGGAATATGGCCGAAACTGTCAACAGAAGGCAAAGAGACTTTGGCATTTGAAATTTTGAATTGATTCATTTACCAGTAGTGTGTTTGTTTGTGTGTGTGTGTGTGTGTGTGTGTGTGTGTGAGAGAGAGAGAGAGAGAGAGAGAGACTATGTCTGTGTGTGTGTCTGTATGTATTTATCTCTTAATCTTGTAAATATTGCCAAATGTCAATAAACAACGAACCAATCAAAATATACTGAAGGGCCAAAAATCTATAACAAACCTTACTGACGTGAATGAAGGAAAGAAGCTCTATTGGAACAGAAATCATTTGCTTAAGTAAAGATATCCCTTAGAAGAATCTGAAAATTATCCAATGAAAGAAAAACAAGAAATAGCATATGAAAATTATTTTTAAGAATTAAAACTTTTATCCCTAAGAAGCCTGAAAAAAAGAATTTGTATTTATGAAGAAATTTCTGAGTTAAAATAGTTCCTGAGTTTTTAAGTAGTCAACTTCATGTTACTTTTATACCCACATAAACTAAAGAATATTTTTGGTGCTGGAAGGGGATGCTTGAGCCCAATAGATACTTTCTTTTTTTTTTTTTTTAAGATTTATTTATTTATGCATACAAGTGCTGTGTGTAGTCCAGAGATGCAGGCAGTGATTCACCATAGCCAAAGTGGGGAATAGAATAGGTGGATCTACAGAAATATACTGCTGAGTCAAGCAACAGGTGAGGTCTGCTATGCCCTGTGGGTCAGCTCCCTGGCTGGGGGATTGAACTTGTGCTGCAGTGGCTGCAGATAGCTTCATAGTGCTGAGACAAACCCTTGCACCAACAGGGAGGCCCCCATATGTTCATATTTATAGAGCGCATTGGTTGAGAGTGCAAACCTGATGCTTTTCCATCTGGGACTTAATCCCAGTAATAATCACCCCAATTCTGTAATAGGAATAAATAATGGTAGTGATCTCATTGTTTGAAGGGTGAAATTATTCATTGGAATAAGATTCACTTTTTTAAAAAAAAATCTGGCAATAGTAGAACCATTTTTTTAAAAATGGAGTCTATTGGCTATTACAGAGAAATTGTATTATCTATATCATTCAAATTAGATTAGGACCTTTGAACTGGACCAAACAAAGCCCTTTACTTTGCATTGAGCCAAAACTAAATGTTTTATGAAACTATCAAGCAAACAATTGAGAATCACAAAACCTGATGTTTATAAACTTTGTCCTCAGAGAATAAAATCTGTAACCATTTACCAAAATTAGTTTAAACAATTTAATCTTAATTAACTTTTTTCCTCAACCACTTACCTCATCTTCCATCTCACCATGTTTTCTTGGCAAAAGGTTTATTTCATAGGAGTGGCTCTGAAGACTGGGTGGATGTTGCTTTAAAAAAAATAAATAAAATAATACTTTTCTCTCTGTCAGTGTCTTTTCCTGGAAAATCTAATCTCCTTATCTTTTCAAGGGAGAATGCAGAACTTGAATCTGCATTCCTATTGCCTCATGTACCTTTCCAGAAAATCTCTCTAAATGATCTTGCTCTTTCTCCCCCTAACCTCCTTTATCTTAGCTAAGCAACTTAAAATGGCATTTAATATCATTTGGGTGAATTTCTCAATCACGATGGATTTTCTAATGTTTATAGGGGGCATAGTGTTTGTATTAAACTTATTTTTAGTGTTCCTCTTATCAACCTGTTGACCAAAGAGCCTAGAAGATCTCAGAGAGGGTAGAAGATGATTTTCTTTGTGCCATGACATATACTTTTTTTTATGAGCTTACATTGTGTTGTTTTGGCATTTCTTTAACTTGGTTTTCATTTCTCTAAAATGGGTGTAACAGTAGACATGCTGTGTTGTGAGGACTGAAGTATATCTACAGTTCTAAAATACATTAATAACTGGGTGCATATTCTGCAGTAGATTTCATTATAGAATGCATCCCTCATGAAAAGATGAGGGGCATGACAGTGCACTTGCACCAAGAATGACAGTCATTTTCCTCTCCCATTTATATGCAGCTGCTTGGATTCCAACTTGCAATGTGTCATGAATCAGACTTCCTGAACAGGAGCAACTGGAAAGGGGAATGGAGCAAAGTAAATACATATTGGATGTGGGATGAAGGAAGAAAGAGATACACTTAGAGAAGAGATGTGCAAGTATGATATGTGGGGAGACTGCTCCTAGTTCTCATTCTTGGAGGTGTTAGTTAGCATTTTGGCAGAGACAATGGCAGCCATTATCATGTTCCATTATCACAGGACAGGTCTTTTCTTCTGTCTGAGCTCTCTGGGACTGGTCTAACCACTTTCTTGTGGTTCCCTGCCAGAAGGTGTCTTAGACTATGACAGGCTTTCTGGTCTCAGTTGCCATGCTTTGTGCCAAGCCAGTTTGGTTGGGTGTTTGTCCATGAGAGGATGAGGAATATTTAGTGTTTGAGTGGGAGTGGGAATCTGTTATTTGAAATCCATTTTCATTCTCTCTCTCTCTCTCTCTCTCTCTCTCTCTTTCTCACACACACACACACACACACACACACACACACCTTTGAACTTCCAAATATATCAGGTACATAAAATGTATTACAGTGGACTTTGTGGGAAAAGGATATAAAGTTCCATATAAATATTTTGAGGAAAATATAGTTATACTACCTGTAACTGTTACAGGCAGGGAGAGGGGCACTTCAGAATTTTTAAACCTGCCCTTGCTAAATGGGTTTTGCTATTTGCTGTATTAAGACAAATATATAAGGCTTTTAATGGAAAGGAACTTTAATATAATTAGGAAATTTTATATAATAAAATAGTACAGAAAAGACAAAGAATATAGTTATTAATTTAAGTATTTAAAGTTACCCATCTACTTGAGAGTAAAAGTTTAGTTAAATGGGATTGACCTAAAGCAAGGCCTAAAAGCTTGCTACAAGTTTAAAGGACTTTTTAGTGGAGACTTATAGAAAAGTGTTAGAAAGGGTTAGATAAATTTGGGAGGAAAAGAGCAAAATTAAAACTAAGACAAAAGCTGCTATTATTAAGCTCCTTATGGGTCTCTCACCCCCATTTAACTAGTCTAAGACTAAAAAGCAAGCACAGTTTCTTTCTTTTCTTTTTTTTTTTTTTTGTTTAAGCAATTTTTATTAAAAAAAATGTTTTTCTTTTTCTTTTTTTTTTTTATTAGTTATATTTGACATCATTTGTAGTCCCCAGGGAGTACCCACCACCGTTTCACCCGTGCACCATCACCTCAGTCTCTTGTGCACCCTCTGGCCTCTTCCCCGTCTTTGCCCTCCCCCCTTCCCCTCCCCCCCCCATGTCCCTTTGGTTTACCCCGGCTTTTTGGTCTTATTAAGTTTTTTGTTGTTGTTGTTGTTTACTTTTGGTTATAATTGCTCAATTCCTTGAGCTTATTCTTTATTGTTGTTGTTG
>JAGFMF010011629.1:1738437-1778376 GCA_019455555.1 Galemys pyrenaicus
TCCCACCAGCAGTGTACCAGGGTTCCTTTTTCTCCACATCCTCGCCAGCATTTGACATTGTTGGTTTTTTCAATGTGAGCAAGCACAGTTTCTTTACATGTCCCTCTGCTCCACGTACTTCTTCCAGATCTGCCTTGCTGCTTTTTATTTTGCTTTTTTTTTCCCCTTCCTTCTGTCTTCTATTTTTTTTTTTTTAGCATTTTTTTAAATCCCTGCATAGCTCCACCCTTCTTAGGGTGGGACAGGGATTTTGGAACTCCCCCCTTTCCTGGGGACCACCCTGCTATATATGAACAGTCACTAAATATACTCATAAATTATAAGATATATGTGTGCTGAGTATTGGTGGTGGAATTTTCCTAGGACTAATCTGTCCATTTTGTAATAAATGAGTTTAACAATCACTTAATTCATCTTTATTTATGGTATTAAAATTACTAGTAATTTAAAAATTCATAGAGTATCATACAATCACATATTTCCTCCCCTCATTTGAACTGATAGTGTTCTCTTTTGATTTAGCCAACTAGAATGATTATTTCAGGTTTCAGATATTTATTGGCATGAATATTGATCTTGTGTTGAGATTGTTTGTAATTAAAAACATTCTGTGAAACACCTAAGTGCAAGATAACAATACCAGACTAGGTGGGTTCTAAAAGGTAATTATGATAGAAATCTCTTCTAGACAAAATTTTCTATTCATTTCTATAATATATGAATTAGAATTTCCCTTTATACCTCTGACAATTCTAGCAAATGTTCTAAGTACCTACATTCATTTCTTACTATTTTTGCTTCTCATTAGTGAACAGTTCTCAATGTAATACGGTGCATGGAATATTTCATACTCTGTGGCTCTTGTTACCAAGTACTCTGAGGACTTTTTGACATTCAAAATGATGTTCTACTACAGCATTGGAATCTTTTTCTTTATGGCAAATTGCCAATGTATAAATTTTACAGCTAAAACTGAGATTGCCAACAAGCTAGGACTGCTATATCTCTAAGGACATTTTATAACATTAAAGAAAAACTTTTAGGATATAATATACAATGTCTGATACATACTGTCTTTTAGAAAATAAGCTTAGGCTAAAATAATTCCATTCAATTCTGCTATGTTGATATTTTTAAAAGCCTTCACTATAATTAAACTTTTCACATGCTAAATATAACCTTCAATCAGTTATTTATGTATTTATTCACTTTATTCAGTTGCCTATTTGTGTAACTTAAAAATACCCCCACTCTCTATACAATAACTTTTTTTCCTTATCTCTGGAAACATCAAACATATTCCTGACTCAACATAGCTCTTGGATTCTATTCGTAAAATGTTTCCTGATTTGAGCTTAATTAATGAAAAATTTTGCTGAGATTCCTTAAAAAGTTCATCAGTTTCATTAGACCCTGTTACATCAATCTTTTCATATTTTTGATATATTTTCTTCAGTCCACTTATGCCAGGACTCTCAGGTCAAAGGCATTTTTTCAAATTAAGCTGGAAATTAATAGAAATACTGGCACAAATATAACCATAACCTGCCGGGAGCAAGCATATAAAAGAGCAGGAAAAACTTTCTATGAATAAAGTTACTAAAATTGGAATTAAAGTCAAATACATGTTTTCCTAAGTGTCTTGTTATTTATTTTGTTGCTGTTGTTGTGACAAATTTAAATTTGTAAAACTGATGCAGCAGATAAAGTCCAAGTTAAAACAATGGTTGATGGAAATTTTCAAAAGTATAGTTTAATCTCTTTGAACTCAACTTGATTTTGCAGTGTGTTAGGATTAGTTAAATTTGGCTGGTACTCTTCTCATCCTGTGAGCCTCTCTAGTGGAGAAGTCTAGTGCCTTCAAGTCCCAGGATTTATCTTATCTCAGGATACTTACTCCCATTTTCCCTCAAGGGTTTTGGAATATTCATTTCTATTTAGATTTTGTGCACATATGTACTTTGATTTCTTTTTACTTCTACTAATCTGTCTGATGTTAGTTTGATTATTTAACCAACCCAAGAAAAACATAAAATGAGAAGTTTTTTTTAACTACTTTTATGTAAAAAACCAAAATGCCCAATGTATTTAGTACATTTGCTTAAGCGTGTATATAATACATAAATACATATTTAAAAAAATTACATTGAAGACAACATTATCCACCATTAAGCTTGCAGTTGCTACAACTCATCTTTTCCATATATCTTTTCATTTTTCTCCTATAGTCTTCTTTGCCTATCAGTGCTACTAAAAATAGCAATTTCCATTTCCTCATTTTGGAGAAGGGATCATCATATTTACAAAATAAAGTTAGTCATAGGATTAAATCAGAGGATGCATATAAAACACTTAATTCAATGTCTGACATATAGTATAATACAATAAATGGTGGAGTTTATCCTCTCTTATTTCCTTATAAGGCAAATGCTACCACGTTTTATTAAAAATATGTGAAAGAAATAAATTATTTTTGCAGTCTAAGAGTCGCATTATTGCATACAGGAATAAAAGCATTGTGATGTTCCAGAGATACACAGTAGATTTTAAATAGGAGTGAGTATTTCGGTTGAGCTTGGTAAAAGAAGTCAGCTTCAAGGGAAATGATCAGTTATTTACATTAAAAAAGCAGAATCATAAATAGTAACTGCTAACTCAGAATTACACTGGAATTGTGCTTCTTGAATTATCAATACAGATGTGTGTAGTTTAGCAGCACAACATGGGCTATTTTTGCATTTTCTAAAAAAAAGAGTTTTTCAAGAGTTGCATTTCATTAACATTGAAAAACAAGATTGTTCTTTCTTATTAAACTGAATTTTGCATTCCTACAGAAGTGGTAATTTTCGCAAAATTGAAAATGGTATCTAAAGAAATCTGTTCTATTAATACCGGTAATAAAATATCTTCATTTAGTTTTTGATCAGATATTGTACAAGGAAATCAGGAGTTATACTTTTATCTATAATAGTATCAAGGTGGCTCATCATCATTATTAAATTGAGGGCAGATGAGTCATGTGTGTGAAATGAACACGTGGACTCATTCCAATTCCTCTGAGAAAGACCCTATAATTGGCATCAATTAGTTCTCTTGTTGGCAGTTTTAGTAAACCATCTGAAATTTAATAAACAGAGACTGAAATGCATTCTCAATGAAAGACAGTCATCTTGGACATTGAGGAGAGCTGATTAACAAATTGGCAGTTGGTATTCACCCTCTGTCTTCAAATATTGACATAGTTGCCTTAATGCTTCCCCTTCCCATCAGCACAATACTTCATTGCAAACTACAAAAATAAGTTCTCAGAAATAAATATTTTGTAATAGTTTTTTTAGCCCCCTTTGTATTTATTCTGATTTTAATCCATGTGTTACAGAGAAAGGAGGAAATACTAGGATGCCTTGGCACATTAAAGTTATATATATTAAATAAAATTATTACCTTAAGGAGTTGACTATCTCAAATGCTTCATTTAATCATGGGGATTAGGGCTATCCACTGAGAAGTTCTGAGTAACATAGCCACTTTTAATTCACAACTTTGCAAAGTAGGACACTGTGATTTTTCCCAAATTCAACTATGAGATATTATGAGGTGCCAGTGTTAAGAAAAATATTAGAGGAAGAGAATACAGTAATTTATTTTATTAAAAATATTTCTGTCTTTTAAGCTCAATGAAATGAGCAATCACAACCAAAAACAAACAAACAAAAAACACAACAATATCAAAAGGTCAAAGATAAACCAAAGGGATCATTTGTGGGGAGGGTGGGATAGAGACTGGGATGAGGACAGAAAGAGCACAAGGGACTGAGGTGATGGAGCACAGGTGAAATGGTGGTGGGAACTCCCTGGAGACTACACATGATGTCAAATATAATTAAATAAAACTAATAAAATATTTAAAAAGCAAAAAAAAAGTATTTCTGTCTTTAAATCTCAATCTCACAGCTACTAAGTCTATATTTGCAGAATTCAAAAGTTTTCTTGAATTTTGTACAAAGGACAAACGTGCATTTTATTGATTTTAAAAGAATAATTACATGGGGGTGAGTAGCTAGTTAAAATATGAAGGAACAGAGTAAGACAGCTCATTTGTCATGTTTTTTCATTTCAAATGCTGATTAGAAATTTTAGAAATGTTTCTTTTTAGATCATACTTTTAATAAATATATTTATGATTTAACACATGCTTCATTTGAGTGACCCAAGCATTTTATGCTCTCTTCCCTATGGCTTTCAAATGCCAACACTAAAACTATTCAAATATACATTTTATCTTCACTCCTAAAATGTTTTCTGAAAAATATAACGCACATTGAAATATTTCAAACATACTGTCCATGCTGTTCTTCAGTGAGTAGTGTTTATCAAATGTCTATATTGGACATAGTGTTCATATCTTTTATGTAGAGTAGCCATATAGCAGAAAATACTTCTTGTGTTCACTAGACATGGCAATGAGATGTAGTAGGTGCATATGAGTTAAAGTTAAGGTGCTACTCTCATTAAGTGGAAATGAAGAGCTACTGTCATTAAGTGGAAATGAGTCACATAAATAACTGTGTATTTTTGACATGTAGTATAGTGATCTCAATTTGAAGGATTACATATAAACCAGAAAGTGGCATAAAATTATAAAATATGATGTCAATAAAGCACTGGTATACTAACGAAGTTTAACTTTTCTAGAGAAATGTAAGTCATTAAAAGCTTAAACTTAGGTTGGTAACTTAGGTCTATCACTTATGCTCTGCTTGTCCTAGGACACTTGAATAAAATGGGTTATGCCCACTTAGTACTGTGAAGAAGTCCTCCACAATTCGGTGACTAGAGATTTACAATTGTATGGTCCCTTTGACTCCATGTTTTGACTTCCAGTCTACTTCATATCATTTCCATCTCACCCTGCAGGCTGAGTTCACTTCTTTATTTGGCAGGAATGCTTATGTGATGAATTACTTTGTCCTATATTGTTTAATAATACTTTCATTGTTTCACTTATCTTTTGCCATATCTCTATCTAGTTTTTCTCAGCAATTATTCCCAATATTCCAACTTATTTTCCTGACTCCCACTTACTCCTTCACATGACCCTGCTTTCCAGTTCAGAGAAAACAGAGTCGATAGGCATGTCCTCAATTCATGTCATGTTTATCCTCTTACCCCCATTTTTCACTGGTCTGTATATTAACTTTTTTTCTTCCGAAGTCATACAATGAACTCTTTTCTTCCCATTCAAGGACAAGCTTTCTACCTGTTTGTTCTTTTGATTCCATTTGTTCTCACTTTTTTCTAGAAATTCCCTTTTTGTATCTGTGATATCTCTTGCTTCTCTTATAACTTCTTTCTGATACATATCTATTTCCTTCTCTTCTCATTCAAATTTTTCAAAGTAATAACATATCACAGTTCCCTTTATCATCCATTGATTCCATAATCTGTTTCTATCCTATCTATGTCTCTTCATTCATCTAAAACTTCTTTTTGTGAAATACCCATTAGATAAGTCCTTGTTGATTTGATGTTGTTTGTCTATCAGGCAAATTTTATGAAAAGTTTGAATGAATTTGCTCATTTTTGTAGCCTGGAGAGTACCTGGAACACAGTGACTCCAAGATGCCATTGAATGGAGAATATATATTTATATGTATATATATAATATATATTTATATTGACCATTGATTTCTTAATGATCTTATTTTTTTTCCCAAAGACTTATTTATTTTTAAGCACAGAAGAAATGGGATATAGACCAGAAGTGTGGATGTGTGTGTAGGGGGGTGGTGGTGGTGAGAGGACTCACCAGAAACAGAGTGGGGAGCAGAACAGGTGGATAGACTGAAATGTGCTGCTAAGGGGAGCAGCAGGTGAGACAGAAGAGGTCTGTTGTGCCATGTGGGTCCCCTCCTTGGCTAGGGATCAAATTCAGGCAATTGTGGTGATAGTCCTGAGGCTTAACCTCTACACCGCCAGTGAGGGCCCTGAATGGTCCTATTCTTAACAGAGGTGGATGTGGGTTCAAATTACACAAGAGTTTCATTGTTTTACTACTCACTGCCTATTGTACATCTCTCTCATGGAAAAATATTTGGATATTCAAAGTCAATCAAATTTTATTGCCTAAATTCGACCTAGACATAAATGCCTAAAACATTTATGTGTTTTTCAAACTGCATTTTTAAAAAATAGATATCATTGACTTACAACAATGTATATGATTTAGAGGAACAAGATCACACCCTTCCAATGAAAAGTTGTATAATTTTAATTGAGGTAATATTGGTTTGCAACACTATGTATGATGATTTAAAGGAATAGGTTCAAAACGTCATATTTATGCTAACATACCACACCAACCACCACAGAACCATTAATCCATCAACATCATCTATTGGGTCCTCTCCCCTATTTGCAGCCCATCCTCACCTGCCCATATGTAGCTTTAGTTCTACAGTCAGATTTCTAGGGTTTGTTTTTGTTTAGTTCTGTTTTTTTCTTTTTTGTTATTATATACTACATATGAATAAAAATCATCTGATATTTGTCTTTGTCCTTCTGACTTATTTAACTTAGCATAATTCCCTCTAGTTTCATTCATTTGTTTGGCAAATGGAAAGAGTTCAACGTTTCTTTTTTTATAGCTGAGTATCATTCTATTGTGTATATACATCATGTCTTCTTTTTCATACTCATGTATCACTGAGCATTTAGGTTGTTCCCAAAATTTGACTATTGTAAATTATGCGGCAATGAGCATAGGAGTGCATCTGTCCTTTCAAAGTAATATTCTTGTGTTCTTCAGCTCAATACCTAGGAAAAGGATTGCTGGATTTTATGATAGATCTATCTTTAATGTTTTGAGAAATCTCCACACTATTTTACATAGAAGCTGTGTACTATAATCCCAGCCAACAGTGTAGGAATGTTCCTTTTTTCTCTATACCCATATGAGAACATTTTGTTTCTAGTCTTTTTTAATATGGGCCATTTCTACAAGTGTGAGGTGTATCTCATTGTGGTTTTTATCTTAATTCCCCTGATGATATGTGATAAACATTTTTAGTGTGCTTGTTGGGCATCCATATGTCTTCTTTGGAGCAATGTGTTATTAGTTCTTCTGCTCATTTTTCAATTGGGTTATTTGTTTTCATGTGGAGTTTTGTGGGTTCTTTGTGGATCTTGGATACCAACCCCATGTCAGATATATGATGTATAAATATTTTCTCCCACTCAGTAGGTTGTCTTTTTGTTTTAATGATAATTTATTTTGTTGTGCAGGCCTTTTATATTGATAAAAGTAAAAAGTTATGTTTGTAGTAGAAATATATAAGCCATCAAGTCCTACATTTGCATTTCTTCAATATTTCTTAAAAACTACTAAATGTTATTAAATACAAAAAGTTAATATGTGTGCTGACATTGAAGAAAGAAATTAAGATTTAACTCCATGTCAATAAATTTAGGAAAGTTTAACAACAACTTGAATACTAAAAATTCTATAATAAATATTTAAAATTTTAAAGAATGTCAGTGGAAAGGAGCTTCCTTATTACTGAAAAGATTTAGAAATACTTACCAGAAAAGTGTATATGATATAGACTTGTAGGACAAAAAGAATTTAGACAAAAGTAGTTGAGTGGGTAATATATGTTAGTCTTGTCAGAGAATAGCATAAAGAAGAAGGGATTTGAAGGCTAATAAAAATGAAAAGATATCAAATAAACATTCTAAAGAATAAAAACAAGTGGTATATAAGAAAAAATTGATTAATTTTACTGTAATTAGGAAAACAAGCAACAGTGAGAAACAACATTTAAGATATTGCATTGATTAATAGAGAAAATCACTCTATGGTTGTATATAAAATCATTCAAAATTTAATCGCTTTAAACAATTTATTATTTCCTCTTCTGGTACTGGGACCTTCCTAATCTGAATGGTTTTAAATTAATGGGTAAGTCTTTAATTTCTTAAATTTTTCCATCTAAGCAGACACTCAGTTTTCACTTGACTGCTGGCTGCATTTGAATGCTTCCATAGTCACTTTTGCCCAGTGTGAACGTACCATATTCTCCTAATTCTTCTCAAGCCATATTGTCTCCACATGCTCCTGCTCTTTTCTTCAGAAATGATTTTCTCACTTCTATGAGATCTTCTTTCCTTCAGGAATATTAGCTTTTTCTTTCTGTGTCTCAATGTATCCCATTGACTCCTGCTTCTTGTCACTTCAATTCTGGTTTCTTCTGCCTTCTACAGCTTGTCTGTCATTTAGAGAGGCCTCATTGGCAACTTTTCATTTATTTTTTCTGAGTTTTCTTTCTCAGGAAGTGCCCTGAATTCTCTCTTGGCAAGCAGATGGCTGGGGTTGGGGGCAGACTAGAGTGGGAGAATCTGACTGAGCCCAGAGTCAGAAGAAAGCCAAGTGAAAGTGTCAGGCAGGTGAGGAAAGGATGAGGATGGGAACGAATGTCTGGAGCAAACTGGTGTTCTGGCTTTGGAGTTAAATGTGATTAGATTGAATCCATTTGATGCTGAATGTTATATAAACTGAAATGTACATTCTTTCCCTAACCCCCCACCCCCACCCCCTCATTCTCTTTCTCACCCTCTCTCTTTCCTCTACCCTCTTATTGTCATCTGTAGACAGAGGCCCATATTCTTTTCCAAAGTGCTTCATCACTTTGTAGGACATAATATTAAGACTATTGTTGAATAGGGAGTTTAGGAGCAGGCCAGGAGTCTGAGGACCCCAGGTGGGCTCTTTCTTGGTTCTTGTCTTCAGCGAGGAAAGAATTCAATGTCAAGATGAAAGATTCAGGGACCTCTCTGGTGGCACAGAGGGTTGAGCGCCACACTGTGAAGCACTCGCTGCACAGCAGTGTGAGTTCGATCCCCAGCCAGGGAGGGGACCCACATGTCACAGCAGACCTCTCCTGCCTCACCCGCTGCTCCCCTCAGCAGTATAAGTCCATCTGCCTGTCCTGCTCCCCACTCTGTCTCTGGTGAATCTTATCACCTCCCTTGACTCTGGCCTATTCCCCAGCTCTTGTATGCATTAATAAATCTTTTTTTTTTTTTTAAGACCAAAGATTCAGAAAAGAAAGAGATTTTTTGATAGGTAAGAGGAAGGACAGAACTGCTCTCCAAGCAGGGAGGGGTCCTGAGTGGGTAGAGGGAAGGAGAAACAGTTGTTTATTTGGATATAATAAGCAAGGAGTGGGGGTTTGGTTGCTAGGTGTGTCTGCATTGTGTCTCTTGCTGATTGACTAGGCCTGCAGTTTCTTCTGCTAATGAAGTCCACTGAGTTTGTAGGGTCTCCTAGACTACCCATGACCACTGAGTTGCCCAAACTACCTACCTTCCCAAAGCTTGCTTTGGTCCATTGCTTTAGCATCCTGTTATTGCGTTGGTGTTCTGAACATTCTACTCTTTACTGGGATGTGGGGAGCACCCTCCTGGTTCGGGACTGTTTTCCAGTAATGGACCTAGTGTGGCTGGGTTGGAGGGTGGAGGAGGGTGCCCCTAGGGCTCCAGGGGTGTTTTTCACAGTAATGCTAATAGTGGACTGGGGGCTTGTTCCTCACTGACTGCCTGTATCAATTCCCTCACTCTCTTCTTCACTGCAAGGCACTGCATCTCAGAGTAAGTCTGCTTGTGCCTTCACTACTGGCCAGGAAAACAAGTGTGTGGGTTTCAGGGGTGTATTAACAGTGCTAAAGGAGGGATGTATGGGGTTACAGAGTTACAAGTCATGCAAGAAAGGATACCCAACTTTGGATAGGAACTGGTGATTTTTCCCTAATCCCTTCTCTTTGAAATTTATCATTCAGCACATTAAATGTTCTCATAAGTATTTTATGAGATTTGAAGCTATGTGTCTTTTAGAAAAGTGCCCAGCATGCAGTAAATATTCAATATGTTAACTATTAATGCCAATTAAGTGTTTCCTACTAAATGCTATGGGAAAGCATCAAAAATAATATGAAAAAAATTTAAGTTAATAATTTCTTACAAAAGAGGTTCCATGAGGGACTGAGGTGATGGTGCACTGGTGAGATGGTGATGGGGAATACATGGGGATTACAATTAATGGCAAGTATATGTAAATTTTAAAATATTTTAATAAAAAATAATGAAAAAAAAACAAAACAAAAGAGGTTCCAGAGACTTTTATTCTTTGCTTGCACTAAAATGGTGAAAGTTTATGATTTGCCGGACTTGCTTGGCTTTTATTACTGAAGATGAGATTTCTAAATCTACCACCTTATGACATCTTTTCCTGGGTTCAGAACAATGAATGTGGCTTTGTTTGAAGAGGGTAATTAGGATTCTTGGGCCCTCCACCTCAGCTGTATCATTTTCATTAAGCCTGGGATAAGCTCAGAAATGAATTATACTCAATACTAATTCAACTCTATCTGGTAGAGGGCTGTGCTTAATTTAAAAGTAAAACTTAAGATAATTAAAATATTTTTAAAAGTTTTGCTGCTGGCACTTTCATTATTATTTTTCCATTATTTTATTTCTTGAAGTGTGTTGCATATGCTTATACCACTGATAGGAATTTCTATTTGTGTAAATTAAAGAGAAATGCATTAAGGGGAGTTTGCTCTAGAGTAATTGTTCCTCTCTTCAGTAACAAGCAATAAACTACCATTCAAAAAAAAACCCAAAACTCTATTTTGTGTTTTCAGCCAATTCAGTTGAATTGGAATATGTTTAGGGTCTATGAAATGTCATGCACTGGACCAGACGCTATTTAGTCTTTCTATTGAATATTACATTAAGGAACTGTTTTTGATGTGAATAAGCTTATAACTTGGCAAATTTTTGCTTTTGTGCTTTGTATATAACCTAAAACTTAGTCTTGTTACTGGTAGAATGTAGTGTAAATGGAGTGCATATAATTTAGATTTATTCACACTAAATAGAAGTGTATCATTTACCCTTTATCTAAAAACATAGCAGCAAATTGTTAGAAAATAAAAAATATTCCCATATTAAATATCAAGCAAGCATTTTTACTTTTTAAAAGTATCCAAACTTCTACAGACAGAACACTCCAACTAGTAAAATATCAATATTAGAAATGCTTGTTATTGATATAATGAGTAGGGTAAGATTTCTGGTAGAAGGAACAGACATATTCTATTTACTTTTATTAAAAATGAGTGTTATTTATTACTCTGATCCTTAAGACCTTCTTTTGGGCCAGAGCTATAAATTGTGTAAATAAAACTCCAGGTAGCCATGAGTCTCGAAGATTTGTAATTCATTTTTCATCTTGCTCCAAGCTGCAGAGCAGATCAGAATGGAAGCTGAGAAAAGTAAACCACACAGACACCAGATTCAGAGGGATCAGGCAGAGCAACAAAAGATAAGCAACTTTGAAAAATGAGATTCACCTAAAAGCTTAGTTCACCTTAAAGCTTAGATTGCCCATAAAAAACCTATGTATGTCGTAAAACTACACTTAGACAAAGGAGAAAGCAATAGCCCATTTTTAAGTAAATACTTACCACCATGTTTTTCTGATTTCAAACCTATACATAGTTGGCACATACGTCATTCACCTACTATTACTAAACCATGAACTTCAAGCAAAAGGAAAAATTCATTGCCAGGTCTTTGGATGATGATTGCAGTTCTATTGTGAAAACTGATTTGTCAACTGAAGAAAGATATTGTGACTTAAGAAAAATTCAATTTCCACCCTGACTGGGACTAGAATGATGATCAAGACCTAGAAGATAATTTGTTCAGTTTGAAATTCAAGTGCTTAGAGTATTACTTTGGAAAATAATAACCATAAATAAACAAGTAGATGGTTCCTCTGCCCAGCAGGGTAACATAATCCTAATTAACAATTGACTAATAGAAGCTCTTGTTTTACAAATAGAGTAGGTAAATTTATAAAGGAAAAATAAACAAATACCACCACCACCACCACCAACAACAACAACAACAACTACAACCAACAATAAAGTGTCTTGGTGTAGGGGAATTTTAAACCAAAGATCTGAATAAACCCTAATTCTAATTGTTGGGGGAACAGTCTATCTTGAACAAACTCTATCCACTGATGTTTTAAGGACTACATGCCAAAGTGGCCCCAGGTGCCAAAAACTATAATTCCCATAATGTTAAGAATCTGCCAAGACTCTTGACTTCTTGAAAGAGGGATTTCTGGGAACAAAGGGTGGAGTTAAGAAGTCATGCTTGGTTTAAAATCAAACACATGTGGGTGTGGAGGGAGCTAGGATTTTCCTGTCTTCAGCATGCATCCTGGGTCCCAGCTCAGACAGAATAACAGGTAGGATGGATTGACCAATTAACCTCTCCCTCAATTTCTCTCTCTGCTCTCCCTATTTTCATTTTCCTTGTGAATAAACATTTTATTAATCTCTCCATGTGTACCTGCCATTGGTTCCTATTCTGATTTTTTTTTTTAAGGCACTCCAGTGAGGGCTCACACCCAGGCCATCCCATTTCCTTTTAGGGCCATACTCTAGCATGTTAAGGTACCTTGTGAAAATCTCTTTGATAAGGCTACGGTTGAAAGGTTGTCAGATGTAAAGCCAGTAAAGCCTGTTTGTTTGATACTCAAGACTTAATAATAAAATTATTTAATTCTCAATTTATTAATTCAATCCTGTATCTAAAGAGTCTAAAACACAGTGGTTGAGTCTGGGCCCACAACTTTTAGGTTGGACAAATTATCTAATCTCTCTGTGCCTCAAGTACTCATATCTGAAAAGAAGCTAGTAATATCTATTTCATAGAAAAATTAAATAAATGAGTAATGACTGAGTGATATGGTAAGCACTATATAAGTATTATTAGAAGTATTACCATATACCAGGAATGGTTGGGTTTTCATGTAAATGGTTGGCTTCATATAGATAATATATTGTTTAAGATTGATTCATTTATGTATACAAGAACTGGGAAACAGAGAGGCATGGGGTGGTGAGAGGATTTTCCAGAGACAGAGCAGGGAACAGACAGGCAGATCAACTGAAATACACTGCCAAGAATAGTGGTGGGCAAAGCAGGAGCAGACTGCTGCCATGTGGGTCACTTCCCTGGCCAGAGGCAGGGATCGAATGCATGCTGCAGTGGCTGCAGTCTGCCTCATAGTGTGTTGCTCAACCCATTGCACCACCAGGAAGGCCCCAAGATAATATTATACTAGAGATGCAATAAGCAGAAAAAAACTGGTAAAGTGTAAACTATTGTAATACTTGTTCTAAAGAAAAATAAAAAAGGGAATGATATCTTGTATTTATGTGTGTGTGTTTAGGTGATTTATAGTGAGGATTAAATTACTCTTTGGGGGCCTCCCTGGTGGCGCAGTGGGTTAAGCAACACACTATGAAGCAAACCGCAGCCACTGCAGCACGAGTTCGATCCCTGCCACCAGGGAGGGGACCCACATGGCGCTGCAGACCTCTCCTGCTGTGCCCGCTGATCCCCTCAGCAGTGTACTTCACTTGATCTGCCTGTTCTGCTCCCTGCTCTCTGTGGTGAATCCTCTCACCACCCCCCACACCTCTGGCCTGTACCCCAGTGCTTGTATGCATAAATAAATAAAAAAAATCTTTAAAAAAAATAAATTACTCTTTGGAAAGATGGATTTTAGAGACATACATGGAGAGAGTAATCTTTAAATGTCAGGGTATTATTTTACCACTTTTTCTTCCCCTCTAATTATTGTCCACCTTGCACAATATCATTTTTAAAGATTGTTTGATGATTTCTCAGTTGGTTTACATCATGGTAAAACTTCATGGCAACATCTTCAAGTAAAGATTGAAAGTTTTCAATTGAGCATGCGTAGATGTCACTTGAAAATTCAAGGTAGAAGGATGGTAAATGTTGTCATCTAGTAATAAAGAGGAGAAAGACTTCTTTATTATCAAAGATATTGAGTAAGATATGTTTTGACAATATTTCCAAAAATTCTAAAGAATTATATAGACTCACTGATGGAGGAAGAGAGGATTAAGCTGGAAGAGTTACTCGGCTTTCCCATGAAGAACATCATAACAGTTTTGAAATATATTTGTCTTAAAGACCTAGTTTCCATGAGTCTTCATGTCCCTATGACTTTCAGCACTGAAAGATAAGTAAAATCAAAATTATGAAAGCATTTTACAAATGATCTGTCCTATATAAAAGTTAGTTTTCTACTGTATTATTTTTTTGATTGAGGTAATGTTTATGATTTATAGGTACAGGTGCACACTTAGTCACATGTAAGTTACAACACAACCACCATCAAAACATCAATAATCTTCCTATATAGTTCATTTTATTCCCTCCCACCTCTGTTCTCCCCTTCCACCCTCCCCTTTTGATAGCCTCAAATCTACATTCATATTTCTAGTGTTTGTGTTGGTTTAATTTTGTCTGTTCCATTCTTTTGTTTCTCTACATTCTACAAATGAGTGAAATCATTTGATATTTGTATTTCTCCTTACATTGCTTAGCTTAACCTCATCCATTTCTATTTATGCTGTCATAAATGGAAAGATTTCATGTATTCTTTTTTATAGCTGAGTAGTATTCCATCACATATTTATATTTTCATAACCTACTCATCTGATGTTGGACACTTAGTTTGTTTACATAACTTGACTATTGTAAATAGTGTAGCCATGACCCATAGGAGTGCATATATTCTTTTGAAAAATCAGTGGTTTTTCTAAAAGAATTGAATATTATTTTAATTATAAAATGAAGGAAAAATGGAATCTAAAAACCTTAATGCCTCACTAAAACTTAAGATAAATTATTGTAATGCCCGGCAGGTAGACACTATGTATGGTTTTTCAAGAAAATAAATATATATATCCTCTATTGTAGTCCTTCTCTCATTCCCCAACACTCTCTCCCCCACCAAAAAAAATCACAGGTCAAAGGAATAGAATATTCCTTGTAATCATTCTTTTTTTCCTCACTGGACCATTTTACTTTTATTCCTTTAACCTAGATGAAGTTGTAACCATGACAGGATATATTAGCCACTGAATTCTGAACAGAAGGGCAATTCCCAATCAAATTGGCACTAATTTCTTTCAGTACAAATTATCATCATTCACAGTGAATTTGCTTTCACTGAGCTGTGCCAATGTGAGGTACAGTTATCAGCATTTTACATTTACCCATGAATACAATAGATCTAATCATTCTATTACAGTGATATCTTTTTTTTTAATGACAACCAATAAGGTAGAATGTCAGTTCTTTCTCATTTGTTCCAAACTTATTCCACTTAGAGGAAAACTACTATAAACACAGTTCCATTTCCTTATAACATTTCTCACTGAAATGTAATTGGTTAAAAAATTAAAATACATATGTTGTAAATATTGTAATAATATTAAGAAGTGTACTTGATTTTCTATCTATTGGGGTAGTTATAAAAAGCTGTCTAGCTTAACACTTTCATCCAAGATACATGATGTGTGTGTGTATATGTGTTTGTGTGTATGTGTGCGTGTGTGTATATATATGTATATATATATGTCAGACTACATATTCATATGTTCCCAACTGCTATGCTGCTCTATAAAAATTGTGCAGACTTCCAGGTGTCATCATAATATTTATATATAGCCTCTGATTTCTCATCATCTACACTGTTGTAGTTTGCTGTGCCATCTGCTCAAAATATACATTTTTATAGGTTTATAATAATACCATCACCTAAATAGCTTGCCAAATTGCAAATATTATTAAAATATACCAGAAAAATAGAAACACTGGCAGTGCTCTATAAATCTACAATCTTATACTGGTCTGCATTTAAGTACTTTTTGTTGTGCTCAGGTGTAGAGTAATCGCAAGTGCAAACCTGTGGCTAGGAAATCTTTGCAATTATGTTTTTATTAGTTCAGTTTTGTAGTTTTAACCACAACAAAATGAAAGGCTTATTCTGAAAACAACCATCTTAACCAATTAAAAAGTGTTAATTACGGCATACATGATGTCAGTGAAAATATTAGAAAATTTCAGGCTTAGTTTTGGCTTTCAACAGAAGTAGAGTTTTACAAGATTTGGTGTTTGGGCAGTTTTAATTCCTGTATGAGCATTTTTCACTAAGAGAATAATGCATAGAAAGTAAAAAAAAAATGAACATGTCATTTGCTTAAAACATATCGTTCAAGTATGTACCCAAGCTGAAGTGTAATATTCATTCACAATATGTTAGAGTGACAAAATATTTTCAACTGAGGTTTCCCAGAAATACATATTCATTCTTTATTACATTGCTTCTTTTTCTTTCCTTGTCTTTAGCTATGAGGAGAAAATGAGCTTATCTAGATAAAAACAGTTCCTTAACATAGTTTGAAAAAATGTGTCTTTTGTATATTACTTATAATATAATACTGTGTTCAATAATTTTGAGACTTGGAAATAACCATAAACAAAAGAATAGGATATATTTCCAACACAGTGGAATCACAGAAGCAAAGCCTCAAGATAGCAAAGTGATAGTCTTACTGCCAATAGAAGATCTTAATTGCTATAATTAAAAATAAGAGTCACTTTTATTAAAAATTGAACCCCCTGTTGTGCAAATCATTCTAGCAATGCTTTGCATAACACTCAGGAATTTATAATGCCTAAGGATAATAAAAAATGTAACTTTCCCTGACTATTTGCAACTGTAAATACATGGTTTGCCCTTGACTGTTACAAATCATCAAATTGAGATGTTACTTAGTAAGTTAAATAACAAAGTCCAAATAAGGAATAAGAGAAAGGAAAAAATTTAGTATCACTGTGTAAGTATGTATATATTTTAATTGGTTTTAATTTTGTTTCAATCTTAACAACAAAGCAATTTTAGCAGAAATACCTTATAGGACCATCACTCCCACAACTTTTACATTCAGTGGGAGCCATGCCAACAGTTAAATGAGTAACCAGCAGGATTCCCAAAACAAAGCCAATAAAATGATGAAGAAAGTCTCCTCTGTGACATGGAGACCATGTTGTCATGAAGGAAAAGGGAATAAAATGTTGCTGTGGATTTCTGATATTCCTTAACTCTAAAATGTCTCTGCTATGGTGTATATGTAACAAGACAGCCTTGAAAATCACTAGGTAGTGACAAACAAGTGGTATCTACTAAAGCAGTATTCCCTCAACCTCATTTTGACTATATTCTATCTTAATTATGGTGAGAAACATTGTTTTAGCTCAAAACTCTCCACCTACACCTTTCGGTTCCTTTCTACTGTTCAAATTATAGTTTTCCCTTTATCTCTGTTCCATACTTTATTTTATTCCATTTCCAAGTGAAGGAACCTAATTATCTCCCAAATGACTAGGACTAATCCTCCTTCATATTTTCATGAGAATGAGGTAAAACCGACCCTCTTTTCCTTGTTTTGAAATCTCATATCCCTAAGGATGTACCTGGGGGTGGGCATGAGGAGAAGAATCAGAGTCTGGGATCATCTGCTTCAAGGGGAGTAAAGTGTTGAAGGTAAAAATATCCAACACCCTCCAAGTTCTACATTTTTACTAGTTTGGAGAAATTACACTCATAAAGAATCACAAAGAAGAATTAGAGATTCCTGAAATAAGGGGGGCCTGATTCTTGATTTCAGACTGCATAGTTTCAGAGTTGCATTCTGGAAATCCCCTCAAGTTGTTGCAGAAAGAACAGGGTAAAGAAGTTGTAGAGCTAACTTGGCAGCTTTCCTAGCCAGTAAGGGATATGTGTGAATTTAGAACAAGGCTCACATGTCTTACCTGGTTGTGTCAAAGATGGGAGAGTTGCTGTGAAATTATTTCTTAGTTGTTCTTAACAGTGCCAAATAAAAGAATATTTTTCTCATACTAGCTTTTTTAAAAAAGACCTTAGAGGCCGATTGTTTCTATAGGAAGGAACACCATGGATGGAAAGGAGGGAAATGTTTTCAGATGCTCTCAGTAGCTATTGAACAAAGTAAAACACTGTCCATCGAGGGGCCAAGGTTGGACCATTATCAGGCTATACAGAGGTATAGTGGCTATTGTTTTTTAATATTTATGCATACAAGAACTGGGGAACAGGCCAATGTGTAGGGAATGAGAGGATTCACCAGAGACAAAGTGGGGAGCAGAAGAGGTGGATCTACTGAAATAACACTGGTGAGGGGAGCAGTGGGTGACACAGGAGAGGTCTGCTGTGCCATGTGGGTCACCTCCCTGGCTGCCATTGTGATAGCTTTATAGTGCTGCGACTTAACTTCTTGCACCACTAAGGAGGCTCCTGTAGTGGCTTCTCACTAAAGTAATTGTGTTAGGACTGGGATTGAAGTGAAGAAAAATCCATCCCAAGAAAACCACATATGGTCTAGAGGAAACTACTGCTTTGGAAGAAGCTATTAGATATAAATAAAAAACAGCCTAGTGAGACAATCCACATAGATGCCCAACAACACAGGTACTTCCTCTCCCTTTTCCTAACCACCACCCAATAGTAGAGGCTTCAGGTCTTGAAAAGAGAAAGACAGTCTTTATTAAAGCCAGACCAGCCCAGAGTTTCTGTTATAAGCTAATAGAAAGAATCAAATCAGAACATAACTTTTCTCCACTCAAAGTCCTCTTGAACCATCAGTGACTAATTTTTATATATAGCATGATCTCCTAACAATATTCAATTAATTCTAACAGTGTTAATATGTTAATATACACGTGACTATTTGCTGTCAAGTATTATGTTAAATCATCTACATTCACTTAATCTTTATAATGAGTGAGTTATGTCCATTATGGAACTGAGGGAACTGTGTGCAAGCAAAGCTGTATTTGGTTCCAGGTCTCTGTGATGTTTTCATCTCTACTGATTCTCTATGATTTCCCGTTGCTTTTCAGGACAGATCCTTCCTCTCCACAAGGGTTTAGAGAGTTCTTCATAGTCAGCACTCTCTTTCCCTTTTGTACTTAATAAGTGTTTCTTTTTTATTTTGTCATTTATTTTTAATTCGAAAAATATGGTCTCAGTATGTGACCACAGGTGCCAGGTACAAGGTTTTTAAACGCATGAAAGAGGAATACAGAATTCATGCAATGTAGGAAGAATGACTTCTTTTCAATCTCATGATCATGCCAGAGACTTTAGAGGTCAAAGCATGAGCAAAAACATTTGTATGCTTAAAGTCATCTGCACAGTTGAGAAAGGGACAAAGTGTCATCGGAAACCATTAAAGATCATTAATTCTTTTTTGGATGAGATAATGAGATCCTCTTAGGAATTTAAATGAATATGCATGAAACATTTTAGGTTATGAAGGGAACGGCATCTGTTTTGAAAAAGTTCTTCCTCAAAATACCACCAAGATTAGTACATCTTTTAATAATAAGAAGTTTCTAATTTTATATTCTAATTTTTTAAATTTAGGCTCTTTCTTTAACATCAGGTATTACATATTTCAGTTGCATACAACCTTATTTTTGGTTCATATTCAAATTTCTTCTGCTTCCTAAGAGAAAAAGATTTCTGTATTTTAATATTAGTGCTTTTCAAATATTCTGAGATACATATCCTCCAAAGAGAGTTTATAGGCAATTTTCTAAATAACAAGCATATATCTGACATACAGCCTTTATAGTTTCTTATATTTCTTTATTTCTATTTACTTTTATATGTTTAAAAACAATTCAACCGCTGGAAATTGAAGCATAGATAACTCTGGAATTATCTACGCTTAGTGAATATATTTTGAGGCCCAACCTATGCCAGGTACTTTGGCATAAGGAGGTGATAATCCAGAGTGGCAGATGGACACTGATGACATAATTAGAGTACAAACTCGTGAGGGTGGTAATGGGTTGTGTGCAGAGAAATGTGGGCATTCAAACCTCAGCTGAATCACTCTGCTGATATATTTGCACACTTCTGTTTCTACGACTATAATAGTAACAATAAAACATGCTATAGGTTTGGTGATTAACCAAATCAATTTGCTTTATTGCGTTGAAACTTTTTTTTTTTTTTTGCATTGAAACTTTTATTTTAACAAAATTGTTGAAAAAGTATGCAAGGCAAGGGACTTGAAAATGAACAATTGATTCATGGTATTGTCTTAAAAGACTGAGTGCTTTGAGTCACTTCCACCCTAATATTTGACTTAAAAAAGAAAGAAGGTATTGAAGCTTTCATTGCACTAGATGGTATGCTTTATCTAACAAATTTCAGATTACATTGTGGGTGTAAAGAAGATAGTATTTATATGTAATCCAAATATTCACTTTTATAGAAACAATGTTATTGCATCTGTATCTGAGAAAAGTTAAAGTTTTGACATTTTGCATGGTGTGATTTATAAAAGGATAAACATAGTTTTATCATTTCTTTCCTGAAGGGCAGCATAAATACCATATCTCAGTGTTTTATTCCATTTGAACCTTCCAAAGACTTGTTATTTATAGTCAAACGGTTGCCTGCAATTGTTAGGTCATTTAAGTAGCTAAGACTAGCCGAGTCAAAACTGGTATGGTCGGTCCATTTTTCCTTTCTTCTGCTGTCTCCTCTATCTGCTATGATATTTTTTATTTGCTGATATTATATTTCATTGGAAACAGGATGAGTGTCATGTTTCACAGGCATCTGGGGCTCCACTGTAAATGGACACTGGCCTCTTCTTTTGCCCATATTCAAATTTTGCCCAGGGAGAGTGATGATGATGATTGGGGGCAATCAAACTGGGTGTGAACCCAGACACTAGGTCCTGTCCATTCTTTTATTATTCCATCATACTTCACTAGCCAAATAAAATTCAAAGATAAAATTATTAAGACTTTCAAGATAGTGACTTCAGAGCATTTTACCCGAAATGGTACTCTTTTCTAGCATGAGATCTTGTGTGAAACACTCTTTTATCACCCCACGGTTGACTCTGCAGACTGATGACAACTGGAAGGGAGTACAGAGGTGACCCCATTACAAGTGCAGGAATCGCAAGAGAGAAAATTTAGAGGGTTAGGTAGGAATTGTCTTTTAATCCAGGGGACTAGAAGCCACAGCAGGAAAACAAAATTTGAATAAGGTTTGTCCTTATTGGGGTCATAGATGTCTCCAGAGAGCAGCAGACACTTAGGGTGACCAAAGATCAAAGGAGAGAAAATCAATAACACAAAGCTGAACTGTGCTGTTGATATGCTAATCGAAAAGAGGGGCAGTCTCTGGAACATATTTGACAACAAACTGTAAACTTCAGAGGAGAGGTTACTACAGTTTTAGGCAGGATTGGGATGGAATTTGAAGATCTAATCTAAAATTATTGCAGGTGTCTTCACAGTATATATCCCAGCAAGTAATAGTTTGAGGCTAAATTGGACCATTCTAGGATGTCATTTGAAACAAATAAAGCAAAACAAAAGAGTTAGGAATATTGGGTTACTTTGTCTTGACTTAGTGCTACTAAAAATAAAGTGTTTTGTCCGTACTTAATCAGTAACAATGCATGGTAGCCAGAAGGATGACCCCTCAAAAGACCCCCACTCTGTAAATGTTACCTTATGTGACAAAAAGGATATTACAGATGTGATTTAAGTTACAGATATTGACATCAGGAGATTATTCTGAATTATTCAGCTGTTTCTACTCTAATCATAAGGTTCCTTAAGAATAGAAAAACTTTTCTGGTAACAGTTGGTCAGAGAGATGCCAAAAGAAGACTGACTTTGCTATTTCTGACTCGACAATGAAGCAAGGTGACATGAACCACGGGATACAGGTGCCCTCAAAGGTCAAGGTAAGAGAGTGTCCCGTAGGAGACAATGAGCACAGACTATTGACACCTAATATTTGCCCTGTGAGACCATGTTGGATTTCTGCTCTACAGAACTGTAAAATACTAAATGTGTCTTTTTCTAAGCCATTGCATTTGTGGTCATCTGTTACAGCAGCTCTAGGAAATTGATATATGTGTATGACCGAGAATAGTGAGCACTCCCACAATCAGGGGAAATTTGAGCTGAGATGATCACTGACTGTAGCACCTTCATTTTAGAGAGAAGAAACCCATTGTTTAAAGGAGATATTAGGTTGAATTGGCAGCACATACACTAAAACTGGAATGATACAGTGAAGATTAGCATAGTCCCTGTGCTAAAATGACATAAAAATTTGCAGTATTCCATATTTAAAAAATTAAAATTAAAAAACAAATAAAGGAGTTGACTGATACACCAACGGTCCTGCAGTCAGAACCTGGCAGTCAAATCCCTGCCATTTCTACCATGCCACATTTTTCCTGATGAAGACATTTATAGGCAGAAAGCAAAGATACAGGAAAATGGTTGCAGCATTCACGGTATCAATAGAAAAGTTTTAAGAGCCTGGGAGAGACTAAATAGAAAGGAGGGGGAAGAAAAGAATCAAGAGTGAAGTAAATCTTTTTGGTTCAAAGACAAATTCCAGTTAGAACTGGAAATGCTTAAAGCATAGCATGTGGGGAAAAAAGATGAATTGGCCCCTAGAAGCAGAGGTAAAGCATGAAAAATGATCAAATGAGACAGGAGGGAGCAGCCCTCGCCTGCATTTCTGCACCATCTAAATCAGAGTGGCTTCCTTTTTGTAGTTGCTCCCAGAGTCAGCTGCTCCTTGATAAACTGGGTGGCGAGTCCACAAGGTGGCTGGTGTTGCAGACCTGTGTATCTCATTAGTGCCACGAAGGCCAACAGGGGAAGATGTACCTCCCCTCAGAGGAACGGGTCTGCCCTCGGAGAGTAATTCCACCTGAGTGGCTGACCCGAAAACAGACCTTGCTTCTAATACTGAGTCTCAGAGGAGAGCTGCCTTTCTCATGGCATTCTTTATGGGCCTTCTCTTGGTTAGAGATTAAAAAGAAATATGTCAGATGCAGAGACAGCGAGCAAAGTATGAAACATGACTCTAATAGGTTACTAATAGCAATAGTGCCATTGGAAACACCCAGGAAAGAGCAAATTGTCAGAATTTAAAAGGTCACCGGGATATTCAATCATGTAAGTCTTGCTCTTATTTGCTAATTAATTTCTTTTCTTTTATAGTAAAGGATAAACCTGAAAAATCCAGTGGTAGAAATGTTTTCAGTGCAGGTTCAGTTTGTAGAGAATGGCCTTTGTATCCATGCATTTGCGTTTTCATCTTGTATGATTTAATAGCTTCGGTGCTATTCTGAACATTCAAAGATTAAAGAAGGAATAAATATTTTCATGCCAGATTATTTTGGTTGCGTAATAATTGTACCTGAAAATAACAATGACACAAGATTTGGACATAGTGTTTGTCTTTATTGTTTGTCTTCTCTAGTCTTCATCCAGCTACTCATTTGCCCTTTGCCCTATGTCTGCCTTCATTTTCTCTGTCTTTGCTTCTCTATAGGATGCTCCTGCAGATAACCCACTACCTTCATCCCACCCAACTGTGGAAGCAGCGGCCATATAGTCTAAAATTCTTTCTGTAAATTCGGTGTAACAGCTACAGAATCCAGTGGCATCTTCTCAGAAAATGAAATCTTTATTCTGCAGAGATTTCCTCCCACTCTTTCTAACCCCAAACATCTCTATTCCCAGTCCAAAGCAAGTAAATCTTAATATGGTGCTGAAAAACTATTATTCAGATGAAAAGTAAATTATTCATTTTCCATTACATGTTGGGAATCAGTTTTGATATCTGAATAACAATCTTCTCACCCCTTTCCTGTTCAGTTTATCTCTAGATTTCCATGAATTCCTTCCCTTTTAATATCATTCATTCAGTACAGTCTTAACCACAATCCCAAGAGGTCATTATTACTTTTCTGTCCATTTTAAGTTTTGAAACTGAGCTATAAAGAAGGTAAGAAATTGAACAGATTACAAGAGATTTTCTTCTGGTTTTGGTGGTCCTGCTGTTTATGATGACGCAAGCTACTATGTCATGAACTACTCTATGGAGAAGTCCACATGACAAGGGGATAGTATAGTCTCTGGCCAGAAGCCAATAAGGAACTGAGTCTTGCCAACATCTATGTGACCTAGAAACATGGATCTCTTCCCTGTTGAGTCTTCAGACAATGCCCACCTTGGTCAACACATTCATTGTCATCTGTGAGAAGTCCTGAAGTAGTAACCCCAGTTATGTTCCTCCTGGATACCTGGTGCACAGACATTGTCAGATAATAAATATTATTTTAGTTACTAAAAAAAAGAAATTTACCTGTAAATAAGTAGAATCACCTTCTAAATACATGTCCACTTGAATAGAAAGTCCTTGTATTCAACTATTGTATTTTGTAACTTCAATTCATCCTTTATGACCTAGTATATTACTCTTAATATTTTAGATGTAGCTGAAAAATGTAACAGATACAAAATAAAAAGAAAAAGAAAGAAAATTAAGGTACTAAAATTAAAAAGTATCAAAGGAAAATATGTTTTAAAGACATATAGCTGAGTTATTCTTTCTGGCTTTTCTCTTCTGCTTGGTCATGTCTACTGATGAAGAACCTGCTAGGAGAATCTCCTGTTGCCAATTGTCTCTAGGTGAGGCATTGTCTATGAAGCGTTTGCTTCATAGACAGGTAGATCTGCTAAAATGCACTGCTGAGGGAACAGCAGGCGACACAGGAGAGGTCTGCTGCTCCATATGTGGGTCAGCTCCCTGGCCAGGGCTCAAACTTAGGCAGCAGTGGCTTGGGATAGCTTGATAGTGCTGAGACTTAGCCATACCCTAATATGTATTCTTTAGAAATATAATGTCTAAATGTAATGTCTTGCTACTTGTTTTTTTAATTTGGAGGCTGGTAAGTTGTCTTATATTTATCATAACAAAACAGATGAATAAATTACTAAAACTGGGTGGGAAGAATACAGAATAAATCATCTTAAACCACAGTGACAGTCAATCTTATGTGTTAACTCGTTGGGCACAAGGTCCACACCACTAGCTTTCCTGGACATCCAACTGCAGGTGGTAGATGTTATACTTTTCAGAGAGAATCAAACCTCTCCTTCCTCCTTTCTTTACAGGTCAGCTACATTTACTTGGATGTCCCTCTAACTTACTATGTTAAGATTCTCCAGAAAAAATCAACAGAATGTGTGTATGTATATATGCATACATATATATAAACATACACAAATATATATGTGTATATATAAATCTTCTTGTTATTATATAAGGGATGTACAATATAAAATTTAAAAATATATAAACAATTAGCTCACATGATTATGGTGACAAAGAAGTCCCAGAATCTTCAGTTGGCATTGTGAAAACCCAGGAAAGCTGATAGTGTACTTCTAGTCTGAATGTAATTTCTTAAGAACAAGGAGAGAGAATGGAATTCTTCCACTCTGAAATCTGACAGGCTTCAGACCTGGGCAGATTCAGTGCTTCAGTTCAAATCTGAAGGTAGGAAAAGACTCATGGATCAGCTCATGCAGTCCCTGGGAGAAGCTCTTGTCTTGTAGGAAGAGAGTTAGATCAGCCTTCCAACTAATGGGCTGAGGACCACCACATTGTGCTGGTGGAGGAGACATGGGGGCTGTTTTTCTCAGGCTCCCAGTGTAAATGTTAATTTCATCCAAAAACATATTCACAGACACAATCAAAATAATGTTTGATCAAATATCTGGCACCCTGTAGCTCAGTCAAGTTGACACATGAAATGAACCATCATACTTACTACGGAATGAAAGGTGAGCTTCCTTAGAGATACATTGGTCACTGGGATATGCTGGCAAGAACTGCTCTTCAGATCTCCAAAGTAGGCATGATCTGTGGGAGAGAGAGCAATGTTTTCCTGAGGAAAATGCCCCTAAGTAATAATGGATTCTTTTTGTAATTTCAATTATGCATTAGTTTGCTTCAGGCTTCATGTCTTTTTAGAAATCAGGAAACCTGACCTATATTGGTGTATTGATCTAGTGCTCATCATAGTAACTATATTTAACATTTCCTTCCACGAGGAAGAAAATGTTTCTTTTTCTGCATCATTTTGTGAATGTATATGTTGTGAAAAACCAGGATAAACCACTGGGTGCTGTTTAGAGACAGAAAGCACATTTTAATATGAATTCAAAATGCCAAAGAAAAATTTCCCCAGTCATCCTTTTTCAAGTGAAGTTGTATACTTATCAGATTTAATTATAGCTTACTTATATTTTTTTAATGGTGCAAGCATTCCTCTTATAATTCCTTTGTTGAGAAAATATCATAGAACCATAATTCTATAGGGTAATGATGACATCCCTTTTTCCTTTTGATAAGAAAAATGAGAAATATATTTAAAAACCCATCCTCAAATTATTAGATCCTTACATATGATTAGGACACAGGGTTAATCTCAATTTTGTCCTGGGTCAAACTTGTTAGCACAGAGACGCTTAGAAACACAGGTTGTCATTTTTATTTATGTCAGATCCTGGATGATATCCTTTCCATATAACTGAGGACAAGGGCAGAAATGTAAGTTCTTAATGCTCAGAGAGAGAGTTGAAAAGTGGGAAAGTCAGCAATTGCTGCCCAAGCACTAGATAGCTGTTTTAACCATACCTCACTTTTGAATTGATGACTCTGAGATTCACTTGGGGTTTTGTTTTTGTTGTTGTTTTTTATAAAGATTTTATTTATTTTTGTGTAGAAGAACTGTGGTGTAGGCCAGAGGTGCAGAGGGTGAGAGGATTCACCAGAGATAGAGTGGGAAACAGAATGGTCAGTTCTAGTGAAATACACTACTGAGAGGAGCAGTGGGTGAAACAGGAGAGGTCTGCTGCACCATATGTGGTAGTTCCCTGGCCTATGATTGAACACATGCCTTTGTGGGGATAGCACTGAGATTTAACCCCTAGGCTACCAAGCAACCCTTAACTTGGAGTTTTTAGGGACTTGCTGAAACAAGGTTGTGGTTAAAAATCCCACTTAGAGATAGTTAACTTTTTCTGACAATCCCAAATCTCAGAATATTCTCTGTGCAGAAATAGGAGTTAGAAAATTGCATTTTCTATTATGAATTTGCTAACAACAAGAGCCTAGAAATATAACAGACTGACTCTGATGATTAGAGGGCTGAATGATTTGAATGTAAAGCTGGCTTCATCCTGTTGTGATTGACCAAATTCTTTCAGGAGAGACAGAATCTCTGTTCACAAGTATGGACATGCAGCCAAATGCTGCTTCTACAACTTTCTAGTTCTTGCTCAAATGTCCTTCGAACTAAATGTTGTTAGATATTTCTTAGAAATATAGTATTTTTTATGTAAAATATAAAATGTGTACAACTTTACTAACTGCAAGGGTGGGTAGATCAAGGTCAACCCATTATGCATGATTTTCACGTCAATTGAAACAAAGTACAGTCCAAAAATCGTAATTACTATTTCTTATATATTTAAATTAACTGGTTTTTATGCACTTTGTTTCTTATATTCAAGGTCTCTTTGTGTTAAATAACTAAGTATAGTTTTGATAACTGGAGATCACAAATTCTAGATAGCCTATTAGAAAGTATACCGAAGATCTGCTATATCTAATCCATCAGTCATATGGATTTAAAAATTTGTCTCTCCTTAAAATTTTTTTCTCCCTTTAGTGTATACATGTATCTTTTAATGAGGTACAGTCAATTTATTGAAAACTATTGAACTGGTTGTTGTCCATACAGACATTTCCTAATTCTAACAATAGGAAGGTCAAATAAAATCAGTAGGTAATAGCAAGGGAATGTCATATGTGTGATTTGAAAATCAGATTTACTTGTACCCATTACAAATAATCCCATTGCTTGTCTCATTAAATAATCTTCATTCTATGTCACTATGGGATACTTATGGGAGAAACATTGAAGTTTGGACATATGTTGATATTTTCATCACAGTCATCCATCACCATAATGAGTAACCAAAGCCCCTTTGAAAATAATATATCTGGTATTGCATAGATTCCAAAGCATTGACTTCTTGTGGAACACACTTTGAGAGGCATTAATATGAATGTTATGCTAATTTGTCTGCTTTTGACCTAGAGTTTATTTAAAATCCTAGAGGATTTTCAAGAGGCTATTGCTTCATTAAATTAACTCACAAAGCAAATCTAACTTCAGACTCTTATTTTATTAGGATGAATTAATCTAAAAATTTATTTGAAGAGTGAACAACATGAGCTCTTCAAAAAATGTAGTTCGCTTTGAGTGTTAGGATCTGCAATAGTGGTTTAAAGCTAGAATGAAATAGTCATGAATCTAATTTCTGACTCTATTACTCACTAGCTGTGTGTCTTTGGGTAAGTTATGTGTACTATTTTAATCCTTAGTTTACTCAACAGTAAATTTCAGTAAAACATAATACCCATCTCATTGATCATCATAAGGATTACATATAGTAATTATATAAAGATTTATGAGTAGTCTATGAACATAGAAGTACTAAAATATATGGTTTCAAATAACTACCTCTAAATCACTATTTTCATAGTATGAATTCAGAATAAAAATTTTGTAGAGGAAAAATACAAACTACTATTCAATTCAGAAATTTTCTTCAGAGGGAAATAATAATTTTTGGTAGTTTGAGAATATGTTTTCTTTATGAAATTCTTTGAAATATTAAAAAATGAGCATGTTAAAATATTTATATTAGGCTTTTACTAAATGACTTCCAATAAGTCTTACTGTTAAAATGAAGTTCCAAATACCAGTTTTATAGGGTCCAGTTTTATAGAAACGATGTATAGACCATGACAAGTATTCCAAAACAAATACAAGTGATCATGAGAAAGAATTTGAAAGTAAATATTATGAACTCATGGAGATGATAAACTTATTTTTCCCCATACAAATGAATGAAATTTAAATTCATACACATAAAGATAAATATGACTAATAAATTAGAAGTGAGAATTTCATGATCTATTTTGGGAGAAAAATGCATTTTTTATTTAGAATGGAGTTCCTAAAGAAGAGAAGAGGTTGAACATCCTCAGGAGTTTTTGGATGCTAGGGAATGAGTATAACTTCATATATTAGGCAATAGAATATAAACTTGTAAATAAATCTATATTTATACACAAACTTGATAAAGCAATGGGGGAAGTAAACATATACTTATAAATAGCCACCTTATAGATTTTTTTCAAAATTAATTTGGATTTGACAGAGATTTTAAGGAATTCATTCCTATAATTATGGAGACTCTCAAGTCCAAATTATGTAGAACAAGTCTTCTGGCCTGATTGACTCTGAGAGAAAGTTTATGTAGTAGCTTAGTCCAAAGATAATCTTAATGCAAAATTACCTCTTCCTTGGCAGACTTCAGTCTATTTTCTCTTAAGACCTACCACATTATGGAGGTTAACCTACATTCCTGAAAGTCTATTGATTTAAATGTTACTCTCATATAAAATATACCTTCATAGCAAATCCAAACTGGCATTTGACCAAATATCTGTGCACAATACCCAAACCAATATGAACGTAAAACTAATCATGCCACCATGGAATGCAAAATTATACAATCAATCCCACAAGGCTCATAGAAAATATGGGTGTATGAGAACCATACTCAAAGGTTCATCAGTCACATACACAAAAATATTGATACCTAATAAAAATACTAGCACACTTTTACATGTGATTTAAATGCTTAAAAAAATACTATGTCCTATAATAAATACAAAACTGTACTTTGCAAAAACCAAAGTTCACTTGTGGAAATGACTTTCCATTTTTAGCAATAGGTAGGGTGATAGAATTAGCAGTATTCATGCCATCATCCATATATATTGCAAAGAAGTCTATTTCATCTGTGGAAAAGCAAAGTGATAAGCCAGAGAGTCTAAGAATACAGAGGTCTTCACCCATTATGTAATGAGTGGGTTCTCAGTAAGCATTTGAGTGAGTGAATGAATCAGTAAACCAAGAAATTTTCCTAGTGAAAGGAAATCAGAGCAATTTGCATAGGGGTGTAGAATGCTAAGTTGGCATTGAATGCTTATATGAATAAAAGGAAAAACACTGCCTTCTCTTAAGACAGGAAATATGAATGTCCTGGCAAGAGAAAGAATCGGTACACTCTATGGGCAAGGAGGAAGTAAACCTGGGAGGAGGAATAATGGAGAAGGAGAGGGTGAGAGAGGCAAAAGGTGGGAGGGAGAAAAGATGAATGAGAGGGGTCAAAGTAGCAGACATACCAATGAAGACACAAGAAGCTTCTATGGAGATAAAAAGAATGGCAAGCTAAAAGGCTTTGATTGAGTGAGTGGCCTAGAGCATCTAGAGCTCATCAGACTTAATGCCTCTCACAGTTATAGTTCAAGATTAATGTTAGACCCTCTGAATGAATATTAAATAATTTTATGAATGAATGAATAAATTAAATGTGAATATTTTAGCATTAAAATATTGTTATAAATATTAAAATAATTTGAGTGGGAGTGGAAATAATCTAGCTGAGAGGTGATGGGTAAATTCTATTTACCACCAGACTACTATGAAAATCATAAGCCATAAGATTTAAGTTAATATGATAAAGCATTCTTAAATATTTGAACTATAAAACAGTGTAATGAATTGCAATGTGAAACATGATATGCACTTTTCTTATAAGACCAAGGTACAAATTTAATGTTGCTTTTGCTGTTGTTACTCTTACTAACCATAATATGTCAAAGGTGTTCTTGAATTATTGGGGAAACTGAATATTTCTTAAAGAATGAAATCATCTAAATTAACATTTCATTGTGTTATTAAATATTTGAATCATGATAAATTATATAGTTTATATACAGTTATTTTTCCTTGTTTGGTCATACACATATATTACATTTTGGCTACTGGGGATAATTGTTCACATGTATATAATAGAGCACTTTTAGATTTGTGCAGGTAGGCAGAAGATTTGCTTCTAATGTCTCAAAGAGCTTCCAGAAATATGAAAATTTTTCCAGAATTATGAAAACTCTCCTTTACCCCTCCATGGCTTAGTTAATATCAAGGATTTTTACTTGTCTATATGCTGGAAACTAGGTCTTATTATAATGCTACTTACCCCAACTAGGATGTTTAGGAAATTCCTCAATTATACATCACTGATACTTCCCCCCCAAAACTATAGCTTTCAAACTTTTAACATGCACAAGAATCATCTGAAATAGTTCAATAAAATGCACAGTCCATGGCTATAACTCAGGAAAACCTTATTTTGGGTAAGAAGCAAAATCTGTTGTTTTTATCAGGACTGTAAAAATTCCAGTGCAGATGGTTTGTGGACCACAGTTTGAGAAGCACCAGCCTGGGATTTTTACTGCTAATAGTTGAACAATTTGGTCATGTGTCAGTTGACTGATTAATTTTTCATTCAGTCAACTCATCTGAGCTGAAAGATAAGTTTAATCAATAATACTCAAGTTGTAATCATAAGCATAAACTCATGGTGTGGCTTAAGATCGTTCTTTTAACTTTCTGACAGTTCAATTGCTTGTTCTATAAAAAAGTAACTGTATTTTCTCACTGTGTTGTTTAAAGTAAGAATTATTAAAATATTACAAAACAAGTTTAAATGTGAACACATAATGGCAGAATACTGTCAGTATATTATGGAAATTAAATAATTAGTATGAGGGGAATTGATTTCAGTGTTACATAAAAGTACATGCTTCTGCTCGACAAGGAGTAGTTTGAATTCTGATATGATTTGATCTACTATTTTTATACTGAATATGCATTACTGGAAATAGGTCACAGCAGGAAGACAGATTAAGGCAGTTTAAAGGAAAATAGAAACTGTAGAAACTATAAAAAATAAATTTGCAATTACAATAGGAGAGCAGAACTGTCTCCTTTCCTTTGTTTACTCAGCAGCCAATATAATCATCCTCTATTTCACATACATAGTTAACCCTTGTATCACTTGATGTCTTTTTTTACATTCTCAAAAGGAGGAGCACATTTTATTTTTGGTTTCAGTATTAGAATAAGTTGCATTTAGCACTCCCTGAGCAAATATGGTATGAAATGCTTCATGAATATTGAGCTCAATTAGGCATGATTCCCCTACCAATATAATTTAGGAGATAGATAAGAGTTAAGACTAAAAAAGAAAACAAAAAGAGGATGGACCTGAAGAAGTCAAAATGTGTAAGTTTGAGAGGCTGTGTGAAGAAATATGGGAAAACATACAGTAGTAAGATTTTTATGGAATGATATCAAAATATAGTCATGAATTATAGGGAAATTCAGTAGTTTTACCTTTAAATATTTTATTGGAAAATGCTTGCAATAGAATGTTTCCAAAGAAATAGTTCTTCCTTCACACCATTCAAGACATAATGTTTTCTTCACTTTTCCTCTAATATAACCTTCAGGTTCTTACCTCAGGGTCCTTGAACTTGCTGCTTCCCTTCCCGGATCTCACTTCTCTCAAATACCTACATGACTCATTCATACATTAGTCAGATCCTTTTAGAATACCATCTCCTTTGTGAGACCTTCTCTGAACTTCTTTATCTAAAATAATGCTTCAGGGGTTTTTGGCAGTGGGTCCATGTGCTGGCTAAGGGAGCTTTGGCCTTCTCAGAGAGATTTTATTGAGACAGATAAATGGAGCTTCATCCATAATTGATAGTCTGCCTAGTATTCTGAGGCTATTGGAGAGAATTGGGTCCATAATGCTGAGAAAGGTCACCCAATGGAGATGAGAAATGACCCAAATACATCTAAATATTGTGTGTGGTCAGATTTGCCATCCTGGAGAACTTCCCCAGAGTTTTCATTTAAATTAGATGAAATTTAAGAGATATTATTATGCCAGTGTGGTAGTAAATGCTCAAGATTAAGATGGACACTTTAACAAAAAAAGTGTGATTCAAGATTGAGACAACCAAACATCACAGCTCCATCAAAAAGCAGTTTGGCTATAGTTATTGAGTTAAAGGGTCCCCAAAGTTGACATATTTGATAGCAATAATGATGAAATTTTTACCTGATATAGGGAACTGGGTGGTCAGGTAGTGGAAGATATTTTTGATTGAGTTACAAAGAGTGTCAAATCAATATGAAATCAGAAGTGTTTTTTATATCTTTCATCCTTTGTGGAAGAAACAGACAAAAAACCCTTTAAATTGAGTGACTTATTAATTATAGAAATTTATTTTTCACATTTCTGGAAGCTGGAAGTCTGGAGTTAAGATGCCAGTATGATGAAATAAGTTCCCTTTTCTGAGACTTCTCATTGTGTCCTCAGCACAGTGGAAGGGTCTAGGAAACACTTTTGAAACCATAATCCCATTCATGAGAACACTACCCTCATGAATTAAGGACCTCCCAATACCTTCTGATACCTTCACACTGAGCATGAACTTTGGGTGACACTACTGTTCAGATAGTTTAACTCTGGCATATCATTCTTCCTCCCTTGTTCTTCATTCAAATTAAGCTACTTTAGGGAAGAAAACTGGAGTGAAGCCAAATTCTCCCTGTCACCAACAATGGAACAAAGTCCATAATCATCCATCCATATATGCCAGCAAATTTCCGGTAAAGGAGGAACTCAAAGCTTTAAGATTCTATTGGATATAGGAACGAAATTCACCATCCTACCAGGCCCTGTGAGGAAATACCCACTATTAACTGAAGGGAACAGGAGGCTCAAGAAGTCTATGGGTGGCCATTTGGGCTTATTTTTTCCATTGATGCTGTGGCTTCCACTACTTGAATGAGCAATGATTCTCCCATTTTTGAAGAACCACATATAGGAAGTGGTAGTTGGACTCATAAATCACTACAAAATCTATCTCTCATTCCTTTATTAAGTGACCCAATAGAAATAATCTAGAATCCCAGGAAGATAAAGGAAAATTAGAGATTTGATTAAGAACATAAAAGTAACAGGATTAATAAGAGAAGTGTTGTTTTAATGCAATGGCCCTTCAGGGCAGTAAAAGGGAGCTAGGGAAAAGATTCAATTGAAATCAGTTGTTTCTTCAATAGTCCTGACAGTTCTAAATGCAGTCGTTGTACTCATAGTGTGTTGCACAGACTGATGGTGCTTGAAATGCAGTCTGTCTAGGACATTTCCAGTGCCTTCTTTTGTATTTCACTGGAATGAAAATATTGAGGTTCATTAGTATGGCTTTCATGCTGGGCACAGTCATTAGAAAGTCACTGAAAGATTGAAAGATCTTAAGCAGGAGAGAAATATGAACAGATAACAAAGGGAAAAATACTTTCAGTAATGTAAAAAATTCAGTGGAAGGTGGGAAAGGTTGCAAAGTTCCTGGTGGTCCCTCTTTTCAAGGTCATTGATGAATATGGCTCAATTATGTGGGTACACATGGGCCATAGAAGGACAGTCCCCCCACCCAGCTAATGCCAGCTTGCTTCAGAATGCATCCAAGTCACTTCACATTTGCCACGTGTGAAGACTATCCACTGTCTGTTCCTTTTTCCTATATATTTAACCGTACCCTGCTAAGCCCCTTCCTTCAAGTTTTTGCTCTAAACCTGAAACATGGCCTCCCCCTCATTTTTTAATTTTGCTTGCTATTTTTCAATTTGACCTGAGTATTTGCTTTCAGGGCAGATATCTTTGTTTTTGCTTGTTTTGTTGTTGTTGTTATTTATTCTCTGGTCCAACTCACCCACATTCATGTTGCTCCTAAACAAAGAAAAGAGGTGACAACATCAAAACCGAGGCAGTCGAAGTGGGAATGTAAAGTGGGTTATGAAGATATTACTGGTTTCAGTGCTGCTGATGTGCTGAAACAGACAAACCACAGTTTAAAAACAGATATAGGAATGGATATGGAAGCATATGGCATGATTGATGATTTCCAGGATTCTAGCTGTAGTGTCTAATACTCTGAAGTGCCATTTTCTGAGACTGGGAATACATAAATAAATAAATAAGTAAATAAATAAATAAAACAAAAGCCAAAAAAATATGGTTAGGATGAGAAGGGAGAAGATGGTTGGTTTAGTCTTGACCTACAAAAATAGACAGGATTACATAGTCTTTCTCCCTCAGCTAGGATTATTCCTGCCACTGGATATACTCAGAACTATATATCTTGTGCCGGAGCACTGTTATTGCTAAGATATATAGAGGAAACTGCAAAAGAAACTCAATTGGGAGGACTACCCTTGACCTACTCTGTGCCTGGTTTTTTCCTTGAGACAATCTGGTTATGTGCATTTTATGAAACTGTTCCTTAAAATTGGAACTATAGCAAGGTTATCCAAAGATAAATTATTCATTATGCCTTTTATTTTCACCAAATAACTATGTAGGGCAAGAACAGTCTCCTGAAACCATAACTCATGATGAGGAATTTGCTGGACTTCAATGTCTTTGTAACACATCTAGTGCCTACAACATTAACCTAAAAATTGTGAATAACAGCTATATAACAGAAGTTGTTCCTTTCTCTTTCTTCCTTTCTCTTACTAAAATAATAATAATAATAATAATTAATACTGTTGAAAGAAAGCAAGATAATTTGCTCTTAAATTTCTAGTTTTATTAATTCACTAAGTATTATACATTTAGTATATTTTAATATCTTAGTGGTAGTATCTCTCCTCTGAGCTATAATTGTTTAAATAATATATAAAATTTCTAAATGATCAGTTTTTTGGGCTCTCAATTCGTCTTATGTGCTGCTCTGGGTGGAACACACTAATACACTGTGCAGGGCTTTCTCCTGTACTGTCACGGTCTCAAACTTCCTTGAGAGCAGGGTCTCTACATCCCTCATTTCTGGGACCCATGAATATTAATCAGGGCTTGTTCTGTTATAAATTAAGAGCAAAAATTCAACTCAAATTATTTTTAAGAAAGAAGAAAAGCAAAATAAGCATGTTTTGATTTATCTGAGGTGAAAACAAACATATATAAATTGGTTTTGGTGTGGATTGATTTAAGGGTTCAGAGATTCTCTGTCTTCATATATCTTCACTCTACCACTGGCTTCAGTTTCATGTAGGCTCCTTCCATGTAGTAAATATATAACTAGCAACATCACGAGGAAAGAAGGTAGCCTTCTGATAGCTTGGGAAAGTCTCATGCCATGGACTGTTTCCTGAGTCATCACTTGCCTATCAGTTGGGCTAGGGTGGCTTCTGCTTGAATCATGTGTTCTGAGCAGACTGACCCTGGGCAATGAAATATGGTACAAGTGGTTGCACTAAGAAAGAGAGTTGGACAGATGAGCATTAACCATATAAAATCCACCTCAAACACTTAGTACTTGTAATGCTGATTTAGATACAGCCTATATTCAGTACATGTTCTAAACTACATAGAAACAAACATTCTTTTGACCTCTTGACAAACACACACATACACATAATTTGGGATAGACAGAAAGAATATAAAAGAATCAGAGAAGACCAAACCAAACTGAAACAAAAATAATAACTATAGGCATACATATATGTGTGTGTGTTGGGGGGGGGGGCTTGGCTTGTATAGTTCATATAGTCAAGTTGAGGTCCAGGTTGAATAGGAATGGATAAAGAATCAAGTGAAATTGAGAGATCATATAGAGGATGAATGGAGGGGTCAAAACACCAAAGGTCATTATGAGGTTCAAGCTAAGATGGAGAGCAAGAATAAAATGAACATTGGTCAAGGATGAACAACTGGAGTTTCAGTGTTAGAATCACGGCTTAGGTGGCGATGGTCCAGAGGATACATGACTGATGGAATGGGTCAATGAATTTAAGAAGACCCAGGTATATAAGGATGAGTTTCTCAAGTCATGTATACATGAAAATATAAATCTCTATAAGAGAATAAAAAGGACCCACTGGTCTCTGAGCTGGCCCCCAAATTATCAAAGAATGAAAAGGATGCAATGGGAAGTTTGTTGGATAGCAGCAGTGAGAAAGGTGCTTGGATCACTTCAAACCCAAAGAAATATATTTTGTGTGCTGTGGTTGAAAAAGTAATCAGAAAAGAATTTATGATCAAGAGTTATTGGGGAAAAAAGGTAAAATGAGAAAATATTTACTTAATATCACATTAAACTCATATATTAGATAATGAATCAAGATTTTATGTGATGCCAGATTTTATACTTTCTCCCAATCCTTACAATTGCTATTAGAGGAAGTCTTCTCTGCTAAATCTTAATTCTTTAATTCAATGATTTAGCAAAGGGAATAAGTAAATGAATTTCTGAAACCAGGTTTTTAGTCAACTCATTTATTAGCTATTCACTAAGCCTTACTTAACAAATATTTATCAGGCAAACTACTTTATATAAAGAAGGTGTACCCCAAATGCTTTAAAATTCTGACTTTTGCCTTGAGTTTCAAGAAAATTATGTGATTTCATATATATATTTTAATTATCAGTTCTACTCCAATATGTCATATTTTATGATAACTTATGTATTTGAATAGATCTTGTTGATTATATATATTATGAATTTGTATTTAGTAGATTTTTTTCTTATTTTTACCCATTAAGAGATTAAAATAGTATGCTAAGATACATTCTAATTTAATGCATTTTATAAAATAAAATCTATCAGTGTATTTTCATCTCTTAGAATACTTATTGACTACAATTGAAATTGAGAGTTAATACAATTGCTAGTCATTAAATATCTATCTTGAGCAAAGAAATTAACATATGTGGCTGTTTCTCTATTATTTTAGCTATTCTATTTCCCAGCAGGTGTATTCATAGCCAGCAGTGCCATGAATACTCTGTCAATATATTAATATACTTAGATGCTTAGAGAATTCCTCATTATTTGCACTTAGGGAATTTGTAAATTGAACACAGAATGCATTTTAGATAGAGGAATTTTCATTGCAAATTGTTGAGAGTATGTCCTAAGTGAAGCACTATTTTAGACACTACAATAAGAAAGTGAATAGGACAAGAATACTGTATTTATAAAACTTCCTTTCTAGTTATAATATAATTAAACATGGCTGTCAAGGCTGAAACAAAACATTTGAGTTCGACCTTAAAGTTAACTAAGAGTGAGCAATGTGAAGTGTTTTGGGGGGAGAGCGCTATACCCCAACTTAAAGAAAAAATGAATCTAGTAGATTAGAAGGAAAGTCAATCCATCTCAATGGTTCTAGACAAGGAAAAATCTGAGATAATGAAATATTTGATATCAGAGAAGAAAAGTATAATACAGGCTAAGATTTATAAGCAGTTTAAATTTATTTTTAAAGATTTATTTATTTAAGCATAGAAGAACTGGGGTGCAGACCAGAATGCAGGGGCTGAGAAGACTCACCAGAGTCAGAGTGAGAAACAGAACAGGCAGACTGACTGAAATACACTGCTAAGGGGAGTAGTGGGTGAGATAGGAGAGTTCTGCTGTGACATGTGGGTCCCCTCCCCAGTTGGGGATCGAACTCGTGCCGCAGTGGCAGTGAGTAGCTTCATAGTGCTATGACTTAATCCCTGAGCTACCAGGAAGGCACTCAACTTTAAATAAGTAAAATGGGAAGACTTTAGATATCTTTTCATGGTTGCAAATTCTGTGGAAATCTGTTAGTTAGCTATTAGATATGGAGTCGAGAATAGTTTTTAGGTCAAAAAGATAAAAGATTTTCTGAGGCCATTTTATGACTACACATTTCATTTCATATAACTCTGGCTCAAATAATGAAGAGTCAAGATGACATTAAATGGTCCAGCTTTAATCTTTTTGCAATAATGCAAGAGAAAATTAAATAAGCCAAAACAGGATCTTTACAGTGATTGCCCTTGTGATTTTTGTTGCAGTGTGATGATATATGAAAATATAATAACAAAGTATTTTAGATTAATGGCAAAAACATTGGCTCTATTAGGATAAGGTGGACCAAGTCACCCCTATTACTGGCTTTGTGATGTGACGTTGTTAAATTAACATTCGAAGTGGAACAATGCTGATTCAGCAACAGACACAAGAGAAATTGAAATAGAGTTTATTGCTTACAAGTCTGGGAGTAATCCTGGAGGGGCCACATGGGAAGAGCAACACGGTGGAGATAAGTGGTGGGGAGAGGAAATCGGGACATATGGTATCATTAAGGTCTATGGGTGGGCTGCTTTGAGCTTGCTAGAGTAGTGCCAGACTAATCAATTCAGATCCAAAGCACTGGGGTTTTTGTACATCCCATGAGACTCTCATCTAAGGGCACATACAGGTGCCCTTAGGGAATTATATCAGGGATTGATATTTGTGACTTTTTCCACTACTGTATGGCACATGCATCTGCACGAGGGCCTGGTGTCAGTTTAAGGTCTTTGTAGGATTTTTTTTCCAACAAAATGGATTAAGGTAACAATATTATGGAATAGTTTAGCAAAACTCTTGACACTTTGCATTTAGGGACATTGCTTATCTGTTTTAGTATTTGTGATATCATATGCAAAATATGAACAATAATCTTTATACCTATAATTGTTGTGAAGATTGCAAATGATAGACATAAAACACCTAATATCTTAGCATAATATGTGACCTATAATAGATACTAGGAGTACAGTGAAACTAGATATCACTGTTTCTGAAATGTTTGTGACTAGAAGCCAAGATCAACATTTAAGCTTTGTGAAGGTGGCCAGCATTTTTCCTCTCTGTCTGTCTATTGACTGATGTATAACATTCATTTTTGCAAGAAAAATTATATTTTGGGGCATGGAACAGGCAACAATTTTAATGTTTTCTTTGGTAAAAGAAAAAATTCTAAATTTAAAAGTGAGTTTCAGGACAAAATTATATTAGTTTTACTGTGGTCACAAACAGATCCAAACTCAGTGGTTTGTAAGGACAAAATTGTATCACTTTGATCTTCCAAGCTGATTGAAACTCTGCTCCAGACTATAGGAAGAGATAGCTCTACTCCACCTTTTTCTTCCTTCCTTCCTTCCTTCCTTCCTTCCTTCCTTCCTTCCTTCCTTCCTTCCTTCCTTCCTTCCTTCCTTCCTTCCTTCCTTCCTTCCTTCCTT
>JAGFMF010011629.1:1786327-1798405 GCA_019455555.1 Galemys pyrenaicus
CCTTCTTTCCTTCCTTCCTTTCTTTCTTCTCTGCCTTCCTTCCTTCCTTTCTTTCCTCTCTGCCTTCCTTCCTCTGTTTTTTTTTTTCCTTGACAATTTTAGCTTTTATTAAGAATAACTCCTTTGTGGACTTGAGGGGAATCTGAAATTTTTGTGAGACTCTTCCTTCTTGTACAAGTCCGAGACTGCCTAGACTGACACAGAACATCAGTCCACCCAATAGACTCAGCATTGTAATTTTCAGCACTTTTTTTCCAATTACAGCCTCAGGAAATTTTCTTAATTCTTGATTTAGAATATCTAGGTATTTATATGTATCTTTCTGTAGCATTCTTAGAAAAGGAATGCTAGACAATAGCTTTGCTTCTTAGCTTCACTTAATTTTGATTAAATAACATTGGTAGTAGGCAATCTAAAAATATTTGGTACTTAACCATCTGCTCTTACTGCAAGGGTTAAACTAAAACAAAAGAAAAAAAAATAAAAGAGGTCTTTCATTAGAATTTGAATAGGGTAATTAAACTGAATGTGCATTTAAGTCTAATCATGTAGACAGAAATATTTTGGTTTTTTAAAGAGGGCTTAGTTTAGGTCTGTTCTAGCAAAAATAATGACAGGGATGCTAATCTAAGGGAAAAAGTTTATAACAACAAGATTATTTCAAATGCCAATGATCAATGTACTTACTTTCTCTATTTAGAGAACAGAAATATGTACTTCAAGGTTGAGAACTGAGTTACTGGCTAAGCATAAACCACATATTGATTTGGGAAGCTCACCTCAAATTCTTAGTAAAAATTCAATAATTGCAAAATTCAGTGGTTGCAATGTAAATAACTCATTCATTATATAAACTATGAGTTGTTTAAAAAATGACAAAGTTCTGTGGGCAAATATTTATTGCTTTTCAGATAAACAACTAAAAAGTGATAGCTTATAAAAAGTACATCTTGTTTAATGTATAATTCTATATACGTATGATATATATTTTAAAACTAACCTTTTTATATATATATGAACTTCGAATGGATAGAATTTAAAAGGATGAAAGAATTGGTAGATCCTTCTTGAAGATGAACTTGAGTTAAGATTTAATATCTAAAAATGGCTCCTTATTTGGTATTGTTAGATTGTAGAATGAGGGGCACCCCGATACCCCCAAAACCTTCATGCTCTGAAGAGTTTCTGCCACCTACCATATAAAGACAATGTGTGAAAGAACTTTAAAAGGATTAGTGTGCATAGAAAGAGAAGAGGTAGTAGTAGCTTTCCAATAAAATACCCAAATTTATCCATCCCCATGTGGGTAAATGCCCAGCTAAACTGTGTTGGCCCAAATGAGGCTGCTGAGCCCTGAAAACTTGGGGAACCTGAGGGCACCTTCTGGCAGGGAAACATAGGAAAGTAGCAGAAGGGTCCACACAAGTTTGGAATGAAAGAAGCAAAATCATTGTATAAATCAAGCTAATGGCTGCCATTGTCAGTCTCCCCCTGGGTCTCTCACTCACTTTTCTTTCAAGTGTCACAACATGTCTCTTTTCCATGTGTTTCTTTCCATGTCTATAAGTCCCCCTGCAAGTCCAAAGCTGAGAAGCAAGTGGACCCTCTTTTTTCATATTGTAACAGTGTAATCTAAACTAATTTACCATAGTGTAATCTAGAAAGGGGAGGTTCCATGTTCTCTGCCCACCACCACTGCCATGACGAAGGGTGGAGCCAAAGATGAGAGGAAACTAAAAAGGACATTGGAGAAAAGACTTAGAAGAACTGGAGGAGGCACTTAGAGCAGAGACACATGTAAAGGAGAAGCTGTGCTTGTTTCTAACCTTTGATTTTGTGCTAAGGAACTTGGGGGACATGGAAGGAGACTCTTGGAAGAGATGTGACTGAGAGACATGTGGGGAGGCTAATAATAACCTCAGCTCAGACAGTATTACTAGTAGGATGTATTGACCAATTAATCTCAATCTCTCCCCAGCTCCCCCCATCCCTGGTATGTGTATGTGTGTTCTCCCTCTCCTCACTTCCCTTGTAAATAAACCTTTTATTATCTTTTCCTTGTGTGCCTGCACTTGAGTTTTATCCTGCACTCTTAAATTCATGAATGAGGATTCACACCCAGTTCACCCCATTTCCTCTTGGGGTCACTCAGTAGCAATGAGGAAAAAACAATTATTGTTGCAGAATATTTTATTTTTATCCAAATCTAATAGATTTTCTTTCATTCAAACTAGTGTCTACATAGTCTTGACATTGTACACACAAGGTAATCTGACTCACTCAGGCCTGACACACAGAGAGACATCTCTACGCCTCCACATACACATACCATCTAGACTATACTTCTGAAGGACATACAATAAGATAGGCATACATTTAGACAGAACACTGTTAGTTGTAAGTGATAGAAACTCAATTCAAGTTTCACAGGTCAAAAGGGAATTAGTTTTCACTTGCATATCAAGGGTTGACTCTAAGGTCACAAGTAGCAAGATTAAAGGGTAAAACAAAAAATCTTAAAAGGAATAAAACAAACTTGTTGTCCTAGTGCCTTTATGGATAGCGTGTTACCTACTGTGATAGGGAATTTAGGATCTGACAACTACACTATTGCATCCCAAACCAAAAATCTTCTTTTTTTCAATGTGCAGAGTGAAAGCCCAATAAAATCCTGATTGATCTCTCATGACTTATTTTTAGATTGTTGCTATGCCCAGGGGAAAATGATATTACTGTTAATGCAGGGGTGGGAGGTGGGGAAAGGCAGGATGTCATGGAAAGAGAATAATCTTGCAGAACTAACTTCCACAGTCTGTGCAAGTGACTTTTCAATTTTTAATAATTAAAATTGATCGTTAAATTCTTTTTGGATCTGAAACTTTTTGCTTTTGATTATAGGCTTTGTTTTTCTTGTATCACCAGATACATTTCAAATATGAAGAAGTAAATCAGATATTTAATATTCCTTAACCTTTCAAAATTCATTTTTGTTTAGACAGCTTCTTCATCTTAATCTCAAGATGGTGTTTGAAAGCATGTTTTGCTCTTGGCTTTCACTGTCTATTGCTTCCCTAGAAATTCTCCCATTCTTTTCCTTTTATGATTCCTCTTTGCCTGTCTTCTGATTCATTTCTTTTTCGAAGGCTTTAGTTCTACAAGGTCAGTCAGTGATTCCAGAAATCTAGTAAAGGATTTAATTTTTCAAATGTAAATGAAGCTCAAGACTAGCATCGTAATTGGTTTATCTTACTTCTGTTCCTTCTAGCCACAGCCTGATTCCATCTGTCCCACACAGTTTTAGGTGTTAGTGATGTCTTGAACTGCAAACTGAATTTTGTCTGTAATACAAAGAAAGAGCTATTTCTCTGGCATTCTGTGAATGTATTTGAAATTGTTAAACTAATATTTTATAGGTGATTTTAGATTTAAAACTATAAGATATATTTATTTAGGAATGAACTTATTTAACCCATAATTTACCTTTCATTTTAAAAATAATGGCAAGGTGTAAATGAATTTAGATACGTCATAGTGGCAGTCGAAGTCAGCAGAAAATTGTATTGCCTACAATATTATGCAACTTGAAGTTCTTATTTCTCTATGTAAGGTTAAAACAACTTGGATTATCAAGCACAGTATATATTTATGGCAGTGTAAGAGAGCATAATTGTAAATCTGAGACAGTCTAGGTAAAAGAAATTGTAAGCCTATAGGATGCCTTCTCCTAAGTCCTATTTCAACAGGTGGTCTAAATCATGAACTGGAGAGACCTGTCCAAAAAATTTGGCCACCACATAAGGCACCACGCTAGAGAAGAAGTGCTAGATCCTGACTAATGATTACCTCACAATTTTCCAAAGGAAGAAGGCCAAAAGCTTTCTGTACAATTCTAGATATGACCCAACTCAAAGCAGCTATGATGCTACTCTCCTCTACCACACCTCGAGGACCTTCTTAAATGTCTCCTAACTCCCTTCCAAGAGCCAGGCTAAGTTGTCCTTCCCAACACAAGTTCCCCCATGCAGGAGTGTCTAGTAAAACCCTTTCTGGTTCAATTAATGCTTTCGGTGAATTATTTTCCCAGAACACAAAGACCCTCTCACAAGTTTACTTTGTAAAGCATGAAATAATGGCTACAGATATACTTTAGCATTTTTGAATCAGAGATATGAACAGAAATTCTATGTAAAGGATTGTAGCAGAAACCCAGGAGCTGAGTTTGGACAAACACAACTACTGAGACACAGCCTGTGTAACCCAGACCTTTGTGTTAGTAATACTGTTTATCTCTAGATAAATCGATAGCATATAAAAAGTAGTTAAGTGGGAAGGACAATGATAGTAGTATCACAATTAAAATGCTGTCCTCTTTGCATTTCTGAAAGAGAGTATTCATGTTCCATGGCCTAGGTCTGTAGTTATTGATGATAAATACACTGTTACTATATGGTCTTATGTGTCAGGTTTTCAGAGCTACATATTTTAACTACTTTCCCTCTAGGACATGGGCTTTAGTCTGCCCACATACATGCAGACTTACTCATATATATGCAGAAGGTGCAGAATTATAAATGCAAGGCTTTGGCTTCAAAGGTGAGCTATTAAATATTGAACAACAGGTTTCATATTTTTAATGATATCTATAAAGTCTTAATCAACAAGTTTGATGATAAGCACAGATATTTCACTCAAAATACTTTATTATCCACTGATACCCTATTTGAAAGTAAACAATTAATTTCAAGTGCAGCCACTACCTCTCCATTCAAATAAGTCACAACTTGTATCTCTAGGCAAAAGTAGGAGCTCTAAAGTAAAAGATGGCTGAAATGTAGAGAGGGTCAAATAGTTGAACAAAAGATCCAATGACAATTCAGAACTGGATGTGGTTTACTTTTACTTTTCAGCACCATTATGTGTAGTATTGCTTTCAAACAGTTAATGGGATGGAAATTACATATAAGATTTTCTTTGCATCAATAAAAAGCATCTCAGCAATGAGGTTTTATAAAAAAAAATAGACAGTGAGAATATGATAAAAGAAATACTTTGACAGACCAGCTAAACATCACGTACTACTGAAGGTGAAAGATTTAATGTATATAAAGAGATTTCAATCTTGGTGCTAATGAACCACTTGTGAATGAAGAAGTATCTAATCCATATGATAATCTGTTCTGTGATGGGAATATTTATGGAAGAAATGATTATTGAATTTCTGTTTTCAGATTTGGCATTTGAATAGAAAAAAAATTGACTCAAGTCAGTAAAAGAAGCAACACTTTTACTATGCAAATACAGAAAAACAGCACTTCACAGGATGTAGACAAAGGGTAGCATACTGGCAACACAGTTGTCCACTAATGTAAAGCAACCTTCACATTAGGGCATACAAAAAAGGTCAGAAAGGACTTCTCAGAGTTTAAACATCTTGATTCATAAATGAGTGAACATAATAGTCTAATTTAAAAAAAACCCAAAATTATTCTACTGCAATATGTAACTGGATGATTATTAGCTTTGTTTTCCTTTCTTTAAAGAATGGGCAAGATAATGATAAGCTACAATTTGTGGGAATGTTGTAATTTACATTTATATTTGAGGGTTGCTTTCTAACATGCCTCTCTCTTAAAGGCTCCCTTACCCTTTCACCAGTAAAATAAACAAAAGGAGAAAAGTACTTGCTTTAGAATTAGAATGATCAACTCTCCTAGGTTTCTTTTCATTATATGAAATGCACAGGGTGAAGCAAATGAGTTTGCAGATTATACATAATATTTGAAACACCAATCTTCATTTTACATATGTATATAATTCTTTTATTCCCCCATAAGCTTTTTTGCTCATCCATTACTACAAAAAGGAAACTTGCAGTAGATTTTGTATCAATAATTACATTCTTGGTGGACTGTTAAAATTAGGACTTGAACTTATATTTCTATTTGATTGAACAGTGAGACTTTTTTTATACCTCAAGAAAGTTGGAAGTAATTTATTTTTATGAGGAACTATAAGATGAACCAGAGGGAATACAAAAAATGAAAATAAAGCATAAATTATTCTTGTTATTTTTGCAAGTCTTTGAAATATTTTTAAAATTTCTGCTTCAGTCTCATTTACAAAGTGAAAATCATCATGATTCACTTATGTGATAAATCATTTTCCAAAGCACTTAATCATTTCATTTTCTGTATAGTTACATTAATTATACAGTGGCTACCCACTGGAAGAGAAGAAATTCATATACTGAGATCAAGACTCCTTTATTAGGAGGTTGTGGAGAAAGGAGCAGTACATGAGAATGAGAAGGACTATTAAATAAGAAAAACAGATTGGAAGTCAAGGTAACTCAAGAAAATGTTTGGAAAATGAACACATCAGTGAGCTCAGTAGAATGCTGCTAATCAGTACAGGTGTGGGAAGTGACTATAAAATGAACATCCAAATCAGACTGAGTTTCAAAAATACTGACTACATTGGGGAAAAGTGTAATTCAACATTCTTCAGTGTATATTCAATTATTCTACTGATAGGAAAAGACAAGGATTAAAAAGTCACTCCTAAATTTACAAAATGCAGAACACTTGTGATGTTATTACAATTAGCATGGGTGGGGTAATAATGTTGAATATATATGACTAATGTGGATTTAGAAGAGAGATTTTGGAAACAAAAATATCAGGCAACTTTCAGTGTAATGAATATTCCTGGTCTGTTCCATTGTTTTTTAGAATTTACAACCATGTTTATTCTCCATTTGTAAGTTATTAAATTGAAGGTTTTCTTTTTGTTAACCTAATATAATGCTGTTTTGATTACTTGCCATCCCAAGAATATCCCATAGGGGAAAGGGATGATTTTTTGTGTGTCCTATTACTTATCAGTATTTATTTCTTCTTCCTCTTCCTCTTCCCCTTCTTCTTCTACTTCTGCCCCCCTTCCTACCCTTCCTCTCCTCTCCCTTCCCCTCCTCCCCCTTCTTCTCCTCCTCCTTCCCCTCCTCCTCTCTTTCTTCCTTCCCCTTGCTCCTCCTTCCCCTCCTTCTCTTGCTCCTCCTTTTCCTTTACTCTTCCTCCATCTCCCTTTTTTTCTTCATCATTAACAATTTATAAAAACACCATTCAGGGTGGTTGTCAATTTTTATATAATCATACTCACATTTATTTGAAATAGATATGAATTTGGTCTGGATAGGTAGAAATGAAAAACAGGAAAAGAATCAGATAAATGGAAAGTACATATAGGAGATAGACCATAGAATTTAGCTGGCTTGGGAGATAAGTATTATCAAGGTCAAGTGATAGTGAACAGTTTATGACTCAATTGTTTGGAGGTATTTGTGTAGTTAGAAGGGCCTCAGTATTGCAGTTTTTGAAGGAGTACGTGAAAAGACAAAGAATGAGTTTGAAAGAGCAGGATTTATTAAATTGAAATTATAGAAAGTTTCAATTATTTGTAAAGCCAAGATTAAAGTATGGCTATTAAAGTCTTTGGTTGATATAGAGTAGAAGACAAGGTCATTGAAAGGAATGAGATTCATAAAACTGAGACATCAATTTCAGTTTTATGAAATTGGAAAGACCAAATATGTATGTATTGACCCTGCCAAGATTTTAGACTAGTTGTGTTGGAATATGAAGAAAAATTGTCAGATATCATAAAAAATGAAGGTTAGTGAGTGATTTGATGTGATGATTCAAAGCAATTGTAAGGAACAGGAGGGAGTTTTAAGGAAGAAGGATGGAGTAACACTGCTTTTATGTCTGTAGACTCCTGAACTATGAGAGAATAAACTTCTGTTGCTTTAAGCCACCAAGTTCATGGTAATCTGTTCAGCAGCTGCATAAAGCTAATAGTCTGTGAATTTAAATGAGATATTTATAACAAGATTATAAATCTTTTAATATGACTGTCAATCAGACTGTTTGCTAAGAGATACAAGCAGGTCCTGGGAGACAGAACACCAGGGTTCCATGCAAAGCAGAAAGCCACTCCTCTTGAGTATGTTCAGCAAAGATAGCCATTGTTCCCCGTCACAGAACACCGATTGGGGATTGCAGTTCCATTGTTCTGACCTACTAAATATCAGCCCTGACACACAAATTCTTTTAAAAAAATAAGTGAGGCAAGAGCTTCATCTCTTAGGGCTACCATCTCTATGTGCATGTCTTACTCCTGGCTTGGGGTGCCTGAAAGCTTGGGGATGTGCTGCCTTTCACATGCCTGACTAAGGCTTTCTCACAGCTTGCCAGTTTCAAGGAGCTTGGACTTTTTAACATGACAGGTGGTTTCCCCACAAAAAAAAAAAAAAAATTAAAGAAGAATTGGTAGAAGGTTTCTCATGACCAAGCTTTGGAAATTTCAGAAAATACTTCAGCAGAATTTTGTTGGTCAGACAACTAAGGCTAGCCGGAATTCAAGGGAAGTAGAATTAGGACCCTACACTCAATAGAAGGAATAGAAAAGAACATGTGGCAAGTTTTTTGTTGTTGATTTTTTAATTTTTTTTTTCTACCAAGGAAAAGAACAGGAGACACATATTTGTTCTTAAGCGATGGGAACTATATATGTGTATATATATATATATATATATATATATATTTAAAAAAATAGATAAGAACTACAGTTTCCAGAAACAATTATAGTTTTGTGATTTGGGGTATTCAATATTATCTTCAATTAAGTTCACTACTTAAACAGAAAGAGAAGAATTAAATATTGAAGATAGTTGATGATCTTTGTTCTTTCTACCTGAGAATTTAAAATTCTGTTTACTTACCAGATGCTTGAGGAATTTATAATTGGTCAATTCTTATAAGATTAAATATCAAAAGCCAATTCAATATCTATAGCTTTCTAATTTTAATTAAGTTAATCTTATTTTATCTCTATAGATCTCTTGAGTGCCCATTTAGTTTGTCAAATGAAAGACAAGTGAGAGATTTTACTCAGAAAAATCTTTAGTGACTCAATCAAGTCTACTGCTTGGGAAACTCCTGATAAGTGAAGATTGTGTGTGTGTGCACGTGTGTGTGTGTGTCTTTGTGTAAGAGGCCTTAAATTTGCATAGGAACAAAATAGTTTTCCAATTAACATGGATCAAGATCCCAACTGTCTATTAAATATAAATTTATTGAAACCATTCAGATGGACAAAGATTTTAGAAAAAGGCAGTGAATACTTGAAATAAAATTTCTATTCAAAAAATGATGACCCTGGACTGATAGCCAGATAACCAGATATCAGTCAAAAGCTCTAAGGGGGGCCTCCCTGGTGGCACAGTGGGTTAAGCAACACACTATGAAGCAAATTGCAGCCACTGCAGCATGAGTTCTATCCCTGCTGCTGGTTAGGGAGGGGACCCACATGGCGTAGCAGACCTCTCTTGCTGTGCCCGCTGCTCCTCTCAGCAGTGTGTTTCAGTCAGTCTGCCTGTTCTGCTCCCCACTCTATCTCTGGTGAATCCTCTCACCTCCCTGGTTTCTGGCCTGTACCCCAGCTCTTGTATGCATAAATAAATAAATCTTAAAATAAAAGTCCTAAAAGTCAAGTGAGAAAGCTGTTGCTAATACTAGAAGCTCTTCCACTTGCAACCACCTTATCTATAAAGAACAGTATTTGATTATTGGCATATGAATTAACAAACCAACCTGAATATTAAATAACCTTGGCCTCAAGAGGGTAAGATGCTCTTTCATTCCAGTTTATGAAAAACAATGACTCCTTGCAGCTCAGCGGCAGTGGCTTAGGACTTCAGGTGAAAAGTTCTGGTATATCAAACTCACACTGTTCAGGGTTTCATTACTTTTAATGCTGAGTTGAGTTTGTGGATACTTAATTACCAATAAGAGAGACAGACAGAAAAAGAGAAGAACACAAATAGTTTTCTTTCAGAATTAAAAAGAAAAAACATTGGTTTCATTGTCAAACTTGAACTAGAATGGTACCAATTGAACTTTATGTTTGGAGACAAAAGTTAAAATTTCCTAATTATTCTCTCCATTTCTGATATATTATCTCTGAGGTAAATAAGAGAATCAGAGGAAATTAACTTGCAGTATTCTTAGTATTGTCATTTAATTTCCCAATAATTGGTATGAAAGTCCTGCTTCTAGAGATATTGAGATTTCTATGACTGATACTTTCCACACAACTTATAATAATAGCACATATCTCAATAAATATCTATTAAATACAAACTAAAAAAATGATTTCTAATATTTGTTTCATAACTTGAAACTACAATAATTATTTTGACATGGACAAAAGTAAAATTAATGTAGATTGTAACCACAGAACAACTGAACAATTACAGCATAATATTTTTTTGTGTGTGTTCTTTTAGGGATAAATAAGTTCTCAGCAGTCAGCTCAATTTCTGAGAGAGACTTTTGAAGTTAGATCAATGTCTTTGCTGCACACTGAACTGACAAACACCATAAATATTTCAATTTAAAACAAAGCTTCCCCTTTATAAAGTATGCATTCATCTTCGATTTCTCTGAATTTAGAATTAAAATGAATAGATACCAACATCAACCAAGATCATAGTGTCAGTATTCCTTGAATGCAAATACAATAAATGCATTCAGCTTTGCCTAAAAACATGGAGTTGACATTTCTACATTATAAATAGGACATCAGATAGAACTGAGCAATTCCCCTAGGCTTGAAAGGTGCTGACCTTTAATCTCGCTCTGCCCCTCATCAGGACTCAGACCCTTCCTTCCTCTCCCAGATTCATCTGACCAAGAACCAAATGAACATCAGATTTGTTTAAGCATCTAACTAGACCCTAGGGTTTATTGCTGATTTCATTTTGCATTTTAGTGGCATTGATCCTATTTCCCTGCTTTAACCCTCTCTTGTTTGTTTATTTGTATTAGCTGAATGTTGAAAGATTGATTTTGGATTCTGTACTTTAGCATTGTTATTATTTCCCTCTAGATAATATTAATGGCATACTCTCCATGCTGACTCCGTAGCTCCAGCTCCATAGGCAAGAAGTGTTTTGTGTATTGTATATGTTCTTTCATTGGAAAATGGGGAGGAAATTGAAAGATGAGATGATATTCTTGGCAAATATTTTCATTAACATTGAAATTCTCTCTTCCTTTGGTCTTCTTCAGTTTCTCACCTAGATGTGAGTTTCTATGATATGTAGACCACTAAAATCTATAAAGGACATCAGAAAGAACTGGTAGCATTCCAGGACTCAAGGACCTTTGAGATGTCTTTCTGAAAAAGATTGGAATATCCACAAAAAATTCAGTTTAAGACATTAAGGAAGAGAGAAAAGGTACAAAAATGTAAACTATGATTGTGGACAAAGGAGGGGCATTTTTACTAGGTGTTGATGGAGTTCATAAATAACTCAGTATTTCCACTGTATCTATTCAAGTAGCGTAGTTCAATCTCCTATGATTTGCTTACTAGTATACACTAAAATTTGAAAAACAATGATCAAAGTTAAGTATGACTGTAAATAATATTCATTGTTGAGCCACATACTATGGTAGGACTACATCTTCTTTCCAAAAGATCCATCTCAATCTAATGAGTATTATTGAATAAGGATTTATAATACAATAGAAATTGGAATTTATGCATTATGGAAGACCTCAGGAAATAAGATATCTGAAAGGGAGTAGATTGATTATAGTTAAATTCTGAAATAGGCTCCCTGAAGTTTGGCTTTAGTAGAAGAGTAGGAGTTTGCATGAAAATTTAGGAACCAAGATGTGCAGCTGTCAGTGTAGGATCATAATTGTGTACAAGACCAGAACTCTATGACAGGCATTGCCTCTGCATCAATGTAGGAATGAGGGTGACTGTAGTTCAGCAAGAATTATAGTCAGGAAGAATTAAAAGCAAACAGAGTAAGGTCAGAGTGTAAGGGGTTTCCTTCACTACACATCAGTCTTTTTTTTGGGGGGGGGAGGAGAATATTTTATTTATTTATTTATTATTTTTTTTTAGTATTTTTTATTAATATAAAATATTTTTAAAAAATTTACATATACTTGCCATCAATTGTAATCCCCATGTATTCCCCATCACCATCTCACCAGTGCACCA
>JAGFMF010011629.1:1798483-1843513 GCA_019455555.1 Galemys pyrenaicus
ACCATCTGGTATTTTTCTTTTGCCTTCTGACTTACTTCACTGAGTATAATCCCCTCCAGATCCATCCATGTTCCCATGAATGAGTCTAGTTTTTCATTTTTGATTGCTGAGTGTATATGTACCACAGCTTCCCGACCCACTCATCTGTTTTTGGGCATCTTTTCCCCTGTATTTTTCTCTTTCTTTTTTTTCACTACCTTGATTTGCCTAAGTACTCTTGTTTAACTTTATAAACAATGTAATAAATTTTCTGAGACCTGGACATCTGAAAATGTCTTTTATTCTGTTTATTCATTGCTGATAACTTGGCCCACATATTGCATTTAGACAAAACCATTTAGATATTTTCTTCCATAACGTGAAGATATACCTTCATGGTTTTTGAAGGTATTGTATATTGGACGTTTAAAATCACATGGTAGTCTGACATTTGTTTTCTTCTCAATAAAATACAGCTGTTTATTCCAGAATCATGTTAACTGTTCAAAGTCTGGTTTTCCTTTGTTATTTGTTTATATTTATGAATGAGGTCAGTGGAAAAATTGATTGGGATGATTTTTTAAATGTAACAACAACCTTTTTAAATTTAATTTGGGATGAGTTACTATGGTGCCAGATTTTATCTGAGAAATGGAAAAGGATGGAAGTTGAGGAAATTAGTCCCTATGAATACCTTTAACAAATAACACATTTTCAATTCTACGGCCCACATTTGTATATACAGATTATTGTTTTAGAGTCTTTTGTTCTAGGCTTATTACCTGGGCAAGGATCTCCCTTATCTGATATAACTCTTTTTACATAAACATCATTTTCCCTTTCTTTTTTTTTTTTAAGGATTTATTTATTTATGCATATAAGAACTGGGGTACAGGTCAGAGTTGTGGGGGCTGAGAGGATTCACCAGAGACAGAGCCAAGAACAGAACAGGCAGATCAACAGAAATACACTGCTGAGGGCAGTAGTGGGCAAAGCGGGAGAGGTCTGCCTTGCCATGTGGGTCACTTCCTCAGCCAGCAGCAGGGATCAAACTTGTGCTCCGGTGACTGCGGTCTGCTTCATAGTGCATTGCTTAACCCATTGTGCCACCAGGGAGGCCCCCATTTCCCCTTTCTTACCTGTGTTTAATCGATTTAAAATTTTTGAAATTTTTCACCCATTTATACACTAAACCCTCTGATATTTTTTTTGATTTAGTGATATTTACAAATTTTTTCTATATATATATATTTTAACAGAAATCTCACATGGGAAAGTGTGTACGTGTGTGTGTGTATGTGTATGTGTGCACACACAATCAAGATTGAACCAGAACTGCCTAGGTAATTTTGAGACTTGTGACCCAGCAAGAAGCTGTTGAGGGTTCCAAAAACAAAGTGGTTTGAATGATAGAACTAAAATTTAGGAACCTTTATTGAGGATACATTATAGAACATTTCATATAAGAAGTGAAATATGAAGAATTAATATATAGCTTTTTACAGAAATCATCAGGTAAAATGAGGAGGAAAAAAAAATAAGTAAAATACAATGAATCAGTTCATGTGACTAAAGTTGTAGAGTTCAGACATTTTCATACAAAGGAGCAGATCAGCTTTGCTTAAAGAATTAGGACTTCTTAGAGGAGGTGACTGCTGAAATAAAAATATTTACTGACCTAGATCAGCAAGCAAGTAGATAATTGAGAAAATGTGTCAATCTGGTACATGAATTCTTTAAATTTATTCTTATAAGCATTTCAGATTTACTTTCTACCACTCCCTCCTATGATTGCACCTCATAATCTAATAAAGGAGATAATGCATTATTCCCTAAATCAGTAGAATAACAATTATTGATAATCTGAGAATGCTAGAAATATTTGTATCTGCCAAAAATTGACAAGTATCAATGTATTGGTTCAAGTTGCCCTAAGTTCTCAATGTAGCATTTTTGCAAAATAATACAAACACCTATCAATATAAGCAAAGCTCACATAACTGTAGGGAATTAAATTTATCAAGAGTCAACATACTTTTAAGAAAACTTATTACCATTGGTTAGACCCACAGACTTTCTGCCAGCACAACATGCTTATTATGCACATGTTAACTCATGTGCTAATTTACTGTTTTTTAAACACTTACTTTTTTTTTTTAAACATCCTTGCACATGACAGGTTCTTAGATGCAATATTTCACTTAATTTGAGGAAAGATCATGACATTAATAATTTTTCCATTTTATAGATGAAGAAATCAACAGATCATTTGTGTCAGAAAACAGAAGGTAAATTTCAGATTCAGATGGAAGCTGACTTCAAATTTTTTATAACAATGCCTAAATTTTCTTGATATTCCTTTTTCTAGTTATGAGGTCTGTGAAATTTCTGTTCTTGAAAGACTCCCTTGACTTCTCTGATCAGTGTTACCTGTAAGATCCCAATTCCCATGCTGTCTCCTCCCTGAGCCTGAACTCACCCCAGTGTAGACCCCAATAACGTCTATAGATAAAGCTCCATGATATCATGAAAGAATTTAGCACAAAAATATTTAATTCTACTTATCATCTAGCTTTCTTATCCTCTGGAGAAGTTTTTAGATTCTTTGATCTAGAAATGTCCTATGAACACTAAAATCCATCTTCCAGATTTTTTGTTTTTGCCTCCAAAGCAGTTGAGACTCCTTGGAGACTCCACAAGGCATTTTAAGGTCACAGAGGCAGTGAAAGTGCTAATACAGTGCTTGACGTGTAGATAGTGCTCAATAAATATTGACTGTCATTGTTCTTATTCATTTGACTTGTTTTTCCACATCAAGATACATTTGATGGATTTCCTGACATGATCTTTGGATCATCTTTGGGTCTTTTGACAAGGACTTTCAAGGAGGCACAACAAATCCAGGTTTCTACTTTTTTATTTTTATTTATTTTAAAAGATTTTATTTACTTATTACTCCAAATAGGAGCTGGCATGTAGGCCTGAGGTGTGGGAGGAGTTAGAGGGTAGGGGTGAGAGGATTTACCAGACAGAGTAGAGAACAGAACAAGAGGATCTACTGAAATACACAACTTCAGAGAACAACAGGAGAGACAGGAGAGAGCTGTTGTGCCATGTGGGTCAGCTCCCTGGTCCAGGATTGAATTTAGGCTTTCATTGTCAGCCTTAGCAGTGCTAGTGTGACTGAACCCCTAAGCCACCAGGGAGGCCACAAATTTTCTGCTTTTAAATCCAAGGGTCACAGGCTAATACTCTTACTCTTTCTTTCCTAAGTTAACTTTTTGTCATCTTCATTGTTGGCTTTCAAATTTATCTTGTCTTACCCTCATTAGACTAAACATTCCTTAAGAAGATGGAAAATAACTTGTTAAAAAAAATCTTTTAATCTTCTTCAATTAACTTGCTGATTTATACACTACAGAAAAGAAATTAATTTATTTGAAAAAATTTTAAATTTAATCAATTTATTTATCACATACTGCTTTATTTATTAATGCCTGTTCCATTATCTTGTTGCTTTTCTTTGCTTCCCCAACTACATTATCAGCAAATTTAGAGTAAATATTTAATACTCAGAGCACAGAACTTTGTTGATTTCTTTATGAAAATAATAGGCTTGTAGAGGCTTATTGGTTTTTTAAAGTTCTAATGGACAGTGAATATATACATCGTTTTTCTGTCCCCTAAATGAAACCTATGTTGAGAACAGCAAAAACAAAGTTATATGAAACTTAAACATAAAGTTCAAGTGGAAAATATATTTGCATGGCTCAAATGCTCATTCATTGAAAGGATGAGCTAGGAGTTGAAAGGATGTGATTTTCTTGTCAGATGCCATGCCATAAAAATAAAATGGTGGTAATGCTGACACTTTACATTTTGAATAAGCACAAGAGCATGAGCCCAAATTCTGCTTGACTATCCTACATATACAACTACTTTACAATTCACTGTTATGGCTCTGTCAATAGGTGTATCTTTGATTCCATCATTTAGAGATCAAAGTACTGTGTAATATTTGAGATTTGTTTTTTTTTAGAAAGCACAAAGTCAACAGGACAGAAACACTGTACATTAGACATATGTATCATTTAACCTACCTTTACATTTCTCATTTCCTGCAAAGGAAATCTTTCTTCAGTATATTTGGGCCTTTTGAGTGCCCATTTCTGACTTGGCACACGGTAACTGTTGTTTCCAGGTATCTCCAGCTTCACTTTCAGTTATAGCTACCTTCCTTGCTGGTCATAAGTTATGAAACTTTATCTGAATTTATCTAACAAATGGTTGTAAGTGAGGTAACCCACACTTCCCTTCACCGTCTCATCCCTTAATTGTACAAATCACTGATACATGAACCTGATTGAATGATTGGGAGCTGTTGAATGGAATGACAACATGAAAAATGGAGGCAATTTCTCACTGAGTCTGCTTTCAAAGACAAGGTAGAATACTTAAATCATTTGGAAGTTATTTTTGCAGAGACATATATCCTATATCCTAACTTCATCAAGATTCATCTACATCAGAGTGTTTTACCTTCAAATCATTATCTTATAAATGTCTATCTCATACCTGTAAGTCTTAAAGTAATAGAAAGATTGGTTATGTTCACTATATATTCATTGTTTCTTACTCCACTTGAAAATCTCTGGATGAGATAACCATCAGCAGTAGAAAACTGATAGTCTAAATTATTAATTATAGAATAAACGGAACAGGGTGGGAGTGGTATTTTTTAATAAAACAGCCCAAGATGAAATTCAGCATTCTAAGTCCTATCCCAATTAACTTATTCCAATCTATGTAAGTTTTAGTCTTTTATAGTCAGTTTTAGTCTTTCTTGTCACTTAAGATACACATACACACAATCCAGCTCTCTCTAAAACAAACATTAATCTCAGAGACTGGAAAATATAGATCCAGATTAAACAGAATTAAATATAATATAATCTTCATTATCATCTCACAGGTAGGATAAAGCTTCATAAATTTTATAAAGGGAGTGTCGCAGACACCTCCCCATCTTTGTTTTGTTGTCTTCCTATCTAAACCATGCATAAAAATCTACAGTTTCTTAGCAAATAAAGCCTGATGCTGTACTTTATCTTCAAACCATCTGATTCTGTTGGCCATTCTCAGGTTAGAAAGCTAAGCCAAGTCACTAAAATGATCATGTTTTTGTAATTAAAGCAGAGTTACAATCAAAAACAAGGGTTTTTCAAATTATTATTTCATAAGTAAATGGCTGACAATGTATGAAATTATTATTCTCCTACTGAGGAAACCCTTGCTGCACGTGTGCATGCTTTTATGAGTGTGAGTTTGAGTGTGTGTGTGGATGTGTGTGTAGAGGAGCTTTGCATTTTCATTTAAAATCACAGGAGGGAAGAAAATAAAATATCCCTCACAAACTATTGAAAATTACTCTCACCTCCAAATTAATAATATGGTCCTGTGAATTTTGTAAGGTTATTTCCCCAAAACACTTTATTCATCAGTTAAGAATAGATAGAATTAAATATAAAGATGCAAGTCAAAATGTAAATTGCTTCTTCTTTTCCCTCACATATTATCTGTCTTGAAGAGTTTATATATAACTAGTCATTGAAGAGAAAGACAGTAAATTCAACATATGTCTATACTTTTGGGAAATCCGTTTTAGAAGAATGATCTATAAGTATTAAGGGAACCAAATAAGGATCAAGGAAAGGAATAAGAACAAAAATAATAATCATAATAACAATAAAGACACAACAAAAACCAAAAATGAAAAGACAAGGACAAATTGGGGACACTTGGTGGGGAGGTGGGAGTGGGAGGGCTGAAGGCAGATGGGCGCACTGGGGACTGAGGTGATGGTGCACTGGTGATATGGTGATGGGAATACATGGGGATTACAATTGATGTCAAATATATATAAATAAAGGAAAAAAATTTTTAAAAAATCCTGAGTATATAAGTAAATATGACCTGTTAAAATCAGTGCAGCTGTAGTAATAAAACAGTAAGAGAACAACTAATTAGAATCACTAAAATGTTTTCTTGGAGAAAAGTAATTAAGTAGTTCAAAGAAGATTCAGTTTTGAAGGGATATATTGACATAATAATATGAATAGATTTTTAAATATAAAGTTTAACAAACAGGCATAAAATTTTAATTGTATAGTTTGACAAAATTTGATATATATATATTCCATGTAACCATAAGCCTAATCAAAATGTAGTACATATTCATTTTAAGGTGGCATCAAATGCCCACCAAAATATGACTAGAATTTGGGGAGAGGACTTGATTAAGTTGACAAGCAGGAAATTCAGAAAGAGGCTTTCACTAAACTTTCCTTATCTGCCTAAAGACAGACCCTCCAAAAGAAACTCAGTTGATAAAACTCTCCCCTGGAGTTTCATCACCCAAGAAATTGACCTCTATCACAGAAGGAGACTGAGAGTTGATACCATATCCTGAAAAACTTTGTCACAAACTATTACACTTCTCAATTATTCTTTCAAGGGGCTAATCATTTTTCCTAAAACCACTTTCCTGTCCCTTAAGAGATGTATTTCATCGTTCCTTATTAAGATGATAAGTCAGCCTGAATTTTAAGCCATGAAGGCAGTTACTCATTTTTCCCCGGATATCTCCCATGTATGAAGTATGTGCTAATAAATTTCTGCTTTCTCTTGATAATATTTTACTATGATTCTCAGTTAAAAACTCAGAAAGATAGAAGGGAAATTGTATTTCCTCCCCTTCATCCTGAGTTCTGTGGATTTTATTTTACACGTTTCAACCAGCCTTTTGCCTTCTCCACTTCTTTCAAGCCACTCCTGTTTCTGATTTCATCATCACATTTCATTTAAGAGCATACATTTGTCAAGTCTGGGTTTAGAGTTCACCTTCACACATAGTACACATGTGACCATAAAGAAATTCTTTAGGGCTTCTGAACTTCCTTTTCTTCTTTCTGAAACAGGGACAATAATATGCCTATATTATACATATTTGTAAAAATTGAGCCATAAATGTAAACTATTAGCAGAGTGTTTTGTAGGCAAACACTGTAGGAAGGACTTAAGCCACTTCCTTACACTAAAGAAAAAATGCTCAAGTAGAGAATGTTAAATGTTGGACTGTGTCTCTGTGAGTATATGTTTTTTGGTGATTTGAGTCATAGGCTTGGAAAATACAGATAATGAGGCAGCTCCAGCATCAAATTACAATAACAGGAGATTACAACAATGTATACGCTATACATTATTCTAAGTGTTTTGCATAGGAACTCATAACATTGAAAAAAGTATTATTATTTCTATCCTCATCCTGTAAGTAAGGAACCTGAGGTAAAGAGAAGTTATGCTGGTTGTCTAAGGTTACACATCTAGCAAATAGCTGAAGCAGGACCAGAGCCTTCCAGATATGGCTCCAAATTCTTTGATAATGTGCTTTTAAATATTGTACAATATTATCACTCAAAAAAGTACCAGCAAGGTGGGAATGCAAGCTGGTCCAACCATTATGGAAAGCAATATAGCGGTTCCTCAATCTACTAAGAATGGAACTTCCATATGGTCCAGCAATCCCATTCCTAGGAATATACCCAAAAGACACAAAACACTGATTCAAAAGAATACCTGCACCCCTATGTTTATAGCAGCACTCTTTACAATAGGTAAGACCTCGAAACAATCTAAATGCCCAAAAACAGATGAGTGGATTGGGAAGCTGTGGTACATATACACGATGGAATACTACTCAGCAATCAAAAATGAAAAACTAGCCACATTCATAGGAACATGGATGGAACTAGAAGGGATTATGCTCAGCGAAGTAAGTCAGAAGGCAAAAGAAAAATACCAGATGGTTCCTCCCCTAGGAGGAATATAAGGGAACCAAAGGAGGATCAAGGAAAGGAATAAGAACAACAATAATAATAATAATAATAACAACAACTATAAAGACACAAAAACCAAAAATGAAAAGACAAGGACAAATTGGGGAAATTGGTGGGGAGGGAAGAGGGAAAGGGTGGAGGGCAGACGGGAGCATGGGGGACTGAGGTGATGGTGCACTGGTGTTACGGTGATGGGGAATACATGGGGATTACAATTGATGTCAAATATATGTAAATTTAAAAAAATTTATAAAAAAAAAGTACCAGCAAAGTTAAGAAATCAGTTTTCTTTTAAAGAATATTTATATAAGTATACTAATTATGGCTTTTTCCCATTGTAAGGCTATTAATGCACCTGTATTAGCTCTGTGGGTGCCTTGGCCAGTGGAGTAACATGAATTTCACAATTAATTAGAGCTACTAACCATCACCAATTAAGATGTTCCCTTAGGATATAAACACTTTTCCGTTGGGATTTTGAATACTTTGATTGGTTCCAAGAAATCTGAGAAATTAATTGTTCATAATTCATTGGACATACTATGTGATTTATTTTGAAGTTTCAAATTATTGATATCAGCTCCAGCTTTTCATAAATTGATATTCTTTCCTCTGATGTTCTGCTAGTTTGCAATTCAAATAACAGCTATTTTAAAGTCTTACAATTCTTAAACTAAGAAAAATTCTAAAGGTCATTTTGTTTTCCCTGCCCTTTCAGTCAGAGAAGAATCTAAACCAATGCCTACAGATATCTTAGGATATTAAATTTATAAAAAAAGATAAACATATTACTGGTAGTAAGCTTCATAATAATAAATTCAGTCTTCAAGGTAGAGTTGGGTAAGCATAACAGATGTTTTTCTTTGCCGTCCTCAGATATTTGATCAAAGTTAATGAATAAATGATTTACACACGTCACATTATAGAGTGGCAATTAAAGACCAAAACTAAAGTTTTCTGATTCTTAGACTAACAGATTTCTACCCACCCAAGCTTCTTGGAGACAGGACTCAGATTTCCCTCTATATTTTCATTTAAAATAAATGTGTGAATTTCATTGGAACTTAGTGTTTAGTACAAAAATTTTGAAGGCACATTCATCTAATTAGATGTTATATTAGCTTTTTCATTTTTACAATGCTTCTATTCAAGGCTGCCCTATTGCAGATAGGTAATTATGGATTGTGATTTGAGAGTTACTAGGAAAGCATAATTAACCCCTCAAAATGTTCAATTTTAAATGCTGTCAATATTAACAATATAACCAATAACCTAAAAAGCAATTTTCCCTCATAAATGTGTAAATATTCTGAAGGAATTACAGAAGCTTAGAGAAATATGTGTCAGCAAAGGGTTCCAAAAAAGAACTGATGGCCCATTGAGTTTGTGTATTTTCCCGATAATACACTGATAATTCATTATTATCGTTATTTTCACCTTACCTATTATTTTGTAATTGAAGAAACTGAGGCCCATATAATGTCAATAATTTTCCCACAGTTAATTATCTAATTTTCCCCATTATACCTGGTTTAGGTGACATCAGTTCTCAAATGATCCAACACCTGCTGAATGAGCTTTCTAAGAAAAGTGTAGTGTTTGGCAATTTCTGTCATACAGCTAGTCTCACTCTAGCAGATTTCATGCAATCGATGGCAGTTTAACAACTGGCTCATAAAATTCCTTAATATTTAACAATTGGCTCTTGCAACTGCTATGACTGGCTTTGCATACCACAGGCAGAACCTCTGCTCTTAATCATTAAATTCTACCATTAAGGAGAAATAAATCACCACTGTCTTCACCTTTAAGGAATCCACAGTCTACCCATGTAATAAATTTTACCAGTTTCTTTAAATTGCTAAATATACGTCTATGATTTGAGTGCCATTTTATTTTGGCCAGAAATTCATAGAGCAAGAGTTTTATGAAGCAGATGGACAGGTGGGCACAGTCATGGAGAAGCCAGAGTTCCTCAATGCCAAAGGCCCTTTGTTCTCCCCATCTGCTTGCAGAACAGGTCTCTACTCTGCTTTAATCTGCAACTCTGGTCTGTGAGTTCTGCCTTCATTTTCATAGTCAAACCCTGTTGCTGAGTTTGGTTCAGTGCTATTGATTTTGAATCTCTGTGTTACTTGTTCCTAGTATATCCTTTACCAAATTTGGATGTTACTTTCCTGTTTTAATTCTTATCTAGGACACTAAACATCACAACTCTATAGCAAATTTTGAAAGATATATCCTCACTATATTTTAGTATTGAGTTCATTTGCTGATTTATAAAATTAGATGTGTGTGTGTGTATATAGGAATGTGAACATCACAAGATTATCTGGAGACTCTCCCCTCTGCACTTTCCTTACCCCTGCTCCTCTCACCTCCCCCCCCCCCACACACATTGATATAGCAAGCAAGAGAGTAAACTCATCTTCAGATACTTTAAAATATGAACTCACTCCATTTGTAACCTATGCAGGAATATGCTGTGTGACAGTAAAGCCAGACTTTCCATACCCATGAATGTCCAAGCCAGATAAGGAAGATTTAACAATGGGTTCCCAACCTTCAATTTATGCAATGAATTCTTTAGAATGGAAGGAATTAAATCCTACATTACCTTCCTCTAGCATCAGTGGATCTTAGGTAAGGATAACATAGAACTAGAAGCCCCTCCTTTCATGAATAACTGCATTCTTAATGTCAATGTTCTTACCTTAGCAACCAAAATTAAACCTGTGTTTATTGGAAATAGCTTCTGCAGAGTGCAATCTGCGAGCCTGCTTCCTAGTTTTGAATCTTCATGTTGATTATATAATAAACTCCTTGTCTGACTTTCATTGAGATTTTATTTCCAGTTAATGGTATGTCGAACTCTTTTTCAAAAGCAAGTGCAGTGAAATTTTTAGGGAGTGGAAAAAAAAAAAAAGACAAGTCACAGGACATCAAATGGACTGCCTGAAATCTGGGAGAAGACTGTTGGCACACACATAGGCATGAAGGGGAGCAGGTTTCTAGGAAGGAGCAGGAAGGATTTCAGTGGGGTTTGGCCTGAATAACTACTAATTTTCCACCTGTTGTTTCTTTTTAAAATATTATAGTTTTGATTTGAATTTCTTTGAAGATTAGTGATGTTGAGCATCTTTTCTTATAACTCTTTGTCATTTGTATGTCTTCTGTGGAGAAATGTTTTTTATGTACTTTAGTCATTTTGTAACGAAGTTGTTTATTTTTTATTTTTATTGTTTGGAAGGGTTCCTTATATATTTGAATATTAATCCATTATCATATAAATGTATAAATGGTTTACAAATGTTTTCTTACAACCTGTAGACTGCCTTTACATTCTGTAGACTATTACTCTTGCTGTGCAGAAGCTTTTAATTTTGATATAGTTCCACTTGTCTGTTTTTGTTTTTGTTGCCTCTGCTTTTGGTGTCATATCCAAGAAATTATTGCCAAAGGAATGTCAAGAAGTTCGTCTGCTGTGTTTTTGTCTAAGAGTTTTATAGCTGTAGATCTTACATGTAAGTCTTTAATCCATTCTGAGCCAATTTTTTCATATGGTATAAGATAGGGGTCCAATTTCAACCTTTTGCATGTGGATATACAGCTTTCTCAGCACCATTTGTTGAAGAGACTCTCCTTTTCCCATTCATCATATACATGTGCTTTTACTTCTCAGCTGTCTATCTCATTTTGTCTATCTTTATGACAGTACCATACTAAAGAAAAGAATTTTTAAGAATAGCTTCAGCTTGTCATGTTATTTTCCTACAATTACATTGCATATGTATTGAATCATTTTGTTATTTTACCTTGTACAAACATTACATAATTCTATTAGACAGGAGTCATCTCCTATAGGGAAAAATTAAAAAAAAAAACAATTTGCAGTAACATAATTTAAAATCATGGGCATTATTTGAAAGAGCAAAGTAAAAGAGGACAGCTTATTTTAAAATTTTTCTATAAAATATTTTACCACTGAGTCTGATAATATTTGATTAAATAAAACTCTCCAGTAAGAATAAATTTAAACTGAACTTCATATCAAATTTTGAGAGGAAGAGAAAAAGAAAAGAAAAAACTATCTCAGTGTGATCCTTCTGTATTTAATAAAATGTAAGTGAAACTGAATTATGAACTATTTACACAATTTTCAGTTTCCTTATCCCAGTTTTGGATATTTTCATTCTTTTTTGTGGTTGTAAATTTTGGTTTCTTTTTCTTAGTACAAACCAAATCAGCATTATGAGAACCACACTGAGACTTCATTCAGATGATTTATTTTCTTAGACCAAAAAAGAACTTTCAGCTTAATGCAACTGGCTCACTGGTCCACAAAGTATTCTGTACCCGCAATGGAGTCCATGAGAAATAACTCTTGGGGAATTACCATGCTCAATTTTTCACATCTTTTTCTTTCCCAAATTCTTCAGTAATTTTCAAAATCAAATTTGATTCTTTTCTTTGATCCCAAGAGGGCACTAGTTACACATCATCTTGGTGATTTGTCATTTCCATATTTTTTTGCTCTAGTCAAAGTTTGTGAGGCTAGACTGTTGAAGCATGTTGTACTGCTGTACTGTATGAATACTAACCTTTCAAACACTGGTTAACAGTTACTGATGCTCTTCCTGTGTTAGTTCATTTAATTTTGCCACTGAGTCTGATAATATTTGATTAAAAAAACTCTCCAGTAAGACTCTGTAAGAAATGTTTTATTACCACCTCTACTTTATGATTGAAAAAAGGAGATTAAACAAGGTAAAATAACTTACCCAAGGGAATGTAGCTGAGGTAGATGGAGCCATGATTCTTTCTGGAGTGGTCTGATTGAAGTGACTATTTTTAGCTCCCATAGCATTTATCTTAGGGTTACTAAAGAAATGGTTTTTCTATATTACCATTTTAAAGATAAGGAAAATAACACACTTAAAGTGATTCTGTGAAGTATATTAACTTCTGAGGACATATTTAGGGGAGAATGATATTGTATCTTTGAAAACCATTTCAGTAATCTCCCTTTTCTGTGTGGGTATATGTTCTAAGACTCCTGGTAGATGCTTAAATCTGCATATAGAATCAAACCCTATGAAAAACGATGTTTTTTTTTTTCATATACATACCTGTAATATGATTTAGTTTTTAAATTGGGCACAGTAAGGGATTAATAGTGATAATAATAAAATAGAAATAAGTCATAATATAATGAAAGTTATGACTGTTCTCTCAAATATCTTATTGTATGTAATATTTTGAACATTAGTTTATCATGGATAGACAAAACTTTGGGTAACTAAGCTGGGCAAAAGAGAGGGGGGAAAATCCTATAATTTTTTTTACTTAGTTTCTCTGACTTAAGTATTATAAATTAGACTAATAAAAGAAAAATTAATAAGAATAACAGAGGTTTATTAAATCATGTGTTTTGTACATACATGAGAAAAACCAAATGATGAGTAACTCAACAGGTAACTGAACTTTATGTGAAATTTCTTTTCCTTAAACTAAAAAAAAAATCACAAAATATAAATTCTTTATACTATAGAAGAACAATGAAGAAAATAATAATAGGTATCACAAAGAAATTGTAGAAATGGGAAATTGACTCAAAACAGTTGGTAATCACTGAATCAATTTTTGAAGTACACATACTTTAAAAATTATATTTCTTTATAGATATAAAAGTTTAGGCAATTTCAAATATGTATGTGAACAAAATGAATAAAGCAGTATCATCAATTATAAATATTGTGGTATTTATCTAGCAAGGACAAAACCATATTTTCTTTTGTGAAGAGGTAAGTTTGTCTTGGAATGAATCAAGCTAATAAAAAACAGATTAAGAGTAGAAAATGAGCAATTGCATTTATACAAATAAGAGTTTTCAAAGAAATAAGACTCCAATATAGCCAAATGATTGATACTTACATAGTAACTTAGGCTAAGAAAAGGAAAGGAGAATTTGGGCTTCTGCATGGAATAATCAAATTTTGAGAATGTGAGAGAATTAAATACGTGGTAAATAAGAAAAATTTTATTATGCGGATAAGAGCCTCTGGGGTGAGAGGATTTGTCTCAGAGAGTAGTAACTGTCTTCCTTGTAAGGAACATCTTCACAAAGAGAAATTTATTTTATAAATGAAATTTTCCTTTACAAAAGGAGAACATTTATACTTCATTTCTAGACAATGGAGGGAGGCAAAGAGCTTTTCCTCTGTCAGCTGGTTCTCAATTGCTTTTAGCTCAAAATAGTCCATTTGCCAACTAGCCATATTTTGCACTGGCATATTCTAGCGTTCAACTCACTTTTTTATAATTAAGAACAGATCTTGCACATTTCCCATGCCATTACATAATATGCCTTAACATCATTATAATTGTGATATAATATTTTACTAAATACTTTTGGACAAACACTATTAGTGCAACAACAACAACAACAAAAATCCTCACAACTTTTATTTTTGTTCTCACCAATCCTTTAAACTTGATTCAGTGAGGGTGACTTTCCCTTGATGCTAGTTGAAAATTCTGGTTGGATCCTGTCTTATACTCTTTTAAGAATTAGTTGACTAAGAGTCTACTCTCACTTAAAATTGCCAAACATTTTAAAATTCAAAGTTATAATATTCATTTAAATGGGTTTGTCAAAATTCTGGGCTTGATTTAAAGTAAAATCTTTCCTCCTTCAGCTTAGAGCTGTTTTAGTCTAGAAAATTTCTCAGATTGAGCAGGTGGGAGTAGAGAGAGTATTTGGTGTATTTTTTATTCTTCATTTTTGCATCCAGGTGATACAGAGTAAAGGGTCATGAAAATTCTTAATTAAAAGAGTACTGTAGTAAGTTGGCTTGAAGAGTACTTTGAGACTGGCTTATATTTAAACTTGATTGCTTTATTAGGTAATTTGAGGGTCATTGAAGGTTTTTTTTGCTGGTATTTCTCTTCTGTAGTTCCTTAAGATGAGTAGATATGTATTGTTGGTTACTTGCAACTGCTTCCTCAAGCTCCAAAATCTTGTGGTTGTGGGCCCATCTGTCCCTTTAGGTGTCCTATTAAAGAAAGATGTCCTCAATCAAGTTCTCTCACTCACGAGAAACATCTGCTTCCTGGGAAACATTTATGTATCCCTTGTTCTAGTGACTTTGGGAGAATGATCTCAACCTAATTGCATGTTTCTAGTTTCATCCAAAACAGTCTCTTGTCCTTCAGATATCCCATGAGAGTTCAACCCCTCAACTATGGAACATATTAAACTCCCCTTGTATTTCCTTAAGGCATTCTTCATAGTTCTCTTTCTCCACAGATATTCTCATCACTGTATCTTCTCTTTGGAATAGGCAAATTTATAGAGACAGGCTACAGATTAGTGTTTATGTCTACAGTTGGACATAAATGGGAAGTGACAGCTAATGGGCATTGGGTTTCTTTTCAGTAATGAAAGTGTTTTAAAAATTGACTATGGACATAGTTGTATAACTTTGTGAATACACTGAAAACCATGGAATTGTATACTTCAAGTACATGAAATATGTTATTTAATTATATCCCAATGAAGTTGCTATGCATTTAAAAAAAATAAAGAGCAGATCTTGTAACACAGATTTGTATATCTCATCCTCATCTTTTAATAGAATGTTATATTGGGCCCTGTTTGTTGGATATCTCCATATATGTATTTCAGTAGTACCTCAAATTAAATTTACCGCTTTAAAACTCCTGAATTATTTCTTGATTGATAATATAAACTTTCTACTCCCTGAGATCTTGAAGACTTTTGAAATAACATTGTACACGCCCTCTCAATTTCCAAATAAGATTAAATATTTTAAAAATATCTCTTTCACAGTTATTACAAAATTGGAAAACTCAGCCAATGAGGAAAGACATGGTGATAATAATTTGTATCAGAGCCCCCATTCAAGATTATTTATATTTCACCATAGAAATAAATTTCCTTGCTCTCTGAAGTAGATATATCAATATCTACCAGTTTTTATAAGCAAAAGTGCTTGAGTCTAAACACCTGGATTCAAATTTTGCCTCTACTGCTCACAGCATTGTGAACTTAATGACACTGTGATGATGATTACTTTGACTGGCCATGTAATAGAACCAAAATCTGCTCAGCTATTTGGTTATGCAGTATTCTGATTTTTTCCATGAAGTGTTTTAAAACAAGATTAAAACTTTAATCTACAGACTCAGTAAAGCAACTTCCCCTGCACAATGTAAGAGGCACTTGTTCCTGAGTATCTATGTTTTTCTTCCTTCCCTCCCTCGCTCCCTCTCTTCTTTCCTTCTTTCCTCTTTCTTTCTCCTTCCCTTCCTTCCTTACATCTGTCATCATCTATCCATCTTTCTTTCTTTTTCTCTGGAGAAATGCTAATAGAACCTCAGTTTCAGTGAGGATAATTTTGGTTCCAAGTAAAAGAAATTCTCATTCAAAGTGACAAACTTATTGTCAGCATGATTTTCAGTTCATTCAAAGTCTAACAAATATTATTAAGTATGCAGATTTTTTTCATCCCCAAAGTACATTATACTCATGGTGAGCTTTACCCTCAGACTGCTATGATGGCTACAGGTGATCATGGGCTTTACCAAACACAATCATATTCATAGGAAGAAACTAAAATACCTCCTCCCAGTCTCTGCTTCTAGTGAGTATTTATTTCCTAGAAACTTATTAAAAAATTTCTCTTCATGGCTTATGAATTAAGAAATTTGTTGTTATATAACTAGTGTATTAGTCCTATTCAAATAAATGACTATGGATGGACTCAGATGAAGATTAAATAATTGATCAAAATTGTGATTCTTTTAGAAAGAAATAAATAGGTAGTTGTAATAAACTGAGCTACCACATATTCTAATCTTCAATTCTCTCTAAAGAAAATGGACAAAGGAATAACACTACTTACAATGCTTGTGAGCGCTAAATTGCATTCTGCATATAATAAAATGCTTAGCACAGTGATTGAGGCTTTAAGCTCATTTGATAATGTCTAGATAAAATTTATGGAATGAGTCATATTTTATTTTTCATTATCTGATGATCGACAAGGAATCTGTAAGGGAGAAAAAGATGGGGAGACAAAAAAAGTTAAAAAGAGGGAGACAATTTCTACCTTTCTTTTATATATCCTTGTTTATTGCTTTCAATATGAGACTAAATGTGACTGACAGTGCCATACAGATCGCAATAGAGCTATTTCCATTGAACAGAACAGATTACCCTTGAAACTGATGTTCTGAAGTTGGGATTCCATGATATTCTTATTATTGAATTTTGTTCCATTGGATGTATTTTTAAATTCTGGAAGTAAATATTTGCTTGTCATAAACAAATACTATTTCCATGCTCCTCCCATACCTTATTTGAATTACACAGGTAAGTAGTCCTACTTCAATTGTAAATGAGAACATTCATGGTAGAGAATATAAACTGCTTAGATTCATAGTAGGTTACAGATACCTATATTCATAACCATTTGTTAATTATGAAAAAAAAAAAGAAAATAAACTGACTTAGTGAACCTATTAAAATGTGAGAAAGCATCCTTGGTGATGAGTACTAATTATATTTAGGATGGATTTTAAGAAAAAAATGAATATTTTAATATCTTGATAGATTTTTACTCTATTTTCATTAATTGCATACATTTAGATATTTAGAGCAATATCAACTGAAGATGAAAGTTATGTTAATTGTCTAATGACTTACAATAATAGATTGCATATTAAACAATAACAAATTATATTAGTCAGAATAATATGAAAAATATCCAATGATTATCTATCTTTTATAAATCAAGATAAAGTCAAGATATAAATAGTTTATCACAGAGGTATTTAGTTTTCTGGTTGAGGTTTTGCTTTGCTTTTTTTTTTTTTTTTTTTAAAGTCCTTGTTGGAATTTTTCACTGCATTGAATGTATAGTCAATTTGGGAAAGTTGTCATCTTCAGTACTCACTTTTCCAAAATCATGAATAATATGAAACTTACCTTTTTATATTAACTCATCTTTAATACCATTTAATTGAGCCTATCATTTCTCTCAGAAACATATGATATTTGCTCGATAGAAGTCCTACCCATTTTTCTAAGACTTATTTCTAAATATCCCATGCATTTTGGAGCCACTAATATGGTATTCATTTTCTAATTTGGTTTTCTGATTGCTGTTGCTTTAGAGAAATATACATAATGACTTTGTGTCTAGCAACTTGGATAAAACCACTTATTAATGTGAACAGTATTATTTGCAAATGCTGACAGATTACATCCTTTACATTTTTAATTGTTTCATTTGTTTTTTTCTTTACATTATTACATAAGCTAGACTTTCTCATGAAAAGTATACAAATACAATAAATAGGAAGCATTCTTGTCTTGTTTCCAATATACAAAGGCAAAATTTTAATAGTATATTTTTGACTGTTTGCTCTCAGTTCTTTATGTTACCTCTTATCAGATTCATAATGTTTTCTAAGAGATTTTTGGGTTAAATCTGAGAAAGGAGCCTGAGCTTTATTACCTAATCCCTCTGGGATTTTTGAGATGACATATTTTGTCCTTCATTCTCTTAGCATAATAAATCACATTGGTAGATTTGTGAAAGTTTGATGTTAAAGTAACTTTACAATCTTTGAATAAACTCAACAGACTTTTAATACATACATGTTCACTGTACTCATAGAGTTTGTCAAATTTTTGCTATGGCTTTAGCATGTTATTTATGATACAGATTGTCTGGTAAGTTTCTTTTCTGTCATGCCATTTTCAGGCTTCAGGATAAAGATTCTCATGGCTTCATAAAGATTTGCAGCAGTGTTATATGTTTTGTAAATATACAAAATACTTTGTATATTTTGTAAAATATGTGGTAAATTCACAGGTAATCTAACTAGATGTGAAGATTTCTGTGTAAATATTTTAACTAGAATATATATTTTTAAAATAAAATAGTATTCAAATTTTATTTTTTAGTATTTAGTATAATAGATTAAAAAAGAATTTATCAATTTTGTAGAGTTTAAAAATGTATTAGCTAAGATATTTTGAATTCCTTTAAATGCATAATTTATTTACCATATCTCTGTTATTTCTGACATTGGTACTTCATTCTCTTTATATATATGGGTGTGTTTATTTCCTTGATTAGTCTTATTAATGTAATTTGTATTTCAAATAACTCATCTAAGCATTTGTTGTATTTTCTACTGTTCATTGTAATATTTAATTGTTGTTCTTGTTTATTTCCTTTGTTTCCTCCCCCCCCCCTTTGGTTTAGATATTTAATTTTTGCTCTTTGTTTATTTCCAGCTTCTTGGAGTACATACTTATTGATTTTTTAATCCATTCTTTTTTCCTGTGTTTTTAAGACTGATTCTTCTTATCATTGTAGTTTTAATTATAACCTAAAATTTTTTATATGATTAAGTTTATCATTCAACTTAAATACTTTTATCTTGTTTATTCTTTGAATCAAGGTTATTTTGAAGTACATGGATTTATTTTTAAATTTTGGAACTTTCTAGCTATCATCATGACTGATCCAACATCTCGTTAATTTTGGTCAATGTTATGTATGAATTTGAGGAGGAGCTGAGTTTTTTTATGAATTAAATTTAATATTTTACATTATGTTGATAAAAATATTAATAAATGTTGACCTTCAGTTTTATATCCTTATTGATATTTTAGCTTCCTGTTCTAACAATTATTGATACATGTTGTAAGTTCTCGCTATGAATATAGGAACATCATAGATTTCTCTATTCCTCTTTTTGCCAAACTTAAATCAGATAGTTCAAGGTTATATTGCTGACTTTTTGTATCTTTCTTGATGGTTGACTCATTATTACAAAGTAGCCATTTTGTAACTTTTTCTTCCCTTAAAGTCTACTTTTTCTATAATAGCATAGTTCGTCCATCCTTCTACTGGTAAATAGCCATTTACTGTTTTACTCTCTAGTCTTTTACTTTTAACTTTGTTTCATCCTTTTATTTGAGGTGCATCTCTTTTTTTTTTTATCAGAATCTGAGTTTCTTTTTTTATTATTATTAGATTTAATTTTATTTGACATCATTTGTAGTCCCCAGGGGATTCCCACCACCATTTCACCTGTGCACCATCACCTCAGTCCCTTGTGCTCTTTATGCCCTTATCCCTGTCTTTGCCCTCCCCTCCCTCCGCCCACCCCTGTGATCCCTTGGGTTTACTTTTATCTTTTCATCTTGTTGAGTTTTTATTTGTTTGTTTGTTTTTGGTTATGATTGTCCATTTCCTTGAGCTTTCTCTTGTTTTTTGTTTGTTTGTTTGTTTTTGTTTTCTTCTTTTTTATTTTTTGTTGTAGTTGTTGTTCTTTCACATTCCTCCTAAAAGCAAGGCCATCCGATATTTTTCTCTTGCCTTCTGACTTGTTTCACTGAATATAATTCCTTCTAGCTCCATCCATGTTTCTATAAATGTCCCTAGTTTTTTTATTTTTGATTGCTGAATAGTATTCCATTATGTATATGTACCAAGTAGGCTGAGAAACCTCCATATGGCCTTCCATAATGATTAGATTAATGTGCATTCCCATCAGCAGTGTAGTAGAGTTCCTTTTTCTCCACATCCTCGCCAACATTTATTGTTGTTGGTTTTTTTGATGTGTGCTATTCTTACCAGTGTAAAGTGGTACCTCATTGTGGTTTTAATTTGCATTTCCCTGATTATGAAAGGTGTTGAGCATTTATTCATATTCCTATTGGCCATTTGTATATCCTCTTTGGTGAAGTGTCCTTTAAGTTCTTCTGCCCATTTTTTGATTGGGTCATTTGCTTTGATTTTCTTGAGTCTTATAAGTTCTTTGTATATCTTTGTGATCAGACCCTTGTCTGTTGTGTGGAGTGCAAAGATTTTTTTCCCCATTCAGTGGGGTTTCTTTTTGTTCTGTTTAATGTTTCCTTTGCTGCACAGAAGCTTTTTATCTTGATGTAGTCTCATCTGTTTATCTTCTCTCTCATTTTTATTGCTTTGGGGATGCCACCTCGAAGACGCTGTTGAGATGGATGTCTTGCAGCGTTTTATGAGGTGCATCTCTTTTAAACAGTTTCTATATATTTTTTTAAAGATTTATTTATTTATTTATGCATACAAGCACTGGGGTACAGGCCAGAGGTGTGGGTGGGTGAGAGGATTCACCACAGAGAGCGGGGTGCAGAACAGGCAGATCAACAGAAGTACACTGCTGAGGGGAGCAGCGGGCACAGTAGGAGAGGTCTGCTGCGCCATGTGGGACCCCTTGTTGGCTGGCAGCAGGGATGGAAATCGTGCTGCAGTGACTGCAGTTTGCTTCATAGTGCATTGCTAATCCCACTGCACCACCAGGGAGGCCCAGTTTCTATATTTTTAATCCAGGCTGATGTTATTTGTATTTTAATTGGAAAAATTAATCTGCTTATATTTAGTATAATGTAATTACTAATAAATTGGACTTAAGTTTTTTTAGATTTTTAAATTTTTTTGTCCCACATATTCTGTGTTCTTTTTTTCCTCCTTATATTTTCTTCTTTTCTTTGGGCTTATTAAATGTTCAATTATTTGTTTTTTTTTCTTTTGTATTAAATGCTATAGTGCCCCAACCAGTTATCCTTTGCTGATGCATAAAATTCCTATTTTCAGTGCATAAAACTTTCTAATTGCTAAGAACTGCAGTTTCCTCAAAAAGAAAATGTGAGCACAAAGGGGAAGGAGACCCAATGACCTAAGGTAAAGAATTATAGGATTTCTGATGTTGAGAGTGCAGTGGTAACATACATCTGTGGAGGCATGTATCTATTACCCTAAATTGTGTAAGTATTCTAAACCAATGTTGCCTCAATAAAGAAAAAGGAGAAAGAGAGCTGCTCACAACCATCGCCAACCAAAAATACTATATTAAATTTTTTTTCCCCTGTCAGTGAGGATCTACATGCTGAAATGCCTGGAACATTATTAAATTCCTTCAGGGCACTAGCAACAAATAACTGATTATAAACAGGTTATAAAAACTGGTCCCTTTGCTTAAAGCTGCGAAAATACTATCATGTTAAATGCCTAAGAACTCACTGTGGGATCAAGATGCGGCTTTAATACTCCCCAAACAACATTTTTACTTTGCTTTTACCTTTCCCTGTACTACTTTCCTCATTTTTCAGGTTTACTGCACTTACTTTCACAATAAATCAGGTTTACATAATCCCAATCTCAGGCTCTGTTTCTAGGCTTTCCAAACTAAAACACGTTTCAGCATATAACTAGTTATATAGTCCTTTAATCATTTCTTAGTTATTATCCAGTGATATTTAGATAATAATTTTAGACACTTTAAACATAAATTATAATAATTTTGTTAAATAAATTAATAGTTTTACCATATACTGGATAATGCATGTATATCTTTCTACAATCTTACCCCTAATTTTATATCATCATTTATACTGCCTTCTTTTTATATCATTTTTATTCTTAGTTAAATGAGCTATTGAACGAGGCATGTTTAAGTCTTCAATAAATCACTTCCATAAAAATCTCCATACTAGGCTCTACTTCTTGAAATCTGAACGAAGATAATCTTTGTTACTGTATCCTAAGTATTCATAATTTTTATGTAATCAATTTTCCTTTTCACTTAATTCCCTAATTGCTCTTTCCAGTCACACATTGAGAATCTAAGATGTCGAATTTACAAACAACCTTCTGATTGATCCACACTATGTAACCACATTGCATAGAATAACCTTGCATGCAAAGGCATATGTGGATATGCACTAAAGTAAGAAAATGAATGCTCTTTTCCATTCTGTCTTTGGGATTCCCTGTTCCTGTCTTCAGATAGCTACACCCCATTGGCTGCAGTAGGTTTAAATTGTGCATTGAGCTAAACTGGTGGGTTTCTTTTTACTTTCCTTGGAAAATTGATTATGCTGATAGCTATCAGAATAGAGGGAGATCAAAAGTTTGTCCTCATAGCAATTAATTGTATGCATTGTTACCCCATTTTATTATTTTTAATTTTTTTAAGATTTATTTATTTATGCATACAAGAGCTGGGGTACAGGCCAGAGTCGTGGAAGGTGAGAGGATTCACCAGAGACAGAGTAGGGAGCAGAACAGGCAGACTGACTGAAACACACTGCTCAGGGGAGCAGCGGGCACAGCAGGAGAGGTCTGCTACGCCAAGTGGGCCCCCTCCCTGGCCATGGCAGGGCTCAAACTCATGCTTCAGTGGCTGCGGTTTGCTTCATAGTGTGTTGTTTAATCCACTGCGCCACCAGGGAGGCCCCCATTTTATTTTTTATTAGAATAGTGTTATTGTTTTTTTACAACAGGAAAATTCTGCTCCAACGAATTTGTAAGTACTTATTCAGAGTCTTTAGGCTAACTTATATCATCCACAATTTATTGAAGTTGAAGAGGACAACAGTGATCTACTAACCCAAGGAATATGGTTGGCATGTCCTGGCTTCATGGAAATTTGCTGAACCTATTTGCTGAGGTTATCCTTTTCTGCACTTATATTTCATCACCTTACTCCCTCAGTCATGAGAAACTGCAGGAAAAGGGGGAAAAGTGCTCTGACCTGGTACATATCATCCAGATTTCTGTTCTATGCAGCATGACAAAGAATTCACTTAGAGTAAAATACCAAAGCAGGACTTACAACCATCCTACTATCTATTGTCAAGAAATCAAGTAAAAGTGAACATATCTGAAAGCTGTATAATCCATTATACAGCTGTATAATCCATTATCAATTGTCTATAAGGCATTACTGATTATTATTATTATTTAAACAATAAAATAATTTGGAAAATATTGCTGGAAAAGAATAATCACTGTTTGCTGATTTTTTAAATGTATAGAATAGAGCTAAGAAATAAGGCTAGGCATTACTTGAAGGACAAATTATTCTTATATTAGCTGATAATTATATCTATTTAAGTGCTGAGAGAGTTAATGAACATTAATGTGCATGCAATAAACTTTGAAATTCTTTCACGGTCTTTTTAATTGTTTTACTTCCAAACATGATGATAGGGAATTTTGATTAAAAATGAGAAGTGATCAGGTTGCTTTTTATGCTAAATTTCTTCATAACTGGTTGCTATGACAATTGCCTTAGACAGTTATTTTCTCCTCTTTTGTAGATTTATCGCTTTTTGATGTTATAAGAAGAGGTTTTCTAGGTAAGGAATTTGATTTCTTAATGCTTAAAGGATTTTTTAAGAAATAAAAAATAGCTTCTAGTTAAAACCTCTGCATTCCAGATTGTCATGTCTTATTTAAGACTTAAAATGAAACAGTTGATATTTTGTCAAGAGAGAATGAAGAAGCATGTCTTTTATGGAGAATTCAATTTTTTTTTTTTCATATTGCAAGGACTAATTGCATCTTCTGTTATTGTTCTTTGCACATGGAGGTCTATTTTTTGCTGGATTTTTGTCTTATTATTTTATCATAGATGCTGTCAAACAATAAAATATTTCCCTAGATCTCTAACTCATCTTAATGAGTAGACTCTCAAGAAAAGGATATTAGACCATGAGTTATAAATCTAAATTCTCATGCTGATTTTGTCACTAAAATTTCTTCTAAGTGGAAAAATCACCTGATTCCCTGTGAACTATGACCTGTTTATAAAAAAAGAAGCTGTTAAATCAAATGATTCTCTCTGTTTAAAAACAATGTAACTTTGTGGTCCCTATTTCTTTGGAATAAATAACTATCTTCTTAAAACATGTTTTAAAGCATTCCCTTTGTATCTTCTATAGTTACAATTAATTAAGTAATATATATTGGGATCCTTTTTATACCATATACATGCCCATGTCTTCCTCATAATGTAGTCATGTGGACTTTTCCAGAGAACATTAAATCATTCAATCAAAAACTCTTGTTGACCTGTTTAAAGCAGAAAATGATAATAACTAATTGACAGGATGAGTTTATTCTATCTATATATCTCCAAATTTACTAGCCAGGTGATTTATGAAGTACCATTGACTAGTCCAATGGTTTTAAAACCTCAGTGTGAATCATCATCACTTGTAGGACTTACTGAAAAATGAGAATCCTCTCCAAGTGTTTCTGATTCATAGTGTTTGAGTTTTGACTAGAAAATGGATAATTTCAAACAATTTCCTAAGCAATCCCAATGCTGTTGTCCTGGTCTGACAATTATACTGTGGTAACCATTGAGATGACCAGTGTGTGTAATTCTTCAAAAATCTGAGGTATTTTTGCTTAAAATTTAGTAGATATGTTTTAAGATATATGCTAATGACAACATTATTGTGTTGTTGTCCTTTTCGTGAATTATATAAAACTTCTTGTTGAATTAAGAAATCTCTTTTTAAACAGTAAGAGAAACAAAAGCAAAAATAGACAAATAGGACTACATCAAACTAAAAAGCTTCTGTACAACAAAAGAAAGTGTCATTAAAATGAAAAGACACCCTTCTGAATGTGTATAAATTTTTACACATAATTCATCATACCAAGAACTCACTAATTCAACTAAAAACAAATAACCCAATCAAAGAATATGCAAAGTGTTAGACTATTCTCCAACAGAGACATACAGATGGCCTACAAACACATTAAAAAATTGCTCATCATCACTTACATCAGGGAATGCAAATCAAAACCATAATAAGATACTACCTCACACTTGTGAGAGTAACCTATATCAAAAAGAAGAAACACCAAATGTTTGCAAAGATGTGGAGAACAAAGAACCCTTATACAATGTTAGTAATGTAAACTACTATGTAATGTAATGTAAGTAATGTAAGCTACTAGTAATGTAAGCTGCTATGGAATGCAGTATGGAGTTTTCTCAAAAGTGTTGAAATAGATTTCCTATATTATCCAGCAATTCCACTCCTAAATATCTCCTTGAAGAATGCAATAGCATTAATTCAAGGGTTTCTGTGTTCATTGCAGCCCTATTTACACTAGCTAACTTTTGGAAACAACCTAAATGCCCAAAGACAGATGAATAGATTAAGATGTGGTATAGAGCCTCCCTGGTGGTGCGGGGGTTAAAGATACAGTGCTATCAAGAGATTCAAGTCACTGCAGCATGAGTTTGATCCCTGGCCAGAGAGCTAACCCACATGGCACTGCAGACCTCTCCTGCCTCACCTGCTGCTCCCCTCAGCAGTCTATTTCAGTCAATCTGCCTGTTCTACTCCCTATTCTGTTACTGGTGAGTCCTCTCACACACACATCCCACCTCAGACATACACCTCCACTCTTGTATGCACAAAAAAATACAGTTAAAAAAGAAGATATTACTTTTAATTTTAGTGTCTGTTTTGAAGAAAAAAAAATGAATTAGTGTTTGATTTCCAGGACCAAATAGCATGAAGGAAAAAGCAAGTTTTTTCCTTGCTTTTTATATTTTGGAATCAGTCTCCTCAAAATGTCAAATAGGCCTTTCTCAATACACACAGAGTATGTAACCTTGGTATGGGAAGTACAAGCCTATCATCATTACCTTAAAAATGTAAATAGTTTGGGGGTTAGAGTAATGAGAATCCTGAAAGCAAGAATTGTCCATCCTTGCCTATCCTCTCTAATTAAAGAAGAGATATCTAGAAGAAGTAGTTTGAATGGTTTCATCTGGCTAAAACAGTGAACATGTTCTATCTATCTCAGAATGACATTTTACTCTCAGAGTAAGTATGAGGTAAACCGTTTCCTTTTCTGTCATGTGAAATCTCTACCTCTCTCCCCTGATGTCCCAGGGCCCTAAACATGGTATAAATATCCAAGTCCACTCCATTCTTTAGAATTTAAAACCATGGAATTTCTCCATATGTATGTTATTAAATTGATTGTATTCCTTTTGCTAACCCATCTGACATTGTTTTCATTACCCATCCAACACAAGATGATCCCAAAGGGATATAGAATGTTTTCCTTAGTATCCAGACAATGTAACCTGAAAATATAAAACATAAGATCATGTGTAGAGTTCAATTATTATGTTTTTATTGTACAACAAAATCACTTAGGCTTTCATATTGTATGCTTCGTGACATGTATTCATATTTCAATTTTATTGTGTGATTATTTCCCATATATAAATCAGCAATTTTTCTTTTAAAATAATATTCGTCTCTTCTAAAGAAGAAAGTATCTCCCTAGTTGACTTGCAAACACTCATGTTTTTTTTTTTAATTATCTGTGGTTCCTATATAAAGAATTTAGATAGCTTTCTAGATGTTTATAAATAGCTTGTTATTTGGCATTAAGTATTCTAATCATTTATATTTCTTTTTCACTCATGTATTCATAGTCTTCCAGTTATTTGAAAGAACAAATCTCTTTTTATCATATTTAGAGAGTGATAAATACCAGTCAAAATGGGAAGAGATATTAGATTTGAGTCCACTCTTTAAAAATCATACAAATAAAAGGAAGTTCTCTATAAATCATTATAATTTATTAGCATCACTAAAATTGTGAATCAAAGCTTGAACTTGAACTCAGTTATTCTGATAGCCAGACCAGTCCTCTCATCACTCTTTTGTAAAGTATACACCATTTTTTTCATACGTAGATGATGATGTTTTCCTTTCCTTCTCCAGATAATTGTAGAATTCACAGTCACTGAAACAGATATCAACTACCTCCTAACCCATGGTTTGAGTGAAGGTCTAAAAGGGATTTAAATGTCATGCAAATATATGTTATAACTATGTGTGACAGTATAGCTGTCTCAAGTTGACAACGCATACTTCATGATAATGATGACATTGCCTATTTATATTACAGTAAATTTATGAATAATATCCCAATTTCATTATCCTCTGTGGTACACTATAAAAATGTTAATAAAATCTTTCCTACCTTATACTGTGACTTTTAGTGTCTCCCATCAAGATGGAGAATGTATTTCTCAAACTTTTAAATCAGAGCTGGTCTTGAGACCCTCTTTGTTTCAGTGGAATGTGGTAGAAGTAACATGGCACAGTTTACAAGACTGTATCTCAAAAGATCTTGTACAACTGCCAGCTAAATAGGCCATGTCTAGCCTGCTGGATTAAAAAGAGAATTGAAGCACTCAAGATGATAACCAGCCTCTCCCCCACAAAAACTTGTAGCTTATGACTGCCACATAAGTGGGCTCAAACAAGGGCAACTAAAACCACCCAGCAGAGCCCAGTCTCAACTTTCATTTATAAGCCAAATAAGTGGCTATTGTTTTAGGTTACTATTTAAACTTGTACCAAATAATGGAATAATGATTTGAATACAGGTCTTTCTGGTTCTAAAACTATAGGCTAGGTGATGTGTGACATCCAAACTTTGCAAACATTTCTATGCATTTAAATTACAATGCTCAAGAGAAATTCTCCAAACTTTGCAAACATTTCTATGCATTTAAATTACAATGCTCAAGAGAAATACTCTAGTCTGGGTAGCAAGTGAAGCAATTTTCTAGATGATAACAACTAAATCCCTATGTTTGTGTTTCTATTTGCTTATTTGTTTGCTAAGTCATCACTAGCCCTGTGTTTTTTCAGGTAATGGTCTAGCTTCCATTTCCCTGCACTGTGTCTGTATCACAGGACCTACATTTTTGCAGCAGATATTTTCTACCATGTTAATGAATTGCTTGGCATTGTTTCCCAGCATGGTGATAATGAAGGGAAAATAATTGGATATACATTTGTTAATGTGGTTTATCCCGTTGTACAAAAATAGCTCTGAATACTAGTAAAAATTAAAATTGAGTAGTATTGGATCTTAGATAAGTTGGATACATCACAGTAAGGGCTTCCTCAGAACATTCCAGCAAATTTTACTCAACTGCATGATATCCCAAAAGCCACTGCATTTACAAGTTGAAACCAAGCATTCTTTGGGGGATTATTATGTATGCTATGTGTGTGTGGAGATATAAAATATATACACACATATACCCAAGCACATACACTTATTTACGCTGATTATCTGTAAAATCAAACCATAAGAATCTGTTGTCCTTGCTTGCTAAGTATCACAATAGATTTGCACAATCTGGCACAATTAACTATTCTGTGCAGGGCCTTCCTATTGTAGAAATAACAGGGTTATGGCAGGTCAAGTTTCTGGAACGTTGTCAAAGCTAGGACAGAAGGCATTAACAACACCTGCCGTTGATGTGAACAAAGGCATATTGCATTTATCCAGTGGTTTTCATCACAGGGTATCAGTTAGCCTCAAAGGGGAATGCAGAGCTCCTATTCAGAACCCAGGAGAATACTTCTCTTTTCAAAGCTCAGCATGTGACTCACCTATATTCAATGTCATATGGCCCACCCTCCTATTTCAACCCCAGAAGGGTCAGAAAAAATGATTTTCTATATAACAACCCCAATCCCCCCTTTGCCCATTGTAAATGTGAGAGCCAGTTCTACATAATCACATCTGGAGGATTTGTCAAATGTGCAATGTGACTGAGTCCAAAAATTACTTCCATTTAGAAGGATATTAGACAGTTCTTATTCAGTTAAGATAAGGACAAGCAGCGATGCAAGCCAAATGGAGCTATTTAAAGAGAGCTTGTAGCTGCTTCTCGGGAGAAGTTATATTTTTAGCAGGACAGCCCTTAGAAAACATGATTATTATTTTGACAAAATAACCTCATTTTCTTTACAAGGATCTGCATGGAAGACTGACTGAGTTATTAATTGATTTTTTTTTTTTTTTTAGATTTCTGATCTCTCTAAGGTTAGTTGTTCCAAACAGCTAGTGCTCCTGTTTCTAATTCCTCATCATCACATCCATTTCCTTCACCTCAGAGATGTCTAAATGTATTCCATGTATCACAGTGGTGTTGTGTAAAATGCAACCCGACAGGAATATTTAAAATTGTTCAGAAAGCACAGTAGGAACTAATGGGACTTGTGTGGGCTGTCTACAGTACAGTATGTCTATCTTGGATTTTTTTGTATTCATGTTGAGAATGAAGTTGAGGGCTCAGGCATTGCAGGTGGACTCCTGGTAGGTCCCTTCTGGCCATTTCAATACAAACAAACAGACAAGAGCCCGGCAAGGAAAAGAACAAATGCCCGGCTGTTTGGCATTACTGGGGCATCCACACAGCTGCTTGGGCTTTGTTTCACAGCACACAGCAAATCTCAGGAAATTTCCTCATAAAAGACAAAGAACTAGCACAAGGGAATCTTAAATAAGAGGAATACACTCTGAAAGGTGTCAGTATAAGTGGTTTTGAATAAAGAGAAATGAAACAATGCTCACCTTAAGTATGTGAAGTACCTCTTGTTTTTCTAATTGAGTGAATGGGGAAAAAAGAGACAAGAATAAAAAAATAAGTACTTCAGTTTAAAGAAAAGACTAAGTCATGAGACCATGAATACTGGAATAGAGTGACTAGAAAGAAATTTTGATTTTGTGTTTGAAATTTACTTTAAAATTATATCTGTAAAATATTACCATTATCAGTAAGGGATTTTTTTTCTTTCAGTTCATGAATAGTTCCCAGAAAATTAATTATTTAATGCAAACATGTAATGTACTTAACTGTCATTATGTACAAGATACTACATTCCTGTGATATATTTATTAAGACCACTTCTGTAATTCAGACAGAACCTTAGAATTCACAGAATAAGAGTCGTAGACTAGATTTTCTATAGTTATAGATTTTTAATATATACCATAAGAGATACTGATTGTCCACTCCATAAATGTGTATATGTTTTCTCTTTGAAACATACCTAATCTATCAGTCTTTTCAGTTTCTTCTAATACTTCCAAGCCAAATAATAACTGGTTTTCCTCTCACTCTATGCCCTCAAATGATATATTTTTAATTTGTCTGTAATTAAAAGACTTTACAAAGTCAGTGCATGTCCAATTCTGATACTAGGAAGAAAATAACAATGTAAACTGTTGCTATCATTTTCTCAATAGCACCCTATTCATATTCATTTAGTTAATTACATCTGCAGAACTGAATATTTTATGAACTATATGTATTTTGTATTATATATCATACATTACACACTATATCTTCTTCAATATAAAATACATTGCATATATAGTAGCTGTTTACTTAACTTGCATATGTATGACCTGAACTAATTTGCATGGAAGTTTCTCTTGATATTTCAATGGTCCTTTTGAAATTTAATCCCTAGAGACTGAATTATTAAAAAGAAGCATATCTAGTAGGAACATTTTTATACTTCCTCTTGTTTTTTTCTTTCCACTATATGTTTTAAGAAATTATATATGTAAATATATAAATTATATATGTATACAATCGAGATAAATCAAGAACAACCAAAATCTCTATATCACCTATGACAATGCTATAACATCATTACTGTGCTCACTGGAGATAAAAATGCTACACCCTAACCACTAGATTCAGGCTTTCAAGAAATCACACCCTAGTTACTAGCAACCCCTATGGATTGTTTTATCAGACTGTACATTTTAAAATATAACTTCATACAAAGTGAAGTCATCAAAGCCTCTGATGCAAGGGGAAAAAGAATGACTCACTCCTGAATGTCAGATTATAATAGATACCTTTTCCATTCTTGTGATCCCTACTGCCACGTGACTCCATGTTTTGTGTCTTTACAATACCTCATAGTTTTGTTGTCATATGCAAATGTGTTATATTTTAAAAATTCTCTATGTAGAATAAAGGTCTCAAAGTCTATCAAATGAAGTGCTGTTTTTCTTCATAAATTCTATTATTCTATACAAAAATAATTCAGTAAATGTATATTTATATTTGGCTTTATTTGTTCTATGCTTTTCTCATTCATTTATACCATTGTATCAAATAGCTTGCAATAATGTCAAACAATATCATTAATTTCTTATGTCAATTTGAAATCATCCTCAGATTTCACTCCTATAATAGAATATATCTCAATAGATTTTTTTTCCTAATTTTTGTTCTCTAGTGAACATGGGAAAATATTATTTCCTGTCATTGCATATGCATATAATTGGCTTAAATATTGTGATAATTGTGTGGCTGTGGCATTATTATGCTTTTGGCCTAAAAGTAAAGAAGGACTCCCCCATATTATTATATTGTTACATATTTTAGGTGAGTTCTACTTGACAAGTGAAATAACTTATAGGTTATCACACTTCCTATCTTCCCATACAATCTGTTTCACTTGAGTAGGGTCAGCCATTCAGATTTAAGGTTGGAACCAAAAGAAGATTTGAAATGGGTCTTCTGAGCTTAGTGGTGATCACAAAGGAAATGGGGAGACCAAATAATAGCTCCAAATGTTGAGAAAATACCTCCCTGTCTACAGATGGGCAGATAGCCAGAGGGAAGAAAGCCAGGAAAATGGCTATGAAATTGCAACAGACTTTCAATGCTAAGGAGTAAGTAATTGATACTGAATCAGAGCTTCTACCTTGAGAACAAGCTTTAAATTTTGAAATCAGCTCTTATTTGCTATTTGTTCACTGTGTTTCTAGGATTCGTTTCTACTAGCTACAACATTACATTAATATTTTACAAATATCTGTAACTGCTACAAGAAAGTTTGGTACTTCAGGGTTTGAATAATTATTTTTTAATATTCATTTTTGATCATGGTTTATTTGCCTTTATTCTCTATTGTTGAAGATTGATTGTACTTTTTCAAGCTTCACTTCAAATTCTGTTGCTGAATGTATCACCAGATATCCATCATATCAATTACATTAACATGTAAATGTTTATCTCATGTGGTACAGTCAAAAGTTTATGTCTATAAAATTTTGACTTGATAATGTCAGTTTTCAGGGTTTAGTGGTTTTTAACTATTTCTTGTTTACTGAGTAAAATCATTCAATATAATTTTATAACTATGAATAGACTAAAATGTGCAATGTTTAGTATACTGCTTGAGATACATATTACAGTTTTCACTGCTATTTTTGTTATTGTTTTATTAAATGAGAAAAAACATGAGAAAATCACATATTTAACCAGAAACAACAACACACTTTCATTTCTATTTCAAGAGATTTTGAAAGTTATTTACAAATAATGAAAAGGAATCTTTGTACCCTGCTGGTGGGAATGTAAGTTGGTACAGTCACCAGGGAAAAAACATGGAGTTGCTTAAAAAGTTAAAAATAGAAATCCATATGATCCAACAATTTCACATGAGTATTTACTCAAAGAATATAAAAATACTAATTCAAAAGATTTATGATCCTCACCCCCCATGCTAAATGTAGCAACAGCTATAATTGTAAAGCTATGAAAATTATCTATATGACCATAGGTAGATGAATAGAAATAACACCCTTATTTGCACTGTATGATGCAGCATGAGAATTCATAATAACAGAATTTAGGTGACCGATTGATAACAATTATGCAAAGGAACTTTAGTAACCCACTTATAACAATAGATACATCAATAAGACAAAGCATAAATAAGGAAACAATAGCTTTGAATGAGGAGATAAACCAAATAGGCCTAACAGAACATTCTACCCGAAAACCATTACATATACAATTTTTTTTTCAAGTACATGTGAGACATTTTCAGGAATAGACCATACCTTGGAATACAAGCCAATTCTCAATAAACCTACAAAGATTGAAATTTTACCTAGTACATTCTCTGATCATAATGCCATAAAATTAAAAATCAACTTTTAGAAAAAATTGTGAGTACAGGGAGACGAAGGGTATGCTTCTTAGTAACAACTGAATAAAGGAGAACATTAAAGCAGAAATTTAAATATACCTTGAGATGAAAGAAAATCATGACATAGTACCATAATCTATGGGATCCAGCATAAGCAACTTCAAAGGGACAGATAACTGAAATAGAAGCCCAATTAAGGAGCAAGAAAAATCCCCTCCCTCTCCAAAAAGGACTCTCCAAAAAGTCCTACTTTTCTTTCATGAGAAAGTCAGGAATACAGCATTAGGAAGACCAGATCTCCAATTCATATTTTATTTGTAGTTCACGATAAAGACAAGGTTCCTGCCCCCACTTCACCAAGTCTATTGATTCCTGTTTTGTTTTGTTGTTTTTTTGTTTGTATATACAAACAAAATGCTTCTTTGCATATACCACTCACCTGTCTTAGATTTCCAGAAATAATTCTGCTTATTTGAATTATATATCTTTATTCAAGGTCAACTGTGTACATTTGCTACTGTGATTGAAGGAATATATACTTCTCGATAAAGCTGAAATACTTTTGAGTGGGAAAATGGGCTGTGATAATTATTACTTGAGACATATAAGCATAAATGAGAATTTTTCCATTCAAATCAGGACCTTTGGTCACTCTAACTTATAGACATTTCCCAAAAATTTCCTTTCATGACAATCTCACTCTACCATTGGTTGACTGTATTGGTCATCCACATAGCCAGCACTTGCCTTTGGCATCTATTGCCTGTATTTCTGATGACTTTCTTTTATGCAAATATTTGCCTCATTTCTCATTTCAAAATAGAGTAAACATTTTGAAAACAAAATGCACATTCTTTGTAACTGAACCTTTCCCAGACAACCACATAGAAAGGAGATGCACAATGAATATTTGTTGACTAAAATATTTTGAAACCCAAATCTCTGGATACAATCATATATTCATAAAACAATCCATTATTCTACCACTGTGAATATATGTTGGGTTTGATCATGTCACGTAACTTGTTATGGTTAGCAATTTGATATGTATGGTCATATTCTGTGACACTGAACCCCAGTGTATATTGTCAGTTTTTTAATGTATCACAGAATGCAGTGAAAGTGCTTGTGTATTAGTCCATTTAAGCTTGTTTAAGACTGCCATTAAGATATATAAGGTATATGTTGTACATATCACTAGTAAACAGTAGCTTGAAGTTTAGAGTTGATAATTTATATGTTGGATTCTATTTTAAGGAAAGAGTAACTTAAATTATCCTCATTTTAGAAGTTTTTTCTTTTTTTTTTTTTTTGGCTTCCAAATACCAAGTTTTTCTTGATATGTGCCTTTGGAATGTCAGTATGTGTGTTAGCATATTTCTCTTATTTCAGTAATAAATTTAAGAAAACAAATATAAAAGGCTGATGAGAATTTTGGAATGTCCTCTTTGTATAGTTAGTATAATTGCCATGAATTTGGCCAGGTGTAGCTAAACGATATTTCAGGCAAAGAACTAATAGCAAAGCTTTTTACACAGTAATTTCCTGGGTTAGGTTCAACAAAATGAAAACTCATCAGAAGCCCTGCTGGGATTCCATCAGCAAGCATTTATTTGTAGTCGCATGTACACCTGCTTACAGAGTAATAATACACCAGTGAGTTAAGTCACTATGCCAATGCAAATTAGCTTTATTTCAAATCTAACACTGGAATCTAGCAGATATGCTAACCAGACAAATGGATTGCCACTAGATGGATTGCATAAACTGGAAAAAAGGATCTATAGCAGTTGCCTATTTCTCTTGTTGCTTTGATTGTAGATAACTTTTTATGAAAAACCTTCCCCTCCATAGCGCCTACCATTTAGATGAGGAATTTGCAGCAGATGCCCTGCTCCAATGGTGCAGCAGTATTAAGCAATACAAGCATGCCATCTGCAGTGTTATTCTTCAACCCAAGAGATCTTGTGCTGCTTAACTCAAACTTAAAATCAATTCAGCAAATATTTATAGAGGACCAAGCCTGTGTAAGGCCTAGTACTAGTTCCTGGAGGCAGGGGTGGAACATAAAATGTGTATAGGAACGCCATCTGATCCAGGAGATTTTTGAAATAGGAATGGCGATAAGATAAACAGTCATAATACTATATGGCGAAGCACAAAACTGGAAAATCCACAAGAGAGTCAGAAATTGTCATTGAGAAGGGAATAACTGAACTCCAAGTCCTTGCAATCAGTGAAGGATTAACACAGGGGATATTTTACCAAACAGTCTAAATGCCTAAGAGGATTTAAAAATGTTGACATCAAAGAAGAGGGAGAAGGATAAGTGCTTTAGTTTGATTGGCCCAATGTGTGTGGAGGAAAGAAAGAGGGAAAGTAGAAGCCACATTTGGGAAAATATCTAGGAATTCCTTCTAAATGGAATACTAGCGGTTTTATGGAAGTAAGACAGTATAAGCACAGAAGAGAATGATAAATCATAGGTTTAATTATTAGACATATTTCAAGAGTCACTGCCAGGTTGAGAAGTGTTTGGAATTCATTCTATAGGTAATGGGTCTCTTCTTTTATTTTGAGGATTTTTGTTTTCTAATGGTAAGAAAATTATACGGTCAAATTTTCAGAATATAAAATATAACTTGTAAGGGCCTACTTCTTTTTAAAAAAAAAAAGATTTTATTTATGCATATAATAACTGGGGTACAGGCCAGAGATGCAGGGGTGGGGGGCGGTGAGAAGATCCATCAGAGACAGGCAGATCAATAGAAACACACTGCTGAGGGGAGCAGCAGGCGAGACAGAAGTCTGCTGTGCCATGTGGGTCACCTCCCTGACGGGCGGCAGGGATCAAACTCATGCTGCAGTGGATGTGTTTTGCTTCATAGTGCATTGCTTAACCCATTGCGTCACCAGGTAAGCCACTAGGGGCCTATTTCTAATTCAGATACACACCTTTTCTAGCTATATTTACCTAAAGAAACAAAACGATTTGTAGCAACCTCATCTGAATTTGCTTACTATAGAAAACTAATCTCTCCACCCTGTTGTTTTCTCTCGTTAGTTTTCTAGGACTTCCAAAACAAAGTACCACAAACTGGGTCACTTAAAACAATAGAAATTCATTCTTTTTCATTGTGGAGTCTAGAACCCCAAAACTGACATGCTGACAGGGTTGCTCCTTTTGACAATTCTGAGAAAATCCACCTCATGCCTCCCTGGTTTCAGGTAAAGGGCAGTTACCCTCAACTTGCACATGCCTCTCTCCAAAGTTTCCATCCCTCTTCTATCGCATTCTTCCTAGAGAACGTGTCTGTCTTCCAATTTCCCTCTCCTTATATGCATTTCAATTTTATTGAATTAAATGGTCCCAATGGTATCATCTTAAGTTTATTAAACCTCCAAAGACCTTAATTTCAAATAAAGTCTCATTCACAGGTACCGAGGGTTAGGACTTCCAAAAGCTTTTTTTTTTTTTTTTTTTGAAAGTGGTAGGAAGGTAGAGGTAGTGGGGGAATGGGTGTCAATTTAACCCATAACAGATAATACATGGTTAGGTGTGCGTGTGTTTGTGTGCCAAATATGTATATGTACATATATATACCCTATTTACATCAAATAATCTTATGCATGAGTTTCAGTTTCTTTACATGATAGTATTTCATACAATAATACTGCCCTCATAAGATTTCTGTGAAGATAAAATCATGTGAAAGAACTTAGCAAGGAGCAGGCTTATCTGTGTGGCTGGTCCATGAAACTACTTTCCAGAAATAACTTCAGAAAAGGATTTCATTATGCTATAACTATAACTAAGTACTGGATCTCACCAGTAGAAACAAAACTGAAAACATTTTAGAAATAGTCAAAACACATACATGACTCAGAAAGAATATTTGGCTGCCCTAGAACTTTGTTTTTAATTTGGGGTATTCCATTAGAAAACAAATACATTAAAATAAAAAAAAAAAAACTTGCAAAGTTACTGTCTTGAAATTATGTCTTCCAGTCAGTAATAGCACTCACTTTATATGTACACTCAGGCAGAAGTAGATTTTCTCTCATTGCTGAATAATATCAATCCAGTTACCTTAGACTTTCTCCTCTCTCTTTTTTCCTTGTTTAAGTGCTGACGAGTGGGTTTAAATGGTTTAGATAATCACTCTCCACTTTTCTTTGCCCTTTGGAACCAGCACATACAAAGTTAAATTTAATGCAAGGACATCATCTGGCAGATTTTTCCAATCTAAAAAAAGTAAATTCCCAAACCTCAGTGAAGTATTTCCATTTGAGTCTGAATTTTCAAGATAATTGCCTACTCATGTCTTTACTTAATTTGTTTTGTGCAGATACAATCATAAGAACAAATATGTGTTAATGGAAAATCTTCTTAGCTGTCAATGAGTTGGGCATCTGTAAGGGACGGTATATGGGAATTCTGGAATTTATAATCCTTTTCACTCTACCATTAATTAAAAGTGCCCCAGAGACAGATTGGGAGTGACCCAGGGTGAAGGGGCTGGAGGTTAAGCCTTTTAGCTTTGAGCTTCCAGTTTGAATATGATCTAAGCTGGTAGTAAACAAGAGCTACTGCTATTTGATACCAGTTTAGTGACCCGTGTGAAATGAATTGGGAACCTCAGCCTTGTTCTGGGGGACAGGTGCCCTCACGCCGCAGAGTGGCTGGCCTCTGAAAAACCCCAAACAACCTAGAGGGGGGGGAAAAGAAAGGAAAATTACTTCAAAAATATCTCTTGCCCTGTTAGAACTATTCAGTAACTTGGAAAAGCACAAGGCCTTAGGATATCATATGCATAACTTGTAAAAAGGTTACGTGAATGAAAGAGATCAGGGTGGGCTTAATAAGATGCAGGCAGTGGGTCGAATGAGAATCAGGTGTGGGGCTAAGGGAACTTGAATATCCTTGACTTTTTTTTTCCCTTCCTTTCTGGTCTGTTGTTGGGAGTCAGGATTCTGAAGGAAACAGCTATTGTATTTTCTTAGGAGAGATATGTACACCTTGAATTTGGCAGTGGTAGGACAGAAAGATGTGTGTTTAGGTGGAAAGGAATTCGTACTGATAACCTGGTAGGAAACGTAAAAATATTACAAACATTTTGTTTTCTGTTTTTAAATTTATATTCAATTTAGCACATGATGTGTTGAACTGAAATGGAACGAAAATTTTTATTACTACATTGAAGAAGGATGTTGTAGGGTAAAGGTTGATCAGGTCTTTCCACCCTCCCATCACTGTGATGATGGACACTTGAGGTGCTGCGAGCATTCCAGGGTGGGCATGCACAAGTGGGCGCAACTGTGTTGGACACGGGCATAAATGGATGGCGTCATGCGGACGCCAGAACTGCGAGGACCGCCCGACCCATAGAACCGAGAGAACCGACAGGACGAAGGAGCAGCAGCAGCAGCAGCAGCAGAGAGAGAAGAAGCAGCTGAGAGGGTGAGATGAGTCAGGGGCTGGGAGGCCTGCCAGCCTCCCGGCCCCCCGGCACCCATGCCTGCCATTTACCTGGCCACCGCTGACAATAAATGCATGGAAAGCCACCGAGGGCTTCAAGACCCTCCTTCCCTGACCAGTCTGCCCAGAACCATCCGGAACCCTGTTCCTGTGCCACCACCTTTCCTGCCGCTACAGATGTTGAAATCTGGTTTTCTCTAATTTTGGTATGATTAATTTGATCAGCAGTACTTTCACCCACTTGAAAAATAGTGTATATGAAGCCAGAATGGGAGCTGCTGGAAAAGCTGTGGCAGTTTTCCAGCTGGCCCCAGAAGCTGCTTGGGGGCAGTGTGAGTGGCAGTGGGTTGTGGACATTTCACCATCTCCTACCAATGACTCCACTGGGGCTCAGGCTGCGGCAGTGGTCCTATCCTAAATCACAGCAGAGCATGCAAGCCCCTGTTCTGGGCTGCAGGGAGGAGCTTAGGGCCCGCACTGGGCCAGCTCCAGGTGGTGAGCACCTCCAGCTGTAGGCAGTAGAGAGGCCAATGAATTTGGTGCCTAGACTGTAGCAGGTACTGATCAGGTGCAAGCTATGAGCTCATTAGTATGGCCCAGTCAGCTATAGGATTGAAAGTGGTCCAATCAGACTGGTTGGGGGGGGGGGGTGGGAACTTTGACAGAAGATGTAAGGAAGGGCAGGCACCAGCTTAGTCTCACCACACAGATGGAGACTGACTCAAGAGTTTCACAGAGGACACCAGTAGCACGTGCCTCCAGCCTGCTTCTGACACTGCCTGAAAGAAGTACCTAAGGCCATGGACCTGGTGCCGCAAAGAGCTGTTTGTTGTCGGTATGGGCCAGCAACTCAGAGAGCTGTAATGATGGCCTTGCTTGCTGGTGGTCACCGGCAGTGCAGTCTAGCACTGTTGACGGGTGACTGGCACTCTGTGGCCGGGTCACCTACGAGATCTGTTCACTGCTCCTGAGTCATCTGGCACTGTGTCCTGGTGTTGATGCCTCCATTGCTGCCTGGTCCAGTGCCTGGTGCTGTCCATCCCGACCTTCAGATGGTTGCTGTGGGGTGCTGCAGTGTCATCTCAGTGGCCCTCCTGTGAGCGCCTCCAGCTGTGGTGACTCGGATACTGGCCCTCTGCTTGCAGGGTGCCACAGGTCCCAGGTCCTCGTTGATAGATGGCACCATCGTGAATGAGTGACCTTTTGTTTGGGACTTCTGGACACTGTCTAGGATGAGATAGCCAACTACTTACGGCCTTAGAAACTCTTTGTTTCCCTTGTTTGTTGAATGGACCCCATTATTGTTGTCCCTGAACCTGCAATTGTGCCTGTAAGAACCTTTAGACAATGACCTCTCCTCTACCTGACCTTTGGACCTGCTACCTCCTTTTAGCTCAGTTTCATAAATAAAGAATATTCTGGTTTATTTTCAATAACCAGAATGGGGAAGCCATGGGAAATTAAATGGAGAAAAAAATTTTAATGTACTCAAATTAATTTTTCCTTTCCATGAATATGTGAATCATTTATCTATAGTCTGCTACTTTTAGTAAGCCTCAGTAGGCAAAAATTACCATTTCTTTCAGAATAAGGTTAGTAGTTTGTGTGTGAGGATCTAACATATATTTATGTAACCTACTGAAAAGAAGTCATAACATTTTCCTTAACATGTTTTATCTGATACTTCTTCAAAGATAGCTTCATCAGTCTGAACTAAGTGAACATACATGAACATCAATGTCATGTCTAACAGGTTTAATCACAGCAAGATTGTAGAGCACCTATGAGTATATTTTCTTGATTCCCTTTTTTCCTTAAAATGTCTTATCTTGGTCTTGCTCCTTCTTTTAACTCATCAAAAACCGAGATATTTCATTTTTTCGCACCTTCAGTGATTGCATTATGGTGTAATTATAAGGTAGTCCCATGACCTGAGTCTGAATTTTTTTGCATTCCTCTCCCATCTCTAATCCCCTGTGCTCTCATTCCTTTCCTTCATTTCCTAGCAGACAGATTATATGATAGATGACTTCGTGTAAAACATTAATGTCTGATTAAATATAAAAATTGTATGACATTAAATTGTCTATATTTATCTGATTGACATAGAAGAGTGGTTCCATATGGTTCAGTGTTAGTACTTGTTAATTTGTATTTGAAAACAACTCCATTGGATTTTCATGGTGCCATTAGGGAATTAGAGTTATAGGGGTATGCGACAAAGATATTTTAAGGTGTTGAAATATTTTATTATAGTCTTTAAAATACCATCATGTGCATGATTATTATGTACATAAATGGCATATCTTTTATTTTTTAAGAATGTTGTAAATGGTACCAAAATTTTAGAAATCATTGCAACATGCAGTTATTTATTGGTTCATATGAAGAATGTCATAAAATTGTCATCCATTAATTCTCTCATTAAACGACATTTTTCTTTAGCATGTAAGTCTTGACGGTTTTCTCATCTGAAACTACCCTTAATAATCTAGGGAACCATTCAAGAGTTATTGGGATTTTGAAGCTATTTATAGATAATCAGATACAACAGATTTTCCCATTTTGAATATGTTAATTCTGGCTTTGAGGCTGTAACTTGCCTAGGGACTGACTTGGGCCAAAACTGGATTTCAAACTTAATTCAATTAGACTTGATACAGATTTTTTTCACCAAACTACAAAGGAAACATTTTTTTGTGTGATATTACATCACATTATCTGCTTAGATCCAATTTATTTACAGCCACCAGTACTAAGACATCACCAAAATATCACCATATGACCTTTATTTACAATGTATTTTGAGACTGAAATAGTAAATGTATTTTTCACTGATTTAGTTTACTGTAAATATGTTTTTCCTGTGATTCTTGTGGTTAGAACTTTTTAATATGTATTTGCTTATTTCCTAGTCTAAATTCTACAACTTATTAATGCAGTCATTCAGGAAATATTTACTGACACCTACTACTAATCAAATAGTTCACAACAGAGAAGATCAATATTGCTTGTAATGAGAGGTGTTCATGAAGCATGTGAGGGTAATACTATAACAACAGTAATAATAAGATTTAAGCAAGCAACATCCTTAAATGCACAAATACTTATCAATCACCAACCATATGTCAAATGTAGTGCTAGTCCCTGGGTAGTTAAAAAGGAGAAATGATGCTTAATACACAATAACACAGCTATAAAAAAAATCAATACCAGGTATTGTCATCAAGAGAAAGTTAAACACTTAATGACAGAGTTAATGTCACGAGATCTAGAGGTAGAGAAGTGAACCCACCATGCAAAGAATTGGTAAGAAAATTCCAGGCAGAGGGAACAACTTGTGCTGAAATCCTGATGTAGGGAAGAGGCAGCATGAGGCAGGACCACAAAGAATGAACATCACCTAAGACCAGAATTCAGAAGAATAAAAACAACTTTCAATAGGGTCACTAAACTGAAACAGATAGGAACAGGAATGTTTGTTTTAATTATTTAACATTATCTTCCATTTTCACAACTAGATTCAGAAGTCTTGTAATTCCCATGTTACTAAAGAAGAGGACATCCAGACACGAACTCACAACCTCAGCCTGCAGTGTTTTTTTTCAGGTAAATAATGAATACCTTAAGACTCGATAAGCAAATATATTTGTTTCTTAACTTCTGTTTTGAAAATACTACTAAAAGAACAGATATGGTATTATGTAATGTCACTTTATAACAGTATTTCCTAACTCAACAACAAAAACTTTGTAGGCATAAACTCTATTTTATCCACCCCTTATATAAATCACTTTGATTAAATCCTTAGTTGTAGCCAGCAAAGTAGATTGACATAAGTCCCTTTGGACCAGCTATTAATGCCATTCCATGAACCATTTAAAAAGAGTTTTAAATTTAATCTCTTCTCTGTTCCCTGAACACACCTTTGAAAAGAAAAAAGTAATCATTTTCTGACCTCATGGACACATACTACTTTTAGATCAATATTATTACTTTCTAGGCTTTATTTACTGAGAAAAATATATGTGAGCATATCTTGGATTGCCATTTTAGCAATGAAGATAATTATGGGTTATATTTTGCAATGCATTTTCAAATCTACAATCTCCAAGGACCTATGTTTGTAACTGCATTTTCAATTGCCAATTAGATAAAGAGTATATCATGTGAAGTCACAGGAATGTGCTCACATTTACACTGTTATCCTTTTAAAAATAAGATCTTCAAGGGGATTTCATAAGCTAAATTCAATTTCAATTTTATTAATAGTTCTATTTCAGTCATGATTTGACTGTGGTATATTTAATGTCAATAGCATAATGAGCTACATTTTTATGTAATTTCCCAGTATTTCCAATAATTGTAATATTTAAAATTTTATCCAAGGTATGCAGATGAAAAGCGTGCTGAAGATTATCAAATACAACAATAACTGAAATAAAAATTTCAATAGCAAGTCAAACATTCTTTCAACAAACAAGTTATAGTTTTTTTTATAAAATTTGTAATTTGAAGATTAGATAGTGAATTCACTATGCATTTCATTGCTTGTATGAAATAATGTTAAGGTCTGAGGCATTCATTCATTTTTTCTCTTATTTATGGACACAAAAATTTGTTATTGATCAGAGTTACAGGGAGTGATAGGATTCACCTGAGACAGGGTGGAAAGCAGAATAGGAGGATCTTTTGAAATATGCTGCTGAGGGGAACAGCCTGGGAGACAGGAGAGGTCTGCTGCACCATGTGAGTTAGCTCCCTGGCTGGGGATCAAACTCGTTCTGCAGTGGCTGGCTATAGCTTGATAGTACTGAAACTTTAATCCTTGTACCACCAGGGAGGCCCCCCACTCAATTATTTAACAACTTTTGATCACATATTATATGCCAGAAAGTAACCTGGAGAATGGAAGAAACATTATTATGAAATGACCCATGCCTCCAAAAGCTGACAGATTAACAAACAAACACAAGAAAATATTAGAGGTTTTATGAGGGGAAGACTGCATGGTAAATGGAGTTAACAGATGCAATGTTAAAGATGAAAGGACAAGAAAGGAAAATTCATATATTCATTCCTGACTTTTGACAACATTAGGTGATTATTTCACATTGACATTTAAAAATTTCATGTTGAAGATACAAAGAAATGATCTATTAAACCCAATCTGATCATATAGTGTGTAATTAATCTTCCAAATATTTTGTCATGCATTAAAATTATAATATCCAATTTCCAAGAATATAGAAAATTATTAATTAAATGTGAGTGGGACTGAATGTGAAAATCTAGGTTAAAATTGGAGCCTTAAAACTTACTAGCTTATGAAATTAAGAAAAACACTTATCCTCTCTGAACTCCACTTTTCTGATTGATATTGAAATATTTATTTTCCTACCTACTAGCGAGAGACTTCATAAAAAATAAGATAATGTGTGAAACCTATGTGGAAACTTATTTGAATTATAGTTATTCTGAGTCTATTTGAACATCTTTTTCCTTACAGGATAGGGTGTGTATAAGTCTGTGTCTATTCATCGCTAACTATGCAAAGCTCACCTTTGTAATCCTAGTACCTAGAAAATTACATGGTACATAAGAAATATATGATAAATATATGAAAAAATGTAGTATACTGATCATTGTGTCTATATGTTTGCATATAAACTGAAAATAGTGAAGCTATCTGAATACATAGTTTTCTTTAGAGAATAAAGGAAACTTGGATTTTGAACAATATTTGTACTTCCAATGGCAGTATTTAATCCATCTAGACAGAACCCCAGTGTAGTCCAAAAATTTAATTTTAATCAACATAAAGCTTTCACTTAAAATTAGAATATAAAATTCCACGGTAACAATGTATGTCAACTAAACAAAGAGATTCCTTTTTATTTTATTTTTTTAATTTTTTTATTAAAATATTTTAAAATTTACATATACTTGCCATTAATTGTAATCCCCATGTATTCCCCATCACCATCTCACCA
>JAGFMF010011629.1:1844924-1916875 GCA_019455555.1 Galemys pyrenaicus
CTTTGTAGAGGTCCTTCACCTCTTTTGTTAGATTTATTCCCAAGTATTTAAATTTTTTGGTTTCAATTATAAAGGGGGTGGTTTTCTTTATTTCCTCTTTTTCAGAGAGATTCCTTTTTCGATATGGCAAAATTTAGAACTGTATCCTATAGATTATGCTAAGAAACTAAACTCATATACATGCATGTGAAAAGTGCATATATACTTTAATTTTAAAGTGCTTACATGATCATGATTAAAAGTAAAAAAGAGAACAGATATTTACAGATATACTGGAAGGAAGCAAGAAATGTGCAGTCATATGGAAGCCAAAGAAAGAAAAAAAATTCAAGAAGGAAATTTTAACAATTTTAAGTTCCCTAAAGATAATAATAAAGGTGTAGAAAGAGAAAGAAATCACAATGATCATTTCTTGCTTACCTTTGCAAACCAAGTTAGAAAATAATGATCTAGAAAATATATATTTTATAAGACTAGGAGAGTTGATGAATGCTATAGAATACTATGACATAAAACGTCAAATTGATAGAATGGGAAGCCTTATGGCAGGAAATTAAAGGAATATTCCTATAAGTAAGGTTTTCATAGTTATTTTGTTTTTGGTATAAGATGGAACTAAATATGTCAAGAAAAACTATTGCAAACATCAAAAAGAAGCTATAATAATTGGAGCATAGAAAGGGAGAAAAAGGCATAAAATGGAAACCTTGGCACACATACAAAAAGGTATCCATGTAAATGAGAAGAAGAGTTGGAGTTTGAATGTAACAAGTTAGAAGAAATGATGGTTGGAGAAGAAATATTGAAGTGGAGAGAAATGGGAATTTACATTACAAGGTTTTCCCTTATTTACAGAAATGCTGTGATGATGGTCATAGTTTTTAAGTATTAGAAGACTAGAAAAATTCAGGTTCTGCTTTAGAATTTCAATTATGTAGACAGGACTTAATGAAATCCAATTATAATTACAGATTTTAAATGAAACCCAATTCTATGGGTTCATGACTTTTTTTAGCAATACTTAGTGACAATAGGAAATTAGATTGGGATAGAGAGCTTGAGGAAGAATACAGCATTTTATCTTATAGAGCTGACAATATGTAAATGGTTAATTATGTCCATGACATAAACAGCCAATTTGAGTTTCACTGAATTTGCTAATGATAGTTAGAGCTTTAAGGTACTAACTAGAACACTGGTGTTTAGAAGAGTAAAATAAGATCAAGAAGATAAATGTCACCATCAGTTTGATCAGTGAGTTTGAAATACAACTGAAGGATTGAAATTCCTTTTTAGCTTTTCCCATTCCCAAAATTTCATTAAAATACTAGTAAAGAATATTTTAAAGGCCCAAATCTACAACACAATTATAATAAAAGAAAGCACCAAAACCATATTAAAACCAGAAAGTAGTTAGGTGGGCGATTGATAAATGATAGAGACATATTGAAAAATGAGAGCCCTAATCAGTTGTCAAGAAAGTCAAGAGGTTCATTCAAACTGCTGGAACAAATTAGTTCAGTTTGTTTAATCTCAGTACCATGAGGAAACTAGGAAACTCTCACACCAGCAATTCCCTTCTTCTACTTTCCTGTTAACTGTGTGGATTCAAGTGGCCAGAATACTAGAGCTCTAGCACATTCTCTCAAGATAGGCAAATCAAGCACAGTGAGGGAAGAGACAGTTTGCTGAAAATGTTTTTTTCATTTTTTAAATTTATATATATTTGACATCAATTGTAATCCCCATGTATTCCCCATCACCGTAACACCAGTTTTAAGTGAAAATTTACAAACTGAGACTTGTGGCTCTTGGGCCTTCTTCATTCAAACAGCAACGAAGGGCCTCCCTGGTGGTGTAGGGTTTAAGTCTCAACACTATCATTGCTACAGCCTGACTTTGATCCCCAGCCAGGTAGTTAGCCCACATATAGTGCAGCAAACCTTTCCTGTCTCCTCCACTGCTCCCCTCAGCAGTGTATTTCAGTAGGTCACTCTGTCTCTGGTGACTCCTGTCACTACTCACACCTCTGGCCTACATCCTAGTTCTTGTATGCATAAATAAGATAAAAATAAAAATAAAATAAAAAATGAAAAAAAGAGCAAAAATTGTTTAAAGTGATAGAATATTTTTCAGCCTTCTTTAGGGACTCTGACCAGCCTACATGAAATCAAATAAGCCAAAATCAAAGGTTCTATACAGAAATAATAGCAAATTTATTTCACGATGAAGAACTGCACACAATAAGTCTCTCCTCACCCAACACATTAAAAAGTTCACAAACATTATTTTAGTGTTGTGACTTATAAATATCAACAGGCAGTTAAGGAACACCAAACAAGGAGAGAATCTATGAAGAAGAAAAAACAACCTTAAGAAAAAGAAGATTATGCAAAAGAAATTTAAGGAAAGAAAGCTTTCATTGATAAATTTAGAGACATGGAAGAGATATTCTTCCAGAAGAGTTGGAATATAAAGTTAAGGAAACCTCCCAGGAGGTAAATTGGGGGGGGGGGGGGAAATAGACTAAGAAACTAAAAGAGAAATAAATTTTAAGGGTTGCCCTGGAAGGCCTTATAACTGAATAATGAGTTTCAAAAGTGAGAACCAAGAAAACAAGAGAAGGAAATTACCAAATAAATACTTGAAGACACCCCCACAAATCCAGTGTTTTCAATTGGACAATCGTACTGATTTATCAGTATGATGCATAAGATTTCATGAATATCAAGGCAAATCACTGAAATCTGTCAAAGTTTTAGACAAATAATTGAGTGTACAAATTATGTAAGAAAGTTTTATATGACTCTAGAGACAAAGTGCTGTCAGTTTCCTCAGTGGAATTCAAGACTAGAAGTTGAAAGATAAGGAAACATTGCTCCAAAATTCTGAAGGAAAATTACTAACTCAAAATTAAAAACCAGTTAAGCAACAGCTAAGGAAAGTAAAACAAAATTCTGATACAAAGTTATCATAAAATCTGATTCAAAGGAACCTCTTTTTAGAAAACTACTGGAAGACTTTCTTCTCCTATTTGAGGAAATAAATATAGAGCAACAATCTAGTAAACAGGATATTTCACACAGGTAAAGTACAGGAACTCCCCAAGAGGAGAGTAGAGGAGGATCCTAAGACAACAGTCATGTAGAATTTCCTTAGAAGCAATCCTTTTAATTTGAAACAGGATAGAAAGCTCTGGGAGAGAATTCTGGAGAATTAAGGATGGCAGAAAAACAAATGTATTTGAAAATGTTAAAAGAAAATGTACTCAATTTGGTAAACACTGGGATTGCATTAAAAACAATGTAAATACTTAAAATAATACAGCCAGAGAAAATAAAGTTGAGCAGGAAGGAAAAATACAGTTTTTGTGTATCAGCTATAAATATTCCTAACAGAAACTATTTTAAATATTGACTGATAATCTAATCAGTTTTTAGAGCTATTTTGGGAAAATTTTGTACCTAAATAGAGGATGGTGAAAATGCTAACCCCTAAGCTTTCATATAGAAATACAATAGGTAATATACAATAGATAAATATCAAGTTACTAATGTAATTAAATTATTTAGCGAGACAGTGACCAATATTTTAGGATTTTCTATTAGATGAGGGGAACAGGAAATTAGACAGGACTGAGTCATAAATGCTGGTAGATTATACCTTCTTTGAAAATATGCTCTTGACAATAAACTAATAAAATGAAATCCCTAACAGTGAAGTATGATTGTACTGGAAATATCAGAGATCACAGTAAAATTTTAGGTTGAAGATTTTGGAGGAGAAGCAATTCTGAATAATATCAGAGTCAAATTTCAGCTATCGTGTTTGGGAGAGAAGTCCATGTAATCAAAGTTCCAGTTGGAGAAGGCGAGAATCTGTGATGACATAGTCTTTGCGGATCAACGTAGGGAGGATGCCAGAAGCAGCTCCCATCGTCAGGAAGAGCTCTAACAAATAATTTGAAGGTGAAAATTCATTTTGTTGATTGATAACTCTAACTATGAGGGAAAATGAATCACATGATTTAAAACAGAGGCAGTGCAGCAAGTGAAAGTTGAAAATTTGTACTAAATTGTACAAACATAAGCTAGAGGCTCATGGAAGTATTAAATAGGAACACTGAAGTGCTTCCTTGTCAGTCTGCTTCTCTAATTTATATGCCCACAAGAAGTCTCAAAAGAAGCCATTTGCATGGAGAGGGAGATTTCACCATTTTTAGTTAAAAACTGAAGTGCAATGAAGAAAGTCTGTATTTCTCTGTCCAGAAGATGACATTGCACATTTTGTGTTCATATCCTCTTCCTAGGGTAGAGACATAGTAAAGGACAAATATTCCATAAAATTCTCAAAAATGCTAAAGGATTAGAAACCGTTTCTTTGCCTCACATTTTTAAGATAAACTTTCTCTTTAACATTCAAATTACAGTGTGACCAAAGTATGAGATAAATGTGTTTCCTTTTCTTTTTGTCTGAGATTATTTGGTTAAGAATAATGAACACCAAAAACTCTTTTTCTTTTTAGGGCTAGAGAATAGTACAAAGTGTTGAAAGTAAGAGACCGACATGGGTGGTTTTCAGTGTCACCTAACTCATACTTTATTGCTAATGTTTTTCATGGTGGTTGTATTCAGCAGCAAAATAGTTCATCTTATTTATTAATATTTAGCACTGTAGCAAAAGCATAACAAATAATTTTGGTAAGGGGAAAGGAAATGACAAAAAATGTAGATGACTTTTAGATTGTATCTTGTTTGTCATTCAAAAACCAAAAACCAAAAAAAAAAAAAAATCTGGCTTAAAGAGTCATTGAGGAGGACAAGTACAGAATTCCACTGTGAAAATTTTATAATCATATCCCTAAAAATAACTACATTTTAATTGCCTAAGAAAAAAATTCTACATCCATAAGAACCATTGTGGAAAATGAACCATTGTGAAGAAGGAAACAAAGAGAAATTAAATTCAAATCAGAGTATTTGCTTAATAGCTTAAGCAGTTGCTAGTGTTTATATATTACAATGTGAATCATAATGCTTGGATAATGAATTTGTTGCTTTTTGAAAAGTCATGAACATTTCAACTCACAACTTTTCATACTAAACAGTTATGCAAATATTGTTAAGATGATTGTCTATTTTACAATAAGGTTAATTTTGGTAAAAGGCACATTAACTCTATAATCATAATAGGGCTAATCAAGACTGGGTTTGATAAAGAAAGCAACAAAGGTAACTGCTAAAGAAAAAATAGCCAATTTGGATCATTTAGGTCAATACAATAATTTTTGCTTTTTAATAGAAGGGTTGGATTCTTTTGGCCTGATGTAAAATGAAAACTGGATGATTTCTTTTCACATACCTTCTTTTGCAGAACTTATTAAATATACTCTGATTGTGTATTATTGTGGGCATGAAGATAGTAAAGAATTCTTGAAAGTACATAGTTGCTAATGCTGAATATATATTTTGCATAAAATATAATCAAGCTCCTGTGGGATATTTACTTCAGTCCTGATTTTTTTTTTTCATAAAATGATCATTACATTAAAATACTTGACAATACATGCATAGTATATTCAGCACTACAGAAACTAAGTTAAATGCTGATTTTTAACAAAAAAAGATCTTTTCATTTTGTAGTATTTTTTTAATAAGATGCATCCTCTGTATTTCTGATTATATACTATATTTCAATCATAGGTTTAGAATTTTGTAACTGGAAGGGATCTCAGATTTCATACAGCACTTACTGTTCATTTTTCACAGAAGGGAGTTCAGGCTCAGAAAAGTTATTTTACCAAGGTCACAGTGTTATTTGAGTAAAAATTATCTAAAGACATTATACACTGTAAACTTGACAAATATAACAGCACACATGGATTTACAACTGGCAAAACAAAGCATTAAGGTGATAACATGGCTTGCCTGAAAACTCGCAGCTATTTGATGGAAGATTTGGGGGTGAAACCCAAATTTACTTTTCTTAATTATCTTCATTTTATCTTAATTATTTTATCTTCCAAAATGTTTGGTTGTGTCTAAACTCTTACTATCATGTAATAAAATATTCAAATCAATTTTACCCCAAACTCCTATTATTTTCAATGGCTTTTTTACATCTCCACTTAATCCAGCCATCTCAAATTTAACATATCCAAACTCAAACTTCTTACTTTTTCTATTCTATTATCACATATTCAGATAATATGTAATATATTAAAAATTTACCTTCAAGTAACTTATAGTGTGATCTCTCCAGTGAAATAGAAATTTAGAACTTAAAATTGCTAAACTGCTCATATTTATTAAGGTATACAAAATTTGAGTGTCCTGAAACCTTATGTATTCTAAAGTTCACTAACCATAATTTCCCATGTGGAACATACCTTAAAAAAAAGGTGGCAGGCTTAAATTGTTATTATTTTCTCCTGGTATTTACAGGGAGTTACATTAATCATTCTATTCCTTTATTCAGTATCCTATGAAACTACTGGTTCTGTTTTTGAAGCAGAGACTGAGGGAATGGGAGGTGACAATAAGCATGCTCAAGTGACCAATGTCTGATAAAGTATTATGCTACCTTCTTGAAGCTACCATTCTCCCACCCCCCCCCCCACCCTTTTCATTGAAACAGCAATTAAGATCAGTACTCTCTAAATCAGACACCCTCCTTTACTTACCATAATCGGTATGCTCTTTAGTATAATGTCTTATTGTCCAGTCTTTCCATGATACTTAACTCCCATTTTTAATTTTGAAGTGTCTGGAAGTTAATGAAGTCCTCTCCATGGCTCCTGTCTTCAGAAAACACTTCTATAGAACAGGCTTCCATCGTGTGTTCTAATCTTCTGAGTACAAATGGTCAGCAGGACACATATTTCTGCCCTGATGCTTTATTTTTTGAGCATTTTTATATAGCTGGAAAAGGCTAGCCCCCTATGGAATCTTATCAAAACACTGCAGAGTGCTCAAAAGCATCATATTATTGGTATTAATAAGATGAAAAATTAGCCACAGCAATAGATGCTGGGAAATGTTTCAAACCACAGAGAGAGCTGTCTTTAGGATAGAATGGAAAGAAAATAGGACAGCAGGGACATAGATCTGAGAAGGTTTATAAAAGTATGGAAATCAATACTTTTGGTGAATAGTTTCCTATTGGACTAAATTAAAATGTGTGGGTGTACATGGTGTGTGTTATGTGTGTGTTTGCATATGTGTAAAGACAATAAAAGAAAGACTTCCATGGGATTATTTAAGTTGAGAACTAAAGTAATTTTGGATATGAATATAATTAGTAAATACAATTGTTTTTTAATTTGTGAATTTCCTGAACTATTGGTGTACCTATAGCAGTTCTGAATATAAGAAGCTATAAGAGCAATTTTTAATTACAATCTACACTGACAAACATTTTCATTAGATTGTTACCTAAACAGAATCTAGTAAAGACTTAAGAAAATTACTAGGTATTTTTACTTTAGAATTTGCTATTAAAAGGCACTTCACCAGAATCTTGTTTACAGACTGACTCTGTAGGTAGTTATCTATTTATATGTAGATAAAAGCAAAAAGAATTGAAATATTTTAGAAAACAAAACTGTAGCAGTTGATAGTTGTATTCTGTTTTCTTCAATGGAATGTAAATTAACTGGGAGGCAGTTTTACACATTTTATTTCTCCTTCAGTGTTTCCTGTAGTCTTGGGTTTTTAATAACTAAACTGTAATTGTTAGATGAATGCATGAATAACTCCATGAAAATTGATTCGACATCTTTTTTTCTGTTGACAAAATGCAATCGATATATAACTGCTAGTTAAAATACTGCTTAACATAGTTGCAAAGTTAAACTATTGATAGGCTATAGACTATATATTGCTCAAACTTCTAGGTGCACTCAAGTGATAACCATTATGCTGTGAGGGGTAAAGAAGAAGAGAAAGGACAATCTGATGAACCTGGCACCAACAGATACAAAAAGCTTACTGACTCAAGTGGTGAACTTCTGAAGTCAAGAATAAATATAAAAATAGGCTTCAGGTAGGATGAAGGGAAAACATGGAAAATAAGGCAGATGTCATAGCAGGAGTCTATGCTCTTTCTATAAGACCTTAGGACAGATAATATCAGGCAAAATTAACTGGTTTCTGGGAATTAAACTCCAGTGGGTATCTGCAGTGTGAAAGAGAATTGGCTGATACTAAGGAATTCTATGAGAGGGATTGATCCAAGAGAGTGAGAGTTTTCTACTAGGTTGAGATATTCATGAATGTTGATATGGACATTGATGTAGTCAGGAAGGACAGGATATTGAGTCTAATTCTTTCTTTTTGGTTCATTTATATATAGGACATATATATGACATCAATTGTAGTCCCCATGGGCTACAATATAGAACTACAATGTAGTTCCCACCACCATTTTACTCATGCACCATCATCTCAGTCCCTTGTGCTCTTTCTGCTCTCATCCCAGTCCCTGTCCTTCCACCACCACCCCCAAAGTGCCTCTGATTTGCCTTTGTCTTTGTGCTTTTGTTCCGTTATGATTTTTTTAATTGTTCCTTTCCTTGATCCCTTTTTTGGTTCCTTTATATTCCTCCTGAAAGTGAAACCATCTGATGTTTTTCTTTTGCCTTCTGACTTATTTCACTGAGCATAATCCCTCTAGTTCCATCCATGTTTCTACAAGTGACTCTAGTTTATATTTTTTGATGGCTGAACAGTATTCCATTGTGTATATGTGCCACATCTTGACCAGTCATCTATTTTTGGACATTTGGGTTGTTTACAGTTCTTACCAATTATAAATATGCTGTAATAAACATAGGGGTACAGGTGTTCTTTTGAATCACTGGTGTTATGTCCTTTGAATACATCCCTAGGAGTGGAATTGCTGGGTCATATGGTAGCTCCATTTTTAGTAGACTGAAACCTCCATATGGCTTTCCATAGTGGTTGGATTAACTGCATTCCCACTAGCAGTGTAGCAAGTTCCTTTTCCTCCACATCCTCGCCAACATTTGTTGTTGCTGTTTTTGTTTAATATGTGTCATTCTTACTGGTGTAAGGTGGTAGCTCACTGTGGTTTTAATTTGCATTTCCCTGATAGTGAAGGATGTTGAACATTTTCACCTATGCCTGTTAGCCATTTGCTTCTCCTCTTTGAAGAAATATCTTTTAAGTTCTGCCCATATTTTGACTGAATTACTTACTTTGTATTTCTTGAGTGTCATGACTTCTTTGTATATCTTGTGATCAGTCCCTTATCAGGTGTGTGGCATGCAAAATTGTTTTCATAGTTAGTGGGGTGTCTCTTTGTTTTGGTTAATATTTCTTTTGCTGTACAGAAGCTTTTTAATTTGATGTAGTCCCAGCTGTTTATCTTCTCTTTCTTTTTATTTTTTCTTTTTTGCTTTGGGGGATGCACCCTTAAAGATGTTACTGAGATATATTTCTTATAAAGTTTTATCTGTGTTTTCTTCTATATATTTTATGGTTTCAGGTTCTTTTATCCACTTTGAGAGAACAGGCAGCTTGAAATACACTGCTGAGGAGAGCAGTGGACAAAGACAGGAGAGATCTGTTGCACCATGTGGGTTCCTCCCTGGCTCAGGAGTGAATTCTTGCTGCAGTGACTGCACATAGCTTCATAGTGTTGTGATTTAACCCCTTGTACCACCAGGGAGGCCCACCACCTTTTCTTCTAATCCAAAGGAAGATGTGTGGGTGTGAAGAGTCTGCATTACTTAAGTCTGATTCATTGGACAGCTATTTATACTATTATATTTTTTGTGATGTTCAGTAACCCTACAATTATGTCAAATATAATCAGTGTGATTCAGTTTATCACAGATCTTAGACCCCACATAACATCAACAGGCTTGCATTGGCAAGAGAAGACCCTAGGTCAGCAGGGACTTCTATCACTTCCACAAACAAATTGTTGAATAAAATTAATCACATTTTCTGTCAAACTATAGGATAGACCAGAAGTAAAATCTTATTGGGTGGTAGGAGAGTAGAACTGGGAGTTTTGGGCAAATATAACTGACGACTACAACACACCTATGGTCAGTTCACTGCCTGCATTTTAGATTGAGTCTTGACCATCTGTGAAGCTCATTTTTGCACAGGCAGAAAGATTTTTACAACCAGATTGTTTACTCCTTTTTTCTCATCTTAGGTTTCAATTTGTTGGATTTTTATTTCTCTTTTTTGTTATAGCACCTCCTTGAAAGGGGAAGGGGCATCACAGCTCTGTGAACAGGATCCGTTTTCCCCACCCTCATTTGCATGCATTTGTCTTGGATTACAACTCAGAGCGTGTACTGAAGTAGACTTCCTGAATAGAGGGCTTCTGGGAAGAAGAAAGGAGTGAGGTGTATATATATATATGGTAGAGCAAAGGGAGGAGAGACATTTGAGGGAGAGATTTAGAGAGGAGACATAGACGAGAGATGTGAAAAAAGACTGTTCCTGGACTCTAGCGTATTGACAGAGAGAATGACAGTCATTTTCTTGGCCTTGTGGTAGAATACACAGTATATTTACAATTTCAGATCTGTATTTATGTCCTAGTTCTCTAGGAGCTGCCTAAACCCTTTCTTGGGTTTCCTTGCCAGAAAGTAGACTTCTTAGACTTCTGGCAAGTTCGGGGACATCATCCATGCTACTTTAGGCAAAGCCTGGTTGTCTGGGCATTTGACAATGAGGGGATGGGTAGTTTTTGGAGTTTGATCACTTGTCTCTTATTTGAAATCCTCTCCCCTCCCCTCCCCTCCCCTCCCCTCCCCTCTCCTCCCCTCCCCTCTCCTCCCCTCCCCTCTCCTCCCCTCCACTCCCCTCCCCTCTCCTCTCTTTACCAACTAGAGATACTTCACAATGAGTATGCTCTCTTTACCTTTGTGCATTGCAGAGGGCAAAAACTCTTTTAAAATGTGCAAAAAGGATTTTTTCCCTGAAATAGTTTGGCATGCCTGGATACCCCTTAGTTGCATGGTTACACTGCTTTGTTAATAATGCTACTACCTATGTGTTGTTTAAACAGCAACATGTTATTTTTTAATGGAACTCATAGCTTCTTTATACCAAAATAATACTGTCCAGTCATTTCTGCTATTAGTCTTGCTCCAAAATCCCAGTTTCTTCCTAGTCAATTTATTTTCTTGGCTCCTCCCTGGTGGCACAAGAGATTGGGGTGCAGCTCTGTGAAGCTCTCCACAGCCACAGCAGCGTGAGTTTGATCCCTGGCCAGGGATATGACCCACATGGCACAGCAGACCTCTCCGGTCTTGCCCGCTGTTCCCCTCAGCGGTGTGTTTTAGTTGAGATGCCTGTTCAGCTCCCCACTCTGTCTTTGATGACTCTTGTTACCCACCACAACTCTGGCCTTTACCCCAGTTTTTGTATGCATAAATAGATACATTTTTTAAAAAAATATTTTCTTGTCATATATTGCACAGAATTTCCAAGTTGATCTTCACAATGCATCTATTTCACATGAGAACACATACCTCCAATGGTGTTCTGAGAATATCTAGCAGCTGAGTTAGCTGAGGGGAAAGCATTTCTAGTCAAGAAGCACACATGGGGTCAGAATCGCACAGTGCTGACAGGGAGGCCTCAAAATTCTTTGACTAGTAGCACAGATGAAACTATACAATTCTTCTATTTTCAGAGACTGCAATATGTTCCTGAATCCAGGAAGAGGAACTCCACACACAAAAATTGATTCCATGTATAAGCCTCAGCAGTAGGTCAAATATGAATGCCTGCCAGAGAACTATTGCAAGTTTCTTACCTTCCTTCTATTCAGCAAGGGATCATAAGCTTTGTGGAGAGTCAAGATTGCTTCTCTATATCTGAACATGAATCATCAAACATTGAATTATGTTATTTCCTAGAGTTGGGTACAGTCCTTCTTAATTGCACAATTCATTTAAGTCATTCAATTATTTATCATATTTGTCCCTAGCCTTACTACTTAATATAATCTGACAAATTAACGTACAGATATTTTAAACTCAAGCATTGGAAATAGTAGTTGCCTTTTTTATTTTCTAGTAGAGAAATAGAGTTATAAAGTAAGTATTACTTATAAGTAATTTTACATTTTTAAATGATGTGGTTACTTCACTAGGTCTTAAAAATAAATGAATCAACTTTAATGACGTAAATTATTTAAGAAAATATATTTGTCATTCCAACATTCAATGAATATTCTTTGCATTCATTTTTTTATTTGCATTTAAACTTTGAAGTCTGGAGTATTATACTAATAGGACATCTCAAGTTAAACACATTTTAACGGCTATAGACATATTGAATAATGCTTTTTCAATATATTTCCCAGCCATCTGAGAAATCTTATTTCTCATTAGTTATAATTATTTATAATTTGTATATTCTCAGTATTCTTGTGCAAAAAGACAACATTCCTAACATATGCTATCTCAGTGCCAGCACACAAGTATTCAATGTCTATTGCATCTCTTTAAGCATTGATTTACAAACCTTTACATATTTATTTAGCTAATATGTCACATCTACTTTTCTAATCATTGGCAGAATTCAGTCATGACATGAATAGACAAAATGTTTTTGTGAAGCTTAACTTCTAGTGTCTGATATCTTTAAAACTGTTACACTCACAGAAAGAGAGAAAGAGGGAGGTAGAGAGAGAGTGATAAGGCATTTGGTCAGTCCATGGTTTATGTTTTCGATGGATTTCTAATTATCTTCTCTGTTAGTAATCTCTAGGATTCCATCTGTTATCCACCAGATACCATTCTTCAGGTGCCAGGATCTTTAATTGCAACACTACCCACAAACTTGCTTTCTTCGGAAGACCTACGGCTTCTAACTGTTTTTTCGATATGGGAGTTTTTGATATTTTTAGTGTCAAATAAAAATTCAACAAGTTAATTTCAAAGATATAATTGGCTTTATTAATAATTCAAGTATCAGGCAGCACTCCATCTAGCAAATAAAAAGGTGATGCAGGAAGTGGTTTACATAATGGAAGGATTTTATCCTCAGGAGGGTGACACCTATTATTGATACCATAATTCCAGGTTCTCAGGCCTAGTCTCCCAGCCAGGAATGGATCCCAGGCTGCAGTGTCAGCGCTGAGTCCTAGCCAGTAAACCACCATGGGCTGGTGTCTCACGAAGTCATAGCAGGAACCTCACTGATGCTCAGGCAGGCAAGCGAGAACAGGAAGATTTGTCTAGAGAAAGAAAAAGTTTATTAAGGACAAAAGGAACAGAAATGAAGTGGGGCTCCCAGGCTGGTGGAATGAGGCCAGGGAGGGGCAAGAGAGCAAGTGGAGCCGTGCCTCAGGGAATATATACTCTTTTTCCCTAATTATTCTAAAGCTCCCTCAATCTCTTTGTGTTTGGTTAGTTCTCGGTAGTCTCATTCACTGACTTAATGTCTGTGTCCAGAACTATGTCTCTGTGTCCCAGCCCTTATCTTAGCATACTTTTCTTTTTTTTTAAGGACTTATTTATTTATGCATAAAGCACTGGGGTACAGGCCAGAGGTGAGGGGGGTGGTGAGAGGATCCACCAGAGAGAGTAGGGAACACAACAGGCAGATGGACTGAAACTCACTGCTGAGAGGAGCAATGGATGAGGCAGGAGAGGTCTGCTGCGCCATGTGGGTCACCTCCGCGGCTGGCAGCAGGGATCGAACTAGTGCAGGGATCGAATTCATGCTGCAGTGACTATGGTTTGCTTCATAATGCATTCCTTAATTCATTGTGCCACCAGGGAGGCCCCTTAGCATAGTTTTATCACCCTTGTTCAAATGTCTTGTTGCTCCTAGTCCTAGGGTGTTTGATTAGTACACTTTGGAATTTGTGGCTCTTATCTATGGAGCCCTCCTTATTCCTCAGAGCTTTTCCTATTCTAGTCTGACCCTAAGGGCTCTCTGCTTGCCCTGTGGCTCATTATGAGCAAAAGGAGAAGGGTTATTTCAGGCAGACTGCCTTCTCTTAGGGGAAGAAAGGGTCCTCAAGCTGATTACCTCACTAGTGCTCACCAGGAAATTTCAGATCGATTAGACTATATTTTCACTTTGGGGAGAGCTTGGAACTGCAATTAAGCTAGGTATTAAGTCTTGTCGTGTTTGGCATGCATGATTCCATTTTGAATCTGCTTTAACAAAATAAAAAGCAATTGGCACATGATCTGCTTTTTAAGCATCATTTAAGCCCCTACTCATTATTGAATGCCAGTGTCAGTTCAGACCTCATCCATGATGACTCTCCTTACACTCGTTGTCATTTATTCTTCACTCCTTATTGACAAAGGCTTTGTGTGGGTCTCTATTGTGCTATTTATTTTGGATTACCATTATGTGTTGATTCTTCCCAATCAAACTTTCATCTTTTGCAACTAGCAGAAAGACTAGTACATGACAGATGCTCAGTGAAGGTGTACATGGTGGATAGATGGTGTACCAGCGCCCTATCTTAGTCCCTTGTATTTCCTCTCAACCCTAAAGCACTCATGTTTATTGGTTTATGTGCCAGAGCTTACCTACTAATATTTTGCCTTCATCAGTGTCCCCATGATTATATTAAATAAAGTATCCAGATGGGGAGTTAACATCAAGTTATGAAGAAACACTAGGAAAATAGCTGAGTCTATCATATTTATAGTGCTCTATTCTCCACACCAGAAAACTACCCTGAACTTGCACCTAATTCATAGCCCATTATTCTATTTGTCCTACCTCCTCTCTTTCCTGGGTATCCTTGGTCTTCCAGTGCTATTTCAGGCAGGATCTTTTTAAAGAGTTGAGTATAATTTTAGTGAAAATAATGAACAATGTTTCATCAAGCTTTCATGGTAGCATTATTCAATGCGTTGAGGCTTTTACAAATCTTCATTGTGAGCTGGTCTTGTATCTGTACATCTGAGAGTCTGCCTGGATACAATTGGATCCTAAGAGAAATTGTAATTTATTCCTGTGACATTATTTATCATTGGGTATGATTTGTTGTATTTCCTGAACTAATTAATTAACCCATTTATAGGACTTAGGGAATTGTGTCTGTAGTTTGAAAATTTTGCCACTAGATGGTAACATAGATTTAGGCACCAAAATGAAGGATACAGTCTTCACAGAAGTGCGATACAGTTATTGATGGGATAGACTAATTCTTCATTTTTTTAGGAAACTACTGCCAAATTACTGAAATTAAAAAATTTCATAAACATACAAGTTCACAAATGTAGAGATCTAATTGACTTTGTTAAATGATTGGGAAGCACAGTCTAGATGCTCCAAGAGTTTACTCAAAATGGAGGATTATATCAGGACGATGGATAGTGGGACAAGGTTATTAGCAAAATGAAAGATTGTTTCGGGTAAAAAGTACTCCCTCAAGGGAGGCAGGGAGGTTTTACCATGCAGATCACCTAACCGGCATTATTTAGGAAACTCAGTGTTGACTGGTTTAGGATTACACTTTTTGGGAGAGTCAGTGAGTTTGGAGAGCAGGGTTCTTAGGTTCACTCTGGGAAAGATTTCACCAGAACTCCCTATTCAGCAGCACCTGGGGAGTTTCCCAGGTGAGTTTCTCCATGAGGCACAGACATTAGTTTTAATTAAAAGAGCAGGTTTATTAGGAAAAGGGACAGAAGAGTAAGAGAAATACCTGCATAATCACAGGTGGGCTGCCCTGTTGTGGAGGCAATGGTAGATTTTATCCTCTTCTTTTGGTAGGGAGGGTCTGGTCATTGTGAGTGCTTAGATTGTTGCCAATTTTGGACAACTAGGCAAAACCAGAAAGAGACTAGAGATTCCACAGAGGGCAATTTCCATGTCTTTACCTTCAGGTCTGTTCTCCCACTATTCCCTATAGAAGCTGATATCTGCTAGGACCTTATGGCTGTGATAAAGCACTGGGCCTAGGATCTTGTTTTCTATAGCCAGTTTTATGGTTCTATTTATCCCCTCTACCCCATGTCCTTGTGTGCGTCAGGTTTTAGCCCAATGTTTGATGCCTCCTTTACGTTTCCTAGTCTTTTCTTCCATCAAAACCAGTGAGGTTAGATATTAAATCTATCTGAGAAGAAAGCATGAATGACTCCATTAGGGGCCTGGGGTTTTTTTCTTTCTATTTTTAATAATTAACTGAGCAAGAGAAAAAGATCATAAAGGAAAAGCATATAATATAAGGGCCTAAAATTATTTTTCCAACATTACATCTCAGGTTTTCTCTTTGTTTGCTTTCCTTAAATAAGGAGTCTCATTAAATTTACAATCTTCTCAGAAACTATGAGCATTTTCTATACTTTAACAGTTATCAAAACTAAGATTTGTTTTCCCTGGGTACAGAGGTAGGATATAGGCATTGGTAAAATGCATTATGTAGTGGTAACAAGAAATCAGTTCCAACCTTTCCTTTTGTAGGTAACTGAACTTAAGGCACATGTTATTTTTCTACAAATTGAGTATAAAACTGGCTTTTCCTTAGAACTATGTTGATGTTGAAATTAGAAAGGACATGTTGAAGGGGAACACAATATACCAGCCCCAAATATGTCCTTGGCGTAAATATTATTTTCAGTTGGTTGTTTTTAAGAAACAGCAGATACAAGAAAATCTCTGAAAACTAACCAGAAGTTACCCTTTTGTAAACACATCTAAGAAATCCTCCACTTGAATTGGTGCTTCCCCCTTTGTAGCTGGAATTGGAAGATGACCAAATCTCTAGAAATTCCTATCAATGAGAATGCAAAAATTTTGATGTGCTAAACAATCTGGTTATAATAACCTAATATACCTAATAATCTCCCACAGTTGGCGCTCCTGTTCCCTGAAGGTGGCATTTTCAGTGACAACTTGGATCAGTTTCCTTGAGACTCTCTTATGTATGTAGGAGGTTTGTTTTCTCTGTTAATCTTTTGTTATAAGGCATGTCTTAGTTAAGAATTTAGATGGGTAGAGGTGTTACAGGGCAGGGAGAGGGGCACCCCAGAACCCACAAACCTTCTCTCTCTAAAGGGGTTCAGCCATCTGCTACATCAAGAGAAAGATATAAGACCTTTAATGGAAAGGAACTTTAATACAATTAGGGTACAATACAGAAAGGACCAAGAATATAGTTACTAAGTTAAGCATCCAAAGTTACCCATCTTGAGGGTAAAAGTCCAACCAAATAAAGCCTACCACAAGTCTAAAGGACCTTTCAGTAGAGACCCATATAAAAGGGTCAGAAAGAGTCAGACAAATCCAGGAGGAAAAGAGCAAAATCAAAATCAAGATGAAAGCTAGCATTATTAAGCTCCCCACAGGTCTCTCACCCACATCTGTTCTAACCAGTCCAAGACCAAAAAGCAAGCAGTTTCTTCACATGTGGCTCTGCTCCATGTGCCTCCTCCAGGTCTCCTTGCTGCTCTCCATCCTGCTTCCTTCTTCCTCCCTTCCATTTGTCCTCCTGTCTCTCCTCTCTCCAACATCTTCTTATCCCTTCTCCGCTCCACCCATATAGGGTGGAACTGGGATTCTGGAACTTCCCCCTTTCCTGGGGACCACCCTGTTACAAAGAGAATATTACTTTTCCTCCCCTACCAGATTAACCTAAGAAACTGTGTTTAAAAATATCATCTTTTCTATAAAAACCATTTTTAAATACTTTAAATATATATATATATTTGCATACTCTTCAAATTAATCAGAATTTGTGTTAGTAGGCAGAATGAGGGTTACCCTGGGAACCCCCAAACCTGCACATTCCCAATGGGTTCTGCCATCTAAAGAGAAAGATAAAACATATTCTCAGTGTGTAAGACCTTTAATAGGAGAGTTTGTAGAAAGAGAGAGAAGAGATGACAATAGTTTAGCAATAAAATACCAAAAGTTATACATCCACTTGTGGGCAAAAGTCCAACAAAATATTGTTGACACAAGGTGAGGCTACTAAGGCCCAAAAGGCCCACAAGTCTCCTTCAAGTCCCTTCTAATTTTCCTTAGCTATTCCTCACCATGCAGCTCTACCCTTCATTAGGTAGGAGAAGAATCTTGTACCTCCCCTTTTTTATGGAGATACTCTGTTTAATTTAGATATTTGAATGCATGGGGTTGATCTCCCCTAAAAGTTCGACCCCACAGGAAATCAGATTGATTTTTCTCAACCTGCTTAGAGTAGGCTATTTCCAGTGAGGGTCACCTTGATATAAGGAATTAAATGTCAATTGAGGTCCTGTGAGCCTGAAGAAATCTATTACCATTACTTAAAGAATGCAGATTATTCAAAATTAAGACCCAAGAAGCTGAGAAAAGCTTTTTCCTTTTCTGGATAGTCTGACCTTTCCCTATCAAGGAAGCAATTTTTGCTCCCCTGTATACACACTAGAAGGATGTAGATTTATGGTAGGTTACTGGGGTGGGTTTATCATTGATTATGCCCTTTCTATCTGAGAACCACAGCTGTAGCCCTAGAGTCAAGATGAAGTGATCCCCAACTTGTCATGTAATCTCCTCCTTTCTCTGTTCTTGACATCCCAGGTTCTTACACAGGATGAATTTCCCTGGCCTACTATTTTAGTCTTTAGAATTTACAGTCATGTGACTTCTCCATACATATGTTATTAAATTTTGACTTTTTCTCCTACTAATGTTGGGGAGAAAGGACATCCTGAATAAACTGCACAAATAGGTTTTATGGGCCCTACCCCCACCCCAGAACAAAGAGCTCCAAGACACCAAGGACTACAAATCCCAAAATGTCCTCACCATCAAAAAGAGGATTGCTGGGAACTGAGGGGTGGGGGGTGGGGGGCTTGGTTTTTCATTGGCTTTCAGCATGCTATTGGGGTTCTAGCTCAATGGCATTGGTAGGATGCATTCACCATTTTATCTTCCGCTCTCTTTTTTCCTGAGTTATTCATTCCCCTTTTTGTAAATAAAACCCTTCATTATCCTTTTTTGCATGTGCCTGCAATTGAGTCTCATTATAAGTCCCTTTTAAGAGTGTTAGTGAGGACCCATGAGGACCCACAGTAGGCCAACACATTTTACATTGGGGTTTGCCCTATAAAGTGTTATAGGGCAATATAGTGTCTGATGTTTATTTATCTGTCCAGTCTCAGGAAAGCTCAGGTGGGATAGAGAAATTTTATCCTTTGCCCAAAAAGTGAAACCTTAACAATTACTTATGTATTATAATACACTGTTATTTCAATTAAGAGAATTTGTGTGTATATGTATGTATGCATTATGTGTATGCATGTATAAAAACACAATTACACCTGTGGGCTACCATAGTATATATAAATTGTGTATGTATATATTTGTTTAATAAACACTGAGGTATCAACAAGTAGCTATAATAAAAAGAAAATATTTGTTTTATAGCATCTGTTCCACCAAACAAAAATTGTGTTATATTCAACTTTTACCACCACTGTCTAAGCTATACAGACTGTAAATAATTTTTGAATGAATATCTGTATATGTGGAAAGCCAAAGGTAATTAGTAAGTATTTTTTAGCAAATTAGATAGCGTTAGCCAACCCAAATGCATGGCCCTACATAGCTAATTTAGCAAAGGTAAAAAGCTAAATTAATCAAGTGACTTTAGGTATACTCTCTCTTTATTTTTTTTTAAAGATTTATTTATGCATACAAGAACGGGTACAGACCAGAGGCCTGGGAGGCGACAGGATTCACTAGAGACAGAGCAGGGAACAGAACAGGCAGATTGACTGAAACACTGCTGAGGGGAGCAGCGGGCGAGGCAGGAGAGGTCTGCTTCCCTATGTATATCACCGCCCCCATCATCCCACCCTTGCGCCCCTCCCCGCACTGGCCAACAGTAGGGATTGAACTAGTGCTTCAGTGGCTGTGGTCTGCCCCACAGTGCATTGCTTAACTCACTGTGCCACCAGGGAGGGCCCATACTGTGTCTTTAAATTATATATGCTGACATAGATGATCCTGAGAAAGATTGCAGATTTCTTGCAGCTCACTGCAATAGAGAGACTGTGGTAATAAAGTGATTTGCATGAGTTTTTGGTTTCTCAGTACAAATAAAAGTTATGTTTAGAAATACTGTATTTACTAAACATGCAGTGGCACTTAGTTTAAAGAAATGTGCATACCTCAATTAACTATGAAACAGAGATCTGAAGTTAACACATGCATTTAGGGCAGTGACACTTGCTCCATGTAGGACTGCTACAGAATTTCTATTTGTAAAGAGCAGTGTCTGTAAAGCACCATAAATCTGTGCAGAATAAAACAAGGAACGCTTTTATTTAATATCACAATAGTAGAAAGAATTAAACACTGAGAAAAGAAAAAAGGTAATGTTTACATTGACATTATGTTTTCTAATACTGAACTGTCACAACCAAGGCTTGCTTAAATATTAGTCATGCAATTAAAAATGTTTCATAAAAATATAATATTTACTTTGTGAAGATATAATAAAAATATCCAGTGTAATTGTTCTTTTTTCAGTTTCATAGAAACTGAAAAAAAGTCTCAGAGATTGACATCCTCAACATGTAGTTCAATGCAGAACAAATGTCTAGAATTCATGTTTAAACCTCTTAAAGCGTAGAAGTGGTGGCAAAATGTTAATTGTAAGCAGCACCATTATAATCAATTATAGTAATATATGATGAACAGAATATGCAGAAATGTTCAATGACCCCCATTAGATATAAAAGCTTATTTATTTCATTTCTCAGTTACAAGCTCAGTTATTTATAGAAGTAGAAAGATTAGATGGATAAAAGTATAAGTACTTAATGAGTACAATATATTTGCATGGATATTGAACAGGTAAATGGAAATTTTAAATTTGCCTATCCAGGGAACTCCCTGGTGGCTCAATGGGTTAAGTACCACACTATGAAACAAAATGCCTGCAGCATGAGTTCCATCCCTGCCTCTGGCCAGGGAGGGAACCCACATGGGGCAGTAGACCTCTCCTGTTTTCTCCTTAGCTCCCCTCAGCAGTGTATTTCAGTGGATCTGCCTGCTCTGTTCCCTACTCTGTCTCTGGTGAATCCTCTCACCCCTCACATCTCTGGCCTGTACCCCCAGTTCCTGGATGCATAAATAAATAAATCTTTCAAAAAATAAATAAATTTGCCTACCCATTTGCTTTTAAAATCATTTATAATATTTTGAATGCTTGCATTAGATTTAGCATCTAGAATGTTGATTTAAAAAAAAAAACTGTTTTGCTTAACAGAAATTCATTTTCCCGTTAAAATTTGGGATAGAATTGACTTATGTTTGGGAAAATTTTTCAGAGAAATGGACAGTGAAAGAGTTAGAAGCTATTCTATACATAGTGAAAGTCATTTTCCTTCTTCATGAAGGAAATATTTGTTTTATAAATTCTAGAGTGTTTTGGAGAGAATTTATTAAAAAATCTTTAAGACTCCTATAAAGTTGATATTATTCTGTGGATTCAGCCATAAAATGTTTCAGGTTATCAAATCACTCTAAGTAAGTTTTTCCCATCTTCAAAAACATGACTTCAATGACTTATCCTCTGTGTAACATACTGTCATTGGTCCTGGTCCAAATATAAATAGTGTGTGCTATTAAATAGCTAAACTTAATGTTTGTATCTTGGAAGATAGCTCCAATCTAGAAGCTTCTGAGGATAATCTTGAATTATTCTGGAATACTTATATCTAATGAGTTTTTTAAATTCCTGCTGAGGAGAATACATTCCTCCTTTCCCTCAGGGTTTTTCTTCTCAGTAATCAAATTGACATCAGACAAATTAGAAGAGAAAAAGAACGTTTAACTAGATGCTCACAGAGAATCTGCATAGAAATAAGGATTCCTAAGTTAGTGAGGAAAAATGAGAGAGTGGATCCTAAGCAGAGGTATAGTATAGTGCCTGGGACTTCAAGGAGAGAGGAGGGAGACACCCATAATGAGAGAATCATATGAGGAAGACCAGCTACTCCAATTAGATGTCTCTCCTGACATAGAGATAAGTTTCTTTAATAGATTATTTCTGGTAAATACCCTAATTCTGGGAAATACTCTCAATGTTCATTCTTCAAGGTAGTTAAGGGAGTGGCAATAGTTTCTTGTGAGCACTTAGGATCTCATTTGGTCAGCTTAAAATAATAAGCCAAAATCATCCATTTTTCAGTCTGTTTTAAATATCATAGGGAAGTCAATTCTTCATTTCATCACTAAAGACCTAGATGATGGAGTGAGGTTTGTATGAAAGAGGAAAATAGGACATATCCTTTAAATTATAAGGAGGATATAATGTTAGCATGTGACCAAGGGTCACTTAGGGACCCCAAATTTAAAGGGATGCATGCTCTAAAAGAGGACCAGCTATCTAACACACAAAGAAGCAGACTTTTAGTGTGAAAATCTTTTTTATTTAAAAATTTATTTATTTGTGCATATAAGAACTTGGGTACAGGCCAGAGGTGGGGGGCGGGGGAGAGGATTCACCAGAGACAGAATGGGGAGCAGAACAAGCAGATCTACTGAACTACACTACTGAGGGGAGCAGAGGGTGAGAAAGGAGAGGTCTGCTGTGCCATGGGGGTCCCCTCCCTGGCCAGGGATCCAACCCTAGATGCTGTGCAGTGGATGCTTCACAGTGTGGTGCTCAATCTGCTGCACCACCAGGGAGGCCCTCCATGGCTTCTTTTCTATGGGAGTTTTATCAAATGTGAGATTCTGGGAAAGTTGTTTTATAAAATCAACTTTACACCAAGTGATAGTCTAAGACTATTCTTGGGCAGTGGACTATGGTACCTCAAAGTATTCTTAGTCTCAACTCAGATTCCCTTTGTATTGAGTTCCAAAAGTAACTCTTGAAATAAATGGTGTATATTAATCTAGTTTATATTTCAGTTTGCATTTTTGTTATAACCTCTTTAAACTTGTAAATTCAGAATATTAGAGATGCTTTAGCCACAAACCATAGTGATGTAAACCTTCCTTTGTCTATCTTTAATATCTTTTATTATACCTGAAATGATGTAGACTCAGAAAAGAGAACTGGTATTAAGGAACGGATATTGACTTTAGGAATTTGGAGGAAGAGGTGATTTCTTTTGGATTATCACATATAAGGAGAATCAAAGAGAATAATGAGTCTGTTTTCTTTTTTTAAATTATTAGACTAACTCTCAAATACTGGCGATAAACAGAACTAATTACAAATGGATATTTTTCTCTTGATAGATACACGATGTGATGTGGACATTTGTTCATTTATCTGCAATGCGTACCACATTAGTTGATGTATGGTTATTTGAAAGAAAGGTCAATTAATGAGTGGGAACGAGGAGTGTAATTAAGAAGTCTTTTCTTTATTTCTTTTCAAGGCAGAGCACAGTTCTGAATGCTGATGAGACAACATCTATTACAATGCCATCCACTGAAGTTAGATAATTAACTCAGAATGAAACACACAACAAAATATCTTTGCTCGAGGCAAAAGTACAAGAAAAATCAGGTAGCAATAAGAACTCAGTGTCACTACTATGGTGCAAATTATCATGAGTCCAGTTTCTTAGCGATCTGAGATAGGAGATTTTTTTCTTTACCAAAGAAATGTACGTCTGACTAGTGTTAGCTCTTCAGAGTCACAAGGAACCAAGTAACTTTTCCTGTAGTCAGTGAGTGGACGTTTTCCATAGTGCTCATAAATAAAAGTTTTAAAGAAACAGTTGCTTTTCTATGAAAGCTTTGGCATAGATCTTACTTTTAAAGGCCAAATCTTCATATCCCCTGAGGATGAATACAAACTGCGTTTTTGTAGTAGGTTTTGCAAATTGCTGTTCTAGTTTAAACTCTTTCCTGAGGAGAGTGCTTACCAGAAATTTAGACCAGACCCATTTTCTTTAACTCAGCATGTTAACTATAATGAAGAATTTTCTCTCCACTCTGCATTTACATAAGTCACTTGATCCGAATCACATTGGCACCTACAGAAGTTTCTTAAAGAACTTAATAATATCAATGGCATGCTTGTTAAAAATGCAAATTTTAATGGGTCTTTCACAGGCTTACTGACACAGAACCTTTGGGGATAAGGCAAGGAAATCTTAGTTTGTAACAAGCATTGATTATTTTGCCCATAAACATTTGAAAAACATGGACCTGTAGATTTTTAAAATCATAGGAGTTTCCTAAGCTCCTAATCTTCTTATGTGTAAGATTTCTAAATGGAAAGTTGGATGGAGTAAAGTTCATCTCTTCTTTTCAGAAGCATCCTCAAATGAAAGTCAGGTACTCTCTTAACATTTGTTATTCACTTTCTCTTTCAACAGGTTATTCATGAAATAGTCACTAAGTACTTGTAGATGATGGAGATAAACCAGGCAAGAAAACACCCTCAAATTCAGCCTTTCTGGAGCCTTTATTTCTGATAGTAAGTTAGGGCAATGAATAAGTAAATAATGACTATGTGCTAGATAGTGATGAGTGCTTGAGAGACGAAGCAAGTAGAGGAGGGAAAAGGGAATGTGGAAAGAGGAATGACTAGAGAATGATGTGCTTAGATGGTTATTTTTGAATAGTGATCTCATGGAAATGAGGGAATTAGACTTGTAGACATGGAGAGTACAACCCCAAGGAGCAAATAATGATTAAGAAGGTCGAGATAAAAACACTCTGAAATTCAAAGGGCAGGAGACCAGTATAACTGAAGTGAAGTTGACAAGTAAGTCAGGTGATCAGGGGATTGTGGGGGGATAGATCACAGGGATTTTAGGTGATGAGTAATAATTTGCCTTTTACGCCTAGTGAATCAGAAAGTTAATCAGGTATTTTGAGATTGATACCATTGATACCATTCTGAGAGGTACGAGAAGAAAGAAGGCAATTTGGGAAGATTTTTGTTAAAATTTAGACAAGAGATGGTGAGTTTTGGTGACATCAAATTGTGGGAAGTTGATTGGTATGACAAAAGGAAGGAGGAGAAAAATAATTATCCTTTGGATATGTGAAATCTTTGTATTCCTTGCCCATAAATTTCAGTCCACCTCAATCCCTCTACAAAACTCACCAGTACCTTGCTAAAGAAATGAACTGTTCAAATTATAGATCATCTATTCCCAAATAACCTCAATTTCTGGTTATTTGAACTTGCCTCAATTTACCTCGTTATTTAGATTGATAGCACCCATATTGTTATCAACATTTGATTCAGGATTTTTTGGGTATTTCTGATAAGATTAAGACAGACTTTCTCTACAGCTCTCTCCTTTTTTCTAAAACTCTTTGAAAGTTGAAGAAGTAAACTCATTGACTTGAGGCTAGGGAAAGGGTCATGGTGGATGGTCACTGGTCAGGAGAGAAGTGCCTGTCAGTCAAGAATTTACAGGAAATTAGTTTCTTGTTTCTTAAGTTCCTTTCTGAGGATTCATGGGAAAGATTCTCCATTTCATATCCTCTGGTCCCATTAGATTGAAATCCCTTCACAAAGGCCAAGTCCTTTCTGATTAGGTCTCTGATGAAATGGGGGACATGTCATTGGACAATGGAAGAAAGGTTATTCTTGTTATGGTGTGACAAAAAAAGGTGGTTGAATTGTATTCCTGTCCTAGGTTTTTGTTTTGTTTTTGTGGAAGGTGGAACTTGCAAGCAATAAAATTAATATTTCTCTGAAGCTAGTTCTGAGCACCAAGTTGAAGGTGTGCTTTGAATCCTCCTGACTACTTGTAAAATTTGAGAAGTAAGAAATGACTCAAAGATGAAATTGTTAACTGAAAAGAAAGCACAGCTTAAAGATTTGAAGAATTCTCAGTCTATCCATAGTGTAAAAGAACAGGAATGCGCATTTGTGAGAGAACACTGAGGGTGTAGACAAAAAACCTCCAGAACTTGTAATAGGAGATTAGTCCACCTCTACAACAGAATGCAGGAGCTCAAGTTTAAGACCATGGAAGAAAGCTGAGGAAGGGCTGCTGGTGCCTACAGGACCTTGTCATGCCCTGCTCAGCCTGCCTTACAAGGGGTGCACTGTATTGCTTGACTTCCCCAGATATACCTCCAGAAAGTGGTACAATGTAGGCTACATATAGCTAAGCCATGAGATCATAACAAAGAATGCAAAGAATGGGCCCTCCTATGTAACAGTGGTCCTGGGGACCCTAGCCTGGGAGAGATGCTTACAAGCATTGGGCAGAGATGGGGGCGCCCAGGTGCAAAGTGGTCACCTGTAGCAGTGCTACCCAGAGCCCTGAAACTCAGTCCCTGCTCACCAAGATTTCAGAGGCAAGACAAATGCCTCAGCAGGTGTGGAAGCAGAACAGTGAACAAAGCTTATTCTCAAGTCTAAATTCTAATGGAATTTGCTTCGTTAGGTTTTGAACTTGCTTAGGACCTGTTACTCTTTCTTTTCCATGTTTGCCTTTGGGAATGGACATGTCTAGCTCATGCCTGAACTGCCATTGTATTTTGAAAGCACGTTCTCTGTTGTTCTCACAAGTTCGTAGCTGAAGAGCAAGTTGCGATCTGATTCAAAGATGAATCAAATCTTGAGTTTCATCCATATCTGATTTAAGGAATAATAAAGAAGATAAGCTGAAAACCAAGCAGATGGAATACTTTGGAAGATAAGCAGAACAGGTATTTCAAGAACAGACTGACCAGTTGTGTCCACTGGTCCTTTTGAACTGGGACTGTGCATGGTTTTGTTTAGGTATGCAAAGCATGCTCAGTGCGCTCACTCAAAGGAACAAAAACTTATTGAAGTAGATCTAGAAGAGAATGGAAGGAAAGAAACTGATGATAGCAATTAGTAACTTCACCTTTTGGGATTGAATCTCAAACACTGGAGTGTAAATGGGGTTAAAAGCATTAGTTTTGTCTTATTGAGTTGAAATAAGTGTATGTTTAAGTGAGGAGAAGAGCCATCCTCTTTAGAGAGAAGACTATTTGGAAAAAATGAGAAAAATCTTTAAAGTAATGAATTTCAGAAGGCAAGAGAAGGTATGATTTATTGTATAATTACAAAGGTTTGCCTTAACTTATGGCACATGTAACTTCCATGTGTGACAGGAGGAAATGCAGAGTATTCTGGCACAAGTGCTAGTTGATGAGTGAAATTGTCGTAGAAGTTTGCCGAGGTTCTCATCTGTTTCCTTCTGTTTTCTCAATGGAGGGGAAAAAATGTGATGGATAATTTTCTGTCTCAGTTTGACTGGGCTATGGGTTTCCCAGAAATTGAACATTATTTCTGCATATGTCTATGAGGGTGTTTCTGGATGAGATCAACATTTATATCAGCAAAATGAGGAAAGAGATATGTCTAATGTGGGTAGACCTAACCCAATAAAGGGTTGACTTTAATAAAAGACTGAGTTAGAAAGAATTCACTGTCTCTCTTCCTGTCATCAAACTAAGACAGTAGTCTTCTGCCTTCAGAATGGGATTAGCACTATGTCATCAGGAAATCTTCAGTTTCCATAATCATGAGCCAATGCCTCAAAGTAAACATACACAAATGCTATTGATTTTGTTTCTGTGGAGATGACTAATGCAAAATGTCAGTGAGGAAGAATCAGGATGGAGCATTGTTTGAAGCTCATGAGGAGAAATCTAGAATAGCTAGCAGAGAAGGTGATGAAATTAAGAATATATTCTATGATTTTCTGGAAGTATTGGAGGTCAGTGACTGTATATTCAAAGTAACATTATTCTGTACAACTTCATCATGCTTCAACTTTGTTTTGTTTTACTTCTCTCTATTATATTCACCAATATGGGTTCAGTCTTGGAGAGTTTAATTTAACCAGGACTGTGGTTTAGCCATATGATACTCAAAAATAGAGGTAGGAAAGGATATTGAAAGCATATTCAAAGGAGTCATTATAATGATTAGTCGTCTAATTTTAAGCTAGATTGGGGAGGAGCAGAGGACATGATGGAGATCAGAATAACAAAATGCTGGTGATTTTCAAAGATTTAAGTTCCTGGTAATGAATAAGGAAGTGGAGCATTGGCATATGGCTTATGAAAAGATGAACTGACAAGATTGTGTGCGAAAGTACACTGTTAAGACTAAGATTATAAAATAGTCCAGTTATTAATTATGACAGGTTCAAGACTTTATTATGGGATCATGATTGAGAGATTATAGTAAGATGGAGACCATTAGAGGGGAAAAGGTCTAGGAATTGAAAGACCTTTCATAAATTTGAATTCATAATTAAGAATTATGAAAGACCCACAATGGGATGACTGACAATGGGTCAAGCATCTGTAATTTTCAAAGAAAAATGAAGACGTGGGGTGGGGTTGGTATTGTAGATCATGTAAGAAAGTGGGATGTTAATAGAGTCATTCAATAACATGAAATTCAAAATCTGGGGTTGTAAAGGGTAGTAAGGAGGGCACTTAACCTATCCTTGGGCCCAGTAGAACAAAGAACATTGGAGAAAAATAACTGGTATTTAAAGCGGATTGCAGAGGGCTATCGGGGATAGTTTCATGAATAAAAGAGCATGAAGGAAAAGAGATCATTTAGAAAAATTTGAGTTTAGACATTTTGCCAAGATTTGACTTTGAGTTCCAGGAGGCAAACTGAGAGAGTGTCAGTGAATGGGGAGAAATGGGAATTGGAATAGAAAAGGAGGTGAACATAGTGTGGCTTGTAATCTAATGGGTGAAGGTTGACAAATGAGTTTTGGTCTATCTGCAGAGACTGCCAGGGACACAAATGAGTAGTATCAATCCTTATGATTTCTGGCAGGGGATGATGGAAAGATTTTGAGTGAGGTAAGAAGGGAGACAGATACTCCTCATCAGTAGTGAATGGGACCTGGAGTTTGCCATCATCTCCCGCTGAAGGAAACATGTGGCCTCGGTTCAAATTTTAAATAAAGGTGGATTGACTTGGGTATGAGAACTTTCCTTTGTCAATTGCAGAAGAGTGTTTGCAAAAGAGGTTTATTAATACACACACACAAATATAAAACTGCTATAGTTTTAGCATTACATCTTAAATTCATCCTGCATAAACAGGCCACACAGGTCTACATTACATTGACATACACAATTCAATTTTTCTAAACATATTAAGATGATTTGTAGACTGAATTAACATTTTTATAGTATCCCTATGGAAATTGGCAGGGGACAAATAATGTATATATATATAAGACCTTGTGTCAGGGAAACTGAAGTGAGAAGCTTACTGTTTAGGCCAGTGTGAGTAAATCTAGGTAGCCTATATATCATTTTGACTTGTTTAATACAGAATATTACATTTGAGGAATCATAACAGGCTATTGTTTTTCACTTCAATGTGAATGTCTAATTATACTTTGCTTGTAATTAATAGTGACAAAAGAAGAATAAACTCACGATGTACACAAAATCATGTAGAAATGCAGGCAACATTTAAAAATACAGTGAAACTCAATACAATTTATTAGATTATATACAACTGAGAAGCATTTTTACAACCCTTTGTTTAAAAAGATATTTTCCAAGAATCACCATTAACAGTACTCAAGTAGTATACCGAAAACACTACTGAAAGTCCCCCCAAAAGGTTCTAAAAATATGAAATATTTGAGGCAAAGGTTTTTAAAATGTTTTCCTTGGCTTCAGATCAAGACAAACTGTTCACTGAATGGACAGCTCCTCCCGGGTGTCGAGAACAACTGTTAGTCTCATGTGAACTGAGTGTGTTTTGTTCAATTCATAACAAAGTGTTGTTTTTCTTGGAAAACAAAGCATATAAGGTTTTTTTTTAGTGTTTTTTTTTTTTTTTTTTTAGTTAGTCCCTTAATATATAGGAGGCACAGATTATATTTGGCTTTCAGACAAAGGGAATTTGCACTCTTACTGTATAGATATTATTATTGTTTGTAGAGTTGCTTGGAGGATTTAGAGTGGAAAGCTAAGATGGTATACAGTACTTCATTACTAACATTTTCAATTGCACCATTTACAAACAAAGTTAGTGTTTAAAACAGGCATATATAAAGTTACCATCACATTTGTTTCTACTTGGAAAATTGACTTTATTAGTAATAGTAATATATATCAGTTGTTTGGCAGCCCATGCTTTGAGTTAAAACTTTAAATGGCACATTGGAAACACTCACAAATTGGAGGAAACCAGTATGAATTCAAACATCTTCTTTTTATTCTTTTCTTTATTGTTTCCTTCACTTAACAATTATTTATTGCCTTCTAGGTCCCTGTAGTGTATTAAGCATAGGAGAAACAACAGTGGGTATAATAAATATGGTCTCTGTTTTAGTGTATCTAGATGAGATAAAGAAAAACAAAAAGGCAATTATAATACTGAGTGGTAACAGATTGTACAGTGTCTGGCACACAGAAAATCAAATTAGCACATACTTAACAAGTTGGGAAAAGACTTCGTAGATGTACAGTGTTTGTAGCTAAAATTCGGAGGATAAACTGGAATTACACCAGGAAAATAGTAAGGAAGTTGTTTCTAAGAGAGTATCTTAGAAACATCTAAGAACACCATTATGTTTCATGATTCTTTGAGAATAACAGAATGACATCTTGAATACATTTTAGAAAAGGAAGGGTTTACATCCTATTGGAATCTAAGAAATGGTTAAATGGGGCTGCAGCTGGGACTAAGGAATGGGGACACTGGAATAATCCTAACTCACTTTCTGTCACCACAAGCTATTTCAGGTGGCAGAAAAAAAGTCCACTTAATGCAAACACTATGAATTTAAAATTGGTACATAGGTTGATTCAACCTGTATCTATTTCCCATTTTTGCCTGTGTATTTAGTCAGAGGAGTGAGATCCTATGAGAATTTTAATGTTCCTGAAGTAATCACATTTTGGTGAACTGGAGGAAGTAGTAGTTGCTTTGGGAAATAGGTGTAGAGTGGCCATACCATTAATGTTTATAACTAAGCATCTCAACTGGGTACAGCTTTCTCAGTATTTGAAACGTGCTGTGATTTATTATTTTCTTCCAAATACTAATACCAATAATTAAATAAAATAGTATTTTCTTCATCAATATGTAAAATCACTTTTATTTGGGTTATTCCAATCACATATATCTTAATAACACATCTACATAAATATGTATAGATAGATGGGCAGAAAGAGAGAGAAACATATTAAGAGCTCCCGTTCAGCTTGCGCAGGATGAATTTATGGATTGGTGCTAAAATATAACAGGAATATATTTTTCTGTTAGTTTAATTTTCTTTTGCTTAAAAAAGATATAAATCTCTTTAGCAGTCCACTATGAACAACTGACAAATTCACACATATACACACACAAACACATTCACATGTGTGTGCATATAGATGCAGTGTGTATGTGTATATGTCCTTTCTATTATCTTTCTCTACTTATCAATCAGTCATATATCTACCATCCATTGACATTCGTTCATCCAATATACTTCTGTGTGGACAGCCAGATTGGGGATTTAGTACTAGATTTCTTAGGAAGTAGGTCTTCATTATACAGGAGGTCAGATAGCTTGGAGAGGCACAACACACAAGAGAACACACGACACCCAGCAACTGAATCTGAGCTCTCCTACAACCCACACCACTGGCATTTTGCCCTCCTTCTGGGAGGTAGCTAGGAATTTGGGGTAGGGATCCCTTTTTTCTTGCCTTAATTCTTCTTTTAAACATTTTTTAAATCAGATTTAGGGAATTACATTTGATTTTCTGCTTTAAAATGTATATGGATAACATTATTTAGGGGAAAAATGAATTTAGATGAAAACCAAGTCAGAGATGGATTATATTTCTTCTAGGGCCCTGAATAATTATACTTTATTAGCCAGGATCCAAAGCATTCTACTACATTAAAAAGACAATTATCGAGAAAGTCAAGATAGTAGCGTTTGAAAGGTAGTTGTGTCGAAAGTTACTTAACATTAAACAAGTTTGGTTGATAGGTTCAGAAAATTGCACTCAGTTTAGGGTTAAAGGTTTCTTCTCTGAAGCTTTTGCCACATATGTTCTCAGATTTTCTTATGAGGGTAATGAACAAGAGCTGTAAATTAAACCAGATGCCCATGTAGCTCAGGTCTTTCAAGTGACTATTCCCTAGGTCTTTTTTTTTTTAATCATTGAAGAATAAAATAAAGTATTTGGATTTAACATAGAAGTTAGAACTTAGTTGCTAAAAGTAGAATCTGAAGCAACACAAATTAAAAATGTCACAGCAAACCTTTTGCTTTCAAGAGACAAGAAATAAATTTTTAAAAAAGCATTTCTTGAGCCTCACATATTGCATTCTTAAGTTTTGTTAGAATTATTTTCTCAACATTTCGAATATTTCAAAGAAGTCCCTCTGTCTGAAAAAAATTATAATAGTTAAACTAGCAACATTTGTGCAGTATTATATATGTATGTATGTATATGTATGTGTATATATGTTATTTTTTATAAGCTGGTGATGAGAAAGATAATTTAAATTTAGTATTAAAAGCTGCTTCTTTATTTTAAACCTTATGACTTAAAGATGCACAGCTAGTGTTATATATGTTCATTATGAAGTTGAAAAATTAATTAAAATTTTACTTGAAATATAGTAAAGCAAATCATTATAAAATATAAAGAAACTATTTTTTGAACCAATATTTGATGCAGTAGTCTCCCAAAGCAAGTAATTTTATTTTTCTGATATTTAGTTTTGCTTATTGAAAAAGTCTTTAACCAAAATCAAAATGAAGTTGTATTTTTTTTTCACTTGAATAATTATACTTAACAGAAAAAGGCAGGGTTTTTTTTATAGGCTAAGAAACTCTAAGAAGCAAAGACATGCTTCCTTACCTACACATATAAACTTTAGGCATTCAAATAACCTTATATAAAATATGTAGTCTTAGAGGTAGAAGTGAATCCAAAGAATCCAGACCTGTACAAGATTAGAGTGGAGATAGGCAGAAATTTCTAAGGTGGAATAGGGGATTGGTTGCCATATTAGTAACCAAAGATAAAAAGATATTAATAGTCTTTCTAAAATGGTGAATATGCCTCCACTTTATTATATGTATTTCATAACCAAAACATGCTCCTTGGATTGTGATCATGCTTTTCATTTAATTAAGAGGTAGGTAGCTCCTTATAATGATTTTAAATCTGTCCTCATCACTAACTTTTCTCCTTTTCACATACTTTGAACAATAAAATAAATCTATCATACATTCATGGATATTTAGTACTAATCCAAAATTTTTCAACTTTTGTTTCTCAATTTCTCATACATGCCATGTTATCTTTTCCAAATGTTTTCAGAATAGAAAGTAAAAAAGAGAATACAACCTCCTGTATAAGGAGAATATAATTCATTGCACTTATAGGCAGTGTTTAATGTAAATGTAGGTCTACCTATGATAAGAAACTAGTTCCTTTGACATTTTTTGATTACTGATCTTTTCAAAAACTATGCTTTAGTTGTGGGGGCCCAAAAAATCTGAGTTTCTTTTCACCTGGCAACTTTCACTAGGGAGTCATCCTATAAGGATTAATGGATTCTTATTATTTCAAAGACAGGAGTTTGTGGCTTATAGACTATAGAGTGCCCTCCCATAGACTCCATTTCTTGATATTCCTGTCCTTTTTTGGTTCTCTCCCTTGGTTTGTGATTTCTTTCTATTCAATAATTTGCTCAGAAATAATAAGACAAAGCGTAGTTGACAGGATGTGTGAGATTATATCTACATGGTGTGTTACATAGATCCTATTTCCCATCTTGCTGTAGTTTCTCACTCCCTGGCTGCTTTGAAAAATTAAGCAGCCTTGTGGGTCACCTATGTTGGCAAGTCCTTGTAACAAGGAACTGATACCTTCTTGAAGGTGAGAGGCAGCCTCTGGCTAATGGCCAGCAAGAAATTGGAGCACTTCATCGTAAAGCCATAAGGAACTGAATTGTAGTAGCAATAGCACATCTGTCCTAGTCGAGCTTCTAATAAAATCTCAGATTCTGCTGACACACTGCCTGCAGCCTTGAGAGTCTATCAGAGGAACCAACTAGGCCATTCACAGACTCATTACCCACAGAAACTGAGAGTTAATTAACATATTTTGGATGAAGCTCCACATTTGTGGTCATTGTTACACAATTATTTAGTCTTATAGAAGAAAAATAATTGATTTGGTCAGGAAAAGTGCCAAGTCAGTAGGAATACAGTATAGTGATACTTCAAACTCCTCTACCTCCTTTTTATTCTCAGAGCATTGTTTGTTTTTTGTTGTTATTTTTTTGGAATAGAAGAACTGGGGTGTAGGCTAGAGGTGTGAGGTGTAATAGGATTCACCAGAGACAGAGTGTGGGGCCGAACAGGTAGACTTACTGAAATACACTGCTGAGGGGAGCGGGCAAGACAGGAGAGATGTGTTGCATCATGCGGGTCACTTACCTGGTTGGTGATCAATATCAGGCAGTAGCAGTGATAGCACTGAGACATGACCGATAGGCCACCAGGGAGACCCAAATTCAACTGTTTCTACACTGGGAGTCATCTCTGGCCAGGCAGGGAAGACATTTTACAATTTCTTGGCAAAAGTGAGTTTCGCAACAAATAAAAACTCAACAAGATCAAAAGGTCAAAGATGAAACCAAGGGATCAGGGGGGTGGGCAGAGGGAGGGGAGGGCAAAGACAGGGATGAGGGCATAAAGAGCACAAGGGACTGAGGCAATGGTGCACGAGTGAAATGGTGTTGGGAACCCTCTGGGGACTACAGATGATATTAAATACAATTAAATAAATCTAATTTTAAAAAGTGAGTTTCATTAATAATGACATGGCAATAGAGGAATTTCAAAATCGTAGTCTAGAAAGGATGTATTGGGACTCAAGTGGTTGGACTAAGTTCTCTGTACATTTTTTTATAGGTGAGTCTAATATTATGGAATCTCCCTAAGATACCATTAAAGGAGGAGGGCACAAGCTTTGATAGAACATTTGCTGGTAGTGAATGGGGAAAATAACAACCACATCCACTGAGATGCTGTTTAATGAAGCAGTTATTCTTCAGGATTGCAAAGATCACAGATTGTGAGTCAGAGAGTAGAGCTCTCAGGTCCGCCACTTACAAGCATCATAAACAATCAAGTTATCTGGTGAAATACTGAGTTTTTTCTAATGGCTGGCATTAAGCAGAATACTGCAAAGCTGTGATGCCATGAATTTTAAAAATAATAACTGCATACACTATAACTATTAGCTTCATTTTATAGGTGAGGAAAAACTTCAATTAGTGATCCAAGGCTATAGAGCCAGGACTCTCAGATTTATTGTATGTCAAAATCCTAGTTACTTGGATCATTTTTTAGTACTTTAAGCTGCCTTCCTTTGTCCTTTCAATTTGCAATGGTTGTTAGGTTAGTGGAAGATACTTGCAAAACCATTCTGCAGGTAGTGTATGCTTAGAAATTGGCAACTAGGTTATCATTGATTACCTGATCACCAGCAAAATCAAACTGCAGTGAATATCAAGAAAGCTTTACATAATGAACAGCCTTTTATTTTATAGCCCATTGTGTTCCCTCCCCACTTTGCTGGACTAGTGGAGAACTGTGGGTGCCTCAGTAGTGGTATGGTGTGGTAAAAGACATCTAAAGTGGTGTGAATCTATACCCCTTTAGTCATATATTAGTCTAAACTAATGTTACTTCAAAAAATACAAAACAAATAAAAATAAAATATTCTTGAGAAATTTGCCTGTAAAAAATTAAAATCTAGGTATCTCTAGATAAGTCTTGTTTTTTTTAAAAGGTATTATTTTTGGCTTTAGTATTGGCAAACTGTTGAATCACAAGTGAACAGTAGAGATAAAATTGAAAGACACAAGACTAGCTTCCATGATGTAGCACTTACCATGTTTTCTTTGCACACAGAAAGTTCTATTTGACTCCCTAGTGAAACCAAAAAACAAAACAAAAAAATGCATAAGTTTGCATCCAAAAGAAAATGTGTGTTTTAATACACAAAACAGAAGGAAAATGACTTAAATCTTCAAGTGATTTAAGTGAGTTTCCCACTTTCATGTTTAAACTTTGCAGTCTCGTTTGCATAACAGAAAATTCCAGATAATTTATCCCTCCTGAACAGCTTAAAAGAAGAGCACTCTATTTAATGCCATGGATCAAAAAATATAAAAAAAATAACTTGGAAAGTGACTCATACTTGCTGAGCAAAGAACATATAGTAAACAACGTGTATATACAAGGGTTAATTATCTCCAAATTTCAAAAAAAAGCACATTTTATTTTAATTTTTAAAAGTAGAAACAATATTGTTTTTAGCAAATTTATGGAAAATGTATTCTCCTTTCTTTTATGTATCTTTTTTTCATTTTGCATCCAACTCTTGAAAACTTTGACATTGAGGGACATTAATCCTTTGGCTGGGCTTGAGGAGCCATAAACTCAAAGAACTCCAGAGCCCTGGAGTGGAGAGTGGGGTTTGCATTTCCAGAGCCTACACTGAATGTGCTGTGTAGAAGTTTACGTTAGTCAGCTTTTGGCCAACCACATCACATTGAGAGGCATCAAGTGGACACCATGGTGTGGTTTGCTGTTTTACAATCCCCAGAGCCCTGTGTGGTCCAAGTCAGAAAGCTCTAGTGGCCCCAAAGGCCAGGAAATGACCCAGTTTCACTGCTACATTATTTATGTAGTTTTCTTTCCTCCTATTCCTGAGGTGTAGGCCAGTGTGGTCACTCATGCTGTTTATGTAACAGCCTGCCCTTTGGGATCTGAAGGATTGAATCAAATGAATACCAACTGTGAAGGAAAACTCAGGAAGAATCCACGTTTATGGCTTTCCACAATCTCCCCACTGAGTTGTCACCCTTGTTTCAGTACCTCTTTCCCCCTTTCCTTCACTTCTGAGGGTTCTGAGACAGAAGACTCTCAAGAATATCAGCATATGGGAGCCTCCCTGGTGGCACAACGGGTTAAGCAACGCACCTTAAGAAGCAAACTGCAGCCAATGCAGCTGGTCAGGGAGCGGACCCACATGGCGCAGCAGACATCTTCTGCCTCACCCGCTGCTCCCCTCAGCAATGTATTTCAGTCAATCTGCCTGATCTGTTCCCCACTCTGTCTCTAGTGAGTCCTCATCTCCCCACACACTCTGGCCTGTACCCCAGTTCTTATATGCATAAATAAATAAATCTTAAAAAAAAAAGAATATCAGCCCTTCCAACCTCATTGATACACGCTCGAAGACTCTGGGGTCTTCAAGGACACACATTTTGCACAACACACATAGCAGTTTCATAGTGGAAACAAAAGGATTAGTAAGATTACTATCTTTGTTAAGAAAGAGAATTCTTTACCCCTTTCTTTAGCTGAATCAACATTTTAGAGTTTCAAACAGAGCTTTGAAAATAAGAGTGTGTGTGGGTGGGGGCAGGGGGCAGTGGCTGAACCCAGTAAATACAGCAGATTCTCAGATAACAATGTTTTATTCAAGGTGCGGTTTCATTTACTTGTTTTCTTATTTATGCATACAAGAACTGGCGTGTAGGCCAGAAGGTCAGGGAGTGAGAGGATTTAACAGAGACAGGGAGGGGAGCAGAACAGGAGGATCTACTGAAATATGCTGCTAAAGGGAGTAGCAGGCAAGACAGGAGAGGTCTGCTGCACCACGTGGTTCAGCTCCCTGACCAGGGATCAAACTCATGCAGCAGTACCTGGAGATAGCTTGATAGCACCGAGACTTCAAGCCCTGTGTTTCTAGGGAGGCCCTCTGCAAAGTGGTGTTGATGTATAATTTATGTTAAAAAACAGCAAATCCTTGCTGACAATGAATAGATGTTATTTAAGGACCAGCTTTCTTTATATGTCTTTGATTTAAAATACACTTGTCAGAAACCTATCAATGATATTAAATGAGGAGTTATTGCACTCAAATTTAGAATTTTTTTTTTTTACATAAAGCACAAATTCCATTTATTTAAAAAAGAGCTAACAGGTTCAAAATGGAGTTGTTCATGACAAGGCCCCTAATAGTCAACCTAATTGCATGTTCAGTCTCCTAAAAGTGAAAATTTAAGCCAGTCAATCTGGAGTTTCCTGGTTAGTCCTAGTGAGTGACTTGAAGTAATCTTTCTATTTTTCTGCTAATAACCTTAACCCACATTCTTTCTGGCTAAAACAACCTTCCATTTTGTACAACTCCTTGCGGTGTTATTCTCCTTGCTAGTTGGAATGCTGCCTGATTCATAAGTCATTCAATAGAGTTAATTTGATGTTTAAAAATAGGTTGGATGGATTTTTGCTATTTAACACCTTCCCCATCCTTAAAAGGCAGCTGTATTTGGAAGTAGATCCATAGGAGCCCAAATAGTACCTCCATTTGTAAGGAGATTCAACACAAATTAATGCATGTCATTAATGCAAGGAGATTCAACACAATTAATGCATGTCATATATTCTGCATATAGTCCAGTGAGAAATGGGGATAAGAAAATCATCCTTGTAGGACATGCTAAGAATGAAATAGGACAATGTGTTACAGAATCCCTTGGACCTAACCTTGCTTGCCCAACCTTCAGCCATTCCCCATGAATCCTGCAGAGATTTCCTACTTTGAGTCAAGTGCTCCGGATCCGGCTAAAATCTGATGGTCACATAGATGTAATATAGCAAAGACCTAACCTGGAAGTGCCTAAATACTCATTAATTAGCATGCCAAATGCACACCCCTAGATGTGATATATGAAGTAGCATGTAACATATCTGTGCATGGCCCAGTGTAATGTGCCTAAAACATACTATGATGATGCTCCCAGCCATCCTATCCCAGTTGCCCACCCCATAAAGTCAGAACCCCCACCACTCTCAGGTGGACAATGTGGCCCAGGGTACTTGCTCTCCTGCTATGGTATGACCCACAAAAAATACCTCTCTCTTGAAACCAATAGGGCCTTTTAAGATTTTCAAGGGAACAATTGGTGGAAAAACAAAGATCCTTGGAAGTATGTAACATGGCTCAGGTACAGGCTGGGATTGCAGCATTAGATGCAACCTCCCACACCAGTCAAATAAAAAAGTGTCCTCAATGACCAATGTTTCAGTCAGAGAGAGAAAAAACTCCATATTCTCCAAGTATTATTAAAATATTGTGGAGAAATTGTTAAATTCTTGAATGTCTCTTTTCTATGGGAAATGAATATAATTTTCTGTGTTCCAAAGATCTTTAGTCCCTCGACTTTTAAGAATCATCTCTATGGGAAAAAAGTGTAGGTTTTCAGAGACTAATAGAAATCAAAATGTTCTTGAAGTATAATCTCCTATTCATAGTCTTATAAAAGATAATCATCATAAGAGGGACAAAAAAGATCCATCTTGCCATATTGTTAGAACTCGCTTACCACAGTTTCTAGTATTTTAGGGTTTCTGTCCCTAACTCCCAAGACCGGTTTCTGATAGGGCTAAGACTGATGCTGTATGCTAGAGAAAAAAATAAATAAAAAGCATAACAGGTATTGAGGTTTTTCTGGACTTGTCAAGGGGGCGGGGGTGGACAAAATCACTTTATTTTAAGTGCTTTTAAGTCCAGAGCATAAGCCTGGTGATACCTCCACCTTCAACTGGGTTTAATAATTGTTTTGTCTGTTTCAATTTCCTGTAGCTTCCATCAGGACTTTTTTCATTCTGTCCCAGAACTATAAATGTTTTTTCAACATTTGCTTATCTTTAAATGTAGTATAAAAATCCTATTTGGATCCTAATTAATGATAAAAGTAAAATTTACTTTTCTTGCCAGTGCCTTTTTGCCTTCCTTTCCCTTCGCTGACTGATTCTCCCACGATTTGTTAATTATCCAGGCGTAATTCATAGTCACCACTTATTAGCTGCAGGTAAAGGTGCTATGGGCAGGAACTGCTTTTGTAGATTGGCCTAGGGCAACTAGACCGAGATCTTATAAGCACTGCCTACTCTAAAATAGGGGATTGATTGCTACTACAGGACCGGGCTCTCTAGGCTCTCTGGGCTAGGAAGGAAGCTGATATCCATTATAAAGATATTCCTGTTACTAAGGGTTGTCCCTGAGTTCATCATTGTCATTTCTCTCCTCATTGATTATTGAGTCTGTTTGCTTTAATTGTCCTGATCCTTATGTCTTACAATTCTGAAATATTCTTTTTGTTGCTGTACCAAACGTGGGTATTTGTAATTCACTAATTTTTTAAACCTGCCTAGATTCTGACATTGTGACATTTTGACCAAGATATACTCTGATCAACATAATTGGTTGCATCCTACACTTAAATTAAGCTCCAAAATTCCAAGCTCTCTTACTAATTAATGTTTAATTTTGGAATAATTTTAGATTAATAGAAAAATTGTGAAGCTAAAACAGGGCTTTCCAAACCACATTCAGTCTCCTCTATTAACATAAAGATTTGGAATTTAGTATATTGATTCTCAGTGATGAACACCTGAAACTTATATACTACAATATTACTTCAACAAAACAGAAAAACCTAATAGTCTCAATAAATAGAAGCATTAGTTAATGATGTATCAATATTCATAAATTATGAGAAATAAGCTATACTAGTTCCATTTTTTAAGTCATTAACCAACGAATTATTAGTAGATAAGGACTTGCTCCATGTAATGAGATTGACAATTGAAATAATTCCCATTCAATCCCATCTGACATGTCTAAATAGTTGAAACTATCCCCTTTGTCAGTGATTAAGTCAAAATGGGCATACCTAGGCAATTTGAAATAATGAGCTCAGAAGTGGTTTTCTGGTAAGTTTAGGAAAGTTTCCCCCACTTAGGAGGCATTAGAAGCCAGTCATTGTTTATATTTTCTTTTTTTTTTTTACTATTTATTTATTTATGCATACAAGAGCTGGGGTAGAGGTCAGAGGTGCAGGAGGTGAGAGGATTCACCAGAGACAGAGTGGGGATCAGAACAGGCAGATCAACTGAAACACTGCTGAGGGGAGCAACGGGCGAGACAGGAGAGGTCTGCTGCACCATGTGGGTCACCTCCTCGGCTGATGGCAGGGATCGAACTCATGCTGCAGTGGCTGCAGTTTGTTTCATAGTGCTGTGCTTAACCCACTGCGCCACCAGGGAGGCCCCCATTGTTTACATTTTCATTGACAACTGGGAAATATATACTCCAAGTTACTACTGGAAAGCCCACTAGCAAATGAGTGGCCAAGGATAAAGGGAACAAAGACCTTATAGCTGAATGAAACCTGCCTCCTTGATACCATTAAACCTCAGGCTCACCCAAACCAAGGCCCCTTAAATCTGGATTTTTTTTTTTCTTTTAAGAGTCTTTCTAATTGCATAAGAAAATTTGAGCTTGATGAACAAAAAGAATGGTGTGAAATGGTAGAATAACTATTCTCCAAAGATGTCCACATCTTAAGACTTGGAGCTAGGACTATGCTAATTATAGAACAATAGGGACTTTGCAGGTGTGATTAATGATATGGGGTGACTATCCTGGATTATTTGAGCATGGGAGAAAGTGGTAATGTAATCACAAGGGTCCTTAAAGTAGAAGATGATTAGTGGTCAGAGTGATGTGACTGATGTAGGGACTTGACATCTGGTTTTGAAGTTCATAAGAAGATCATAAGCCCAGAAACTCATCTAGCCTCTGGAAACTGGGAAAGGTAAGGAAATGGATTCTTCCTTAGAGGCTCCAGAAGGGGCACAACCCCTTCTGACACTGTAACTGTAGTCCCCAGGAAAAGGGGTGGTTCCAGTTTCCTTGGGTAGGTAGGGAGAGTAGAAGAGAGCAGGGAAAAGAAGATGCTAGAGAGGAGACTGGGAAAGGAAGGAGAAAGGATGAAGAGTGAGAATACCTGAAGGTGAAACATGGAGCAGATAAATATAAAGAAACTGTGCTTGCTTCTTGGTCCTGGACTGGTTGAAAAAGAAGTGGGTGAGAAGTCCATGGGGAAGTTAACAATGGCAGCATTTATCTTGATTTTGTTCATTTTGTCCCTGATGTGCTGTGTCCCTTCTGCCTCTTTTCTTTGGGTCCCCACCAGAAGGTGCCTTAGACTTGTGGCAGGCTTTCAGGCTTCAGTAGCCCTGCTTTGGGCCAACCCTGTTTGGCCGGACATTTACCCATAAGGGGTTGGGTCACTTTGGCTGCTTGATTTGGAAACTTTTTCTTCCCCTTTCCCTTTTACACTATTTGTATTAAAGTCCCTTTCCAGTAGAGGTCTTACATGTTTTGTCTTGATATGGTGGATGGCAGAACCTATTTAGAGGAGGTAGGTTTGGGGTTCTGGGGTGCCGCTCTCCCTGCCCTGTAACAATAACTTTAACTCACATTGGATTTCTGAACAACAGAAATGGAAGACAATCTTTTATTATATCAGTAAGTCTGCAATAATACATGCAGCAATAGAAAACTGTAACAGCTGATGAAAGTGCCCTGCATGGGATGCTCTAGAACATCAGATAGTGTGATGGACAAGGGTGGGGCAAGCCCATCCTGGTTAATATAGTAATAACGATGTCTTCATTAATTTCTGCCTTAGCTTTGCTTAATCTTTGCTCCTTAATAGATAAGATGTATTAAGATGTCCAAACGTATCCTCACTTCATGACATCATTCTATCTAGTCAAACTTCACATCCTTCAAACTTCTCCCAAACCACCTAAAACAAGTTCAAGTGTGATAGATACTTTTTGATAATTCATGGAGATGCACAACCATTTTCCAAGCAGCAAATGAAACTTGTTCAGTACAAGTGTAATCCTGAAGACCTTCACCTAGACAAATTGGACAAGATGTATATGCAAATAAGCAGATACTCAAATAACATAATTTCATTATAACATTGGTAAGGAAAAACAGTCTCAGCTGACAGCAGGAGTTCGAACCCTGCCACAGGCTGGGGAGGTGACACACATGGCACAGCAGACCTCTCCTGCCTCACCCCCTGCTCCCCTCAGCAGTGTATTTCAGTACTTATGCTTGTTCTCTTCCCCACTCTGTCTCTGGTGAATGCTCTCACCTCCAGCTCTTGTATGCATAAATAAACAAATATTAAAAATAAAATTTCAGCTAACAATGATGACATTTGAGGTAATGGATCCATAGGTGTCATTTTGCTTAAAGTTGCAATTTCCAAGATCCTCTCTCTACAACCTAAAGGAGGACTTAGTATATATTTTAAAAGCAATAGTTACCTTTAGCAATTTATTTTATTCTGTAATTTAGAAGTTCAAAACTGTTCTGCTGAGCAGCATTTAGTGAGACTATTGTAGCTCTCTTTTACTTCATTTCTTCCATTCATGTGCTAGTTTTGTTTCACATGTGGTGAGTTCAGACAGGAAATCTAGGAAATCTAGTCTTTGGAAATGTTCTTGTCATGAAGGACTCTACTTAGTAGAAGCCAAGGTCATATGTCAAGAATGAAGACACATTCAATTCTAGGATTGAAGTAAAGCTGCTAAAGGCAGTCAGACATCCAGATCCTTGTTCAAGAAAGTGAAGTGCTTTGGATAAGGTTTGCTTGGGGGATGATTTCACTTTACTTGCTTGGGTTAAGAGATGATTTACATAAAGAAGTTACAAAACTATAATAACCCTTGATAAGGATGTCAGGGGATTGAAGTCATCATTAGATCTCTAATCCTATTACCTCTATTTCCTAAAAATGTGTTAATTCCATAAGTCACAGTGTCATGGTTGAATATACAAAAAAGTTAATAAGATGATTAGTTGGAACTCATAACTCAAATATTTACTATGCCATGAGCATTAAATAACTGCTATATAATGGCAATAATGTTGACATAATATAGGTAAAACTTTAAATGAAGTATGTAATAATCTAAGAATGTAGATCTCAATTAGCCTAGAGAAAAAATACCAAGAATAGATAAATATTAAAAACTAAAGTGGCCTGAGCACAACAGTCCTTTATTTCTGTCACAAACCTAGAGTAGGGTGCATAATCATCTGCTATGGTATAGAGTATTTCATCATTGACATTGCTTAGAAATGCACTATGTGGTGTCAAAAAGGCAAATTTGACTTTAGCCAATCTCACATGAAAATTTCCTAAAAAAAAAAAAAAAGAGAAAATTTCCTGCAAGATATGTACCCTTATTGGACAGATGGGGCTTGTTCCACCTATCTGACATGTCACTGTTCCTTTCATTCTATTGGGGTAAAATTAAGATAAGTGGTTGAGGGATAGAGGATTGCTCCTTTCAAGAACTAACTTGTCTTGTATAGTTCCTTCCCTATTCCTTAAGGCAGTATCATCTTCTGCAGAGTGAAAATCTAGCCCCATATACGTTGCTGGTGGGAATGTTAACTAGTACAACCACTTTGGAAACTGTTCTGACAGTTTCCATACTACAAGTTAAACATATACTTTCCCTATAGCCCTGTAATTCCATTTTATGTAATAACTTGAGAAAAGTGAAAACACGTGTTCACACAAAAAATGTGTAACAAGAATATTTATTGCAGTTCTCTTTGAATAGTCCCAAGGTTAGAAATAAATTGCACTTCCATCAATAGGAATGGATAAAAATTTTATGGGTACGTATATTATGGTAGAATCACACAAAAGAATATTACTTATGAATACATAAGAATATTACTACTTAAGAATACTACTTCATACTACAATGAAAAGAAATAAACAATGAGATGGAAAAGTGGCATGAAATAGCCTGAAGGATAATGGAAATGATTCACATCTTGCTTTCAGTGATTGATGGATTTTGTCCAAATTTCCACCTAAAATCTAAGCATGTTCCACTATATAAAATATAGCTCAAATAAGCAACAAAAAGCTGGAAAATAGGCACCACTGTTCTATTTCATGACAATAGAAAAGAATTCAACAAAAGAAAAAGCAATTAAAATATTTCTCAGTTTAAGTAGAGAAATGAAGTCAAGAGGGAACCCTATATAACCACAAAGAAATGGGGAGTTTTTTTAACTAGAGATAAGTATGTCCAGAGTAAAATTTATTACCTTGGGAAAAAGAAAAATGTGTAGTTGTTAATTTATTAACTATATACAGATATTTACAATCCTCTATATACATTTTGCTTAATAATGACTGTTAAAACCACGAGTGCGATTTCAAAAACTTGTAGAGATTTATTTTTATCCCAAATAACTGATGTATTGACTGACATTTTATATTGATGTACTTAAACCAAGAAATAGAAATGCCTTATAAGTTAACCTCTTAAACCCTAAATATCTTGCTATAATACCATCTATATAAATTTTAGTTTATTTCAATGATGTCATTATTGTTTTGATAGATCTACCTTCATTTACTTTGTACTTAGTATTTTGAATATATATTTTTTCAAAGACTGTCAAAAGCATATTTGTAGTGATTTTAGTTTTTCTTGCCCACCTATCTGGAATAATCCTATGAATTTATCTTCAAAACTGGCACATTAACTATCCACTTAGCTGTTTATTTTTCACTGCACTGTGGGTTTCTTTTGTAAACCTAGTGTCCAATATTATTCATAGAAAATATAAAGTAAAATAATCAGCATGCTTTGATAGTTACAACAGCTTTTATTTTGGTACTTTAATTTTTCTTCAACCAGTTCATCTCATTGTGACTTCATAGCAATATATAGTCCTCCATTTGTTGCCTTTCAGGTTACTGACTTGAAAGATCAGTCGCTGTGCGTTCTTTCCATTGCCTTTCTTTCATCCATTCCTAAGAGTGACTTCTGTTTTCGTCATTCTAAATAACTTACTATTAAAAGATGTCTGGAAAACTTTAAATTCAAAGCATACCTTTTAATGATTTTCTTAATTGAGTTTGGCAAAATTTGACACTTTAAATTTGAAGCATGCTTTTCTAATGGTTTTTCTTAATTGAGTTTGGCAAAATTTGACACTTAAAAAATATCAGCTTTTTTTTTTTCTATCTCTCCTTTCCATACCTATCCGAATGCCTCTTCTCAGCTGCCTCCCAGCTGCTTTGTTAGAGTTCTGCTCAGGTTTTCTTCCTTGCTTAATCCATAGACCTCTTATCAGTCTACATGCACATGATTTTCATCGTAAACATTGTTGACCTCCCAATTTTTATCCTTGACCTTTCCTAAGCATTAGTTTCCTATCACCGCTGCCAAAAGTTTCAAAGTGACCTCAAACTACTTTTTCTGGAAGTTAATGTTGTTGTTTTTTTAAAACTGATATTCATGTATCTATTATCTCTGCTAAGAACACCATTTCCCATTGTATCGCATCTAGAAATCTTGAAGTATATTGCCATAATTAACCCTTATACCTAGACATTCTATTGATTTTTTTTGGCTTTTCTGTATGCTCATTGCTTTTATAGCCTTTCAGATGCTCCCCCCCTTTAAAAAGATATTTGAAACAGCTACACTTTATTTATTTGAGCAGATGACTTTTCTTCTCTTTAGATTTTTGCAACAGTGTGAATTTATCTCTAGGTTTCTATTTCTCCCCAATTCATCCTCCACATTGTTATTTTCCAAAAACACAGAATAATTCATTATAATCCCAATACAAACCAAAACTGTGCAATCCTCAAAGATGTATCCTCAGAGATTGCACATTCATTTCTTTAATATGTAAGGATGGAGTCATATAGATTTTATAAAGATCATCAAAAGAAATGAGTCAAAAGATGAATCTCACAGCATTAGACTCCTGCAAAATATTCTACTGGCAACACTTAGTCTATTTCTTCTTGGACCACAGACCACATCATCCACCATGCAGGCACAGAGAGGCTTGTCGCTTCCAACCCCACACGCCAGAATGCTCATGAGTTCTGTAGTCCACCAGATAAGAGAAGAATAAAAAAGATCAGCATCAAAACTTCTGAACTGTATTTATTGGATTTACAAAGCATTCAGCATCAGTAAGCCCTAACTTCAGCAAATTTTAAGTACATTTCTGTTCTGCAAAAGGAGAGCAAAACCCTGCGACTGAGTCTGAAGAGTGTTTGAGCCTAGCCAGAGCTGATACAGTGTCAACTAAGTCCTTGAATGATCATATTTAGTGACATATGACCTGGAACCTGACACATAGTAGGATGTCACAAAATACTTGTAGATCTAAATTCGGGAAAGAGAAATAAGAATGGTGATCTCATATTTCCATTTCATTTCATGCAGCCATGCATAAGAAAAATCTGGGTAACTCATTTCAGAACGGAATACCAACTCTGGGAAACGCTTGAGTCATTAGGATATAATTGTGTTCAGAAGTCTGTGTGAAAAGAAGCCAGAAACCACTGAATGTTGGCAAATCACTTCTCCCTTCAAGGGCACTGACAAAGATGTGCATAAAATTATGAACTGATGTGGGGTCAGCTAATGAATTTAACATGGTCTGAAGGTCCAGTATTAAATAGCTCTGATAGGCATTGCTACGGGGTAAGGGTTGCATTTTACCAGGATAGAGGAAATCTCTTTATTTTTCTGGCTCTGACACTATCTCTGTAACCAAAGTCTAGTTTCTTCATTATGTTTCACTCTTCACATCATGAATTGAAGATAGAGGAAGAGATTGCTTTGAAGAGGATATGCAACTGTACTGAACCAGGCTTGTAAAACTTTGACAAGGATGAAAAGACAGGTTATTATAAGCTGTCATGCCCCACATTTACCACCAAAGTTTATCTGTCCTCCAGGTAATTAATAAATAAAGCAGAAATGAAATTGCTACAGAACACTACCATATAAGTAGAAGTCACTCTGTGGCTTAAGATAGTAAACAAAAGTAGAGTATATTCACCTGCAAGCAGGAAGAGAGGGGGCACTCTCTAATGTACTGATGTCGAGTAAAATAATGGCCCAATGTCAATGTTATCTTAGTGACTGTGTATAGTGTCATAAATAAGTTATTTTTATTAATTTACTTCAAATGCTACCTTACTGGCTACCTCTAAAGGGAATAGGAATCCTGAAACAATCAGATCATGATGTATGAAAAATGAGAGAATGGGGGCCTCGCTGGTGGTGCAAGGGGTTAAGTACAGCACTATGAAGCTATCCACAGGACTGCAGTGCAGGTTTGATCCCTGGTCAGGGAGGTGACCCACATGGTACAGCAGATCTCTCCTGCCTCGCCCGCTACCCCCCTCAGCAGTGTGTTCCAATAGATCCGCCTGTTCTGCTCCCCACTCTGTCTTTGGTGAATCCTCTCACCTCCTGTGACTCTGGCCTGTACCCCAGCTCTTGTATGCATAAATGAATAAATCTTAAAGAAAAGAAAAGAAAAAAATGGAAGAATGAAGTTCATCTGGGTAAGCTACTCAGTATGTGGAAGGCATTCTGAAGTCCAGGAGAAAAATCATAGAATGTTGAGAGTGATAGAAGATGCAGATAAGTCTCAGGGGTAGCAAATGGGAAAAAAAAATGTTCTCTTCAACATAGCAGTGTCTAACTACATGCCCTCCAAAAAGGATGAGTTCACTGGCAGTCCAATATATATGCACTAAACAGAATACCTAATGGAATGATAAAAATATCCCAAACTAGTTTTTGACACGGCTGTAGCATTATAAGGGCAGTTGGTCACAAAGAAAGCTGTGCTTGGTAAATAGATGCTGAAGATCCAAACCAAAGAACTCATTTAGTATACAGAAATAGAATGGTCCTGTTCTTGGATTTGGTTTTTCCATTTATATCCCCATGTGGGTTTCAAGTATCCATCAACTAACATAAATCTCTTGCAATTTTACATGTTGAAATGAGTGGGTAATCTTAAATCTTGCTCTACAGAGAATTGGATCAGGATCCTCAGTGTAATATGAATTGGATTGAGATTTTGGCTCTGTTCATGTTTTCTTCATGCAAATGACATCTTAAGAAAGTACTTGAAAACCTAGCATTAAAATATATTGCATGAAGATATGCCACAGGATATATCCAGAGGGCATCTGAAGAATTTGGAACCCAGACTGGAAAGCTTTGCCATGTTAAGGCTCAATTGTTCTATTTTAGGCAAGAACTAATATGATTCCATACTTCTGTATCATTTGGTGAAAATTAACGCTAAGATTCTCTCATTCATTGGTTTCAGACTACATTTACATCTCTTATACATCTAAGCTCCTTAACATGCTATAAATGATATTTTAAAACTTTACTCCCAGTTAATTTAGTTGTGAGCATCCTGAGGGATAAGAAGTACATTGGAAAAACACTAGAGTTACTCTTATTCATACTTCCTAACTGATTTCAATTATGTTCAAGTTTCCCCTAATGCAAGTCATTTCCTGTTCTGTAGATAGTCTACCATCCCACCCTGGAATTCCAGCATCACCTAAATTGCATTATACCACTCTAAAGTAAACTTTTCATGTCATGAGCCTTTTTATTAATAGCATTTCACTTCAAATTGCATTTTTAAAACAAAGTGCTACAGCAATTTCCTGAGCAATAACTAGAATTTACTGCCACTTTTCTTCATTTGGTAACCTTTCATCACATACAGTAGATGGATGGTAAATCTAGCCAATTAAGATCTAGACAATATTTTTTTTTACCTTTTTGCTTGGAGGGAGCTGGCTAGCCTTAATTACTGTCATTGTTTACTTACAACACAGTGGAGGGTCAAATTTCAAAAGAAAGCCATGGATTATAGTGAAAGTTCCAAACCTTTCTACCTGGACAAATACTTTCCACGAGTAGGTGTGGGGTTTCCTGAATCAGACAGACTGGCAGCTGTAGAAACATTTTCACACCTGTCAAATGACTGTGCTGGTATTTGTCCTTAAAGAATAAATGAACACAATGAATAAATATTACTCCCCACATAAATCTATCTGTATTCCTTCTCAATGTGGTTATAACTGAAAAACTCTTCAGGGGAGGTAATTACGAAGGAGGAGAAACTTGATCTTCAGGATTTTTTGTTTAAAATTGTTATTATTTTTAGCACTACTGTCTTTTTGATCAAAGTTGAGAAAATGTGTAGAACCAGTTGGTGAGATTATTTATATGTGTGTTCCAGAAAATGTGTGCAGTTGCCCTAGCTCAAAATTATCCTCTTCCCATATGTAAAGACTCACAGGACACTGACATCTATTTAAGAAACAATTTTTTTAACTCAAACCTATTTTTTGAATGATGGTAAAAATGAATCCTGGTGAGAGCGAGTGATATGGTCAGTTTGATACAGATGAATCTCTCACAAACTTAGTCCTGTATGCCAGCTGCTTCTCTAATGAGTGTAATTTAGGTTAATAATCTCCTTGTTTTAAAATAAAAATAATTATGGGGGTTGTTGAGCCTATCAGTCAGTCATTCTTTAATCTGAATGAATTTAAATTATTTTCTTCTTATATGGTACCAGTTGCAGAAATGAGGCGATTAATAAGCTTTTGGGGAGGGGAAAAAGGGTTGTTGTCATCTTCAACAGAGACAATAAAGCATCAAAAGTCAGAGGAAAGGGAAGACTGATTATAGTTTAAATATATATATATATATATATCTGTGTGTTAAAGATGGGCAAAGGGAAATAACTTGTCTTATTTTGCATTTTTCCTAAATGCTCTAAATGGCGAGTATATTTTTTATTGAAATTCATTTTGTATGCCAAGTTGTTTTAAACACATGGCTTATGTATAAAGAGATTCTATACTGCCACCAAAACAAAGATTTTTTTATTTCATTTTTAGAAAAGGCTTTTGGATAGTGAATGAAAGAGTTAGGGACATTGAGAGGTCATGGTAGCCAGACTTGTGGCAATTTCCAATGATATTATAGTAGTACCTACTACACATACAGAACCAAGCTCTGAATGTGTCAATGTGTGTATCCCCTATCTTTATTCAAACAGCTGCATACTGAAGTTCTAAATTCATTTTTGTGTATATGCTACACTTGCCAACTGATATTAACCACCAGTCCATTAACAAGTAATACTGAGTCCTTTACGAAAGTTGTAGAAAAAGTCATTAATTGGATTTGACCCAAATACCCCTGTAATAGAGGAAAGCTTTTTTTGAAAATCCCAAAAGTTTATTTAAGCCCTGATCTAATGACTTTTTTCTTTATTTTCAAAACTTTGCTGTAGCTATAACCACAGATGAGCTTTTAAAAACTCTGTTTGGGACAACTTGGGTTTTTTTGGTGTCTAGAGAAATATCTTCTCACCTATATCAGTTAATGTGTTTCATTATGAGTAGCAGAAAACCAGATATTATTCTCCAATTTTAAGGATTTTGTGATTATGATGGGTTCATCCAAATATTCAGGTTTATCTTTCCCATCTCAGGAATACTTAATTTGAAGTACCTTTGCAAAAGCACTATTACTGTGTAAGTAGTGTGTCTACATGTTCCCTGGATTAAGGCATGAACATCTGGGGTTTGGTGAGGGGTGTGATGGTGAATGGTGAGGCCTTACAATTTTTTAATGTTATTGAGTCAACAATCAACAATGTTATTTTTCTTAATTTCAATGAATATTATTCATTAATGAATTCTGAAAACATTTTATAAATGTGTTTTATAATTTTGTGTTCAGAATATTAATGATCTCATGATCAATTTTCAAAGAACATGTTAACTGCATGTAGTTATCAAGTTTTATATCTTTGAGGCAACTCTGCATCAGAAGTGTAAAATCTCATTTTTGCCCAAATAAACAGAAGTGGATATATTATTGTGAAAAGGGGTAGAACCAAATAAAACAAATCATAAGTCATTTCTCTTCTGGCCATGCAGAAGGAAACTCTCCAGCAAGATTGTGCATCACACCCCATTGTGAGTGCAGTCGGCCTCTGGGAAACCCAGGAATTTCCTCCTTTCTCCTCTTAGTCTGTCTTCAGAAGATGTTGCTCTGAGTGATTCCAGGCTTGTTATGTTTCCTGGAGAAAAAAAAGAAAATTATTTCTTTCAAAACGAAAATTACAATGCTAGAGAACGAAAAGCACTGTCATAAATTTGATTTATTTTCATTAAAATGTTACTCTTAAAAGAATATTCTTGATAATGTGTCCAAATCAGAACTGAGGGTTGTTTGATTAGAGTTTGTATAAATAGAGGTGATATTAAGTTATCATAACCTATAGTTAATGATTATTTGATGTATATGATTTTGGGTTAGGAAATGGTCCAGATAGATTGCACTCAATGACATTTTAATTAATTACTCTTCAGATAAACATTCCTTCTACTCGGTTTCCATAGTAAATTCTATTAAAGGAAGAAAGATATGTTCTCCTGCTTTTGCACCTTAGCAAAACCTTTTCCCTAGACAGATACTGTTCAAGAAATGGGAAGTTTGGCTTCTTTTTCTACATTAACCTGGTTATTTGAAGATTTAATTTAAGAGTGTGGAAAGATATTTTGAAGTAACTTTTATTAAATAATTTATATCAGGATTACTATGTAGAAGATTTTGATAAGCATGCAATTTTTTTTACCTTCCTTATTTTGATACACATTGTTGTATACCTTTGACTTCCAATAATAACTTCATGCCAGAAGTAGGTTTCACATGAGTGGCAGATTATATACAAAAATAACTTCACAATTACAGCTATTTCTACACATGAACACCTTTCTTCTCATTCAATGCTGAAGGTTATTTCCATCCCCCTAGAATCTGAATTGATATTACAACTTGCTTTGCCCATTTGGACAGGCAAAAGTGCTGCTGTCTGTACCAGCTCTAAATCTAGGCTTTAAAAGGCCTGTTTGCTTCTGCTTTGGTTCTGTTGGAACCCAGTTACCTTGCTGGGAGGAAGCAAGTCTAGACAACTAGAGGGAGAAAGTCCACATGGAGTCCAATCAAGTGCCCATTTGCCAGTGAGCATCAACTGGTAGGTAGGAGAATAAGTCATTCTTGACTATCTAGCCCAGGGTTGCTATCAAATGCCCAATGAAGGCAAAGCATGGGCAACTCTATCTGATGACACTTGGAGTAAAGTACCATGTAGATGAGCCAACCAAACACAGAAACACACACAAAAAAAGAGACAACAACCAGTTCTTTTAAGCCATTAAGTTTTTCAATGGTTAGTTACAAAGTAATAACTAAACTAAACTGAAGTATATTGTGATGCAAGTCCCTATTCTCATAACTCAAACCCTTATCAAAAATCAGACACAGGGCCTCCCTGGTGGTGCAAGGGGTTAAGCAAAGCACTATGAAGCTATCTGCAGCCACTACAGCACAAATTCGATCCCTGCCCTCCCCGGCTGGGAAGGTGACCCACATGGTGAATCATACCTCTCCTGTCTCGCCTGCTGCTCTCCTCCACAGTGTATTTCAGTAAGTTTACATGTTCTGTTTCTCACTCTGTCTCTGGTGAATCCTCTCACCCCCGATCCCCACACCTCTCTCTGATCTGTACCCCAGTCCCTATATGCATAAATAAATACATCTTTTACAAAATGAGATATAAACTTTTAATGAAGCAAAACATTAGATACTTAGGCTGTATAAGCAAAACATCTATTACGTTGTTCTTTTTGACTCTGTATTCATATCAAACTCAATTTCCTTTTCTAGTTAACATATAACAGCTGGCAGATTAGTAAATCAATTTAAGCCCATCAGAAAACTTATTTTGTGACAGAATAAATCTATAGAGTGAAGTAGTACCCCCAACCTGCATTTTGAATGTAGTAACTATTAACAGAGGGCTCAGAATTTGGCAGTAAAGTCTCATCTGAGACTAAAACAGGAAAAAAGTCAAGGAATTTATAGTCATAAGAAATGGAGAGAGCTGTGGTAGCAGGCTGATTTATAAATGGATTGACTTTAGGGACCCTGGGCTAAACCTACTGCCTGACCAAGTTTGCATAGCTTCAAATACGCGTATCTGAAATGTGATTGATGCAAAAGAAAACTGCAGACTCTTCAGTTGTGTCATCCCTTGACATATCCGTGCTTGTGGCTCTTGAAGAGGAAAAAAAACACTACATTGCATGCATTCTCAGTGTTTATTTAATACTTTGCAGAGCATGCAGTGCTCTGATTCAAGGGACGCAAGCTCTTTGGATAGAACAAGTCAAAATGGAGAAGACCAATTCATCAGTTCATTCATGTTGCTTCAGCACCTTTCCCTCTCCAAATGTTAATTTCTCCCAATTGTCTTATGATTAACACTTTTGGGTTTGAATTATCTTGTCCACTAGGAGGGAGTTATTAATGCACACAATTGACCCCTACTCTTGGGAAAGGGAATTGTTTTCAGTGTGGAGAATAAAAACCCAATGAATTACTGTGTGGAGAATAAAAAGCCAGTGAATTACTGGATCTTACTAGAACATAGGATTTTTCCATAAAATATATAGTAATGATAAATGAACAGTAAAACAAATAAACTGTGAATGGGATGGTCATATTCCACTCTTGTATCACTTAAATAAAGAGTTTTGGTTATTTATTTTTTCCCCTCATTCTCAAATTATAAAAAATCTGTGGCTCAGGAAAATCATGAATAATTAGGTCTTATACAATTTGTCAAAAACATAAATGTTAAATATGAACCTATCAAAATTCTGCAATTTACAGGCAGTTCTGAATAACACTGAGCCTCACCAAATCTGGGAATGTTTATAAAACCAAATTTTGGGACCAGGTATTCACAGTTGTCACTGCTCTAATCTGTCAAAACATCAGTTTACAGGTCTGTCCTTCATCTCCTTCCTTCTCTCCTCTCTCTCCTTCTCCTTTTCCTCCTTCCTCTGTCCTTTTCAAATTTTTCAAAATTGATATCAGTATTATAGAACGGAGTTTTCACTTTTCTAAACTATTTTCTCACATCTGAGAAACAAGAGTGGATGAACAGAAACCCATTTGTTTACGCAAATGCTTGAGTCACAGAAAATGACAAAGTGTGTGGAGTTTGCCTGGGAAGGTCACAATACACATCTGCTAGAGAAGCATAATTTTAACAATAACCCCTTTCACTTTCAAAACTGTAACCCATTTTGGAATGTAGACTTGCTAATTACCTTAGTTTTAGAGTAATTTGAAGATAGAGTACATTAGAATAGCATTGATAGTTTATTATTTTCTTTCATCTATTTCAGAAAATTATTCACAAGTGTGTCAAGTTGAATTCCCCTAACAACAAAAATAGTTGAATTCCCCTAACAACAAAATCAGAGTGTCTTCTAGGCTCTAGACTGCTCCCCAACTCATGTCTCATTCCAGTCAGTGAATTCTCCATCAGCACCAATACCTCCCCAACTCTACACCTCCAACTACCTAAATTCCAAGGTGTACAGATTTCTGCTTTAAGACAATCCATGTGAGGGCCTCCCTAGTGGCCTATGATTAAGTCTTGGTGGTATCATGGTAGCACCGCTGCAGCCTGAGTTCAATCCCTGCCAGAAAGCTGACCCACACATGGCACAACAGACCTCTCCTGCCTCACCTGCTGCTCCCCTCAGCAGTGTATTTCATTCAATCTGCCTGTTCTGCTCCCTACTCTGTCTCTAGTGAATCCTCTCAGACCACCCCCTACAGCTCTGGCCTAGACCCCAGTATTTTCATATGCATAAATGGATAAAGAAATCTTCAAAAAATAAACAAAAATATAATAAATATATTTATATATTATAAATATATAGTACACAAATATATAAATTATGTATAAATATATATAAAAATATAAACACAATTCATGTGACTTATGCATAGTACCAAGTAGTAATAAAAAAAGTTCTTTAATTTGTTTACTGCATTAGGTACCAGTGAGGAGGTGGAAAGAAACCAACCAATGAAAATATTTGAAAGAAGATCATCCCCGTATGCCACACCAAAACATGGATATCTAAAACCCCAATTTTTAAATTAAATATCAACTTACTGGTTTAAATTCTAAATTGAGGATAGTTGTAGAAATACAAATTAAAGATATTACATATTTGTAATACTAAATTAACTTAATATTCTCTCTCTAATAGTATGTCCAGAGTTCAACTATTTCTCTTTTAGGTAATTTCAATAATTCATAATTTTGTTCAGTTTATTTCAAAAATTTTTTGAGCTGATAGTGTTCTATGCATGAAATCATTTCTCCTAGAATTTTTGAGAAAATTTTATAGTATTTCTACTTTTTCATCTGTTTCTGAACATGTGGTAACTTAGGGAAGCCAAAGCATTGTATGTCATGTAAGAATGTGAATTCTGGAGCTAGAGGTCATGTTTAAGTTTTGGTTCTGCCACTTCTTCCTGTATAAACTTAGTCAAGTCTTTAATCGCTGAGTGACTTTCCTTACCTATGAAGTGGGGATAATTGATCTATAGCATGTTTGTTATGAACAAATAAATTAATATATGTAAATGGTTTAAAATTATACTTAGCACATAACCACATTGTGAACTAGAAAATTCTTGTTAAAGTAGAAATAAATATATGAAACAATTTACTTTAGACTAGCAGTGTGTGTGCTCCCAAATTAAATTTTCCAATGCCAACATTTGTCTCCATATTTTTATCCTAATTTTGATAAAAATCTGTCTTTTTGTCAAATATTTCACATAACAGAGAAGGATGCATGAAAAGTGATAATTATTTTAATGATTTTACTTGTCCCAACTTTTTTTTAAGGCTTTATTTATGCATTTAAGCACTTGGGTACAAGCCAGAGGCAGGAGTGAGAGGATTCAGCAGAGACAGTGGTGAACAGAACAGGTAGATGGACTGAAATACACTGCTGAGAGGAGCACCAGGTGAGGCAGGAGAGATCTGCTGGGCCATGTGGGTCCTCTCCTTGGCTTGGGATGGAACTCGCATTGCAGTGGCTGCAGAAGATCCGCAGTGCAGCACTCAACCCCTCACGCCAGCATGGAGGCCCCCAGCTTTCTTATTTTTTCTAAAATTTTTATCTGTGTTAAAAAAAAAAAATTTATCTGTGTTGACATGTCAGGCATTCTGGTAAAGATGATGCATTAGGACTAGTTATGATTCTATGAACACATACAAATTGAGTAAACCTGATTGAACCCAATAAAATTATAAGCGCATCATGAGGTACACCAGAGAATACAGCTGGACTCTGAAAACAATCTTCTGATAATAGTAAAAGTAAGAGAGGTAGAACACTCTCTTCTTGTGTCATGACTGACTTCCCAGATTGACACTGTTGCACAGGTCTCTATTTTGCTATTGCCATCTTGAAACCCTTAATAGCATTGGAAACTGCAACCCAAACTTTTCATTTGCAAAATGCTCTGTAAATTAAGTAGCCAATCTTACCTCAGACTTTACCAGCTCTAATTTGGTTAGTCCCTAAAAACCCTTGTTATGTATTTTTTTTCCATTGTAGCATCAGGGTATGTGTGTCTTTTAAAACTAATCAGATTATATACCCTTGAGTTAACATATTAAAGTCTGTCTAAACTTTAAGTTTTCTACTTTGAGCAATACTTAAATGGCATCTTCACAATATTCCTCAAATCCAATAGTGCTGAAGCTGGATATATTGTGTTCCATCTAAAGTAGATCATAGTATTATTAGTGCCATCTTCCTTCTAGTCATTATGTTCAAATCTTTAGCTGTCTTTGATTCTTCCCTTTCCCTCACCTCCTACTGGCTGAAAACTATTGATTTTCTTTCATATTAACTCATTTTGATTCCTTCCTTCCAATTCTCACAGTTACTATCATATCAGAAGCTCTCGTTACTTTTAATTTACTTCAATATGTTCTTTACTGATTTCCAGATCCAGTCTTGCACATGTCACCCAATTAATTTTATCTATTGTTCTAAGCTTTATTTTTCTGAACTGCAATGCTGATGTCTTCCCTTCACTTGAAAACTTTCCATTCCTTCAGAATTAAATTCCATATTCCTTAGCGTTGTATTTTGTCTCTCCATGAATCAATCAAAATCTACTAGTCCTATGGCGACTCTCTAAACATCTTTATACAACATATAATAAAATTAGACTGGGTCCTCACAGCCTACTAGAGGTAGGTAATTTGTTAACTGTTAATTACAATCAGTCACTGAATATTTGAAAATAACTGAGAAAAAATTTGACAGCTAAGAGACCCTGAAAATATAAGAGGGGTCAGCATCATATTAGGTCTAAAAAGTTTCATAAAATAAACCATCGAGTTTAAACAGAAAACTGAGAGGTTAAATTTTATTCTCGAGGTCAGCCTGGTTGCCTGGTGAAGAATATGTTGTGGAAACGAAGAGACAGTAGGGGCCTTATTTAGAAATGTGTATATAGGAATGAAACTAGGTAGACAAGTTCAAGAACTATTCAGTAGAATCAATAACATATAAAGATTGATTAGATGATATGGAATCGAGGATGCTTAGTGACTGATAATTCTACTTAATTGTGATGTATTAAGATAGAGGACTCACAAAGAGTAACAGATGATAGTAGGGGTGAGGAGTGGAGTTTGGGTTTGAGAAAAGATAGTGGCACCAATCATTTTTGAATACAATGAGTTATTTGAAAAATATGTCTTGGAGGTTGGGCCTCCCTGGTGGTGCAATGGGTTAGGCAGGGCACTATGAAGCAGACCACAGCCACTGCAGCACAAGTTTGATCCCCGCCTCCCGCAAGGGAGGTGACCCACGTGGCACTGCAGATCTCTCCTGCCTCGCCTGCTGTTCCCCTCAGCAGTGTATTTTAGTTGTTCCCCACCCTGTTTCTGGTGAATTCTCTCACTTCCCGTGACTCTGGCCTGTACCCCATTTCTTGTATGCATAAATAAGTAAGTCTTAAAAAAATAATAACGACTAAGGAGATAAAAAAGAATACATCTTGGAGACACTGGGAAGGAGTACTAAAAGGAGAGAACCTCAAGACAACATCATTCATTTAACAAGCTATACATGGGGTCAATTTTGACTAATTGCATTTAATAAATTTTCACCATATACAAGACCTTAATAGCAGAACAGAATTACTATTTTAGAAATAATCAAGTATATGCAAGGTTAGATAAAGGATTATAGGTGCTTCTGTGGTAGGTGTGGTGACATATATTTGAGGAAGTATAAACCTATTCCCCTATATCACACACACAGTATTGTACAAAAATGTTATCTCAATAATAAGTAAGATTACATTTAAATATATGCGGGTCAGATATAAATTGGTTTAAAAGCAGATTGAATAGCAAAATGATAGATTTAACTCTGGCTGCAGGTACTTGTATTTTTAATCTTCTAATTTGTCTCTATTACCTTTTAGATTAATGTATCTCTTGAAGGGAATTATAAATAAAAAAATCTACTAATCAAGGTATTTTATTGTTTTGAAGGTGTGGGGTTTTTTTTTGTTTTGTTTTATTTTTCACTGAGAAGTAGCTTGTGCTAAGTATTCAAATCTAACAAGTTTTACAATCTAGAGAAATAATGACAGTGAGGGAATATGAGCGGTCTTCTCATTTTAACAGAAAGATGTCAAAATCCTCTGAAGGCAATTTTCAGACTGAATGATTGCCACATTTTGTTGATCAAAGATAATTCTGCCTTTAAATTTCTGCATGGTACTTAGCTCTTGGATAATGGTAAAAGATATTACACATCCTCCCACCTGGTATTACAGCATGCATAGCAATAATGAAGACAGATTAGTGCTATTTACCTACTGACACTGACAAGAGTAGCTTGTCTTTGTTCCTCTATTTTATCATTAAAGTCTTGTTTTTCAGCATTACATTGCCTGAAGACAGCATGCTGCAATCTTGAATACTGAAGAAAGGTGCTTAAATAGCATTAATGGCTTGGATCACCTCCCAACTAAAACCAAGAAAATTCAAACTTATTGCTTTCCTCTGTCCTTAATGTATATTTTTATGGAAACACAACAACCTTAGAAAAAAATATCATTTTTTATGATAGAAGAGGTTACAGATCTTGGAAAGGAGAGAGATAAGTCTGTGTGTGTGTGTGTATGTGTGTGTGTGTGTTCATGTTCAGTATAAATAACACTTTAAATTTTTCTTTTGGAGTCTGTCAATTTTCGTTCACCATCAATGGCCAAGCAAATTGGTGATCTTTCTTTTACGGTGGTGTTTCCTCCCTAGACCCCATGAGAATACCCTCGTCACCTCAAACACAAGTCTCTGATGTAGAATAGAATGATCTTTTATAAGGTCCAAGTGGATTATATCTTCCAAGTGGATTATATCATCCTGCCTCTTTCCTGTCAGCTGTCATTGTCATTTCCTCAAAACAGTTAATCAGATTTGTTCAGCTTTACCTCCACTTCAAAAACTGAGTCTGACCTGCAGAATTTGATACCAGTTCAAGGATTCTTCTTTGGGCAAAGACAAAGTAGGCTTTTGCCAGTAGGGTCAGGTTTATAGTAGCAGCGGTGTCAAGTCTCTTAACAATAATTTAGGTAAACTTATTTGGAACTGTTGTCAAATACAAAGCCTGTGATGGGGAACTGTTCTGACAACCAAGTAAAACTTTGACTCTGTTACCGAAGACATTTTCCCTCCTCATTAATGATACTGAGCCATCGTTTCTCCTTTTATCAGTTTAAAGTTGCCATTTTGGGATCCCCCCTGGTGGCTCAGTGGGTTAAGCAACACACTGTGAAGCAAACCACAACCATTGCAGCATGAGTTTGATCCCTGCCTCCAGCCAGGAAGGGGACCCACACGTAGTAGCAGACCTCTCCTGCTGCCCTCAGCAGCGTTTCAGTCAGTCTGCCTATTTTGCTCCCCGCTCTGGTGAGTCCTCTCACCTCCTGTGTCTCTGGCCTGTACCCCAGATCTTGTATGCATAAATAAATAAATAAATAAATAAATAAATAAAAATAAAGTTGCCATTTTGTTAGTTGAATATTTTTAGTTTGTTTTCAATCTCTGAAAACCATGAAATGGCGACTGTATTTGCTCATACCCACTATTCTTAGTGCTTAGAATTTGAAATGATGTTGTACTTTGAACAAAGTCTACACCTCATGTCACAAGCATACATTTGCTATATTTGCACAAATTAAGGGTGAGAATGGGAAGGCAGCAGTATGGTCACACGGCATTTTGTTTTTAGCTAGTACTAAAAAAAATTATTTTACCAGTGGCAGCATCAAAACAGAAGGTGACATGTGTTCTTTCCTCAGTGGCCAAGAAGGACAGGGCAATGTTTAAGATTTTGGATTCTTAGAGGCAATTTCTTTGGTTTTGAAACCATTATTTCATTTCCTGGCTAACCGTGACTTAATTACTAACTAATCTAAGACCCAGTTTTGTCATCTATAAAATTTAAGTGGAAATATCAATCACATGAAAGGGATTCCTGTAGATAATGATCTGTGCACAGAAAACATTTATGTAACACAGTAATTGTTATATTTAAGTAAATATTGAATCATCTAAGTATCACCAATATGTCTTCTTCCAGCTGAATATTGAAGAGATAATATAATTAAACACATAAAGTGCAGTTTACTCACAAAGCAATGTCATTATATAATTTTTAGACGCTGTCGGACCGAAAAATAGTCTTTAAATCTGGCTGAGTCTCCTCCGCATGTGCAGGAGCAAAAAATAAAAAGCATCATGTGAGTTATTCTCTTGTCTCAGGACCACCCGTAACCCTACTGTGAATAGCTCCGTTCCTCCAACACATACATTCTTTCTTACCTTCTGCAAAAAGACAACTAAAATTACAAAGAGCTACTTGCTCTACTACTTTTTATTTCTTTTCATATCTTTTTGAGCAAAGAATGGCAGCAGATGAACTGCATTTCTAGAAGGGACACAGAAGTGAAGGTCAGGTGACCTGTCAGATTCCCATTATCTGAAAGGTCACAGAGTAGAGAAGGGAACATGACTTTAGATTGGCAAAAGCTGAAAAATTGCTTTTGTAAGGTAGACAATAAATAAGAAACTTCTGGAGCTGGGGTGCTCTAGAATTAAGAAAAATGTCTTAAATCAGAGCTCCAGTAACAGGGGATTGAGATCTCTGAACGTTTCAAGGAGATGTCTGTAAAGAATTTCTTTCTGAATTTTGCCTCTTAAATGTGATGTCCTTGTTTCCATAGATCATGAGGGACACAGTCTTAATAAGATTTATACTGTCTGTGACTGAATATTTTAAAGAAGTATCTCTCACACTGCAGAATTCTAGGAAACAGGAGTTTGAGTCTGCAGGACTTTCAGAAAGTCATGCTAGTGGCAAGAAAGATAGTAACATAGTTACAGAGAGGTGGATTATCAGGAAATAATTTACAAAGTATCAAAACTGAGAGATCACAGGTGGGAAATGTTTACAAATTAGCATGATGTTAATAGTGAATTTATGAAATTCCTTTCTCAAAGATGCTCAGCTATTAAGATTGCTTTGAAAATTACATCTAATTAATTATTGTTCCAGGATAATGTATATTCCCTTTCCAAGTTATAGGAATCTGCAGTGGAGTACCTGCTAGGTGGGCAAAAACTGTAAATGTGTTTTTCATCTCTCTCTTCTCTCTCTTTTTTTTTTTAAAGGGTAATTTCTTCTCTTTTTTAAAGATTTATTTATTTATGCATACAAGAACTGGGGTACAGGCCAGAGTCATGAGAGGTGAGAGGATCCACCAGTGACAGAGCAGGGAGCAGAACAGGCAGACTGACTGAAACACACTGCTGAGGGCAGCAGCCGGCGAGGCAGGAGAGGTCTGTTGCGCCATGTGGGTCCCCTCCCTGGCCAGCCACTGCAGTGCTCAACCTGTTGCGCCACCAGGGAGGCCCATTTTCTCTCTGTTCTTAATCCTTTGTTTCTGATCTTTTTTGTGAGATTTAATTTTCAGTTTGCCAATTTCTTTTGCTCAGTTTGTTTCTGGTTTACTGAATTTGGGAGAGGATGGTAGCCTTTAAATAAGTTATAAATAAGACTGGCTAGTGGAATTGCATATTCACAAAAATTATAGTCTTCCATCATTCTTGAGGCAAATTTTAATCATAAAGAAATGCTGGTTATATTTTCATAGCAGGATTGGTTGATTCAATAATCCCTTCTTTGCATAAGACATACTTTAGTTTCTGTCAGAATTCTCAACATTGCAATGGAAGCAAAACGCTAAATCAAACTAGTGAAACAATACATTTTGAAAACAGTTTGCTAAGGAAGTCCTTTGAAGATACTTTAGCAACCAAACAACCTTACCCCAAGTATGAGAAGCCGGATATGGGATCTTGCACCTCTAGGTCAGCAGTTCAAATCTGGCCTAGATCAGTAATGACTGAAAATCATTACCAGTGGAAGGCTTCATAATGTTCTCAATAAATGAATCAGTGGATTTGGCTGTGTATGTTCATGCACAGGTGCCCTGGTGACAAGTCAAGTAACACCATGCGTGACACACCCTTGATCACATTGGCCCTAAGTGACACATCTGTTGGCTATTTCATTAAATTGCCTCAATATTTACCGAAGTGAAAATCATACAGCCACGATGCCTCTACAAATCATATCTATTAATGTAGCATCTGATTTTGCTCAAACTAAAAGTGTTTTATGTTTGAGTGATTACACTTTGATATTAAGTGATAGCAATTAAATTTCCTATTTCACATGGCATACTCAAGAATGAATTTGTTTTACTTCAGACATTATTTTGAACACAGGGGTGTTTATTTTCATTTACAGATTTATTTCAACACATGATATTGTTTTAGTTTTTGGAATCAGTGTGTTTGGAGCGGAGTTCTTGGGTTCACTCTGGGAAAGGCTTCACCAGAGCCCCCTGTTCAGCAGGACAAGGCAAGTTCCCAGGCGAGTTTCTCGAAGAGGCAGAGATGTTAGTTATTTTAAAGAGCAGGTTTATTAGGAAAATGGACAGAAGAGCAAAGGGCACTTGCATAGACACAAACAGGCAGGAATAGCTGCACCTAGAGGAACAGGTTTGCTGAGAGAGGCCTGCATGGTTGCAGGTGGGTGGCCTTAAGGAGAGCTGCCTTCACTGGAGGTGGTCAGTGAAGAGAAGCCCCGGCATGGTGCTGGTCAGAGGCAGGCAGGAAGGCTGCTGCCCTTCAGAGGAGAGAATTAGGGAGGAGAAGTACCTGCACAGTCACAAGTGGGCAGTAAGATGGCTGCCCCAAGCCAGTGACGATACTGCACTGATACAGTCTTCTTTTGGTAGGGAGGGACTTGAGAAGATGCTACAAGCATGTGCCCGCTGGAGATTATTACAATGGATTCCAGAGATATTTGCTTGGGTCTTATGGTCTAGATGTTGGTGCCTAGGAATCTTTGTACCGTTGAGTTGGTGGTTGTTAATCCCTTCCATCCTCACCTCCTTGACTGAGCCAGGTCTCTGGTCTCAAGTTACCTCCCTTCCAACCTCTCTACTCTTTTATCCTTCATCAATATGATCCTATCATTTGGAAAACTGCCTTTTCCCTAGCTACAACAAAAAAAGGAAACATGCCCGTTACTAAGATCTCTTACTCATTTTCCCAATGATATTCAAAAGTAAACATTTATACCTTTGAGGAATGTGCTGTGTTTTCATGATAAAATGATTTTCAGTGGAAAACCAAGGTAAGAGTGATTCAGTAAACTCTCTCAAAATATGACACTATGGCATATTGACTAAACATTTTAAGATGAAACATTTTTTTAAAGATTTTATTTATTTGTTTGTTTGTTTATGCATACAAGAGCTGGGGTGTAAGCCAGAGGTGCGGGGTGAAAGGATTCACCAGAGACACAATGCGGAAGGCAGATTGAAATACACTGCTGAAGGGAGCAGCGGGCGAGACAGGAGAGGTCAGCCTGGCCAGGGATCTACTCGTGCTGCAGTGGCTGATGACAGGACAGCTTCACAGTGCTGAGATTTATCTCCTACACCACCAAGGAGGCCCCGAGAGGAAACATTTGCTAAGTGGCATGTGCAGAAAACTTTTGTCCTTCTCCTTTACCAGGTCTTCAATGTCTCACTTGAGAAGTGGCTTCCTTAATCCTAGAAAAGGAATATCCTTAGGTCCAAATACAAAGAGACACAGAAGAATCTGATGGAATAAATCTCGCTAAATTTCTCTTACTCACCACTTTGTCCTGCACTCTTTCCACAGCTTTCCACTGTTAATCAGGCCTATCCAATCAAAAAACCACTCAGGTTGGACCTGTGTTTGAATCTTCATTTTCTTGTGAAATCTCCCAGATTATGTAAAATTTAGGTTGCATGCATCTTTTGTTACAGGGTCCCAGCCAAGAATTTAGCGAAATGTAGGGGAAAGAAAGTTCTCCACTTCTGAGGAAGTCATTTATGATCACACACAATTCAATGTGGAAAGGAAGGATTTTGAAAGGGTTAACTCCTCTGCTTTCATTCACATAAGGGATAGTTGGATCCAGGGAGAAGGAACCATGGAGTTCTGTGATGCCTTCTTTGCATGAGAACTTCTATACTTGCATAGAGGACTTCTATGCTTGTAGCCTTATGTCATTTGAAATCTCATGAAACTCAAGGACCTAAAAAGTTAATTTGCCCCAAACTGTATACCCAAAAGAGAGCATATATTACAATAGTTCTAATGCCCACTGGTTACTGCATGGTGACCTAGGATTCTGAGAAGAGCCAAATCACTATTGCATAAGATATAAGATGGCAGATACTAGAAAGTATGCCCTGTATACTGAACATGTGACATTTTCTCCACATATGTACACATTGTCAAAAGTGTGTAGTTGCCATTGGCTGATGGAATTTACTGAATGCAACAGCATTTATAAATACCTCTTAAGTATGGAAGTGACATGTAAGGATTCATCTTCTTTCATATTGTGAGAGTCTTGGTATAGTAAATTATTGAGGAACCCAGTATTATAACTCGTTTAGTAGCCATATATTCCTTGGTGTCAGCAATCACAAAGACATTCCTGAGTAGACTAACTGGAAACTGTATTGTTGGGATTTCCTTTCTTACAAAACAGGCATTAAGAGGTAAGGGCTAAGGAGCAGAACAGCCTAAACTTCTTAGAAAAATCTTTTGTCCACAGGTAAGAGCTGAAAACTGTTCTGGTCTCTGAAAGCAGTAGAATAAAAGCACCTAGGAATAGGGATAAACAAAAAAATCATTCTTACTGGTTTTTAAGTAGACCTTTGGATACTTATGGCTGTGGGTTGACAGGATTTTTTCTACAAAGGAAAAGATAAAAATGGCATTTTGATAGATACAGAATTAGGGGTAAGATGATAATCATATGAGAATGGTAAAATCATCTCCAGGGTAGATAATAATCTTTATTTCTTCAAAGGTATACAAATGGTGTTATTACAGAAGCTAAAGCACAAAACATATATTCACAACTACTTAAACATGCAGAAAAGGAATTGAATTTAGGTTATAGGTGGAAGGTAGGATTTGCAAACTAACAAACTTGTTTAGGAAGAAGAAAAAGATAAAATTATTCATATGCTTGTACTGCAAAATGAACTATTTGTATTCAGAGCATAAACTGAAATGAACATGATTAAGGTTAAGATGTCTAGAAGTAAGGATTGGAAATTCAACCAGGAAAACACTAGGGGAATATAAACTACGGGAGGTGGGGATAGAAATCTGTTATTGTAAGCAGTAATATTCTATTAAGTAAATAAATAACCATTAAACTTTGATGTGATGTGTAGTCTAGTTATTAGGAGACTTGAAAGTAGCAGTTAATAAAGAAATATGTTTAATTTTTTAACATGTGAAATCAATATGGAAATTTTACATAAAATGTGCGTTTAATTTTAACTTGAAATGTGGGTGTCTTACAGAAGATGAAAGGCCAGCACAATGTTAAACTTAACTCTAACATTTGTTACTTTGTCAGCTTCCACACTCTGTACCCATGAGGTTGGCAGAACTCCTAGGGTCAAAAGTGAGTGACAGGAGGGAGAGAAAATGATATAGACACGGTTTGTGTGGCCCTAGGGATTAGTGTGCACACAGGAACAGTAATAATTATTTACAATATTGATCTTCTGTGGTCCTTAAAATAATAAGCTTATGTTAATAGAAACTCAAGAATAATAATAATGATGAGGGAAGTTTGTCAATATCATTGTACAACCACAAAAATGAATCTTGTTGGGCCTTATAAACACTAGGGATTCAGTGTCATGTACTGTTTGTGACTGATCACATTGTTTTGCTACTCCAGTGAGTCTTTTTCTATCTGTGGTAAGAGTATTTGAAATTCTGTTATAGACTGAATGATTACCTTACCATTCATTGATATGTTGAGATCTTTCCCCTCAATGTGATTATATTTAGAGATAAAACTTCAAAAGAGGTCTTAAGGGTGAGGCCCTAATTTAAAAAATTATATTGTCCTTTTAAGACAGAGAGCCACCATCGACATACACACACTAAAAGCTATGTGAGGACACAGTGAGAAGCGATGGTGACTTGCCAACCAAGAAGAGAGAATTCTGAAGAAATGAACCCCTTAGCATGGGGACCTTGCATTTCCAGTCACCAGAACTGTCAGAAAAAAAAATTTTTTATTATTTAAACCATCAGTGGTATTTTGTTTAAGCCACCTATGGTATTTTTTAAGCCATCTATGGTATGGGGAATGTCTAGAATCTAGTAAAACTTCATACATTCTTGCACAAGCTCACACATGTGCATGTGTGCGCGCACACACACACAAACATATAACTAAATATTTATCTCCAGGTAAATAGATATAGTATTTTATTATGTGTTACTAGATATTTATCTCCAGGTAAATAGATAAATAGTATTTTATTATGTGTTACAGAAAATTTAATTAATATCTTCCATTTATGTTGAAATGAGCCTGTAAAATCATTTAAACAAAATACTAGTTTTTAAAATCTCCATCTACTTTATAATATGGTAATAGTGGTGTGTGTTTATATCCTGACCGTTGACTTAGTTTTACATCATTCCAGTTTTTATATATAAGTAAATAATATTTTCACCATGGAACATTCTGAAGAAGTTGCTTCAGTACCAAATACATAAATAAGCTACTTTCAACTTCCAAATAGTTAACTCTTTAAACATTCACTTATTCAGTGGGAAATTTTCAGCATTTATTTGCCCCAATCTGTATCAGGTGAGGAGACTCAGTGGAAAGAGAAAACAAGGTCAGAAACTGATGGAACTGAGAGATGAGCATGGCTTGCTGACTTAAGATTAAACAAATAAGTATGCATTGATGGCAAGACCTAGGTGTGCCTGGTGATTGTAAAGATTTATTTTTACTTATTTATGCATATAAGAATTGGAGTGTAGGCCAGAAGTTTGGGCGGTCAAAGGATTCACCAGAGACAGTGTGAGGAGCAGAACAGGCACATCTTCTGAAATACACTGCTGAGGGGAGCAGCGGGCGAGACAGGAGAGATCTGATGCGCCAAGTGGGTTAGCAACCTTGCTGGGGATGGAACCATCAGCTGGTGATTGCTTGATAGCACTGAGGCTTTAACCCCTGAGACACCTGGGAGGCCCTTGTGTGGGGATTTTAAGCAGATAATCTTTCCCTAAGTAGAGGAGGGAGAGGAGGCCAAAAAACTTTTAAATTTGAGGCATACAATTCATTAAGTCACAGAAATTGGGTTGGGAGGTGAGACTACCATGAAATTACAACATTTTTCTAGCCCCTCAAGAGGAGGTCTCTGTTGCTTTAGAGAACCTAATGTGATGGTGTTTGTGGGAGTAGAGATAGTGACAGGAGAGAGGCATGGCCATGACATGGGCTTCATCATAATAAAGGAAAGTCAGTGGCCAGTGTTAAGAAAAGAAAAATCATCATCAGAATTGTATTTAAACACATTCTATATTTCTGTAGAAAGGGATAAAAAGGAAATTTGAGCAGATACAGGGAGGTCAGTGAGCCTTTAATTAGGGTAATTCACATGTGTGATGCTGGATGCTTGTAATAGAATGCTGAGATGAATTTCTAAGAAGTGAATAAATGTACAGTATAGTTTTGGCAGTGGAACTGACTGGACTTCATGGGAAACACACACACAAATGGAACAAGAGAAAGAGATTCCTGGTAACACAATTTTCAGTTAGAGAACATGGTAAAGGCAATACTTAGAGAAGTTGAGAAAATATAGTACAATTTATTAGTCTCATATATCATAAGTGGAACTAAGCATTTTCTAATGCCATTTATTTATCCTAGCAAACCATGCATGATAGTTTGGTAGGAATTCTGAGGTTCCCTTTCTTAACAATTTTGAAATATTTTCTCTTTGTCACTACACTGTCCCATAAGGTAGATGAATTTTCTGGCCTTGCATTCAAAACATGTCATTCCACGTAGCTAAATCAGCAGACAACTTTAGCTTCTGTGTCTGTAATGTGAAACTGTGGTTAGTTTTTTGAATATGAAATTTAGAAGGATTGCCTGTGTACACTTAAAAAGGAGATGTCTTTTTCTCTGGGACAGGTCCAGGTAATAATGGATAAACTCAGGTTGACCTATGTGATTGCAGTTGCTGGGACTTGTCTGTGGGATTCCTGACGTAGGTAGGCAGGGCCAGGTCTGCAGGGCCCTCAGCCTGTCAGAACAACACCCCAGGAGGTCCTAGTTAGTTCATAAAGGTGGCAAGTCCTTGATTTTCATTGGACCTACTGTTTTCTGTTTACTGCGCCAAAGGATAAGAAGATAAAATGTGGCACTAAAGAGATGATTGAATAAAACATCATGTTTACATTGTAGAGTCTTTATATAAGATCTCCTTATCATCACCACTAAAAAAGAAAAATAGAGGAACTAATATCCATTAGTAGGGAACTACTAGATTAATTTTGATGTGTCAGGAAAATGGACTATTAAGCAGTCATTAAAAATAGGAAAGTGCCATTAAAAATAGGAACTGCTGGGGCCTCCCTAGTGGTGCAAGGAGTTAAGTCGCAGCACTATGAAGCTGTCTGCAGCCACTGCAGCATGTGTTCGATCCTCAGCCAGGGAGGGGACCCAAATGGAGCAGCAGACCTCTCCTGTCTCGCCCACTGCTCCCCTCAGTAGTGTATTTCAGTACATCTGCCTGTTCTGCTCCCCACTCTGTCTCTGGTGAATCCTCTCACCCCCTGCCACTGGCCTGAACCCCAGTTCTTTTTTTTTATTATTTAAATGTATTTATTTATGCATACACAGTTCTTTTTTAAAATTTAAATGTATTTATTTTTGCTTACAAGAGGTGGGGTACAGGCCAGAGGTGGGGGTGAAAGGATTCACCAGAGACAGAGTAGGAAGCAGAACAGGTGGATCTTCTGAAATACACTGCTGAGGGGAGCAACAGGCAAGGTAGGAGAGGTCTGCTGTGCCATGTGGGTCCCCTCCCTGGCTGAGGATTGACCTCACACTGCAGTGGCCACAGAAGCTCCAAAGTGCAGTGCTCAACCTATTAAGCCACCAGGGAGGTCCCTCTACCCCAGTTCTTATATGCAAAAATAAATCTTTAAAAAAAATAAAATATTGATAGGAATCAAAAAAAAAAAAAGGAACTGCTGTTAGTAGATTCTTTGATGTGTCTCCAAGGAACTTCACCAAAATGTTTACAGAAGGCAGATCTGAAGTATGTGCTTTGGAGTAAAATTTGCGTTCTTTAAATTTGTTCTGTTTTTAGTGAACAATTACAGATACATATTGTTCATTTTTAAAAATAATTAACAGCATCATTTTAGTATATCCAATTATCTCAAGTATAAGATACTTATGTTTCTGGGCCTACAAATATTTATTTGCTTTTATCAAAAAATATAATTTCCTGATACAAGAAGTTCCTCTTTAATTGGAGAAAGATATCACATACAATGATCTAGGCATCAATCTATTATTAGTTCAAGATATTACTTAAAATTTAAGAAACTATATGAAAACATATGAGTTAATTGTGTAAAAGTTGAATTTTAGTTTTAACTGTTTTCCATCTTGACTAGCATTTATTTCAGAATATTTTATAGTAAAGTGAAATAAATACATATGTTTCCAAAGTTACTTATTAGTTTGATCACAATTAATGATAAGTATTTAACTTTGGCTAGAAATTATTCTATTGATATGACTGATAGACTTTCTAATTAAAAAGAAAATTAGGCTGGAAATATCAAGTACTTTGAAGGACATGTATTCTGCTTGATAGCACTTTTTTCATCTTAATGGAACTGAAGAAATGAAATGATTATGATTGTTGCCTTGAGTGTTAAATACTCATTTTTTTTAAACTCAAAGCTGGGTGGTTTCAGAGAGACAACTGTGTTTACTGCCAAGGGACTATACAGAGAGAAATTATTTTACTGAGTAAGTTTAAAGCTGTATCTTCAAAAAAGATGTTAACAAGTTATAGCTATATTTTGCTGTTCATTGTGAAAAGGCCCATGTTAATCTACAGTTTCTCAACTATACATGCTAAAATCCACTTGATGGTAAAATAAAAATTAGGTCCTTATAGATACAATTTTAGGTTGTTTAATGTTTAGATGTCAGTTGAAGGTGATTCTGAGAGGACAGTGGGTTTTATAGAGGTAAATAATGCTATGTGGAACTCAAGTAGTATAATATATTGACATTTTATATACTGAATTTCTATTTTAAAAGAAATATTCAGGACTATTGCATTTGAAAGATTTTTAGATTTCTCTAAAAATCTCTTGTTTACTAAACTTTTAAGAAATCTTTTTTTAGTGTTTAGGACCTCCCTGGTGGCGCAGGGGATTAAGCAATGCACTAGGAAGCAAACCGTATCCACTGCAGCACGAGTTTGATCCCTGCCACTGGCCAGGGAGGGGACCCACATGGCAGGGCAGACCTCTCCTGCCTCACCCGCTGCTCCCCTCAGCAATGTGTGTTTCAGTCAGTCTGTCTGTTCTGCTCCCCACTCTGTCTCTGGTGGATTCTCTCACTGCCCACACCTCTGGCCTGTACCCCAGCTCTTGTGTGTATAAATAAATAAATATTAAAAGAAATTTTTTTAGTGTTTAGTGTTTTATATTTAACAATAACAGGGAAGGAAGGAAGGAAGGAAGGAAGGAAGGAAGGAAGGAAGGAAGGAAGGAAGGAAGGAAGGAAGGAAGGAAGGAAGGAAGGAAGGAAGGAAGGAA
>JAGFMF010011629.1:1916925-1937258 GCA_019455555.1 Galemys pyrenaicus
AGGAAGGAAGGAAGGAAGGAAGGAAGGAAGGAAGGAAGGAAGGAAGGAAGGAAGGAAGGAAGGAAGGAAGGAAGGAAGGAAGGAAGGAAGGGATTACTAAGTACACCCTGCTCCTTCCAACATTTTCTCAACTTTAAAAAAGTTCCTGTTTTAAGGAAGAGGTGTTTAGAATCTGACAAATGGTGATAGATCCAAGTTCTTATAACCTGAAGTTTATATAATTTGTGAAACCCTCTTTAAAAAAAGTGAATACAAAGTACTAAATGAAGAAGATCAATGAAGGGTATTGGAGAAGATAGGGGACTTTGGTGTTTAAACTTCATGATAAATTTGGGCAAAGGGACTTAAAAATGTCTATTACCTGCCCTACCTGTTTGGCCATATATCAACTGTTCTTAATGATAATTCATAAAATCTACTTAGGATTTTCTTCCCTTCCCTTCTTTCTACAAATAATTATTTTGGGTATGGTCATCAGCATTGAAAATAAATAGTTTACAAACACAAACCCAGTCCCTAAGTTTGGGGGGATCTTACAAACTTCTCCATGTGCCTCCTTCACTGACGTAAGAGCATCACAAAAGTTGAGTTATATCGCATTTATACACACTTCCCACTTCATCACAAGATCTAAAATATATTATTAAAAATCAGCTTTAAGGACACATTTTTATTATGACTTAGATAAGGTGTTTCTTGATGGTTTTGTAATAAATTTGACCTCTTCTGTAAAAGCAGAAATTCTGTTCATCAAACACTTTTTTAAAAAGTGATTAAGACTTAGCATATGATAAATATTTTTTATTAAAATTTTCTATTGGAAAAATAAATTAGGAAAAATTTAAAGCAAGTGATAAAATAATACTATGAGGAAAAAGAGTTAATGTTACATATACCATCTAAACTTTGAAATAGCTGGAAAAGGATAACTATACATGAAACATTTAAAAGGGGAGAAGTCATTTAAGGAGATATTAGCAAACACAAGAACCCTTGATCAAAAATGACCACAACTGAGAAAAGGGAAAACACATGTGTACAAAAAAATAATATTATTGTAGCGAACAAAGCTTTAGCATGTCTATGTAACTACCACTTGAAACTTACCTGGGAGACATGAAACCTATGCTTACAATTATTGCTTACAATTTTGATACAATGGATGTTATACTCACAGAGTTCCAAATGCTATCACCCTTTATCCAGGCACTTTATGCCTGATTATTTTACCACTAGTTGATTTTTCTTGTCTTTAGAGTATTCTTCTGATTTCATTCTGTGTATGACAATCAGACTGGTCATTCTTAAATCACAAATATTCCTCTTCTCAAAATATCTCTAATATTAAGCTGAAACTCAACCTGGTTTCAACAGCGTGACCTCACACAATCTGTGGCTAATTGCCACTATTCATAAACAGTGTTCTGGTCACAGAGTCTGCTTAGTGGTCCATGGGACTGACTAATTCAGCCTAGAAACCTGCTCTTACATTGATTTTTATTTTCATCTAAAACATCCCTCTGTCTCATTATTGCTTATCATTTGCCTTCAATTCAATTTTAACTGGGGCTAGCCTGAGTGTGAATGTTCTTTGAATGTTGTCTCATTTAATTAATGCAGTAAATGTGAAAGGTAGAGGATATCACTGCAACTTTCTAAATAAATAAAAACGCCTAGAAAGGTTAATCGATTTGCTATAGATACACAAATAGTAAGTGGCAGAGGTCTGCCTGGGATAGAATCTATGCTCTTTAAATTATGATTTACACTTGAACTTCCTATACAGTGGAAGGGTCATGAGTATGAAACAACTGCTTTTCAACACAAATGTTTTTATTTATTTTATTATTTTTTTAAAAAATGATTTTATTTTTTTTATGCATACAAGAATCAGGGTAAAGGCTAGAGATGTGGGGGTTGAGAGGATTCACCAGAGACAAAGCAGGGAGTAGAACAGGCAGATGGACTGAAACACACTGCTGAGGGGAGCAGCGGGTGAGGCAGGAGAGGTCTGCTGGGCCATGTGGGTCCTCTCCTTGGCTTGGGATGGAACTTGTGCTGCAGTGGCTATGAAGTCCCAAAGTGTGGCACCCAACCCACTGTGCCACCAGGGAGGCCCTTTATTTATTTATTTTTGTTTAGAAGAACTGGGATTCAGGCCAGAGGTACAGGGGTTGAGAGGATTCACCAGAGACAGTGGGGAACAGAACAGGCAGATATTCTGAAATACACTGCTGAGGGGAGCAGTGGGCAAGACAGGAGAGGTCTGCTGTGCCTTGTGGTTTAGCTCTAGTGACTAGAGATAGCTTGATAGTGCTGAGACTTTAACCCCTGCACTACCAGGGAGGGGCTTGAGGTCTTTTTCAATGGAATTGTAACTAGAGGCTGAATCCAAAACTGCTACAGGTGGTGCAGAGCAGAGTTGATGAGGATAAATAGCCTCAGGTGAAATTAAAACAAAGTATATTGGTGGGGGTGGAGACTCTGGTAGGAAATACAAGCCACTGAAGGAACAACCCCCAGGATTCAACATTTTGGGTTCTAGTATTTTTGGATCTTTAATCATTCTGGGGTCAGTCATTTCTGCCCCTCCCCATGCTGATCATCCAGAAGGATATTGCAGACCTCTGAAAGATGCAGAGAGGCTTCCAACAACCTCAGAGAAGCGACGTTCAGAGACTTTGCAGCTAGCTTGATTGAAACTGTTCCCAGCTTTGTTGCTGTTATAGCCTGGAAGGAAAAGGTGAAGACCGGGAGCTGGGCACCTCTCTGAGCTGAGTAAGTATGGGCTATTTGTCGGGTCATTTGGCTGCTGCAACCGCTGTTTTGAATGTCTGTTGTCTGGTGGTATGCTGGGGTATCTCAGCAGCTCTGGTTAGCATCTTCTGTTTTATCTTATGCTATCTTTGTAAGTTGGGTCTGGGTCTATAGTCTGGTGACATGTTCTAGGCCCTCAGTGGTGGGAAGACGCCATCTTGGGACCCTTTGTGTTTAGGGATATAAAACACTGGACAATGGCTCTGGTGAGGTAAACAGCTTTGTTAAATAAATCCCATATTGGTCTCTGAACCTGAGTAGTCTTGGAATTGTGCGTGCGGGTAAAGAACTTAGACCGTGACTGGTAAACTATTTTGGCACTGTGCTTGGACAGTTTTACTACCCCTTGTTTCCCTGTATCAGAATGAATAAAAATGGAGTAATTCTTAAGACTGACTAAGGAGATTACAAATAAGGTGAGAAAGTTGTGGGATGGGGTATATAGTTCTGTATAGAAAGCATTGAACTTTGGGGTGGATGTTGAAGCTCACACAATAGAACTTCAGAGGCATGGTAGTCATACCATTTTTGGAGTCAATGGGTTTGGAAAGCTGGGTTCTAGGGTTCATTCTGGGAAAGGTTTCACCAGAGTTCCAGGTTCAGCAGCATGAGGCGATTTTCCCAGGTGAGTTTCTCCACGAGGTGAAGGCGTTCGTTATATTTAAGGAGCAGTAAACTAGAGAAAGGGCCAGAAAAGTAAAGTACACAAGCAGGCAGGAATAGCTTTAAAAAAAAGAAAAGGGATAGGTTTGCTGAGAGAGACCTGCATGGTTGCAGGCCTGAGGCCTTGAGGAGAGCTGCCTCTGTTGAGGAAGGTCAGTGAAGAGAAGCCCCAGCATGGTGCCGGTCATGGGCAGGCAGGAAGGCTGGTTCCCTGCAGAGGAGAGAGTTGGTGATGAGAAGCATCTGCATAGTCACAGGTGCGCACAAGGATGACTGCCCCCTTGTGGGGGAAAAGTTAGGTTTTTATCATCTTCTTTTGGTAGGGAGGGGCACATCTCTGTGGGTGGATGTTTTGTTCCTTAATCTCCATATCCTCACCTTCACGTCTGTGTTCCTAACACTCCTTATAGCAGTCTGATCCCTGTCTAGATGTTGCACTTCTTGATCAGGGAGTGGACCCCTAAGGTTCTTAGTTTCTATAACTGGGTTAATGGCTTATGCTAATCCCTTATACCCCTTCCACCTTGTGTGGTACATGTTCTTGAACTTGTGGTATTGTTACAGGGCAACCCTAATATAAAATGGGTTTCCCTCACTGGGTCCTCCACCCGCGCACTCAGAAGACTTTTATAATAAGTCCCAACTTCAGGTACATGTGACAAAAGTTATTAATAGGTTTTATTTTATGAAAGAAGGGGGAATAAAATAGTAATAGTACCAATGGAAAGAGAGGGACACAAATCCGTAAATATCCTAACAGATCTTCTAAGTAATGGCGCGTTGAGAGCTGGCTCCGAGTCAAGTGAGATTGTTACAGGGCAGGGAGAGGAGCACCCCAGGAGAGGAGCACCCCAGAACCCCAAAGTCTGCCCTCTCTGAATGGGTTCTGCCATCCACCACATTAAGACAACATATAAGGCCTTTAATGGAAAGGAACTTTAATACAATTAGGGTACAGTACAGAAAGGACAAAGAACATAGTGACTAAGTCAAGCATCCAAAGTGACCCATCTCCTTGAGGGTAAAAGTCCAGCCAATGGGATTGCCCCAAAGCAAGGCCCAAAAGCCTGCCACATGTCTAAAGGACCTTTCAGTAGTGACCCATAGAAAAGGGTCAGAAAGAGTCAGACAAATCCGGGAGGAAAAGAGCAAAATCAAAATCAAAATGAAAGCTGCCATTGTTAACCTCCCCATGGGTCACTCACCCACATCTGTTCCAACCAGTCCAAGACCAAAAAAAAGGGCAGTTTCTTCACTTGTGGCTCTGCTCCACGTGCCTCCTCCAGGCCTCCTTGCTGCTCTCCATCCTGCTTCCTTCTTCCTCCCTTCCTTCTGTCCTCCTCTCTGCAGAATCTTCTTTCCCTGCTCAGCTCCACCTACTTAGGGCAGAACCAGGATTCTGGAAATTCCCCCTTTCCTGGGGAGGACCCTGTTACAGTTTCAGGTTCTTATAAACAGGTAGCCATTAGGTTTCCTTCCCTGAGAGTGAACTCATGATCAGGCCATCTCACCCCAGACCAGCGGAACCAATCATAACTGCCCCAATGCACCAAATGCCCTATATGGACTTAAGACCACCTCAACCTGTACCTGCACACCAAGAACCCCTGGTGTGAAACCTGACTAACTGCAATGTGCCAAGACTCTGGCACGAACCCACTCGATGATACCATAACTTCAGGTTTTCATGCCTAGACTTCTAACCAGGAATGGATACCATGCTACAGTGGCAGCACTGGGTCCTAGCCACTAGACCAGCTTGGGTTGGTGTCTCACGAAGTTGCAGAAGGAACTCCACAGATGCTCAGGCAAGCAGGCAAGGAGAGGTAGAATTGTTTAGAAAAGGAAAAAGGTTGTTGAGAAGGAAAGGAACAGAAATCAAGTGGAACTCCCAGGCCAGTGGAACCAGGCCAGGGAGGGGCAAGAGAGCTCAAGTGGTGTTGAACTTCAGGGAATATATATCTTTTTCCCTAGTCACCACAAAGCTCCACTAGGCCTAGGCAAGGGCAAGTTAGGAATGACTAGGCAGTTTAGGGAGAGGACAGATGGGGCCTTAGAAGAACTGAATTTTGGAGATAAGGATGGCCAGAGAGCTAAGGGAAGATCCAGAGATTAAATGAAATCCCAAAGGGAACTAGCAAACTAAGGACATTTCAAGAACAAAGGAGTGATAAGGGAAATAGAGTGAGTGAGACCACCTACAAACAACCAATCACAGGGAGACTAGTGGAGCTTTGGAGTGACTAGGGAAAAAGTATAAACCCCCAAAGCAAGACACCATCAAGGCTCTCTCTGCCCCTCCCAGGTACCCTTTACCTGGGAGTCTTCATTCTCTATTCCTTTTTTCCTAAATAAACTTTTTTTTTCAAGACGAAGTCTGCTTACTTGTCTAAAAAGTTCGTAAATTCCTTTCTACAGCTTCATGAGATAAGAACGCATGGTAATTACCAGGGTGAGACTTGTGACAGTTATGAGGTAACCTCTCTCACTGACATCATATTTGGGGGTTTCTTTGGGATTTTATTTCATTTCTGGATCTTCCCTTATCTCTCTTGCTATCCTTATCTCCAAAATTTAGTTCAAGGCTCCACCTGTCCTCTCCCTAAACTGCCTAGTCATTCCTAACTTGCCCTTGCCTGACCTAGGCCTCTCATCGGCAAAACCTATAATAAGCTGCCATTGCTAACCTCCCCATGGGTCTCACCCACATCTGTTTCAACAGTCTAGGACCAAGAAGCAAGTATAGTTTGTTGACATGTCTCTCTGCTCCATGTACCTCCTCCAGATCTTCTCCTTGCTCTTCAACCTGCTTCTTTTCTTCCTCCAGTCTGTTTTCCAGCTTCTTTTCACTGCTCAGCTCTACTCTCCCTTAGGTGGGGCAAGTAACATAGAACTTCCTCTTTTCTGGGGATTAACCTCTTACAAAAGGACAAAATCTGACCTGTATTTAAGGAATTTACCATGAAATCAATGAGAAGGGCAGATTAGAAGAGATTGAATTTGGAGGACAGGTCCAAACCAGAGAAGAATCCTCTAAAATAAGGTGGTCAGACATTGTGGGGATACAATGGAAAAAACAGAGGCATTACTGAATTAGATTTGATCTGATTTGGTACCTTGAAGTAGAGAAGATGAAAAAGTAATACTAAACCAATAATATTTATTTAAATTTGTGTTACTGAACATGCACAAAACCCTTGGAATTAGACTGGGACCTTCAAAGACTGGCATTTCATCACAGTCACAATCAGGATGAAGCACAAAAGAAAATTCAGAGGGAAAACAGGATTTTTAAATAGAGCTGAGTGTACCACTGGGTTTACAATTTCCCCCCATAATGGAACAACCTATGTGGATCTATACTATTTATAGGAATCACTTGTTGGTTAATTAACAGAAATAGTAATATTACAGAAAGAATATGAACTTCAAATTTTGGTGTTCATTATCTGTGACTCTGTAACTCAAGTCTATTTCATTATTTAAAGTGTTGATTTACTTAAAATTAATGTGAAAGTGAAAAATATAATCTTACCTACTAGGATTTTCCCTTCATACTTGAGAAGGTGCAAAACTCCATCCTTGAGTTTTATGTACCTACTACCTGGGAAATTGATCTGAAACATTATCACAAACCTTTGAAGTTCCTTGGGGAAATAATAATGTTAATGGTTCTAGAGTAATCTACTCTTCAGGCTAATTCTAGATCACATGGGTTTGTCTTTTATAAATGATTATTTTGTTGGGGTATTAGGGAGAAGGCAAGTCAGTATTTACATCAAAATTTTATTTGCTTATGTCTGTGGTGTTGCGTAGATATGATGTAGTGGCAGAGAGGCAGCTATATCTTTTAAGGCCAAAATTTGCCAGTAGAATAGCAACTTTCCATAAATCTACATCTTCTCTTAATGGGTGACAGATGGATAGGTAGATGATAGAATGATGGATAGCTAGAAACAAAGAGAGCACAGAGAAACAAAGACACAGAGACATAGACAGAGTCAGAGCAAGACAGACAAAGTGATAAAGGTAGCATGTGTATATGTGCCTATATGTATAATTATATAAGCTACAAGATAAACTTCACACCTTTGCAGATTGCTTCATACTGTAATTTTCCAAAAATATTAACTGGTGGTCTAAGTAGGCAGACATATAGGGGGGTGACTGTGTTATTTCCCCCCACTGAAATGCATTCTATATGAGCTTTAAATAACCACTGTTTTTCTAGGACATCTTCCTCAAAATAATATGAGGGCCTTTGAATTAGTGGCTAAGAATGGTAAAGATATTTTGGATGAGATTCTAGGAATGCTCCTATACTTACTAAACCTAGGTATTTGCACTTAAGATCTAAAAGGTTTGATTTTATGGTTACAGACAAGAATTTGGCTGAACCAACATGAAGAGAAAACCTTCTGGAAGAATATGCAGTAGGCAAGTGTAGTGTATAAATCAAGGGCAAAATTGTAGTAAGTGAATTGCTCCTTCTGACCTTGCAGGTTAGCCAATGTGCTCAGTCCCCTTAGAGAGGGATAATAATAACATTAATAATAATAATATTGCTTTATTATTTATTCATATGTGCTTTATAGCATATATGAAGTATATTATCTCATTACTCTATTTGATGTTTTAGAGCTTTCATATTTTTTTTGCCAGTCTCACTTGACCTTTAAGCAATGTCATGTGGCAGGAAGATTGCTATGCCCATTTGACAAAGAAAGAAACTAAGGGTCAATTGTTAGTGACTTAAGTTCACCATTGGCAACAAAAAAAGAATAAGAATAGACTTCTAAATTCTGGACTTGTAATCTTATACAGAGGCATTTTTGAAAGAAGCAGAGAGGTAGTACCTGACCTGAAATCTATGACCACATAAAAACTACTCTGAGAAACATTTCCTTTTTGCAGCCAAGCATGAATTGGGCTCCAGGAGAAAATGTAGGAGCAGGACCAGCAGGCTCTTCTTTTTTTCTCCCCTGTGAATGTACTCTCAAATGCCACCTGGAATGATTTTTGATGAGAAAAATTCTGAAGAAGGAAATCTTAAATATAAATTTTGTAAAACAAACCAAAGCCTAAAGCAAAAGTGTGGTTGTGTTCTCATAATCATTCTGATGACATTAATACATCCATTCATTGTCAAGGGAGGAAAAAATGTTCCCTTGGAAAAACTGAGATTGCTTGGAAAAGTCCATGAAAAGCCAAAAAGAAATGAACAGTAGCTATTATTGAATCCAGAAGTTATAACGTTGGGGAGAGGGAGGAGGGGAAAATAATTGGAAGTTCCCATAGGAAATCAAACCCCCATTCTCTCAGCTGGCATTGAATTGTCACCCTTGCTGTATTTTACCTCCCTGGAGGGCTCCAGTGACTTAATACCCCGTGACCTTCCCATCAACAATACAGTGGTGAAACAATTTCTGCTTCTATTGAGAAAGAAGCAATAACAGCTAGACTTCTAGACTGAGAGAGACACCATGAGAAGGTCCACTTTATTTCTGAATATGTGGGGGGAGAAGAAATGGGCCACGCTGTCACATCATTTTCCTTCACTCCCGAGAACTCCAGGCCTCAGTCTAATTTCCCCTACTCTTTGAAAATGAAAGAATCCATCCCAGTGAAGTATAGGGCTATCAAATATTATAGTCCAACTTTTTCTTGCCTAAACTTAAAGATGTTTTTTCCGTATTGCTCACAGGGAAAATGTGGAATCTTTTGTAGACAGTGCTATAGAGCATCTCTGGAACAACCAGCAGCCAGGGAAAGCAGTAAAGTCTGAGAAACAAACTGCAGCTACAAAGAAGTTGATGTAGATTATTCAGGAAAGGGAGAGTAACACCTCCAGGCCTACCCCAAGGCAATTGATTAAGCTAAACCTGCTGGCACAAAGAGTCATTGGATATAGAGCTTCTGAATCAAATCTCTGCAGTTTGTAGTCATTTACTTCAGAGACAAAGACCTTGACATGCCTTAGTGGTTTCTGAGGACATTATAGCACAATCCAATAGTGTTAGTAAATTTTGCCTTGAGTCATCAATCAAGTAATAAATAAATAGTATGCTACAGCATTTTAAGGAGTCAAGAATAAATGTAATGCCACTTATTTTTAGTAACACCCAACTTTTCAGTCATTTCATCGAGATACTTTTGTTGAAGGCAAAGTAGATGAACAGAAACAAAGTCAAATTTTCCTTTGCCTCCCCAGGTTGTTATTCTAGGGAGGGAATCAACTATACATGGATATATTGAGTAGAAGACAAAATCATGTGTATCTTGATTAGCATTTAAACAAAATTCTGAGAGTATAGGGAAGACAGTCAATCCTCAATAATGACATGGTGACTAGAGGTGTGAATCATGAGTCTATTGGATCACATCAGCTGAGAAGTGTGGAACCATGACCAGTTGAAATACTGATAAACATGAGGAAAGGCACATAGATAACAGCATGTGGGGGTGGAGATAGAGAATGAGTTGAAATATGGTGGGAGTCATATAATGGGAAGCTTTAAATGCTAGACTAAGTAATTGGTTATTTATTTCACATAGTAGGAAGTGAATGTTTTATAACAGGGAGTAGCAATAACCCTCGGAAGAATGTGTATTATTGATTGGTGAAGGAGAGTGTTAGGTTACCACTACAGCACACAGACAAGTAAAGAGGGCTGCCCCAAGTTAACAGTGGGAATTAAAAGCAGGTGGTCTATGAAAAGGATGTTTGAAGATAATGGCAAATTTTATAGCTACTTGGAATCCCACATAGACAAAAAAACAAACAAGCAGGTATGTTCATAGTAATATTTTTTGTGTGATTTAGCACACAGAACAGATTTGGTTAAGAATGAGTATATGTAAATTTTAAAATATTTTAATAAAAAAATAAAAAGACAGGGAAATAAATAATCCATGTAAAACCTGAAAAAAAAAAAAGAATGAGATTGCATTCAAAAGAGAAATAGTATGAAAACATACCATTGATATAAGAAATTTTTTAAAACTGCATTTAACTGCCTCTGTGTAGGTAGGGATAAAAGGATGTGTGTGAAGTGGAAAAAGTACTCAATTCACATGATGATACTTTGGACAAGTTTTTAAATCAGAATCTCAGTCTTCAAAATTTAATAGTTCTGGGCAAAATAACTTCAGATGTTATAATTCAATATATCTTGCATGTACAAAAATGATTTTTTAATTAAGTAAATATTCTAAAAATTTTCCTAAAGTTCAGAATTAAATACATTCAATAGAATCCTCATTCCTAATGATGGTGCTTGACATCATGTGATTCTAATATTTAAATCATCCCCTGCAGCTAACTCACAAGCACACAAGTTTATATACATTCTAAAGGGATGATGGAACTAATCTAGGAGTTTTTATATTTTGACTTTTACTGCTCACTTTTATGGTTAGATATATATAATGAAAAGCATTATGCTTTGGATCAATACTATGTTTACAACATTAATCTAATAAATAATGAAAATAACCATTGAGCAAGGCAACCATATTAGGCAATCCATAAATAACCACGTGAAGCTGCAGCTGAGTAATTGATTATGAAATAAACTACTTCTACCTTTAAAAAATTGTCCCTTTCACAAGTTTGTAGTTCTCATAAATAAAAAATATGTGTTTGTCAAAATATTTATGATGCCAGAATTGTTGAAGAAATTAGGAAGTAAATGATTAGATCGTCAAAGCATTATTGATTTTTCTGTTAGGTGACCTGTTTGAGGCTAGCATAGTGTCAAGCTTTTTAGAGTAACCCAAATTAATAGAAATTTAGCAAGTGATTAGAAAATTTTTGTTTTTGGAGACTTGTATATTTTTTCTGATTTCTACATCTAAGATTGTCATAAAAATTTATGTAGACATAGTTGTGATTCATTGGAAAAGTCTCAACATTTTATTTGTTTATCAAATAACTCTTAAATATCACAATCAAAATAAAACAGAGCTAGTCATTCCATAAGGTAAAATGAGTAGAAGAGAAATAGCTCTCTCTGTGTGTATATAACCATACATATGTGAATATATTTATATAAATGTTATAGATAAAAATATATAACAAATTTCACCCTACTCTCTGGTTCCTTTAAGGTTGTTCATTTCTATTGAATTCAAACTTAGACATATGTTCTGTATAATCGGTATGCTAGTTCTCTAAACACTCCCCAGAATGGAAAGATTTGGTCATTTTTATTATATACACAATATTAAATATCTAGATGATTTGCAAATGTCATTCCAGTGACTCAAACAGCACTTGTCAAATACCAACTATTTATAAAGCATTGTAGTTGGAGCTTTGTGACTTAAAGTTCTGGTTATAAAAGGACTAAAATAAGAGTGGTTAATGAACACTTGTATTTATGTATTATTTAAATTTGCACCTAGTACAATGCTTTGTGAATAGTTGGTATTTGACAAATATTGTTTGCGTAATTGGAGCAATGTAGTTCTTTCTGGTACTGTGCAGCTAGTGTAGTTTCTTCTATCCTATATGTCCATTTCTTTCATTTTACTTCTTTAATAATCAGCTCTTAAATTTTGCTTATCTGGTCATGCCATATTAGACTTTTCCCTTCAAGTGTTTGTTAAACATGTTCACCAATTCCTATAGCCTCACCTCCCAGACTTCTGAAACAAAACTAAAATATGAAAGTGTTGCATTAATCTGCCTAATCCATTTTATGCTATCCTCTTTGATAATTGCTTACCCCAACTCTTTTTCTACTCTCACATGTGTTAAGAAGAATCCCTTTATTTATGTGGAGAAATAATAGACTGTAGTACAAAGGAAAATGCAGTGTCTTATGGCATGTAAAACATGTCAGATATAGGCCAAGTTTTTAAAACTCATCTGGAATTGACAAAAAGCCAAAAGTACATCATGTTTAACTTTGGATAACAAATGTGCTTACTTCATTGCTAGTGAGGCTAATGAATGAATCTACTTATATACATAATGTTCCCAAGATCTAATTAGAAATCAGCTATGACCCAATGAGGGTGTGGTACTGTTTTCTGTCTCAAAATCATTCCAAAGCTAAAGTTCTATGAAAAGTCAAAGCAAGACTCAACAAATAATTCAAAGCATATTCACTGGTTTATGACAACAAATGACTCGATGTGACTTTACTGTAAACTTAGTCTCATAGCACAATGCAGTGCCACCTGCTTGAATTGGAAGTCAAGTCCTTGCAAGTCTCCTTCAGTCCTTTGTCCTGTCAGGAGTTTTAGCATGTAAAGCACACAGTGCCTAATGACTTTGAACAGAGAGCAAACATGTTTTCACACACTTATTCTTTCTCCACATGAATTGAGAACAAGTCACAGCACCTTTTGAGAACATGAAGTACTTTTAAAAATAACCAGCTGCACCAGTATAGCTTCTGTTTTCTGAAAATAGGTAAATATGTAAGGTGCATATTTATAATTCAAATATGTAAAGCAAAGGCAAAACTTGAATTGTAATAAGCATCGTTAGAATATCAGGGGAATTCTTGATTGTACAGCTAAAATTTTATCTATTCCTGAGTATAAAATTACTAATAATCTTTGGAAAAATCTGTGAACATCATAGAGGGTTTTTTTTAAGACTTTTTATTATTTGTCAAATGTGAGAACTTCCTCTTTCCTTTGAGATCCTTTAAATATGTTTTTCTCTAATAAACTGTAAGAACCTTTGTTCATTTTCCTGTAGTCTACCCAAAGTACCTCAGGAGAGTCTTTTGGAGGAAATTGGGTATACAATCATAAAAGCAATTCTGTCAGAACACAAACGCTTAAAAAAAATCATTCTCATGGAGGTCTCTCTGAAAGAACTTCCCATTTGGCATGTTTGAAGGCTATTAGGGATGATTGCCTTTTCTATTTGCTGTCTTTGGATTTGGACTTTAAGCCATTTTTGCAGTCCAACCAAAATTCTGTGTACTGCTACACATCGTTGAGTGTTGGGGAGGATGGGTTGTAAGGGAGAGAAGTCCTAGTGAGTTTGTGCTGTTGTATTGTGTCCTTTTTATGATGTTCTCATAAGACTTCTAAAAGGATTGGGGTGTTGTTATTCCTATCCCTCTCAAACAACCCCACAAGTTGTCCATTTAGCTGCTTGGGGTACAATCTTTCAAGACTTCACAAGGACCACAGGAATGTTTTGCTGCTGTTTTAATAGGGAAACTAAAATCAGATGGGATGATCCTATTCTAATTCAATGGCAGTTCCTAGGATAAAGTAGATTCTATTAGCATCTAATTTTGGATGGTAAGATTTTAATGTTCTTTTTTGATCATAACTAATTGAATTCAGGCAATTGTTTCCCCAGCAGACCACATCTATCGCCCACTATGTTGAGAAACTAATTTCCATTCTGTACACAATATGAAGAGAATACACTAATTTTGGGGTCTACTAGGTTAGTGGAATGCTGATCACCACCCACACCCTTGAAAACCACAGAGTAGGCTTATATTTTATCCAGGATGAAAGAGTCTTTCAATAGTTCATTAATGATTTCATTAGATTTATAGAAGAGAAAATCAGACTGAAGAAAAGCAGAAATTATACTGGTGCAGGAGGAGAATGGCAAATAAAATTTAAGGACATATGAAGCTGCATATGTTTATTGTTCTAAACTTGACAGAATAGTTTACGGGTGTTAAGGACAACAGCAGAACTTATGTGTGAGGAAAGAGTGATTGAGATTTTCTTTGAAATTGTGTGTGTGTATATTGTGGACATGGAAATTTTAGTTCCCTTAATAGGAAAAGGTAATGTTAGGGTGTAACTGAGCACCACTCTGGGGCCCCCAAATGTTGCACACTCTAAATAGTTTCTACCATCTGCTGCATAAAGACAAAACATACTCTTAGTGCTTAAGACCTTCAATAGAAAAGAACTTAATAGAATTAGTGTGCACAGAGAGAGGACAAAAAGAGTAAGTTTCCAAATGAAACACCCAAAGTTTCACATGTTCGGCCAAAGAGGGTTGGCCCTAGCAGGGCAGCTGAGGAAAAGCTTTCCACAAGTCTAAGGCGCCTTCTGGTGTGGAACCATAGGGAAGAGGCAGAAGGAATTTGGCAAGTCTGAAAGGAAAGCAGCAAAATAAAAGTCAAAGTCAAAATAAAAGACTACATCTTCATATGTCTCTCCACATGTTTCCTCCAAGTCTGATCTGCCTCAAGTTCTTTTGAACTTCCCCTGGTACCTCAGTTCCACCCTTCTGTGGGTGGGACAGGGAACATGAACCTCCTCTTTTTAAATTATACTGCTACTGTGGCACATTTCAATTCATTAAACTTGTCAGCCACTCAAGGGAAGCATTTTTAGCTAACATCATGTGCTCCATGCCTACCATAATGCCTCACGAATAGTGGTGACTTATTAAATGTTTATTAAACATTAAGACACAAGGGGCTACAATGTCCCATTTTTAGAGACATAGACTGATAAAGCCTAATTTTTAAGTTTTATTTAACATTTTTCTTGAGTCCATGATAATGTTGGAAATGTTTTCCTTGATTATGATTTCCAAATTCAATCTCTCAGATGGTAGAATACACATTTTATAGATAGTCCTTATTGATATATATTTAACTATGTATTTTTTTTTATCCCCATGCTTTCAACCATAGCAGAGTACAATTCTGCTGACTTTCAAAATATGGTGCTAGGAATGTATTTGTGCTAGAAACTAGAAGTCAAGCCTAAGAATACTAAAGTTTAGTCATTCCTTCTCTTTGGTATGGATACATTTGGACACTTCACCCACTTCAATGACTGTGTCTAGTTAGTACATATTCAAGCAAATTCCAGCTCTAGGACTTTGCATTTGAATATGATTAAAGTATCTAAGGAAAATATTATCAAACCCTATGACTCACTCATAGTGTCTGTAGTTTGGCTCTGGAGAGAAGCCTTTTCTAGCTTCCAAATACTTAGGTTGTTGGTTGAGAGCCTTCTTTCTATAGCTGGGTGTTTGAATATAGGCCAAAAAAGCTGAAAGTCTTACCGTTGCAGGCTTTCTTCTTTTAGAATGTTTCCTATTTTATAACAGTGATTTGCTGAACTAGGGGATGTTACACAGCAACAGGCATAGAAGCAAAGACAAAGGGCAAATGGCTTGCTGTAAAGGAAGATTACTCACTGAAATAAAACTGGAATTGAAGAGAGTTTGGGAACTATATGTTAGAACAGTAAGGTACTTCGAGGAATTCTGGTTGAAATCTTTGGCCTCTCCTGAAGTGTAAGACTAAGGGAGAATACCTAAGATACTCAACATGGTCTTTTTGTTACAGGGCAACCCTAATATAAAATGGGTTCCCCTCAGTGGGTCCTCCACCCGCGCGCTCAGAAGACTTTTAAAAAGTCCCAACTCCAGGTACACGTGGTAAAAGTTATTAACAGGTTTTATTTTATGAAAGAAGGGGAATAAAATAGTAATAATACCAAGGGGAAAAGAGAGGGATACAAATCCACAAATACCCTACCAGATCTAAGCAATGGCACATTGAGAGCTGGCTCCGAGTCGAATGAGATGGCACCGAAGTAAGAGAGGTGTCTCCCGAAGGAAGGGGTCTGGCTCCTCAGTAAGAGACCGAGCCCAAGGCTCACCTCTGGATTTATAGCCAGCCTGGCTGCTTAACTCCACCCTCAGGTCCCAGTGATCCACTCTTCGATAATCATCTTATCGGATTTGTGGTTCTGGAACACTGATGGTCTGGAGTGGGGGTTGGAGTCCACACACCCATAATCCATTCAGGACTACCTTTTCCCCCTAAAAAATGCCCTTCAAAACCAGTGGAACCAATACCAATACTGCACATAGCATTCCCCCCTCTCTGCCATTATTTAGAACCAGTGGCTGATAGGAATAATAATGTTTATTTCTTTCACAGTGTCTTTGAGTCAGGAATAAGAAAACTGCTTGATGGAGGGATTATAGTTCAGTGTCTTTTGTGAAGTTGAGACAATCTAGGTAAAAGAAATTGTGAGCTGATAGGATGAATAGGTGGACTGAATCATGGGCTGGTTAGTTCTGTCCAAACAATTTGGTCCACCATACTGACCATGAGGTGACTTGATAGATAAAAAGTACAATCCTGATCAATGATTAACACACAATTTTCTGGAGGGAGAAAGTTTAGAACCCACTTATATAGTTGGAATGAAACCATCTATGCATGGCATGACCCAACCCAAACAAGCTATGTGGCTGTCCTCCCTCCCTTTAACTGTCTTCTCCTAACTTCCTTTGGGGAACCAGTTTATATTCTCCTTTCCTGTACTCATTCCCTCATGCAGGAGTCTCTCCAATAAAGCCTTGCCTAGTTCAACTACACATAGCACTTTTTGGTGAATTATTTCTCTAGAGAGACATAGGACCTACTTTGTTGGGTCAGGGCTCTGTAACAGTTGTAGCCAAATGCTGGCCAAAACTGCAACCAAAGGCTTCAATCATGCTATTGGATCTGTTTCCATAAACATTCACATTGTTTATGAATTGGTTCTGGCTATTTGGAAGAGGGCTACATGAGTACTCTTAACATCATGGGGGCTGGCTTCCTCTGCAGTGAGAAGAGAGAGTTAGGTGGAAGCCATGTTCTTCATGACCTTGAATACAAAGCCACATATCAACACTTTCCTCACATTCTCACTTTCCATTTGTCAGGAGTCCTTGAATCTGGCTTACATTCAAGAAGGGTAATTAAATTCCAGCTTTTAGAAGGAGGCATGTCAAAAATTTGCAGGCATATTTCAAAATGAGGACAGATGGGTATCAGAAACCTTCCAACTTTTATTTATAAATATCTTCTATGGTTCTCTCCTAATCATCCATTTTCTTTGACCTTCAAAGGTCCTCAAGGTATCACCATCTTAACTGGTCATCTGCTATCTTGAATTTCTTAAGTATCTCCACAGTACAGACAGAACAATCTTACTAAAAGCTGATCATGTCATTCTGGTCCTTAAAGCTCATATATTGTTCTCCATGACATAAGACTAAAACATAAGTGCCTTAACCTGAAATACAGTCCTTCATGTCTCCTACATAAACGTTCAGATTCAAATCTCCCCCTTTCTTTTATCTTTATATTGTTATTGAGGTTTTTATAGTTCCTTGACTATATAGTATTCCTTCTGATACTGTTTTCCTCTTGGGGACTCACATGGCCCCACAGACCTCTCCTGTCTCACCTGCTGCTCCCCTCAGCAGTGTATGTCAGTGGATCAGCCTGTTCTGCTCCCTACTCTGTCTCTGGTGAGTCCTCTCACCTCTCAGACTCTCGCCTGTACCTCAGCTCTTGTATGCATAAATAAATTAATCTTTAATTTTTTTTTAAATTTTACATATTTTTTAAAAAGCCCTATATGGGCTTGAAGGACACTCTGAGTCCAGAAGAACTAAGGTCTATGTATCATGAACATACTGAAGTAGTATAAATCTGGTACGGCAAAATTGAAAAACATATTTCAGATGTGATAAGATAATGAAAGATACTTATAAATAGGGAAAATCAGAATATCTAGGAGTGTGTTTTGAGTACACTGTGTTAAATGAACATATGTATGTAAGAACTTATTTGAGTAAATGACCATCGATTTTCTCATTTTTAAAAGAGATGTTTGGGTGATAATACTCTTCATAATTTTATTGTCTTAGTTCCCAACTAGTATGCTTACACAGAAGTGTTGCTAAATTTGTATCAATATGTTTGTTTCAGGAATCTACTGTTGAATAGCCAGTCCAAAACAAAGTGGCTTTAAAAAATGACACCTTCTACTTTGCTTACTAATGCATACTTTGGGCAGAGTCCTTTGGGCTATTTCTGCTCTACTTCACTGTGTACTAGCTGGGACAGTTCAGAGACTGGGTTTGGTAATCAGAAGGCTCACTCACTGCTTGCTCACTCCTGTTTATAGTTAGCTGGATGATTCAAGATGCGGGGGCTGTGTCCAGACACTTACACTTGATCTTCCCATGTGGCTGCTTGATTTCCTCACAGCATGGCTGCTGAGTTCCAGGTCAAGCATTCCAAAAAAGAGGGAGTCAGGAAACTCTTTGCCATTTGTGACCTAGTTTTAGAAAATAAGCAGTAACACTTTTATTGCATTCCATCCATCAGAACAGTCAAAATGACTCCCAATTTCAGGGGGAGGAAAAATAAGCTCTACCTCTTGACACATTTCGGAAAGAATACAAAGGATAAAAAAAATTCATAACGATTTTGATAGAATATAAAATAGTATAAAGTTTTTAATTACAGTTGAATATATTCTTACAGTAAGATTTGAAAGAGTATATAGAGCTTAGTGGTTTTTTTAATAAAACTGTTAGGATATAATTCACTCAATTTCAGAAGTTAACAGTCTAACCATTGTAAGTCACAAAGAACATACTATGATATGCCAGAGGTTTGCTCTTTGATTACATAAAGGAACTTGACCAGAGCAATATTAGCTGTGTCCCAAGATTGCTATCAGTGACATATTGCAGGAGAAAAGTCTGAGAAAGTTCTTGGCAGATTCCAACCTGCCTGCTCCAATATCCATTCCCTACTCCTGCTCTTAGAGAATCCCAGGATTTCAGCAGCAACATGAGAACAGCCTAGTGACGATTTTCAAGTCTCCCTTGTAGCTAGATGTGACAATATGACAATGTTATGACTACATATATTGTGTGCAGCTTCTTAGAAGGGTCCTTAGAGGGAGAGGAATACACATCTCTGATGCCTTCTACGTCATTCTGATACAGTAATGTTGCACGGTGACCTCATAGTTGGATCTAATTTTAAAGTAACTATTTTATGATGAACTGTATCTCTTTCCCCCAGTCTTTGTTTACTTGAAAATAGAAGATTGTGTCTTTTTAAGTAACTATTACAAATTTGGTCACATGCAGTTGAACCCAACCATTTATATAATTTAATCTTATATGACTGCATTATAATTTTGCTGATTATCTTGGTGCTATCTTATATGCCATCACATTACTAGTATTTATTTTAAGTCTCTCAAAGGTCTAAAGTCTATACTTTGGTCACCATGTCTCCTCCTACTATGTGTGGTGTCTTTGGTCTACAAATACAGTGTCTAAAATTGAATACACGGTCCTCCCTTTTAGCACAAGGAGTTGAGCGCTGCACTGTGGGGCTTCCACGGCTGCTGCAGCGTGGGTTCCATCCCTGGCCAGGTAGGGGACCCACATGGCATGACGGACCTCTCCTGCCTCGCCCACTGTTCCCCTCAGAAGTGTATTTCAGTCGATCTGCCTGTTCTGCTTCCCACTCTGTCTCTGGTGAGTCCTCTCACCCCCTGAGCCTCTGGCCTCTACCCCAGTTCTTGTGTGCATAATTAAATAAAATCTTTAAAAAAAAGTTGAATATACTTTATAGTTTTTGGTTAGATTGTTTGAGGTATTCCCATACAATTTCAGTTTCCTCATATTTAAGAGAAAGAATCCTTTTTTAAAAAGATTGATTTATTGATGCTTACAAATCTGGAGTGTAGGCCAGAGGTGTGGGGTGGTGAGAGTCATCAGAGACAGAGCGGGAAGCAGAAAAGGCTCACTGAAATACACTGCTGAGGGGAGCAGCTGGCGAGACAGGAGAGGTCTGCTGTGCCATGTGGGTCACCTCCCTTGCTGAGGATGGAACTTGTACTGCAGTGACTACAGACCGCTCCACAATGCTTCACCTTAACCACTTGCGCCAACAGGGAAGCCCCAAATATAATCTTTTTTTTCCTTTTTTTTATTAAAACATTTTAAAATTTACATATACTTGCCATTAATTGTAATCCCCATGTATTCCCCATCACCATCTCACCAGTGCACCATCACCTCA
>JAGFMF010011629.1:1943183-1981560 GCA_019455555.1 Galemys pyrenaicus
GCTCAGATCTCAGCCTGCTATGATGGCCTCACCGCCCGCAGTTCCCCCGGCGTGAGAAATTCCAAAATGGCGCTCCCCAGGAGCGGAGCAAGCCAAAAAGTCCCAATATGGCGGTCCCCAGGAGCCAGGCTCGCCAGGATCCCGCGTAGGGTTGCGCCTGCAACCCACCTCAATCCTGCTCTGTCCGTCTGCTCCAGCCCCAGGCAAGTAGCTCCTGGCGTCTGCATCTTCCCACTTACTTTTAAAGCTCAGAACTCAGCCTGCAATGGTGGCTCCGCAACCCACAGTTCCCCGGCGCGAGAAATTCCAAAATGGCGCTTCCCAGGAGCCGAGCACGCCCTGATTCAGATTGGGATTTACTGGCGCTCCAGTTCAGCTTTGCTCTGTCTGTCTACACCGGCACCAGGCAAGTAGTTCCTGGCCGTGGCACTCTCTGACTGACTCCCCGAGCTCAGATCTCCCCTCGCAAGGGCTGCTCCACAGCCCGCGGTTCCTCTGGCGCGAGAAATCCCAAGAAGGCGTTCCCCGGAGCCGGCACGGAAATATCCCCACTGGGGCTGCACTGCCATTTTAGCTTAACTTTGCTCTATCCCTCTGCAGCCGCCCCTGGCAGCAGCTCCTGGTGGAGGAGTTCTCCGGCCGACTTTTACAGTTCAAGCCTCCATCTGCATGGGCTGCTGTGCATCCAGCAGTCCCGCTGCCCCTCTCTGCTCTCGGAGGGTGCCCCCGGGGCACCAGGGAATGCCCCGTCCTTATTTCAAACAGAGTTCATTTAGGGATTCCTACCGCCTTCCGTCGGGCTGATGTTTCCTGTATGTAAGCTGATAGTCCATTTTCTGGCTTTTCTCTTTGCTTTTTTGGCTTTCCCTGTTATGTGTATCTGGACACTATGAGTCTAGTGTCTTCACTCTGCCACCATCTTGCCGGTCCTCCCCCAAAATAATCTTGTTTCATATTATTTCAGACAGAATCACCTTGATAATGTGAAAAACACCTTGCTCTGAAATAATAGTTCCTACGTGTATGTGTCCTTGTGTGTGTGCACGATTGTGTCAGTGGTGGTGATTCATGGCTATTATTCAGTAATAATTTATTTTTGAATTGATCACATTGGAGAACCATGTTATTTCAGAATGAGAATTAATGAATGTTGTCATGATGAATGTATGTCTGTTCTCTCTATCCAACTCCACTTCTTGTCCTTCTTGGGTTAAATCATGCTCTGGCTACATTCTAGGTATCTAACTCAGGGTCAATCATACCATAATTGAAGTCTCAGAGGACTAAGAGATTGGTCTACAAAAGTGTATGTGTGTGAATGAGGTGGTGCAATCAAAACACTAACCAGGGATTTTTAGACAGCACGAAGAAAATCATTGTAATAATGTGAAATAATCAGCCTCAGAAGCCATTATCTAGTATTTGGAAAAACTCCATCAGCAGCAATAGCGAATACAGCCATGTATAGAGAGGAAGAGGAAGACATTCCTAATATTAAGTCAGGGATTCCAGGTTTTTTTAAGCCAGTTTACTCCTGACTTTTCCAATTACATGAGACAAAAATATTTTCCCTATTTTGTTCAAACAGCTTTCATTGAGTTTCTGATTCATTTACGAGTCCTGGCAATGTCAATGAGGAACTGGAACAGATGAAAGGAAATATTGGGCAATGTTGGTTGAATCTCACATTTGAAGAGAAAATGGGTCAGAAATTGTGATTATGTTGTTTTTGTATAAGGGTAGATCATTCTAATAGTATATCTAGTAAAAGTAGGGTTTCTTTTGGATTTTAATTTTTAGATTCTGCCTTATTTTCTGATACTTATTTTTTCAACTAGCTGAAACATTGACATGGAAGGCATGCATTTTAATTCTTATCGATCAATTTACCCATACCTCTGATTTCATTATACTCAGCTGTCCACAAGGCTACTATGGGCTAGTTAAGTAACAAGCAGATTTGAGAAGATGCACATATTTTCCTGGCAGCCTCACACAATAAGCATGTAGCTTAACTTTGAAGATCAAAGTCAGTCTTATCTTTTGATTTTTAATCCTTCATTTTCCCATAAAGCTTTATTTCAAAAATTAAGAAACTTTTTAATTTGAAACTTTTAAATTGTCTTAAAACAGTCTTATATAAATCAAAGTTAGACTTTTTCTCACTGAATTGAATAATAATTAGAGAAGGCTGACATTGCTATTCTAAGTGTTTTAGATAAGAGCAAATATTAACTTCAAAGACTAAGAATTGCATGAATAAAAATCTAAGTGTAAGAATATTTGTCAATATATTTTGCAGAGTGAACAATCTTTTGAAGGAGAAAAAATCTTGCATATATTTAATACTGCTGTTTCAGAGACCCATTGCTGTATATATTTATGTACATACACATACTTGCATACACACAGCTATACACACATCCATGTATATGCACACACATGTAATTGTGAGACATGTATTTATTTCTATTAATAGACATCATTTTGTAAAGCAACTGAAAATATTTTCTGCTCTTCCTAAAAGAAGTGACTCATCTCCCTAACAGAAACCACTCATAGCTGATAATCTTTAGATCCTTCAGTCTAGTCTAGACAGTTGAGACTCAGCTATGAAATCTCCTGATTCTCTTACTCATTTCTTCTTCTTCCTCCTCTTTTCTTCCCTCTTCATTTCTTAATTCACTCTCTATTTTCTTATTATTTGGATATTCCTTGACTTGCAGAATACTTCTTAAAATTTTTGTAGCGGCTGAATGTACAAACTTGGGAGTTTTTGAAAATTTTCACGATAGCTACCACTGATCATGTAGCCAAACATTCTGTATGAATGTCTCTCTGCTTTTCTGATGCCTCCAGAGTTGGGCCTCCATTTTGCCCATTGCCACTCTCAGTGACCTACTTCATTTTCATCTCTGTTCCACAGCAGACGCTCATTTCCACTCCCTGGGGAGATCAAGAGCTTAGAGGAAAAATTAATAGCGCCTTCTCACAAAAACACAAGGTAAACTGTAATAAAGTATAGGGAGCTATTTAGTAAAGTCCTGCATTGTTTTGGTGCTTTTAATTGCCATGTGAAAAAGCAAATGGCTTCTGTCTTGATTAAAGCTATAAATGCATGGAAGTGTATAGAAGCCAGGGTTTCTGGTTTGAAATGCAAAACATGTTATTGTAACACGTGTTTGATATAAATACAAGTACCAAAAAGGACATTTTAGGAAGTTCTTAATTGTTTTTCCATCACCGTGAGCAATAAGAGTTTAATTTTTAGTAAGAAATCTGGGTAAGCAGGTGGAATTTCAATGCAGTGGATTTGAAAGGGAACCCAATTCCTATGCTAAATTCAAACAGCATTAAAATGGAAACATGTCACTATGCAGTCTAAAGGCAAACACCACATCTTAGTTTAAAGAAATCAGCATTTGGCATGCACTGTATTTATGAACAATCCAAGCTGCTGGAGGCTATGAAAATAGAATATTTTGAGCTTCTATTATAGGAGATGTATAGCCTTGCTTCCATAAAATGTAAATTGATAGTGCTGATTTAGCAGATTAATATTTTCTATTCTCTTTTGGTAATATACTAAAGAAAATGTAAATATTATCAACACTTAGATTAAAAATTTGATAAATATTTGAGATGACACTTTAGAGGATCTAAGGAGAGGTACATGTTGGGGATGTAAAATTCTTATGTCAAAAGTTTCAGAGGGAAGCAACAATAAAATCAGTGAAAAGTATACAGATTAGACATGAAATTTGGGTGAAGTTGGTAAGCAGTAATGAGAGAAGTGCAAGAAATTAATACCAGAATGAAACAAACACAGAAATAAAGTATTTTGAGAAAAATACATAAACTAGGTAATAGTGGAAAGTATTATATCATCACTAGCCTGCTGAACTAGTCTTAAAAAAAGTTTTTGGTCAAATATATTGGGTAACACTCTAATATTGTCTCTTGATGTAGACTCACAATATATAAAAGGATGCTACAGGTTTTGAGAATTTCAGGAAAGTTTATGTCAGTGTTTATAGTACTTTGAATGTTATAGGGAAATCCACTGATTCATTTAAACAAAAAAGAGGTATTTGGAAGAAGATTACAATCATTGTAATCCAAGGATCAGAAGGATACTCAGGACTCACAGAGATTCATTTGTGGCTATTTTAGCATCTACTTCCCACTTTTAAGAATGACAGTCTGGTGGACCAGCTTAGAAGACAAGTCTTTTGCTTTTTCAGTTACCTACAGTATTATCTACATCATGTTTTACTCTATGTCATCTCTGATTGCTTATTTATTAACTTTTTTATAACACACAATAAAACTCAGCAAGATTTTTACCCTTTTTGCCCTACTTTGCAAATCATCTGTTTGATCATATGGTAGTTCTATTTTTAATTTGTTGATAAATCTCTACTATTTTCCATAGTAGCTGCATTGATTTAGAAATCTACCCAGTGCATAAGACTTTCCTTTTCACTGCATCCTTGTCAAAGATTTTTCTTAAATTTTTGATAATGGTCATCATTATCGATAGAAAATTAACATTTTGATTTGAATTTCCCAGATGTTTAGTGATGCTGAGCAACTTTTTATGTACCTGTTGGCCTTGTATGTCTTTTGGAAAAATGTCTATTCAAATTTTCTGTCCTTATTTAATTAGATGGTATGTTTAATTTTTTGCTATAAAGTTGTATGAGTTCTTTGTATATTTTGAGTATTAATTCCATAACAGGTGAGTTGCAAATATTTTTCCCATTTGGTGTATTGTCTTTTCATTAAAAAAAAAAACACACTTTTTTTTAAAAAAGATTTTATTTATTTATGCATACAAAAACTGGGGTACAAGCCAGAAGCACAGGAGGTAAGATAATTCACCAGAGACAGAGTGGGTAGAAGAACAGGCAGATCAACTGAAACACTTTGCTGAGGGGAGCGGCAGTCAAGGTGCGTCACCCCTCCTGGTCGGAGGCAGGGATCGAACTGGTGCTGCAGTGGCTGCAGTTTGCTTCCCAGTGCGTTGCTCAATCCACTGCGCCACCAGGGAAGGCCCTGCCTTTTCATTTTGTTGATGGTTTCCTTTGCTGTGCAGCAGCATTGTAGTTTAGTAGAGTCCCACTAGGTTTTTGGTCAACATTATATTGTAGGAAAGTCATTGATGACTTAAAGTTTATAAGATGAATAGTAAGAATCACTAATTCATAATAGTAAGAAAAATGAGATTTTGTTTTAAATTTAAACTTATCTAAACACTTAACCAAATTATTCATTTGTTATCACCAGAATTTTATACTAAAATAAAACTGCTATAAAAAATAAAGTAAAAATAAAAAAAATCACTAAGTGTTTTGACATCATGGAGTTGTAAGAAATGTAATTGCTCTTTTATACATTAGGTATTCAGACATGGGGGCATTCCAAGGCCTATTCCTGACTCCATTTTCACAAAAATGGTGTTGGGAAAAGGCCAAATACTTTTGGTGTGGCTAAGGCGCCTCCATTCATGATGGTAAATTGGTATCCAAGTACATTCCCAGCGAGGCAAGTACTTAGCAAATAACTATTTCATTTGACGTGATCATCTTCTGCCTCAAAAGACTATTAAGAGAATTCATGAACTTTCGAAAATAACAATAGTTAGTAAACTCCCTGATCATAGGGGGAAAAAATGACTTTTGCCAAATCATGGGCAACTAGTAATGAATAATTATTGAGCTCTGTTCTCACAGAGATTTATGCCTACTAACATCAGTTTTCTGTCATATTTTGTCTATCAACTAAGGGAGGTAAATTTAAATTTCATTTCCAAAAATAGTCTGCACCATGAAATCCTGTCCGTATCCTGTTCATATTCTGTCAATATCATCTCTTAATTTTTCCAAAGTCTTGTTCTAAACAATTTTTAATCCTTGTGATGTTTAAATTCAAATACATGTAGACAATCATTATCCTGTACCTTTTCAGTACTCTACATATTTAATGCTTTAAATCTTCTCTTATAAATGAATCAGTCTTAATTCTATTTCAGTGGGAAGTTGTTTGAATATAACCTAGCAAATAGACAACTTTTAGGGATGAAATGTTATCTATATATGAGCCAAGAGAAAAATTCAGACAATGCAGAGAAGACATTCAACTGACTTCAGTATCTAGATACAGACCCTCCACATTTTTTGTTCCAACAATCAAGATTAATGGGGCTTCAGACATGTTATTCTAAAATATAGCATGTTGTCATATTGGATATTCTTAGGTTGACAAGGTTGTAGAAAACAGCATAAGAAGAAGGTCACTCTGATTTCTTACCCTCCTATCCTTCTTTGAAGCAGATCAGTAAAACCTTCAAGGGAGAGATGCCTTCCCTATACCCAGAGGAAAGGAAAATTCCTAACTCCAGAGACAAAGTGAGATATTAAGAAAAATCCTAACAAAGGGTCTTGCTGTTTCTCTGAGTTTATTAATAGGTTGTCAGAAAAGTCATGACACATTTTTGCTTGAAAAACAGAGGAAAAGTACATCATGACTTTTCTGACAACCTAGTATAATGACCTCATTTTCTTTAGCTTATCCTATCCCTCCATGATTACACTTCATCTAACCTAGCATAAGATATTCAGGTATAGTTGTTTCTTGGCGTCTTCATTTCCTTTGAACAACCATGCCAGGTAAAACACTTCAAATACATTAAATACATTGTATACTCTTCTGTTAACCAGTTTCTTAGTTAAATTTTCAGATCCAGCCAGGAAGCCTGAGAGGGTAAAAGAAAACTTTTTACTCCCTACATTATAGGTATTTCACAAATTTTGGGATGAAGAATACCTTGTAATTGACAATTGATTTATATAGTTTCAGGTCAGTACAATTCAGCTATTTTTGCAGGAAGTCGCATGGATATGTCCTCGATCTAATGAAAAAGTATTTAAGTGAGGACTTAGAAATTTTAAAAATGTTATGTCACAAACAATAGTTCCATTCTCAGAAAAGTGTCAAGAAACACAGTCAAACTTGTCTAATATTTTCAAAGAAAGAACTCTAGGTTTTCAATATCTATAGCTCTTGAAATCCAAAGTTGCCCCCTCCGAAAAAAGAAAGGGACTTTAAAACTTCATTCTCAACTTTTCTTTCTTTGAAGTCTAGATCTATTAACCATGTGAAGTAAAACAAGAAAAGTACAGGAAATAATGGTAAAAAGGCATGTTTTAAAATGAATTTTAAGTATTTAATGTATTATTTTACCCTTTCCACCCCAAACCTATTGAAAAATCACCATTAAAAACTGCATTGTAACCTCTCTATCTTTAGAGGAAGTGTAAAATGCAGGTGAATTTCTTGGGAGAAAAGTGTAGTAAATAAGATCTTCTCTTAAAATGGTTGAACTGACTGAGCAGCAAATTCTAGATTTTGTTTCTTTCCTAAGAAGTCTAAGGCCATAAAACCTGTGCATCTCACTGCCTTTTGTGGGTCATAACAGTGAGCCCAGTATAGAGAACTTCTTTGCATTTTTAAAGATAATTCTTCAATAACTTCTCACTGTGCTCAGAATAAAATTACAGCTCATTTTCATCACCTAAAATGTTTTGAATGGATTAACCCATACTTATTTCACTGTTGAATGAATGAAAGCAAACAAACACAGTCTTTTTACTGTGTCATCTGGGTACTTAATTATTTTTTCCAATTATATTAACTGACTATATGGTGTCAAATAAACTATAGCCACAAGCCCAGAATCTGCTGAGGAAAAGAAAAGGGAATTGGCTATTTTAGGCTCCTAATATTCTTCATAATTATCAGATATCATTGTTTATATATCACCTCTGTGAGGTGTGCATTATCATTCTCATTTTCAGATATGCTAACTGGAGGTCAGTCATTCAGTAATTTTCCAATTTAATAAAGCTGTAACTCCTATACCAGGAAGGTAGAAGGAACTGGAATTTAGGGGTGAGAAGAAGACTGCTTAAACAAACTTGTTATTTCTTCACCATTTTACTAACCTCAAGTTCAAACACCTTTGTCAATTATTCACAAAGATGTTATTTCTTTTCTAAAAAGTATAAGACTTCTTTGCTTTGGTCACTCATTTGAGATATTTTTATTGGACACTATCCATACTTATATAATTAAACTTATTTTCCTCCTGTTAATCTGTATTACAGAGATCCTCAGGCAAGAGCTGTAGGATAGAAGGGTATTATTTTTTTCTCCTATGATATGAAGAACAAAGCCCATGATATTGAACTATATCAACCTAATGGTACAGTCAACATTTAATGGTATGAAGTTTTCATTCATCCTTTCTTCCTTTCCACTGACATTTACTAGATATCAAATATCTGCTAGGTATTTTGAAAGGAACTAGAGGCAAGTAGGTAAGCAATCACCAGATACAGTCCTTGTATTCTGAGAGCTTATGATAGTGTGAAATGTAAGATTTTCACCAAAAATCACAATATTGACTGTGTAATATGTAATTACTAAATATAAAAAGTACTGTGGAAGACTGGAATTCAGTGTAATAAAAGTCTAATTTAAAAGGACCTAAGATCAAGAGTCAGAGAAAGCTTTCCTGTAGTAGTGATAATTGATAGCAAGAGTATGAGTAAACGTTAAACAGATGGGGAAAAAAATCAGGAAATTGAAGTGGGGAGGGTGTTTTTCAGGAAAAAGTAATAGCATTTGTGAACACTGTATAGTATATTTGAGAATTTAGAAAACAATCCCTGTAAGTATAGAAGTCAGATTAAAGGGGAGAATATTAAAATATGCAGAGAGAAGAAAGGCAAACATAGGATGAACTTGCAGACTTTCATCCATCACACAAAACATTAAGTATTTCCATGGAAAGAGAATTAGATTTTGTACCAATAAAACCTTTGCTAACTTCTGAAATACTAGACCAAACTAAATTCAGCTGTCTTCGATGGAGCTAGTATTGATTCCTGAAGAACTAGTAGAGTGTTACCGCATATACACTAGAAGAAATAAACACTTCTTTATTTTTCATTCCTTTTTGGATAAATTAGACATAAAAGTGAATCTCAGTCAGTGATCTTTTAAGAAGCTTTTTTGTGGGTAAAATAATTCTTAGGTAAGTGGTTCTGTTTTGTGTTACAAAGTTGTAGATGACATATATAAAAATAGGGACGTTTGCTAAATCATAATGTCCCTTAGTGGTGACAATGGTGATGGTGGGAGAGTGGTTCAGAGGGCATGAACAGGTTCCTGGAAGAAGTATTGCTTGAGTTGGGTTGTAAAAGATGGGTAATATTAGAACATTCAGAAGTGGTAGAAAATGGCTTCTCAGTCCAGCATATATAGCAGGTGTGATGGGACAGGAGTACTATTAAAGGGAACATTATAAAAGTGTGAAAATATATAGTAGGTGTTTTTGAGCAATGGCAATTGTGATCATTTTCCAGACAGAGAGGGATCCTCACTAGGGGAAAACATGTATTCTTGGTACAGTTGTGGAAATGAGATTCTTCTCAGAGAAGATATCTGAAACTAGTATCACAAAGGTCAGGGGCCTACTTTTTCAAAACTGAGTATTTTTCTCCTCAAGTCCAGCTGTTGGGGTAAGGAAGTAGCTCATTACTCCTCCTCTTGGCAAGGGCTTGGATATGCTAAAAGTGAAGAGAGCAAGAAGGCAGGCATAGAGGAAGTATGTTAATGGGTTCTTTTTTGCTAATATAGTCAACACACCCATCCTCTGCACCCCTCTCGACCCCCGCCCCAACATAGCATTCACTTGGGAGATAAATGCATGAGATTTCCTCACATGTCCATTAAGGACAAATGTCCTTTGTTGCCTCTAAAGCTCTTAAGATAAATATCACTTAGTTATTGTGACACAGAGAGCAGAAGACAGGATTCTAGAATCTGATTTTTGTGTGTTCCACATGCTAACCACCATCCCCAGATTTCACCCTGTGCTTTAATGATTTGCTGCCTGTGGTTTGGGGGAATATCTTTTATTTTTATGTTAATGTTACTGTGGTAAAAGTTTAGCATTTTGATTTGCTGAACACATTCTTCCTTGTGAAGAAAGTTAGTAGTTGTTTGTCTCCATTATTCTGGTTTCTCTGTGCACACACTGAGAGATATAGATGAATGTCATAAGTGAAGTTCTTTTTATTTCCTTTTTGTGTTTTTCAATTTGGAGCAATAAAGCTGCTGTTACTCAAGTGATATCTTCAGATACATTGTTTGACTCTTCATTTCTTCCTTTATTTCTTGTTTGATTTTGCTACTATTTCAGATTTTTAGCCTTTCATTTCCTCAGTAGTTCTTAAAATATTTATATCTGAAAACTGTTTCTTAGTAATACTTGCTTTGTAGACATTTAAAAAGTATTGCAATGCTATGACAATTAAAATGCGCAAAAAGTTTCTAAGTACCAATTACCAATTTTTGCTAAATAGTCTTTTAGTATATCATTTTACCAGTCACCCATTTTCACATTTTTTCCCCCTGATTCACTGTAGCTTTACTATGACACAAGTTTTTGCTGGTTTATAAAACATTGATTATAAGTAATATAAGATATGTTTTCAAATAAGGACCTTGCTCTCTTGGGAAATAGAGACCCAGTAAGAATGAGAGGACCCCTTTTGTTTGAAGTCAGTTGCTCTTCTGGGATCACTTATTGGTTCCATCTGTAATTACTTCTTTTTGCTAAATGCCTCAATATTTGATCAAAAACAGTCTGTTTTTTATATACTGGAAAATGTGAATGCTTGTGCTTAACTTTTAGTTTTGCATTTTTTTTCTTATGGTCTCACATTAGGTTTCATTCATCCATCCCTTTTATATTCAAGGAACACCCAACAGGGGGTAGGCGAGGCTGGCACCACTCTATGTTCTGGAAGTAATGGGCAGATGGGGTTCCTGTCAAACACAGAGGAGACACAGTTGCTATATTCACTTGTTTGGGAGGGACCTATTCTTTTTTGGCATCCTGGATAAGGAAACCATTGAAGAGGGAAGCTCCCTTTCATCTCAAAGGGTGTTTTGTGCATACATGAGATTCCCTGAGGGGCCAGTCAAAGAAAAATGGTGTTTAGATTTGAGTGAGAGTGGGCGAAGCTGAATGTAACAGAGAAAAAGTCTGATGTTAAAAATATCCCAACAGGAATAAACAAATAGTATCAGCTGTGTCTCATTATATGGTAGTGGAGACTGTAGAGGATAGGATGGGGAAGAAGAGAGAGGATGCAGAAGTGAAATAAACACAGATTAATGTTTGGAATGCACAGGGATTCACAATCTAAATGGAAACAAAAGCATTATCTCTACTGCTGCTTTTGGGACTAGCCGGAAATAGGAGAGTGAGCTATAAACTCCCAATGCTTTGACACTGAGTATAGAAAAACTATTCCAAAAGTAGTAACTCTTGTTGGCCAACAGACTAATACAAAGCATACATGTGTTTTTCTCATTGTTTTATGAAATAGCTTGTAGTTGTACCAGTTTGTTACAAAGAATCATCATTTTAATAGATGTTCAAAAATCTTCATAAAGTTTTATTAAAATATAAAATAAAAGCTTATTGTAATGAAATATAAAGGGATGGACACTAGAATTATAAATTAATTTTTCTGTAGGGTAGATATTACACTATGCTAATAGAGAGCTTTAGAAGTAATAGGCCTTGAGAGTTTTAAATTGGTTCTCAGGTATCTAAGCAAATAAACAGGTATATAAAAAAAGGACTTTTAAAATTTCCACCTTTTTCAACAGTTAGCTTCATAAAATTATGTTTAGATACTTTAGTCTCCACAAGGCTCTTCAGTCTTTCATTTTTCTGTAAAAATCTCATTTCTTATTTGAATAAACACTTGTTCTATGCTAGTTGCCTGGTTTTTGAAGAAATGTAGAAGATTTTTGTGGAGTTATAGTCATCCCTTATATTTTGCAAAGGATTGGATTTCCATTTTGTTTTAGTAATGCTATAACATATATAAGTAAGGGCTACTAAATTTGGCATTTTTTGAAGAAAATAATTTTCTTTTAAACTGGGAACTGGATGGAAGGAAAGTAAATATATAAAGTTATTAATTTGTAAAATGAGAAGCAAAGAATGGAGATGGCAGCATACTCAATAAACAAACCTAGAATTTTGGTAAGCCTCAATGCAACTATGACTACTGAAATTTAACCATATGTAATTTTATCTCCACAAACCACAGCAATTGAAATGAATATATTTTAAACCACCCAAATGTGGGAGACAGTCAATTGTGTATAAATGGAGTATATTTTTATTATATTGAGTCCACCCGAACGTTTATAAATCCACTCATTTCAAGGAAGTAAAGTTGTATTACAAGTGCTATAATTTCTCAAAATGTAGCAAAACATGCTAACAAATCACAGCTTTAAAAAAATGTAAACATTTTCAAATGTGGCAATATATTTTGCCCAGTGCATACATTCTAGAAAATTTAAATCCTAGGTAATCCTGTGGTGTCTTCCCTATAGCAAATTTCCATGAATTTAGTGGCTTATATTCATTCTCAGTTCTGGAGGCCAAGAAATCAGCGCACCAAAGTCAAAGTGTCAGGAAGACCATGCTCCTTCCAGAAGTGCCCAGGAAGAATCTGTTCCTTGTCTCTTGTAGCTGCTGGTGACTGCTGACATTCCTTGGCTATTGGCCACAACATTCCATTCTTCAAGGCCAGAATCTTAAAATCTTCCTCTGTTCTCCATCTTCATATCCTCTGTATGTTTTCAGTCTTCCTTTCCTTCCGTATAAAGATAAATGTGATTACATTTAGGGCCCAGCCAGAAAAATCCAGAATAATATTCCCAACTCACAGATTTTTTATTACATCTGAAAATACTCTTTTTGCTCCCCATATAAGGTTAGATTTACAAGTTCCAGGCATTCAGACGTGGCTTTTAGGGAGTTGTTTTTTGTTATTGTTGTTGTTGTTGTTTTCAGACTACCACATATATCAAAAGAAAATAATCTGATATTAGTAGGAAAAAAGTTATGTGATAATTATTTGTGCTGCCGTATGTCATACAGAAAGGATGTAATTAATGAGATCACTATTGTCCCTGTCTTAAAGAGTTTGCCACACTACAGGGACTGAAGACTTCCATTTCTCCATGAAGTACGTAGAGAGAATGTTAGGGGGAAAGACCCTCCTGAATGGATTACACAAATAGGTTATGGACTTCGACCCCCATTCCAGACCTACAAGATCCAAGGACTACAAATCCCATAAGGTCATTATCGAAGAGCAGATCACTGGGACGTGAGGGTGGAGTTGAGCAGCCAGGCTGAATATAAAAGCAGACACGTGGGCCTTGGGGGGGTCCTATTTTCCTTGGAAGTCAGCTCTCAGCACACCGTTGGGTTCCAGCTCCAAGGAACTGGTAGGATATTTACGGATCTGTATCCCTCTCTTCCCCTTGTGTTATTCACTACGCTATTTCTCCTTCCCTTGTAAATAAAACCCTTTATTAACCTTTGTTGTGTGTGCCTGCAGTTGGGGCATTATAAGTGCCGTTTGAGCGCGCGGGTGAGGACCCAGTCAGGCAAACCCATTTTATATTAGGGTTGCCCTGTAACAGTAATACCTTTTGAAACTCAGGGTGGTTAGCAGGAGTTTGAGGAATATAAAGAAGGTTGAAAAATGGCTGCTGTAGGAAAGTGAGAGAAACAATTGGGACAAGTAGAAATTCTGGTACAATTTGAGGACACAGGCACAGTAAACATTTTTATCACATCTTGATGTTATTCACTCAGCTTAAATCCCAAAGAGTAGTTGAAAACTAGCAGGAAGGGGAGCTGTGGCCTAGAGCATGGAGATGGGGAGATTCTGTGATCCTCTTGGCACATCACTCTCTTCTACTGTCAAGATTCTAGAGAGCTTTATGGCACAAATCCATCACAATGCTGTTAGATCTGTTCTGTGCTATGCAGAATTGGCATCAAACAATAACAAAATGGTGACTTTATTTTCTTGGCAACATGGATATGAAAATAAAAACTCTATAGGGATTTGCAAGTGTAGGAATTAGAAAAACCTTATGCTTCCAATTTTGGCTGTGTTCAATTACCTAAAGCTTCCTGCAAGCCACTAAATTCACTAATAACACAAATAGATATTGTGTACCTTTGAAGTCATTAAATAATTAAGGCTGAGCAATATAAGTTCCTAAGTTGTTGAATTTCTAGAGTTTCTCTTCTACACACATGTCTTTGGTTATTTCTCATAGAAGTAAAATATTATTTTGTTATTGGAATTATAAAAATATATTCCCTGGATCCTGTTTAAATTGCTGAGACTTTTTTTTTTTGAAGAGGAATAATATATTTTACCTACAATCAAAACAAACAGCCTAATCACAAACTGGTGGTGGTAACTCGATAAATTGCAATTACAGGTGTCAGTGAAATTGGAAATACAAGTATCAGAAACTTCGTAGTTGGCTCAACAAATCTTAATGAAGGTAGAAATCTAAATTTTGGACTTATGGAATTTGAATATTAATAAAGAGCTTAATATTTGTAAATATCTAGAAAAAGTACAGTAGTCCTCCCCCAAGCTCCTTATTTCTGGGGAGTTTAAGTCATAGAAGAGGAAGAATTGGAATATATAGTTTGAACTAGCCATGATAATCTGGGAAACCATTGTCGATAGGTTCAATATATGAGCTCATGTTGTATACTTAATACCTATGCAATTAAACTAAAGAAAGTTATAATGAAATATTTATAATTATCAAAACCCTTAATATTTCCCTTGCTTTTCTAAATGAATGACCATATCTGGTTATAGCAGAATCTAAACTACTTATTTTTAATTGATGCAGAAAATTCTTTAGAGGGAAAAAATACAAAGTCAGTCAAGTCTGCAGTATATTGTTTTATCATTGATGTCTTTTTTTTTTTTTTTTTAGATTATAGAGGAGGAAAATAATTTTCCCTTTAAACTTGTGAGTTCTTAGCTGAGGCTTCAGTAATACAGATTAATATGAGAAAAAGAGAAGTTTATGGAAACATAACCCTTACGTGTACATGGAACTACACAGGAAAAAATGAGAAACTCCTTAAAGTGGTCTGTTACCAGCTTAAATACCTTCTTCAGCTAAAGAAGAAAAAAAATCTGTGGATGTGTGTGTTCAGTTATAGGAAATTATAAAAAAAAAAAAAGCAAGAGTAGAGTTTAAAAATCATATTTAAATTAGTACCTTTTCCAAGATAAGAGTTTCTCATAATTTAGTCATCCTTCTCTATCTGCTATTGAAAGGAAGGCACCTTTGGAAATGAAGAGTTCCCTTATAAATGTAAATTTCCTTTTTAAAAGGGTAATATCTATTCTGTTTGAAAACTTCTACTGGGTTTACTTGTTTTGCAAAATAATCAGCACCAAATAATCCTGATGCCAAAGAGGTTAACATTTTAATGGTATGTTCTATTTGTCATTTATCAAATCAATGAATTTTATTTTCCTAAACAGTACACTGAAAGATTATGTATCTATCATTCCCTATAATAAGATACATATTGTATAAAGAATGGCAAATGTCAAATTCTTCCTAAATATTTGTGTATCATTTTAAATGAAACTTTAGAGATAAGTACAGAAAGGTTAACAAGAATATGTTAGAATTTCAGCATCTGTTCATGTTCTGTTTTGTGTCTATTTTTACCTGGTCTTTGCAAACAGATGATGTATATCTCTGCAATTATATAGAGACTGTTAACAAAAATGAGAATTACAGGGCCACATCCAAACATCTACTTCTTTATTATTCTTTAAATATCTCAGTATTTATTTCTAGGAAAGTACAAGGTAGGACAAAAGAAAGTGTTTACTGGAAATACTATTTCTTCCCTTGGTTAAAAAACAGAGTGACTTAAGGAGATAAGATCAAGAACAAAATTTGGTTTGCCAAAAAATCCATAATTTTAATTATCCGGGTTTTGAATTTTCCACGTCTCACTCAATGATTCCATGGTCACTGAAACTGTAAATGTAAGGAACTGAGGGATGCTCTGGGACCTCCAAACTTGCATCCTCTAAATGGGCTCTACCATCTAGTACATAAGACATTAACTTAGTGCTTAAGAACTTTATTATGATCATTGTGCATAGCGAAAGAGGAAAGGAAAAAAGTATATAGATTCCCAATGAAACATGCAAAACCATGCATCCTCTTGTGGGTAAATGCCCAGCTGAACAGGGTTGGCTCAAAGTGGGACCGCTGAGGTCCAAACACTGGCCACAAGACACCTTCTTGTGGTGATCCATAGGAAAGGGGCAAAAAGGGACAGGCGGGGCCTCCCCCGGGAACAGTGGGTTAAGCAACACACTATGAAGCAAACCACAGACACTACAACACGAGTTCGATCCCTGCCCCCAGCGAGGGGGGTGACGCACATGGTGCAACAGAACCTCTTCTGTCTTTCCCACTGCTCCCCTCAGCAGTGTTGTAGGGTTAGAGAAATCAGGTCTTTCCACCCTCCCACCACTGTTAGGATGGACACCTGCAGTGCTGCGAGCATTCCAGGGTGGGCATGCGCAAGTAGATGCACCTGGGCTAACACAGGAGCTGTATAAAGCTAGCTAGCATCTCTGGGACGCTGGTGTGGTGGTGTGGTGCAGTGGAGTGTGAGGGATAGCGTGACAGCGGCGAAGACAAAGAAACTGCTTGAACCAATGATGAACCTCCTACCCGGTCCGGGATGGTTGCGAGACAAGTGTGTTTCAGTCAATCTGCCTGTTCTGTTCCCCACTCTGTCTCTGGTAAATCCTCTCACGCCGGCACCTCTGGCCTATACCCCAGTTTTTGTATGCATAAATAAATAAATCCTTAAAAAAAATGGCCAAGCAAGTCTGGGATAAAAAGAGCAAAATCAAAGAACAAATAAAGTTAAGGCTGCCATTGTCAGCATCCCCACAGGTCTCTGAGCCATGTCTCTTCCAACTGTCTACTTGTTTCAAATCCATGCATCTCCTTCACATCCTCCAAGTCCCTGGTGCAGGTTCAAATCTGAGAAAGAAATAGCGTGCCTCCTCCAAGTCTTCAGTTTCTCCTTCCTGCTCAGCTTCTCCCTTCCTTAGGTAAGGCAGGGACATGGAACCCCCGCCCCCATTTCCTGGAGTCTGTAATGCAACCTGCCCTGAGTCTGACACCTTTGTCCTGTATTTACTGTTCTTACATTTAACCTCTTTACATGCTAGATGAAACAGACGATCCATACCTTCTTGCACTAAATCCTTTTAACATCATTTTAACACAGGAAGGGTGGGGAATAATATTTGCGAAGACTTTATTATTCTGCTTTCATATCCCTTAGCATTTGGCTTTATCCCTACCCCTATTCAATTAAATGATTAGTTGAATGTTTCTTGTCTCAGAGGAAGAAACTGTAGAGGTATAAAGCATTTTTACTGTTCTAAAACCTCCACTTCAGGGTGTGAAAATAGCCCTGAGACTAGTTGCAGTATGCTCAAAGGCATGGAACATAAGAGTCTTGGTTCACCATTCTCTCTCTGCTGTCAAGTTGGGCAAAAAGAAAGCATGTGTTTGTTTGGCAATATCCCAAGAGAGGAATCCAAACTCCAAAGGACAGATCTAAATCTGGATTTCTAAATTTCTGGGTGTAGTTAACATTCCAGAGTAGATGTGAGATGTGATGTGATGGGGTGTGTGTGTGTGTGTTTGGTGGTGCCTATCCTATGCATTAGGGGTTGTTAAATAGCAATCTCAGGCTCTACTCAATTATGTCAGTATCTCCCTCCTCCCCAGCTGTAACAAACAAGAATAAAGCCAGCTATTACTAAATGTTTCTGGGGATTGGGGTGGGATGGACAAAAGCACCCTCCGTTGAGAACCACATAAGGCCAGGCAGTTGGACACAGAGTAAGCACAAAGCAAACATCCTATGTTCATACTGCTGGAAATCTGAGCTGGGCTTAGTGTGTCTCAAGAATTCTTGAAGGGTAATTCCTAACTTCCCAACCTGAGTAAGTTTCTAAGTTAGGCCAACTCTGAATATGTGTTCAAGAACTGCCTGCTATTTACCCTGCCTAGAGAGTTTTTTCACTTTATATTAAGACTGCTCCCAAACACCTTTCAAAGCAATTTTTTCTCTAGTGACTGTAGTTGGATTACTGAGAAGTGTATACTTCTTTAAAGAAGAAAATTGATGTGCATTATCATACTGCATGTAGCACATACACTTTTACCTAAAAGTTTTTGAATATATTACCTTGATTTTTTTTGTCCTATTCATTATTTTCCTTGGTATTGATTATTTAAATTTAAGCAGGCTCTACTGTCAAAATATATTTGAGGTTGTAAATAATAAAAAGCACTATGTAAAACAGATGCATAAGCCTAAAGATAAAGGCAGGTAATTGCCGATAGGAAAGAAGTGGGAAATAACTGCTAAGTTATTGTCCACCTGAGTTTCCTGTCGGACTGAGAAAAAGAAAAGAAGTCAATAAGAAATTATCATCTCATAAGTGGATCAAGTAATTTCTCTATGGTGATTCCCGAAGGTTAATGGGAAATGGATTTTGACCTGTAAATCTTTGGAATTTTTACAATCACAGGGTTGGCTATTCCAAAAGAGAAGGTTTATCCATCCACGATCGTCTAAACTACACTAAAAATATTAGGAATTGGCTGCTCTAATTCATATATTGACATTGTTTTTAGTCTTTTTATTTGCTGAAAATTTTTTTAAACTACCAAGGCATTTTCTTCTATGTATAATTAAATTTATAGGGCTCTATGAATAGAAAGTGGTAAAAGTGTTCAAAAGTCATTGTTAAGTAAACACTAAAAATGTTAGTTTCTGCTTCTAAAATCACTTCCCAGTTTCCCTAGAGGCAATTGTTGTTATCAGCTACTTGTACCTTTTTTCCAGAGATATTTCATACATAAACAAACATATACATATAAAATCTCTTTACACACATGTATTGCACTTTTCCTAAAATTCTAACCAATGGAAGATCCATAGAAGTTTTTAAAGTAAAGGTTAACTTTGATTTATCTTTTACATAAATATAAATCCTATTTTATGTATGACTCATCTTTGATCATTTTGCCAATGCTCCTGGGACACTTTAATCATGGGAGTAAAAAGAGGACACATTAAGTTTCATGTGGAGTTTAATTTGAACTTCAGTGACTTTCATATTCTTTATATCTGTTCCACTTATATCTTGGAATCTTTACATGGCATCTCAGCTGTTTTCACAAACAAGTCTTACCAGTTTCCTTTTTTTAACCTAAATTTTGCCATGCTCAGTCTGTTCCCAGCAAAGCATTTGGACATAGATGCTATGTTCAGCATTAGGTTACAACGCCATTCCACTTTTCTGGTAAAGACCTAGGCTGGAGCCTTCCTGGTGGCGCAGTGGATTGAGCACCACACTGTGAAGCAGTGATCCCTGGCCAGGGAGGGGACCCACATGGTGCAGCTGACCTCTCCTGCCTCACCCATTGCTCCCTTCAGCAGTGTATTTCAGTTAATCTGTCTGTTCTGTTCCCCAACCTGTCTCTGGTGAATCCTTTCACCTCTAGCACCTCCAGATCTTGTATGCATAAATAAATAAATCTTTAAAAAAAAAGACTTAGGCTGCTATCAGCTGGGCCATGGCTGCTCTTGAGGGCACTGGCTGGGTCTCTGAGCTCTCAGCATGGCCAGGCTAACATGTGCATGGTTCTCCACAGAACTGAGAAGAAGTTGACTCTCCTTTTGATCTCACTGGCCTTTTGTAGTTAGCAGTATAGCGTATTTCCCTGTCTCAACACTGGCTGTGCTTGATCATCTTTCTCCCCAGTAGGAGGGCCAACCAAGGACAGATACAGACCTACCTTGGTTAGCAAGCTCTGTACTCAGACAAGCTGTGCCTTACTAAACCATTAGACATATCTAGATTTCTGTGACACATGGAATAAATTTCCCAAATATATCTACAAATGAGCTCCTTCCACTAGCCTATACTCAGAGCCTTCCTTTTCCTTTCCTGTTTTATTGAGTTTTAAAATAATGCCTCCAATGAAGTAGTTTCTGGACCCTCACCCTGACTTAATACCTAATTTCATTGTCATTCAACTTCTCCCAAAAGTATAATCCTAAACTAATCAATTTAGATTTTTTAGATCAATATCAGTGAGGTAAACTATATGTAAGACCCTCTTTTTCTTGTCCCTGAGGGAAGATGGTTTTACCTGAAATATATATATATATTTTTTCCTTTTGCTAATAATCTTGTCCTATCCTCTTTCTGTCTATAAATATCTTTCATTTTCTGTAAGGCCAGGAGCACCTAACCAGGATGCTGCCTGATTCATGAATCATTTAATAAAGTCAATTAGATCTCTAAATATGTGAATTATGTTTGTAATGCCTATCCAGTACCATCTGAAAAAGAAAAAGAAGAGAACAATTCACAATAGCTTTAAATACTCCTTCCAGTGTTATCTCCTCCCTTGTTCAATCTTACGGCATTGCTAGACTTTTCTTCTGCTGCTGCTCTCACTTTGTCTCCATTTTTTGAGATAGCTATCCATGTTCTATTGCTATTGTTGTACACAAACCCCAGGATATCTTTGCTTCCATGGCAATCCGATCTGGCTTTTCCCAGTTATTTTCTGTACAGCACTTTCAAAATCATAACCTTTTGTGGGAATCTCTCTATAAGATTGTGTTATAATGACTGCATCTAGCAGTACTACAGTCAGAATACAAACTTCCATTTCAAAAATTTTCTGTTGAAATAACAAGAAAATATGTTGGTGGTATTAATCTAAATCTTATTTCATTTAGATGGTGGTAACTTGTTTTCTTCTTCATGTACCCTTCTAACTTTATACCTGAAAAATTTAGCCATATTAGTTGATAGTCCTAGTTTGCAGAAGCTCTCCTGCAACGAATAAGTTATTTTCTGCTTGTTTCCCAACTTTTTTTTTTTTGAGTCATAGAAAAACATCTGTGACCTGTGCACTACATCAAAAAATCCCATCAAATGAATGAATGGAATTTTATTGCATAATATACATAACCCGCATCGTGTACAGACAATGGAAGACCCAGTCCTTGAGACAATGTCTGATGGAATGGAGAGAGATCACATGTGAATAACTTCCCTTTTCTAAACTACAGTACTAGAAGGAGTATCTGAGTTAGCTTGGGTGATGAGAATATATACAGTAAAGGAGGAATTTTGTCTACCAGTTTTTTCAGGGCTGGTCTCAAGAGTCTATACTGAAGGAAACCCACCTTCTCTTATTTCCTGTGCAAATCTGGAGAAGCATCAGAGTAAAACATAAATTGGGGGTGAGGAGAGGTTGAGAGAGAGAACTGTTGTCTGATTTCTTTTATCTCACTCACACATTCACTAGGTCGTCCTCATACTCAAGGTGACAGAATTATACAAAAGTGTGACTATTACCAAGCAGCTGAGGGTCTTTGAAAGCATTTTAGAAAATTGTCTATCAGAAGCAATATTATATGCTTGACAACACTCAGGAAAAAAGAACATGATTTCATTGTTTACAATTGGCCTCTTTTATTTTAATTATAATTGGCCCTCTATTTTAATGTTACATCATAAATAATGTTCATTTTGTCAGTTACCACTAACAGAAAGCATTAGTCAATATTTTCATACTTTTAACAAATAAGCATGTGTCACTGTACTGAAAACAAAAGAAAAAGGGAAAAGTTCAGATCTGTGAGCCTATACAAGGAAAAGAGGCTAAAATTTTGTTTTGTTAAGCATATGTAGTTTTATAAGCATTAGATTACATAGGTTACATTCTCCAATTTCTAAGTTATCTGATATTTTTGACTTGATTAATTTAATCCATTATATTTTATAGCAATACAGCACAATAACAAGCATATTATAAATATTGCATAGGCCACAGGTAGAGGCAACCTACTTGCTCTTAGTTTGATCAAAGAGAGCTTCACTGATATTATGAAAAATATATCTGGATTCCTGGCAGTGGAATTTTTTTAGAGATCTTACTAGTCCATGTATCGATCAGTTTGGATTTAACCTGAAGTTAGATTAAGGGAATAAAGACCTGGGTGGATTTTATTCTCATTTTCAGAATCTTTTCAATGTATGTATATTAATCTTTTAACTTCCAAATATTTTCAGTATTTTGACACCTTCTTAGCAGCCCTGTTTTAAGACACTACAATCACTCACATAGATTTTTGTAACCTTATTCTCATTTTTCCTGCTGATTCTGTTCTCATATATTGTTCCCCTACTTTCTAAGTTCACTAGAGCAGCCAGAATAATCCTCTTAAAATGTAACTCAAATTATATCACTTCTCTGTTAAAATCCTTCAGTGACTTCTAACCTCACTCAAAGTGGGAACCAGAGTCCTTTCAAAGAGGTACAAAGCCCTGTGATTGGGGCCACCAATATGTCTCTCCCATAGTACTATTTTGCCTCTTACTCATCAGGTTCAATATACAATTGCTTTCCTACAGTTCCCTGAATCTCCCAGGCATGTTCCTTGATGGTGACTCCTTCTTCAGCCTGAAAGCCTATTATCCTAGGCATCAATATCATTCTCAAATAGTACCCAGGTATTGCTTCTCATTCTTGTTGTATGACCCTGTTTAATACCTGAAGGTCCTTTCTACCTATTTTCTCAGCCTACATTGCCTGCTTTTTATTCTCTTCTAATTTTCAACATCAGCTAATCATTTAATTTCTCTACTTCACATCTCTGAGGAGTTACAGTCTATCAATCATCTCTGCTGAGGGACTCCAACAGTGCCCAGTACATTCTATGGTAAATGCTAAAGAAACTGTTTTGGGATAAGACTTCCTATTGTTTTTTCTCTCAATAAAATAATTGTATTCATCCTCACCTTGTCCTATCTTTAACAAATATAGGAAATTCACCTCCCTTTATTTATTTTCAGCAACATCATCATGCTAGTTTTACTTTCTTGTTATTAATTTTACAGAAGTACTTAAATTACTCTGTTCTCTCAATTCTTTGTGAATTATGTTACCTGCTCTCCCTGAGATCTTACAGTCAGCATATAAAAATAAACCCTGTAGCTAAATACTTTGATTTTATATTTAGTAATTGTATGATTAATGACATTAAAAACTATTGTGAAGATCAGAACTTTTATAAGATTTATACAATAATTAACATCTAGTCATCTAGTTCATTAACATGTAGTGTTTCACAATATAATTATTTCTTACTACATATGCATAGTCTGAAGACTAGGAAGGAATTATTACTTTTGTTGCTTATTTCATTCCTTTCTCAGATTTTCCTTTGGCAAGTGAAATTTAGAGTTCCTCATAAGTTGCCTATTTTTTTTAAGATTTATTTTTATTTATGCACAAGAACTGGGGTGTAGAACAGAGGTGGGGAGGTTAGAGGATCCACAAGAGACAGAGTAGGTAGCAGATCAAGTGGATCTATTGAAATACTCTGCTGAGGGGAGCAGCGAGTGTGATAGAAGAAGTAGGCTGCACCATGTGTGTTAGCCCCTAGCATGAACGGGTCCATGCCACAGTGGCTGGTGGTAGCTTGATAGCACTGAGATTTTAACCCTTGTGCCCCCAGGGAGGCCCAAATTGCCTATTTTTTGAAGACTTCTTAGTCTGCACCACAACTTGATTAAATTGTCTCACCCACATTCTCACAGTGCCTGCACAGATGCTTTGGTAGTGTTCTCTGAGAAAGATGAAGTCAAATGTGGCAAGGTTGATATGGAGCCAAAATAAATGTCATTCTTTAGCATAGTTGCGAAACTCTACTTACATTCTGTAAGATAGAACTTACATAAATTGACATTAGTGATTTTAATTGGCAATAAATTATAATATGCTTTCCCCTAAATGGGTATTCTAATAGTGAATAAAGCAGTTTAGTTTTACTTTTGATAAAAAATATAGACCTTTTGAGATAGGACTCTTTGGGAAATAGAGTGTTACTTAATGAAAAAATAAGTTTGGCATAACAGGATATGTATGAATAGACCTAGACATGCAAGTGTTAAATGATGAATGAAGCTTAGAGCTTTTTCTAAACCTGATCTCGTATTTCTTAAAGAGAATGGTAGTAAAATCCAGATGGGTGAAGATCTACAGTTGTATTTAATGGAAAGATGGTATTTAATTAAAGTGATAAAGAAACTCGCTGAAATCTACATTCTTCTTAATATCATGCAATTGACAATGTCAAAAAGCAAATAAAACTTAAAAACTGGATGAAACACATTGAAATATAGAATCACCAGTAGTGCATTTTTTTTTATTTAGGGAAAGGTAAAAAATAAGTAAATAAATCAAGCATCTAAAGAAGTTAGGACTCAAAATCTCCAAATAATAAACTCAAGCTGAGAAGCCCTGGCTTCTGTAATATTGCATAAGTACATGAGCGAAGTTGTTGTTCACTGTGACCTTCATACAATCTGGACAAAGAGAAGGCAAGAACAGCCTGTATCCTGGTATAAATCAACACTCAGTATGCTGTGCTGTCTATGAAGGCGGAACTGAAGGAGGTAGAGTATTAAGGGAAAAAGTCATTAGACTCATATGGGAAAAGTTCCAGCTGTGTATCCGTTAAGATGGTATCAATGGCCTGACTGTGAAATGTTTCAAACAAGCAAGATTTAAAATGGTGATATTTTAGAAGCATATATTCATTCACCTTGAAAGTTTTAATGAGAAAAGCAAGAACTAAATAGTCTCTCAAGATGACCTGGGATTTCTGGAAAATTCTTTTTGAGTCATCCCTGTACATCCATATCTTTTACCTTTTAATGACACATTGTCACAGAAATGTTTGACATAAATCACTATATTTACTTGGTAAAATGAATTAAGAAATAAGAAAGAGGTAGGAACAAAATTGCTATTTGTTTTATAGTATTTAGTTATTTGCTTTTATTTTTTTTTCTTTTGGATTATAGATCAGTAGGGGCAGCAAAGAACTTTATCCCATGATAATGGTCAGAGATATGTATAGTATCTGTTAAAGAAATTGCATTTTTGGGGAGATAGAAATAAGAAATACTTACCAGGGCCTTCCTGCCAAGGTGCAATGGGGTAAGTCTCAGCACTATGAAGCTATCCACAGCCACTGCAGCAAGAGTTCTGTCCCTGGCCAGGGAGCTAACCCCCATGGCCCAGCAGACCTCTCCTGTTCTGCCTGCTGCTCCCCTCACTAGTATATTTCAGTAGATGCACCTGTTCTGCTCCCCACTCTGTCTCTGTTTAATCCTCTCACCCCTGTACCTCTGGCCTGCACCCCAGTTCTTGCATAATAAATAACTCTTTAAAAAAAAGATAAAAACTTATCAGTGAAGTAAGTGAAATGGATTATACGTAATCAGGAGTAGGACCCTTAGCAATAGCTGTCCTTGTTATTCCCTCTCATCTCTGCTGTATGGTCCTCAAACATTTTATATTTTCATTAAAGATGATAGGGGTAGTTATTGATCATCTGTTTTCCTTTAATCATAGGAATATTTTCTTTCCTCTCTTCCTATTTCACATGTAGGGCTTATATTTTATTGAAAATCAAACCAGATCTTGATGCTGGACTATGTGAAAGAAAGAAGTGCATGGCAATGATATTATTCCCCTTTTTAAGATATTGGAAGCACCAGCCCACCTGAGATTTCTCCACATGAGAAAAGTTATCTAAAGGCCAAAAAAGGAAAATTATCAATAGGCTCACAGTGCAAAATATTCCAGATTTGGAACTGAAGCATGCATTTGCAACCTTGCTTCTCTTTGAATCATTCCTCCAAATGCATTTCCTGTTGCCATTCAATAATGAAATAGGAAAATGAGAAAATACATAACAAAAGGTATTTTTAACATGATATATATTTTACACTGGATATGAGGTGTACATTGTATTTGTATATGTCATAGATGAAAACTGATACTTTAATAATGAAAAGAAGTTGGAAGATTTAGAGAAAATTTGGTACCTAGAAGATTTTTTTAATATGACTTTAGGAATTACTTCTATTCTTCCCTTTATTCATGTATAAATGCTATAAGAAGGCATAGAATTAGGGCTAATATTTTGTGAATAGAATGAAAATATTTTTACTAATTTTTGAAGCTCTTTAACTATGGAACTCATATGCCCTTTTAATGTGTTGTGGGTAATTTTATGTCTAACTTAGTTTTCATTAAAATAAAAGAATTCACTAATGCATATTAACAACATTAGTTGTTGGTTTTTATAAGGGATTTAAAAGGAAGGAAAAATTTGATGAGTTAAGAATAGCATAGAAGGTGGTAAAGGTGAGGAAAGTTTAGGATATATTCATGTAATTGGCTAGAATTATCGCATTTATCTCTCTGGGTCTTGAACTGAAGAAAGAAACTCATTAAGTGAAGATTATGAACTTTGCTCCCCTTAACCTTCCCTAAGAACTTTCAATTATTTAAATATGTTATTTACCTTTTTTTCCTTTTGCATGAATAGCCATGCTTTTATTTATTTTTGATCATAACAATTTGTCACTGAAAAGAAAACCCTTCATACAAAAACTCCATCACAGAACCATTAGCAAATCTTTTATTATGGTTCTGTTTTATAATAACCAATTTCATATACTCTTTTTTTTCATTTGCAGTCTGTTTAATATCACATCATAAATCTGAAAAGAGCTTCCTCCTGCCCCAATCTCATTAAAATAGCAGTTTTAATCTCTTCTTCCTGGGTTTCTTATCACCAAGAAAACATATCCAATAGCAGAGATCATGGTGTCGCTGTTTTGGATTACTAAAATTTTATTACTTCCATAAAATTTGTCACAGAACATTTATACATAGGTAATGAATCACTGACTACTACACCTGTCAACAGATAATGTGGGATCTTTTCAAGAATCTCATCAGGTCTTCAATTTCAGCTTTCCTGAAATTCTGTGATGATGCAGACATGAAACTTAGGAAGCTTCATTTCTGAGGAAGAACATAGGGACAAAAATAGAGCAGCGGGTAGAGAACACCCAGAAGCCAGTAACATTTAAACAAGGGGGTAACTGCAAAGATAAATGAATTTAACAGAAATTGAATGACTGTCTCATCCTGTGACTTGACTTCTTTTAAATGTCTAGTATTCTGATACAAAACAAAACTGAAATAAGGAAAAATAGAAACTTTCTATTCATATACTTTGTGGTTCTTTTAATCAACCTTTATTAAGAACCTCTACAGTAGGAATTGGGCTAGGTATCTGGAATCTTGGGATATTCAATTGAAAGAGAACAGTCCATAAGAGTTCATAGTTTAATTAAGTTTTATTTCAGTTATGTAAATACTGAGAAATAGGAGCCTCCCTTGTGGCACAATGGGTTAACGCACTATGTAGCAAACCTCAGCTATTGCAGTATGAGTTCGATCCCTGCCGCTCAGGGGCGGTGACCCCCATAGTGCGGCAGACTTTTCCTGCCTCACCCGCTATTCCCCTCAGCAGTGTATTCTGGTGAATCTTCCTGATTTGCTACCCACTCTGTCTCTGGTGAATCCTCTCACCCCCCACACATCTGGTCTGTACTCCAGTGCTTGTATGCATAAATAATAAATACTGAGAAATAGGTGTTAAAAAATGAATAGGAAAAGTAAAATCAATCTCAAATTCAGAAAATTCAAAGTCCATGGAACTTTCAATTATCAGCTAAGTGTCACTTATACTGAGAAAGAAAATTAGAAGTTGGGAAGATGGGCTATTTAGGCTGAGGGGGCATGGGTAAAAGAACAGAAATTTAGAATTGTATTACAAAGGAACTGCATGTAATGCAACATGACTGGAGGCAGTGGTGGTTGTATGATGCCTGGGCAGAGGCATCATACAAAATCCCCATAAATGAAGGACTTTCATAGCTAAGTCAAAGCATTTGGACTTTATCCTAGAGACTATTGTAAGTCATAATAGTGTTCTAAGGAGAAAATGAATATTAATGTTTCTCTTAGCAAGGTCAGTGTCAGCCATGAGAGTAGAATTTGGACAGGTGCTATACTGGAAGCCAGAGTTCAGGTCTAATTCTATGTTAGAATCTGGAAAGAAAAATAAGAGATTCAACCTCAGGGGTGGTAAAGAGAATGAAGGTGGGCTCCAGGCAAAATTATGACAGAAATAAGGCTTATTTAAAAAGCAAGACACATTGGATTTGTAAGCTGGTTGGATTTTTAGATGCTGAATAATTCACTAGATAAACAAGTTTCATGTTCTAAGAAAAAAATATGAAAAGGAGCACAAAAAATGTTTGCTTTTACCCACGTTGTTTTTGATTTGTCTGTAGGAAAACCCAAATATAAAGGAAGCAGTTGAGGAGGGAGTAAAGCCTGGTAGAGTGATTAAAACATGATTAAAAAGAGTGAATATTTGTTCTGACAATTTATTCTGACAAATCCTTGAACCTTAGAGAAACTGTTGGTCTCTCTGATCCCCAATTTTTTTATTAGTAAAGGAAATCATATTTACCTCAGGGACATGCGTCATTCCCATGCAAGACTCTCTAGTACATTTTGCTTCCTCTTAAGATGAAAGGGAAAAAAATTCTGTGCTTAAGACATTGGCCATATGTAGAGTTCAGGAGGAGCTTCTGTAATGCAGAGAGCAATCACATCTATGTAGTGAACTATGTCTGACTGATAAACTAAACTTAAAATTCCAGAACGTAGTGGATTTTATTTAGTATTTTTAAAAAGATTTATTTATTTATGCATACAAGAACTGGGGTACAGGCCAAATCTGGGGTGGGGGTGGTGAGAGGATTCAACAGAAATAGGATGGGGAGCAGAACAGGCAGATTAACTGAAATACACCAGTGAGGGCAGCAACAGGTGAGACAGGAGAAGTTTGCTGTACCATGTGGGTCAGCACCCTGACCTGAGGTCAAACTTATGCTGCAGTGGCTATTGATAGCTTCATAGTGCTGAGACTTAAGCTCTTGAAACACCAGGAAGGGCCCATGATGGATTTTAGATACTTGTTCTCTTCTCTAAATTCCAGGATTTTTTGTGAAACTATCTAGGTGATCAAATGTCATCTACCTCATAGCAATAAATCAACACAGCAATAAGCATTTCTTTAAAAGCCTGTCTTGGCAGTTTTAAGAAAGGGTATGTTGTATTTCATAACCTTCCATGAACTGAAGATGATGGAAGTTCATTTTCTTTTAATTTTGCCAGAATTAGAAACTTTTAATGTTCCTCAAGCTGTCTGTCAATCATTGATTCAATAAATATTTTCTGTCACTCTTTATATGCCAAGCACTCTATTGGGTACTTGTGTAGTACACATGTTTTGACAATGGACAGGTAAATAAACAATGATTTCAAATGGAAGTAAATATAAACTTCGAATAACTTCAGGTAGTGCTATATATGAAACAAACTAGGATGAAGGATAAATGTGGTATTGAAAAACGAACATGTTTTTAATGGAAACTAACATGTTCATTTAAATAAGGAAAAGTCTGACACAGAGAACTGGGGGTCAAGTGTTCTATGTAGAAGTGGGGAGATAAGTTCAAGGCCGTTTCTAGTCTATTTTCAAGTGCCAGAAAAGTTTACAGAGTCTCTAGTGCTGCAGTATATAGAATGAAGTCTGGTGAGGGCTGAGATTGGGAAGGAAGCATGAATGATATGTATAAGACATCACCTCAGCATACATTGGATTTTATGTCAAAACAATGAAAAAAATCCTCTGGAAACTGTAAAGCAGAGGAATGAGATGATGGGATACATATCTCAAAAGGGTAATCTGTGCATGACAGGGCAATGGTGAGGGCTATACCATTCACATAGTTATAGGACAATCTTCTGCTACTGCGACTCCTACTTAAGCAGGCAAAGAGCTGGTTAGAGAATCATGGCTTAATATCGATCAAAGAAACATGTAATTTAATAAAAAATATTTTTTTGACTACTGGAAACTATCATTAAATCATCCTCAACATCATCAGAGAAAATCCATAAAGTCATCTTTTTCATCTTAAAATATTTATTTTTCCAAACTCAACTCTAAATTTTATCTTTTTAATCACATTTTAAAAATAGTAACAAAATGACTCCTTTTCCATCTTTCCTTGATTTCTATGAACAAGAATATAATGCATTATGATTTGTTCAAAGCATTCAACTCTTAAAGTAAATTACATTTCAAATATTTTAAGAGCTAAAAAGCTAAATAAAACCATATTTTACAATGAAAAGAAGAAAGAAGTATAAGGAATTTATTTAAATAAGATCAGCACTATAAGTCCAATCCCCTTTTTAAGTTGCAAGACACAGTTTAACTGCTAAGTAGCTGGTGAATGTTTAACATATATCCTTTGTAGTACATCCTATGTGACAATTCTGCAGAAAAGAGAAACATTAGGGAGAATGAAATGTTGATACAAAATAGTTATAGAACAAAATTTATTTAATAGAAGGTTCATCTTTCTGGTTGCTTTTCATCCCAAACATGTACTCTCAAAATAGCAAAATTTGGGGGAGAATGTAATTATTCAGCAACAGGAGAACAGGTAACTAAGCTATCTATCATATGGAATGTGTTTTTTTTTTTTTAAGGTAAAACTTTTTTTTTATGATTTATTTATTTATACATATAAGAGCTGGGGTACAGGCCAGAGTCCAGGGTGGTGAGAGGATTCACCAGAGACAGAGCTGGGAGCAAAACAGGCAGATCGACTGAGATATACTGCTGAGGAGAACAGCTGGTGAGGCAGAGAGGTCTGCCGTGCCATGTGGGTCCCCTCCCTGGCCGGCAGCAGGGATGGAACTTGTGCTGCAGTTACTATGGCTTGCTTCATAGTGCGTTGCTTACCCACTAAGCCACCAGGGAGGCTGTTCGAATGTTCATTTTTAGAAAAATTGGAAGTGCAATTTGAACAATTAAAATGAATCTGAGTACTAACTTGGGTACTAACTTGTCAAAAGACATTATTTTTAAACATTGATTAGAATTATCTTGAAAAATAAAATTTAAAATGATATACATTTAAATTTTGAGTAGAAAGATTACAAACTATTAACTGAATAAAGAAAGGGATGATTCTAGTGTGGCATTTTTGTTTGGGGTATTTTCATTTTTATTCTGAATAAATTATTTTTTAAAAGATGATATTGTACCCTTCACTTTACATTGGATGTTAGCAATATGATCATAATGCAGATCACTTACTTTTTAAGACTATCTCAAATTTGAACATTGATGGAAAACTCTCTTTATTCTCCTTCTCCCTTCTCCCATCAAGCTGTGTAATGCTGAGTCTTCACCACCCAGGACCAGTGCCTTGCACACAAGCAGAGTCACCAAGGACCTGTATCATTCTTCCCTCACTCTGTTTTAGCCCCTTTCATTTCTCACATTCACCAGGTGAGTCCATCAATTTTTTTTCTATTATATCTTATTAGCATCATAGTATAAACTATCCTCATTTGCCCAATGGATTCCTATAAGCCCAGTTGAATCTTTTTTTAAACTCTTATCCATTATCCACTTAGGGACCACTGTGATCATTTTTATAGACACATTGATGCTTAAAAATGTGGATTGATTTTCATTGCAGTTAGAATAATCCTAAATCTCTTTGTTCTGGACCACAGTCTTGCATAACCTGGTTCTCATTCACCTTTTTAATATGAACACTCTCATTAAGTTGCCCAAGAACATTCCTTTGTCACTATGATGCATGAAACACGTTGATGGTAATGGTCTCTGCACTAGCAAATATGCTGAGATTTTTCTTCACTCTATTATTTTTTAATTTGCATTCTCCTAAAACATGGTTTAAGTACCATCTCCTATGAGAGAGTTTTACTGAACTCCTGATTGACAACTTATTATCACATCATATTGTTTAATTCTCTGGATAGTTTTTGCTTCATGGGATTTAGAATTGCTATGGGAAAAGATTATTTTCTGTCCTATTCCTCCTGTATACTCAGTGTGAGATTATTGTCTGGCATGTAGTAGAAACTATGTGTATGTGAACATGTTTATATGCAGCCTAATACTTACGCACATGTGTATACAACAGGTCTTCAAATAACATTAATTCAATGCCATTTTGTCATAACATTGATGATAAAATAGATGTATGTCTATGTTGAATGAAAGTATGTTATTCTGGGATATGATTTTGTCACATATTATTTCACTTGAAGTTTAGTTTCCATGACTATTGCTGACAGACAGGACTTACTTTGTATGTATGAACATATGTACGTACATATGTGTGTACACATCATACATATATATCATACATGATTGACTACATGAATGGACATTTGGATCCAACAGCAATGAATTGCCAGTTTTGAATATTTAAGTAATTAAATCATTCACAATATGCTTATGTTCTAGCATATTTATTTTTTTAATTGATTTATTTCTGAAAACTTATACAAAGTTTAGATAATGAGGTAGTCACTAATTTTTATTTAACAAATATTGAGCAGGCAGACACATTTCATCTGCAAGTACTTGAGACTCAGATGATATTAATATCAGTCTTTTCCAAAATTGGGCCCAGATGCACTGCCTGTGGAACAGCTGCTTTTACCCTCTATTTCTGATCGTTAATTGTTTGACTTTCTTCTACATACGTCAAAATTTTCAGACCACTTGCATCTATCCTTTCTACTTATATGTCATCATTGAGCAATTTTTATTTTGGACTTTCCAACAGGTTGGTACAAGAAAGCATCTATTAATACTGACCGCCATCTGCAAAGCTTTAAATATAACTTGTTGATGGTTAGAATATGCATTTTACTAAATGAAAGGCAGGTAATATAAAAAAGGATGATAGGTACTTGCAAGTATTTTTTTAAAAAGATTTATTTATGCATACAAGAACTGGGGTCTATGCCACAGGTATGGAGGAGGGTAAGTGGGTCACCAGAGACAGTGGGGAGAAGAACAGGAGGAATGACCGAAATACACTGCTGAGGGGAGCAGCAGGTGAGGCAGGAGAGGTCTACTGTGCCAAATGGGTTAACTCCCTGGTCAGAGATCAAACTCATGCTGTAGTGCCTGCAGTTGGCTTCATATTGCTAAGACTTAACCCCTCGCACCACCAGGGAGGCCCCATTTCTCAAGTATTTTGAAAACTTTTTGGTTTGTCCATTTTCTTATTAGCATTTTTCTTTCTTGATTAATAGTGTTCAAATTCGAGAGGAATAAGACCTCCTTCTCCTAATACTTCATTTGGCTTCTAGTTCATTTCAGATAGGAGGAAAAACATATGAGGTCTCTAACCCTACAGATTAATTGTAAATCCCCAAAATGCCTTTGCTAAACTCTCAAAAGCATTCAGAGAATTATCATTGCCTTTTGTGAAAGGGAAAAAAAAAAGCAAAACTGGAGCTATACTTAATTGGAATATATGTAATGTGAAGGTCTAAGTACATTAAATGCTATTTAGAAGCAGCTTATACTATTACCTATCCCTTTATTTAACTATTACTAAGGCATTAATGGTGTAAACATTTTGAAGGAGGGAAAGAACATGAATAGTACTCTTCACTTCATTTTTCCTTCCCTATTTTTATGATTTACTTCTTTATTTTCTTCAAACTTAATTCAATCTCATTTTAAAAGTTAATGTGAATGGAAAACTATCTCAGCTTAAAATGTAGGGCAATGAGATGAAAAGGGAGTGAATGTAAGATAGATGAACTTGTAAAACAGACAAGGGAATTATAGATGTATATGGTTTTCAACCTAAACAAATTCATTTGTCAGCAGGGGAAACTATTTTGAGTGAGGAAGATTATTTTCGCTGCATATATGCAAAGTGTGCATAATAAGTCATTTAAATCAAGGTTATACATTGTCTTTAGGCAATTATTCTCTTCTGTATTTGTCATATATAAAATTTCAATTGTAAGCAGTTTTGAACTGTTATTTTGTTGCAATTATGCACTCCTTTGACAAAGGATAATGATTTATTTAAGAAAGAATATGCTGCTGGGTTACATTGTAGAATTTATAGTGTAACAGGGAGAAATAATTAACCAAAGAGGTTCATAGGAGAGTGGAGGATGCTAGTGTACAGTCTGAAATAAATAAGCTTATCACAGGATTGTTGTCTGCACTTTAAATTCTTCGTAGTTAGACTCGCTCATTCGCATCTCGGCAAAATATTCACCCAAGATGAAAATTTAATTTTGACCACGTCCTACCCAATGAGACTAGTTTTATTGCAACAGAGACAGGTGGTACATTTTTGATAAGCTACTTAGAAAGTGACATTAAGCAAGTGGAGACTAGAAAGAGGTCAGGGAGAAGTTTACATAACAAATTTAAACCCAAACTGAAAGGAGAAGCAAAAGTCTTGGTCCAAGTCAGTACCTCACACTGTGGACAAGGCAGGACATTAGGTGGAGAGACTCACTTTAAAAGACTATGTCAGGCAGTGAATTTATGCATGAAGTTACCAGAAGTCATAAGCCAACAGAAAATCCTCCTGCTGGGTTTTTAATAACAGATTTGTGACACAGTATTTTTGTGTGTGTTTTTTTTAATAATTAAAAAAATAAACTGGGGCCTCCCTGGTGGCGCAGTGGGTTGGGCAACGCACTGTGAAGCAGACCGCAGCCACTGCAGCACGAGTTCGATCCCTGCCGCCGGCCAGGGCGGGGACCCACATGGTGCAGCAGACCTCTCCTGCTGTGCCCGCTGCTCCCCTCAGCAGTGTGCTTCTGTTGATCTGCCTGTTCTGCTCCCTGCTCTCCGTGGTGAATCCTCTCACCCCCCCCACACCTCTGGCCTGTACCCCAGCTCTTGTATGCATAAATAAATAAATTAAAAAAAAATAAACTGAATAATAATATTTGTTGCAATTTTAATGTTTATCTTTATATATACTTTTAAAGATTTATTTTTATTCATTTATGCATATAAGAACTGGGGTATAGGTCAGAGTGCTGGGGATGAGAGGATTCCCCAGAGGCAGAGTGGGGAGCAGCACAGGCAGATTTACTGAAATACACCCCTGAGGGGAGCAGCAGTTCGAGACAGCAGAGTTCTGCTGTGCCATGTGGGTCAGCTCCCTGGCCAAGGATCGAACTCGAGCACAGTGTCTGCAGATAGCTTGATAGAACTGACTTTAACCCCTGTTCCACCAGGGAAGCCTTTATATTTTTTAAGATTTTATTTATTTTTGTATAGAAGAGATGGGGTATAGGCCAGAGATGCAAGGGAATGGGGGGTAAGAAGATTCACCAGAGTGGGGAGCAGAGCAGGTAGATCCTCTGAAATACACTAATGAGGGGAATAGGGAGTGAGACAGGAGAGGATTACTGCTCATGTGGGTTAGTCCCCAGCGAGGCTCAAACTCAGGCTGTCTTCATGATAGCACTAAGACTCAACCCTTAGGTCACCAAGGAGGCCCCCTAATGTTTATTTTATGTTGGGTGGCACGCGCTTTTCCATTAGCTAAAACATCAGTGAAGACAGTATGATCACAAAAAGGAGAGTAGCAGGCATACTCTTAATCTCTAAGCTTTACCCAGCCAAGTTGCTGCGATTCCAGCTTCTGGCCATAGTTCTTCCCATGTCCTGGCCGGGAGTGACTGTCTGGTTCCTCTGAGCAGCCTTTGCTACTCACCTCTGTCACCTCTGGACATCAGTTTTTCTGCTATGTCACTGCCCAGTTCTGCTGCAACTTCGCATTATGTATCCCAAATCTAGGGATAGCTTCTTTTTCAGAGTAGTATGACTGCTTTCATAATTGCTGGTAGGTTTCTGCTAACCTTGCTGTGTTCTGGTGTTTTTCTCCCTAAAACAAAACATTAAAAATTTTTCATTTTTGCTCATATTAGAACTGGGCTTGGGCTCCCAGTGATGGGAGTAGGAATCCTTCAGCTATTAAATGATATTCTAAATGTTACAGCAATTATATTTGACCCATTTTTATAGCTTTTTTTTAAAAAAAAAAAACTTGTGTCCAGTTGCATCAGACTTGGGTATAAAGATAAAACAAGTTTCAATCTAAAATTATTCTCATCCCCAAATAAATCATGCCCATTGAGTTTTTTTTTTTTTGCTCCCCTAAGTTCATTTTGCCCATGATAATAAAAAGCTTCTGCTCTTTCTTTCATGATAGTGTCCTGGACTCTGAGAATCAAAGTGTAAATCTTTCCCTACTTGGGCTCCAGACATCTTTGCAAATATAGCACTTGTATCCACTTATTTCTGTAGTTATCACACTGTATATGCAGTTTTTCCTCTCTCTCGGCTCCTGTCCTAGCTCTTTATTAAAGGTATTTTCATTTTTTAAAAGATTTATTTATATATACAAGAACTGGAATACATGCCAGAGGTGGGGGGCGGGGGGGGTGAGAGGATTCACCAGAGACAAAGTGGGAAAGAGAATAGACAGATTGACTGAAACACACTGCTGAGGGGAGTGGTGGCAAGACAGGAGAGGTCTGTTGCACCATGTGGGTCACCTCCCTGGCCAGGTTGAACTCATACTGCAGTGGGTGTGGATGCTTAACAGTGCGGTGCTCAACCCCTTGCACCACCAGGGAGCCCCCAAAGATATTTTCATTTTGCTCTAGATACCATATAAATTACTATTGAAATTATGAAAGTGTTTACAATGTGTTTGTAGATTTTGTTTTGTAATTTTAAAAAATTTGTAGCTAAAAATTTTAGGAAAAGAAAGTTTAAATCTTAAAAATAAAGTATATAGTAAAAATTTGTCTTTTAACTTAACAAAACTGATAGCTTATTATATTTATAATTTTTCAGCAACTATAATAAATATATTGAATTAAAAACACAGCTAGGTGGTTCTTATCATTAAAGAGCTCACAAATTATTGGGCGAGAGAAATAATTATGAAAAAAATTCAGGTCAATATGACATAATGGGAGAAGATTCACTGGTTGAGAATCATATAAAAAGAAAAATCACTTCATATCGAAAAACAGTGAAAAAAAGCATAGTAGCTGCTGTCTTATTTTTTTAAAAATGGAAAAAAACTATGAAACTCAAAGGCTGATGTCAACGATGGGCCTCTGGGGACAGTTGTGACTTTGATGCCCGAGGACATGCAGTGGCTGCAGAGCTCAGTGGTTGTGCCTATGAATTTGGAGCTGCACACATGAGCTCCGCTCTTGACTTCTCCACTTACTATCTATGTTCCATCAATCATGTTCTTAACATCTTTAAATTGTAGTTTTCTTACAGGTGGCATTTATGCTGTATCAGGGAGGAATAATGAACCAGTGATGAACTTCTTAATAGTAGATAGGATTAGTAGGAAGAAGGACAAGATCTATGTGGAGTTAGAAAAGATATTAAGAGCAGGTCAGGGGAAAGACCACAGGACTTCTCTATAGCTAAACGAACTCCATTCAGTAGGCACAAATAATTCAAGATGGACTAGAACACTTGAGGCATGTGAGGCAATAAATTAAAATAATTAAATTCAAAGGAAATGATTAATTTATACTTACAAGGCTGTAACAATTTGACAACAAATCTTTACCATTGAAAATTAAAAGATGAGTAAATACTGGCAGCAAATTCTTTTAAATCTATTAGATTCCAGATAATAATAGTACATTCAAATATAGTAGTAAAAATGAGGCATTGGAATATTTCATAGAGAATTTATGCGTCAATACTATATTGTCACAAAATATTTGTATAAATAATAGATTGTTAGAATATTTTATGACAACATATTACATATGTGTACAATTTTTTTTTCTCAGCTGGCTTTAAACAAATACAAAAATATTTGTCTTTGACTTATGCAGACCAGAATCTATTTGTTCACATTGTTAGCTTGTGTATAAGCTCATTTTCCTAACTGACTAGGGTATAAAGAGAAAACAAGTTTCAATCTAAAATTACTTAGCACATTTGAAGAGTGCTTTCCCAAATCATTGCAAGTTTTAGAAGCGAGTGATGTTTTAGCAGCCCCCACAGTCCTCCAGGTAGAAAGTGACTTATTTTGTTCAGTGGCTTAGATGGTTGTCTTGATTGGATTCATATTTTTCTTATTTTCTTATTCTTATTTTTCTTATTTTCATATTGCTGCACCATTAGGGTTCATGAGAGGTGGGTAGAAACTGTATTACAATAAGGACCAGTCATCAGATGAGTATATTTGGGTGATTTAGCCTGTGTTACATGTCTACTTAATGAAATATATGGACATGATTGCATTTTTGATGGTGCATTAACAATTAAAATACCATTAAATGATTCCTAGAATTGTTAAAAATGTCAAGGAAAGGAATAAGAACAATAATAACAATAACAGCAATAAAGACACAGAAACCAAAAATGAGGAGTCAAGGACAGACTGGGGACACCGGGTGGGGA
>JAGFMF010011629.1:1987508-2004974 GCA_019455555.1 Galemys pyrenaicus
AATGGTGCTGGCAAAACTGGTCCACCATATGTAAAAAAATGAAATTGGACCACTATCTCACACCATGTACGAAAATCAACTCAAAATGGATAAAAGACCAAATGTAAGACCCGAAACTATAAATTACATAGAGGAAAACATAGGTAAAACACTGCAAGACATACATCTCAACAGTGCCTTCGAGGTGGCAGTCCCCAAAGCAATAAAAATGAGAGAGAAGATAAATAGGTGGGACTACATCAAGATAGAAAGCTTCTGTACAGCAGAGATATATATGAATTCTTAATAATTCTTTATGTATAATTGCACCTTCACAAAGTTCTAATTCTTTAATTTGGATGTGTTTTGATATGACATTTTTAAAATCATTGTTAATGAAAAAAATGTATAATTTTCTTCTGTGGCTTAAATATTGCCAACATTGTAAAACTAGTGGAAGTATTGTATCAATAGAAAGACATGTCTGATACAAGTAAGTACTCGAGATACAGTTGGTAATTTTTATGCCTCGAAATCTTATGCATTAGCAATTCATTATAAAACTGTGCTTATTTTTGTTAATTTGTTGAATCTATATTTTACTTTTTAGAAGATATTAATATTTAATAATATTTTAATTGAAACCAGGGATTATAGTGTCTATTTGCATAAGATAACAATAAGGTGGCCTCCCTGGTGGCTTAAGGGGTTGAGCACAGCCCTGTGGGGCTTCTGTAGCCACTGTAGTACCAGGTCGATACCCCCACTAGGGAGAGGACCTACATAGTGGCAGACCTCCCCTGCCTTGCCCGCTGCTCCCCTCAGCAGTGTATTTCAGTGGATCTGCTTGTCTGCTCCGCACTCTGTCTCTGGTTAATCCTCTTACCGCTGCCCTCCCCGTACCCCTTGTGCCTCTGGTCTATACCCCATCTCTTGTATGCATAAATAAATACAATCTTTTTTTTAAAAAAAGATATCCATTCTCCTTTCTCTATTATTATTTTTAGTTGGTGATGTCTTTCACTTCTATTATTTTTTTATATTTAACACAGTAATTACTTTTACAAAAAAAGTAACAGCTGTTTTGAACCTTTGCAGTAGATGATCTTTAGAATCAGTTTCAGTTTCTCGCTGGGATATTAATAAGGATGATGTTTAACTGAAAAGCTAATTTAGGGAGAAATGATGTCCTTATACTGTTGAATCTTACTTTTCTAACCTCCAGACAGACTTATTCTCTCAGTAGCTGTGTTTGCAGGTGTCTGTCCTATTCTTGTTCTCTCATTACCCCAACAAGCAAAAAATATTGTTTGGTTATAAGAATATGTGTGTGCTAATTATAATTTCCATCAGTATGACAGCATATGCATTCTGCATTCAGAAATTTTGTCCGTACTCATTATTTTATGGTAAATCTTTTTGCTAAACAGGGAACAATGAACTAATTTTTGGTAATTACATACTTGTATTTTAACTCTCCTTTAATTCTCTTCTTGAAAGAACATTTAATTGTAAAAGTGTGCACAGTCCTTTCCACCTTGTAAATAGTGATCAGAAATCTCAGTGGTAAAGACTTGGGTAGGGAAGAGAGAGTTAAAGTGTCAGGAGTTGATGGAAGCAGAAGGTTGCTCTTAATGTCATGGGGAGACAAAAGAATGGAAAAGCATATGAAGGCTAAGGATGGCACAGAAAAACAAGGAGGAACACAAAAGGTATTTCCAGGGATTGTGATTTCTTGTTGGCATATGACAAGTCTCAGTGAAGGATTTCCTATAATTTGAAATTATTTTTGATTGCGTGGATCATGTTTTATGATCCACAGCACCTTTATGAGACTGAACCATATTATTTTTTTTAGAGCCTTTCATATACATTTTTATATTGCCCAGCATGGCTATTATTAAATCCAAGATAACAAGTCAGTTTTTGCCAGCATTTTAATATCTACTCTTCACTGCTCATTTCTCCCTTATGTCTTGTCTGTGGTAGGGATGTTTCCTTCAAATTCCCCATGAGGGGACAATGGACATCTGTTTAGCACCTGCTACCTGTGAGTTCTAGTGCTAATGTTGTGGTAAGGGACTATGAAGAATGTATTTTAGATCACTTGGACAAGATAGACCAGTGGTTTCAGAAAGCATGATTATTTGCCTAGCTCGAATCTATTCCCTTACATTCGCCTTCCTAGCCCAACCTCAGTTTGCTCTGATGTTGACAAACTAATTAGTCCAATTCATTTCTATTTTTTAAAAGATTTATTTATTTATGCATATAAGAACTGGGGTACAGACCAGAGTCGTGGGAGGTGAGAGGATTCACCAGACAGAGTAGGGAGCAAAACAGGCAGATGGACCGAAACACACTGCTGAGGGGAGCAACGGGCGAGGCAGGAGAGGTCTGCCGCGCCATGTGGGTCCCCTCCCCGGCGGTCAGCAGAGATGAAACTCGTGCTGCAGTGGCTGAGGTTTGCTTCACAGTGCGTTGCTTAACCCACTGTGCCACCAGGGAGGCCCCCCCAATTCATTTCATAGACACTGGTTCCATCCTCAATTTCAATGATGATTCATGATTTGTTTAAATCAACAAGCACATGTCATTCTCCTGATTATTGAAATTCTAACTTTACATTTAGAGAAAGGACCACATTTCCTGGGTGAGAGAGAAACTCCCTTCCACAGGATGATAGTAAGAAGGCATATTCTCATGTGCTGTGGAAAGTCTTTATGTGATCCCAGTCTGAGGCTGAAGCCAACAATGTGAACAGCAGAGTAAAGGGAGGGAGAGAACTAAAGTCCCTGATGAGATCATTAAACTTCTAAATCAATAATCCATGACATCTGTCTTCCCCTTGACTTCCTGTTACAGCAACTAATAATGTTTAAAACATTTTTACCTGGAATTTCTATTTATAATTGAAAGCATCCTGAATGATATAACAGTTAATCAGCAAATAAAATTTAGTATTATTCTAGTGTTTTCACCTAGAAGCCCTTATTTACTGCTATGTAAAATGTGTCTAAATGTAGATGTATACTTTCTGGTGCCCAATCTTATTTTTAGTGCAAAAAAATGTGATTTTTCTTCCCAAACATGTTTGTTTTACTAGGTTACAGATACTTTTTTTGCAAACCTACCAACCTCTCCCTCTCTGTGACTTATCCTTTGCTTAAATGTTGTAGTTTGAGAATAAAATATAATGTAAATGTTTTTGTGAACAGATTTGAAAGTCTACTCTCTTCCACTCTATCATCTTAATGAAATTTGACTATACTGCTGATTCTTGATAAACTGAAATTCTCTAATATTATGTATTTTGATAAATTTTTAATAGTTGATTAATTTGTTGCAAGCTTCAATACATGTTTAGCTGCTAGAGCTATTTGAATTCACATTTTCAATATCTAAAGGTTTGAGAGGACATGTTTGTGTTTTTGATTACTATTAGTAGCATGACTATTGGTGATTAAAAATTTATCAGCTGTCTCAATATTTCTTATTCATTTTTTACTATAAAAATGGAGAACTTTGGGGCCTCCCTGGTGATACAGCAGATTGAGCGCTACACTGTGAAGCATCCGTGACACAGCAGGGCCAGTTCGATCCCGGGCTTTGGAGGGGACCCACATGGCACTGCAGACCTCTCCTGCCTCACCCGCTGCTCTCCTCAGCAGTGTATTTCTGTTCATCTACCTGGTCTGCTCCCCACTCTGTCTCTGGTGAATTCTCTCATCTCCCGCGACTCTGGCTTGTACCCCAGCTTGTGTAAGCATAAAAATAAAAATCTTTTAAAAAAATGGAGAACTTTGATGATAAGATTAAATTGATAGTCACTAATGAGGAAACACTGAGTAAATAGTGTTTCATTTTATGTAAAATAAAATTCAAAATTTAAAAATCTTGTCCTCAAAGTTTATTTTGTAATAACATTCTTTACTCAGTTGCTCATGCAGCACATGAGTCACAGAGCCAAATAAAACCTTCAACTATGTAAAACTGAACATCAAAGGCATGTACTTTGCTTTTTATAACCTTGTATTTCCACCCAGGAAATACTATCACCTTGATGTTCCTCCAGTAAGAACTTGCATTCAAGAAAAAAAGGCATATTGACCAGAGAAAATGCAGTACTCTATTTTTGAGCTAGAAATATGTTTAGACTGCAGATATTGGTTACGTCTACCTGACAATAACTCAGATTATAGGTGAGCAACCTCTAAATCTTTTATTTAAAAAAGATTTATTTATGCATACAAGAACTGGGGCACAGGCCAGAGGTATGGGACAGGGGGAGTGAAAGGATTCACCAGAGACAGTTGGGGTAGAGCAGGCAATTGACTGAAATACACTGCTGAGGGGAGCAGGGACAAGACAGGAGAGGTCTATGCCATGTGGGTCAGCTCCCTAGCTGGGGATCAAACTCACACTTAAGTGGCTGCACCTTAACCCTTTGCACCACCAAGGAGTCCTAAATCTTATTCTGTGCTTAAACACAGAAGAGACACAGATGATGAAATTAGTTTTACAAACTCAAGGGGTATATGGAAGAAAAACAAAAAAAATGATAAAATGAAGATTCATCTGACAAAAATTATCTTTCTATGGTATCAAGACTGGGTGATAGGCTAAATAAACCAGTATCATCAGATACAAGTTAATAAATAAAAAAGATAAGCACATTTTTTCACATCACTATGAAAACCATTATGTCATGCTTTTTGTAATGTTGTGTCGAAGGAAGGACATGTTCTTTGAGGTGGACGATTCAAAATCCAGACTCTAACTCTCTTGTTCGCTATGGTGTAATCCCACTGCCTCCAGTAGAGCATGGGACATAGTAAGTGCTTTCTGTACTTGATTATGATAAGTATAATGTAAAAGTATTATGTATCACAAATCTTTTCCTGCTATAGTATCTATTATAGATGATATTTACAAGGCAGTATCTTGTTCTGCATATAGACATATGTCATCTTTCAAAAAATATTTTGAAGGAAGTAAAACACGCAATGAATTATGATCTTAGCAGATCCTATGCTACATCATAGGATCTTGGCAGAGAGAAGAGAGCCTTGCAACTATGTCTAAATATCTAGGACTCCTTGCAACCCTATTTTATTCAATAAAAATGTATATGATGTTTTATAAAAAGAACTTTAAATTCAATTGATTCTAGTTAACAATAATTTGCATTCCTGATTACCAGTAAACATGTTCTGCACACCTGACAATCTCAGAAAGTTACCATAGATCCATCTATTTGCATAATATGTGCTATGTACAGCCTAGTTTTCCTTCTCAAAAGTGAGCTGCAGACATTTGAATTAGTAGGATTCATGATTTTATTTTACTGCCTGACAATGTCTCCATTTAAATAGTTTTTACCTCAAGAGTTGATGGTTCTCAAATTATAATCCAAATGTTTTGACCTTACTATCACTGCAAATATGTATGAAATGTGAGGAAAATCTTGCCCTCAATTTTCTGATTCATTTACTCATCAAACTATCTTATTAAAGCCACTTCATATTCAGGAAACTTCTTAGCAAATTATTTCCAGCTTATTTCATAATTCCAGGAAGTTGACACTTACTAACCCAACCTAAATCCCTGTAGATTCTCTTCAGTGTATAATTCAGAGCTCACACAGATCTTCTGTTGCTACAATTAATGGGTTGGTGAATCAACAAATCCTCACTAAAACATTTATTTTAAATAACTCAACCAAATTTCTATCAGCTCTTCACGCTCAATACACCACTCCTCACTCATTTAAAGGAACGATTTTTACTATCTTCCTGTTTCTGGTATTATATCCCTTAATATGTGAATCTCATTCACTAATATGGCTTCTTTAAAACCCAATAGGCTCCACTTGAACATGTTTTTGTTCATGGTGACATTTCCATTCATAAAACAGTGTAATTCTCTTTATTTTCTTTCTTATAAAGAGAATGTTGGCTTGATTTATATGATGTAAGTAAAAACCACAACAGTTTCAGTGAGACAAAGAAGAATGATAAATTTACACACAGAGGAATTTGATTTAACTAGTATCCAGGAGAAATAGATAAAATCATTTGACAACATGTTAAACCCAGGTTGAAAATTATTTGAAGAGAATGAATGAAAGAAAATAAAAGACATATTCTGGGTCACTGGACCGAGTTGACCTGGAAGGACATTGTGTTATAAATTTGTGTACAAGAATTGAAAGCATGATTTTATGAAGTGGAAGTCTATAGGATTTTTATGTAAATTCTGTAGGAAGCATGGAGAGATGAAATTAGTCAACTACAGTTGACTCATTTTACCAGGGTATTATAGGGGAGTGAGGCCTCAAATCAATTGTAAAAAGACCATAGAAATGCTAAGCATATATTGGCTAACAGTAATATTATAAATTGCCATAAAAACAACAACAAAAGAAAAACCAATAGCACATGTCTACTTTAAATATTTTGGCAATGTGGCATTGTAAAAGAAAGTTCAGCGTTGAACAAAACAAAGAAAATTCATTAGTATTCGTGAATGTCAGAGTGACCTTGTTTCTAATCATATGCCAGAGTCAGTACTTCAGGGTCTGGAGGATTGAGGGTATCCATAGAGGCATAGAGTCTGAGGTTCATTTTGCTTTGGATTAGGGAGAGGGGTTCTATTTCTCTTCATAATCTACACTCCATACAGTCCTTGCCCTTTGTACTGATACCTAATTATGCACAGATCTTAAATATACAGTTTTGCAAATTTAACAAATGTATCTGCTGATTTAATCAACATCTTCAAAATACAGAACCTTTCTATCATTCTAGAATATTTTTTCTTGCTTTCTAAGAGTCCCTTTCCTTACTTGCCTTTAATCTGATTTCTATATCTGTTGATATATTTGGCCATTCTTGAACTTCATAAAATGGAATTATACAGTATGTACTTATTGTTTCATCTTTTGTTCTGTATGATCAAATGTGGTTCATTCTTGTATATCACTGGTTAACTCCTTTTTATGGTTGAGTAGTATTATGTTATAAAATTATAATGAATTTTCTCCAGTGTTCTTTAATGGAGAAAACTGGGGTTTTCTCCAGTTTGTTCATAATGAACATGTTATGAACATTTATGTGTCTGATTTCTGTGAGAGGTCTCACCTTTTAAGATTAAAAACAAAACAAACAGCAATTGCAGTAGGTTGATATCATGTCCTAATGTGGAATATGTGAAAGTTAATTTTTTGGAAAAGATATCTTTGCAAACATAAGCTGCCGAGACTAAGAGGTTCCCCTGTATTATACTAGTATGGCCTAAATACAATCAATATGCCTTACAAGAGAAAGACAGAGATTTGAGTGATGTAGAGATTAGGAGAAGGCAATATGCCCAGTGATACCGAGATTGGAGTGCTATGATCACAACCCAGGTATTCCTAAAGCCACTAGCAGCTGAGAGGCAAGGAATGAACCCACTATTACCCCATGAAGCAACTCAGTCCTGTTAGATTTAGAATTTCTAGTTTCCAGGACCATGGAATTATTAATTTCTGTAGTTCTAAGTCATCAAGTTTGTGGTCATTTGTTATAGAAATCATGTGAAATACATCCTTACTTGTCTCTCCTGCCTTGCTGGATTTTGACTTGAAATTACAGATTCATTGGGGGAAGAGCTTGTTCAGGGAAGGAAACATGTCTTTTCAACTTTCTTTTTGAATTTCATCCCTGAATAACAAAGTTAATTATAATTATGTCAAAGATACTTAGAAAAGTTTGATTTATCACATTTTATAAGGAAGGAAATGTATCTGTCATGCTGCATTTTTTTTAATGCTACTTAAATCATCCTAAGATCTTGACAAAAATTCTGGGATAAAAATCAAATACCAGAACATGCTGAGAAAAAAGAAAATGTTGGTATAGGCCCTTGCTCTAAATAACCTGACATACATGCTTATCTAAAACTCACGCCATTTTATTTGATTAACAGCCATCTTCTGACTTCTTAGACAAACACTTTGACTAGATTCCCTGGGAGGCATTGGAGAATGGCCACATGCCTTTAGTTTTATTAAACTTGATCAGCAACATATAATTAAGCACGTAGCTCCGAATATATGTGTGTCTGAGTGTGTAATGAAAGTGGTTGTCAAATCTCAAATTATCGCCAATCAATAGTAGAGTAAGTTTAGAATAAGTAGTTATAGCTAACAATGTTTTTCAAAATGAAAAAGAATTCAATATTATATCCAACATTAACAATAATTAGTACTTTTTAAAAGTCATTAGTATTTCTATTATGATTTAGATTCAGGAGGAAAAGAATGCTGTACTAGTACTTGCATTGCAATAGAAATACAAAATACTATAGAATATCATAGAAAAGATGCCTTAAATGAGAAAAATAGATTTTTTTCTCAATTCTGGAGATTGGAGGTCCATCCACATAACAGAGAGGTTGGTGTCTGCTCAGAGGTATCTTCTTAGGTTGCAGAGAGCTAACTTCTTCTATTGTCCTCATTGGTAAGAGCAATAGGGATAGAGAGATCCTGTGGTATAACTTCATTTAACCTTAATTGCCTCCCTAACAGCTATCTCCAATTACAATTATTCAGCCAGTTATATTTTTTTTCCAAAGATTTATTTATTTATGCATACAAGAACTGGGGTACAGGCCAGAGGTGTGTTGGGGCAGGGTGGGGGTGAGAGGATTCACCAGAGACAGAGTGGGGAACAGAACAGGCAGATGTACTGAAGTACACTGCTGAGGGGAGCAGTGGGCAAGACAGGAGAGTTCTGCTGTGCCATGTGGGTCACCCCCCTGGCCAGGGGCCAGGATCGAACTTATGTTTCAGTGGCTACGGTTTGCTTCATAGTGCGTTGCTTAACTCACTACACCACCAGGGAGGCCCAACAGGTTATGGTTACAACATATGAATTGGGGGGACAAAATTCAGCCCATAACATCTCTTTCAATCTTCAATAACTTGAAAAATGCATACATAAGACAAAAATAAGGTACTTAAACTTGCTGTGTCCTTTCACGGCTAAGATCCTTGCTGAAATTATGCTCCCTCTCACTCTTCCAAAGATGCTTCCAGTCAAATGTTAATAGTGACCTACTTGTCAAATTCATTTGTCATTTCAAAAAGCCTCTTTTCTTGCTGGTCTTCTCTTCAGTTGACACTGTTGACTTTTTAGCTTTAATTAACTCTCTTTGGCTTCCATGAAATGGTTCAGGTTGAAATAATATACTAATGTATTGCCAATAATATGAATACAGTAAGTCTTTGTATAAAAAAATTAACAAATTGTAATTAACTAATTGTAGTAATGTATAGTTTCCTTATGTAGTCTGATATATTTCCAAGTATAGAGTATCAGAAAATTCATGTGTATATTAATATAAAGAAGAAACCATTTATAATTTTAAGTTTCTTTGTTATTTTTCTCCTAACTATACTTATATAATATATTGTATGTCAATGGCACATTGATTAGATATAATAAAATTATTTTCTACATTTTTTCTTCAAGAATGAGATTTTAGGGACAATGTTTATTGAAATGATGTTATACATTAGTACTTTTAAAAGCAATTACTGTTTTCATCATGCTGCATAGGGAGACAGACTGTACTTCTTATTAATCCTTTATTTGTGAAATCACATTTTAAAAAAATTCATGAAGTTTATTCCAAATGCAACTTCACGCTGTGCTTGGAGGAGTAGATGGATAATTCCACAATGATTTTGCTAAGAAAAAAGTAAGTGGATAGGTGCCTTTGAATCTGTACTAGTGAAGTTTAAAGTTCTAAAAGATTTAAAAATGAAAAAGGAAGACTGGGGCCTCCCTGGTGGCACAAGGGATTAAGTTTCAGCACTGTAAAGCTATGGGCAGCCCAGGAAGCTAACCCACATTGCACAGCAGACATCTCCTGTCTCACCTGCTGCTCCCCTCAGCAGTGTATTTCAGTAGATCTGCCTGTTCTGCTCCCCACTCTGTCTCTGCTGAATCCTCTCACTCTCTGCATCTATTGCCTGCATCCCAGTTCTTGTATGCATAAATAAATAAATCTTTAAAGAAAAGAAAGATAAAGGAAGACTAAGTAAATGAAAATTAATGCAATTATTAATTCCAATAAAATATGGCATACAGTTACATTATGCATGTTATCTGTAAATAAGCTTTATAAAGACAAAATAACATTCATCCCGATTATTATTCAAAAAAAATGACACATTGATAAGCTTTAGGACAGGGGCACTTAAATGCACTTGTGTGTGTCTCACTTCTGTGTATGTGGATATATAAATTGAGGGCACATGTAGGGGCTAAATACCTGTCCTCTATATTCTGAAGCCAGTAATTTGGGGTTGAAAATAAAAAAGCAATCAAAATGTCAGTTTTCAATATCTAAAAAAAATGTCTGTTATAAATATAAGAAACAGCTAAAGTCTTTTTAAAATTTGCCTGCCTGAAAGCCATGAAAGATAACACTTAAAACCATGTCCAAGAATTCCACTAATATAATACCAATTTCTAATATGATATCATAAAATACATATAAGTGCATGTTCTAAGATTATTTTTATTGAGATGTTTAGTGAAGGGTAAACGTAAAACAGCAGCCATCATGTTTGGAAAATTATTTGCTTCCCTGGGCCAGAATTTGTCCATGGACATAATGATTAAAATAATTTTGGCTTTAATATTTTTCTTTCAACTATTGTATTCTGAATAGTCTTTCCTTACCTTCTCTCAGGAACTGAGTATTTGCTGTCAATTTTCTACAGTGTAGAAATAGAGAATCCAATCCTAATTCTTTTTTATCCTAAATTATGATCTTATGCCTCATACTATTTAGAAGTTCGGGAAAAGGGATTAAAATTACATCATTTTTACTACTTATAGTTAATTTATTTTCTTCCAAGTTCTCTCACTTCTGTACAACTCTTTAAAGCTTTTATATCCAGTGACTTTGTTTCCTGGAAAATTAGATTAGTTAACCCATTAGACAAAGTTGTAGTTTACAGCAGAAATTCATAATGATCTTAACTAAATTCTAAAATATTTCTGTTAGGTCAGTGTTTCTATTCTTATTAGGGTCATTTTATTTTATTGTCCCCATAGTAGACACAAAATACAACCAAAGATATGAGCAGTTTCCACTAAAATGCTGTTGATGGTTTTTTATAACTTAGATAACAAAATAGTCCACATTCAAGCAGTAAATACAATTATCCTAACTTTCTTCCTTGTGAAATTTTACTTAGAGAATATTGGAAGTCCTAGAATATATTGTAATTTTGAGTTAGAAAAGATCCCATTAATTAGATGAATAGTTCTCTTCTGTCAAAGCTATTGATCTCTATAGCCTTGAATAAATAAAAAGCAAAGGCATCTGGTTATATGAACCCAAAGCTTTGTGTGACTTCCAAGTGCTTGCTGAATTATGTATTCCATATAAATGGATTTTTCTTTATGGGTTATATTTTCCAATATAATTCCCAGCTGAATTCAATTTTCATGAGAGGAAACAGCTACCCCAGCCTAAGACAGACAACTACATAGGTATAAAGGAAAATTAATGCATATTAGTAATATAGGTGGCCAAACATCTCATTTATATTTGGAGGAATATTTTAAAAATAGTGCTCACTCATATAGTTCATGAATGTGGTAATCAAATGTGACAAAAATGTAATATGCTATAGTAGAAATTCTTGCAAAATGTTCAAATATAGTTTAAATACATCCATCACTATATAATAGAATAAAAAAACAAAGCACAAGATTTTAGGATGTTTTTGTTTTCTGAGAACAATATCATTAAGAGAAATCAATTGTTTCTATTTTATAAAATGTCTTTTTATTGTAAAATCAAATATTATGGTATAGATACAATCTTATAAAGCCTACCATTTTTCAAAAGTTATATATTCGAATCTCACTATGACTTAACAATTACAGAGTGAACGGTGAATATAATTAATGAAATGATTTTCATTTCTTATATAATTTATCTTCATGTATTGTCAAGTTGTCAAGTACATAGTTTACTCAACTATATAGTTTTACATTTCTGGTAGGCTAAATATTCAACAACCACTTACGTTTTTGCCATGGTATTTACAGTACAATAATAAAACTTCATATTTGGGCTTCTAATATAGTTGTTACTAGTGCTTCTAACACTACATTTACTCCTTAATTTACAAATTATATAATTGTTCCATCACATAGAGATTTGATCAATTTTTAAGATCAACAGCAAAATCAATATAAAATTTAATTTCATTGGTATTTAAATTGATATATAGTATATTTATATTTCCTTTGTCATTGTTTATATTTTAAAATGAAGTAATATGTAAATGAAAATACATCATTTTATTAAAATCTGATATAAATACAATATTTTTGGTCAGGAGATGATACCAAAAGATGTTTATGAAGCATCATTGCTACTGAGTAAACTGCATAATATCACTGAATTGTATGCATTAAGTTTACAGTTAAGTAGATGCTTTGTTATGCTAAAAGACAACATAAACTTATTTAATCATTATAGTGGATTTTTAAGTATGGGCATTAGGCAATTTTGCTATGCTGAAGAAACAATTTAATGAACAAAGCAATGTAAAATGTTTATCAGAAACACATTTGAAAATGGAAAATAAGTTCCATAAGACTTGAAGAATTATTTGAGCTCTATCTCCTATATTATTTTTCCCACATTTTAACTTCAGCATATTAATTTCTTTTGAAGGTAACATTGTCTTACAACATTCTATATGACTCAAAGGCATAGGCTCACACATCCTCAGCACATCCTCTGTGAAATCCCATTTTTATGACTATGGCTGAAACTGAAAGTATAAGATTCAGTCACACTAGCTCAGTACTGTTCATTTATTTTTATTTATGGTAGTAGCAGACAGAGATAAAGAAGGTTTGGAGAATAGGGGCAGAGCCTATTAGCACAGGATTGCATCTTTCAAGTCCTCCTGATTATGCCACAGGTGTATAGATGCACACAAATATATAATTTCATATGTAAATATTTCTTAAAGATTTGCTAAAAAAAATAATGGCAGGACCAACATTTAGTGGATGCTCAAAGAGGAAAGCATTTGACAATGTCGAATTTTTGGGAGGGTCATAAAATTCATTCAAAAATGGGAATCTCACTTTTGTATTTCTAACCCATGATTGAGAAAATATGTTATCCCTTTTGTCTGTGGAACAGCAAGGTTTGTGTAAATGAATTTGGGGACATCAACAACAAAAATGAATAGGAATGGACTTTTGGATAGCATAAATCACACAGAACTGTGGGTTTATACAGTCCTCCTGGTGTTTAAATTGAAAAATCTCCAATCGGCAACTATCAGATGCTGTAGGCTGTTGTCAGAACTAGATGAGAAATCACTTTATGGATACTGAGTATCCAGTTGTGCAAAATAGTACTCCAATTGAGGTCCCACTTCTTAGAGTGTTTTCCTATGAGATGATGTTGAAATCTTCAGTCAGACTGATACTCCAAAGAAGAAGCCACTGGAACAGTTTCCTTTCTGAGACTAGGAAAATAAATGACTACCCAGGGGAAAAATCACAATCTCATCATTCTGATTTTGTTGCTCTCTCACTGCTACCCTAGGTCAAAAGAAAGGAAACAGACCATCAACTTTTAAGAGGAGTGTAATACATGAAATAACTATTTATTTGACAAGAGTGTGTGTTGACAGTTCCTGAATTGGAAGACATCTAAATCTTGGTGCTTTAAAAATTGGTTTACTTGTTCTAATTTGTTTCTTATCTCTTATAACACTGCCATGAAAAGATATGATTTTCTAATGGTTTGTAATGGCTTATAAGAGGCATATAAAAACCAAGAATTTATGAGGTATGCTAGCAAGAAAAATTGGATTTTGAAGTACTATTAATTTTGCATATGCTGAGTGATAATATATCTTTAACCATGTAAGTGAATACAAGGAGTGCTTTCTGATTCCTTTCAGTTGTTAAAGACTAAACCAGCCTCCTAAGCATTGGTAATATATTTTGCTTGTCTTTCAGATAATAAAAACAAAAGTATCTTCATTACAAGCTCCGTAAACTTGAAGCGTATAGTCCCTGGCCATTTCAGCAAAAGCATTTTTCTGTTTAGTTCAGTATGGACATTCCTTTAGTCCTTCATATGACTCTTGCTGTATGTTTTAGTTTAGTTAGGCAATTTTTCTTTTCAAGTGACAAAATTTTCTGAAGAGCCTCCAATGACCTAAGGGGTTCAGATTCTCTCCTCTTTCTCATTCTCACTCTCTCTCTCTCTTGCTCTCTCTCACTCTCTTATACTTTGCTTGTCTTACTTCTACCTACTATGGAGGAAAAATCTATGCAAGAGATATGTAGTAAACTAGTAATCCACTTTCTACAACTTCTGCCCCGATATGATCATAATGTTACCAACTCTAATGAAAAAATTGCAGGGGAAGACTGTGATTGACCTAAAATCATCTCATGTCTACTCCTCAAATAATTTCTGTAGCAGAATAGGGAGACCTGGTGAGTCAACCTGGGCCCTGAGTCCGTAAGAGTTATGAGGGTGGGAGACCATCTTCAACAGCCCACTTAACTCCACCAGGACCAGAGCACTAGGGTGAGCTTCCTTTGAAGGAAAGCATGCTGGCCAAATAGACCACTCTGTCCACTATGACGGACACCAAGTCAGAGTCATGGATTACATGGCAAGCTTGCAATATCACTGTTAAATAGTTTTGTTTACCAAGTCAAGGTTTGTTTAGAAAATGACATACACACACAGATGATAACAGTTATTTTAACAGGGAAGTTAAGGTAGAGAATTAAAAAGTTTCTGGAGGACTGAGAAGAAAAAAACAACACAGATACCACAGAGGTGATAACTGCAGGAAAAGCTAGTTCGGGGGAATATCCATAAAAAAGAGGTTTAGACGTCTTAGAACTAGAAAAATAGATGGGGGTCAAGCACTGCTGGGAGCCAGATCTCTGAGGAGGAATTGTTGGCCAATTTTGCAGGTGTCTGTGAGGGATCATGATGAGGTTCATTCTCAAGGCATCAAAATATGAACTGGAAAAGGTTCCCAGATGCTGTCCAAGGGTGAAGAACATTTGCTCAATTGACAATGAAAGGAAAGAATTTATGACAAGGAGGCGTAAGCCCTCCCACCTCTTCTCCTCTTCTGCCCCGATTGGCAAAGCCTGTCATGGTTGCAGCTGACAAGGCTGTTGAGTTCCAGCCTCTGTATAGCAAAGAGGCTAGAAGGGCGAATTTGAAGTTGAGACACAACAGCCTAACAATCAGCAAATCAAAGATGTCAACATCAATTCTGCATCACCTAGAGAATAATCTATCTCTATTATTATGGATTGTGTTTGTGTCTACAGATACAGTAATAACCAGCATAACATCTGAGTGTAAATAACCAGGTCATCTCTGCATTTGATCCCATGTCATAACTCAAATCTGCTTAAACTTTGTTGTCTGATATTAAGTTCTTCCTACCCAAGTTGTTATTATTCATTGGAGTCATAATCTCCAAACTTTGGAGCATGTCAGGGAGGGATGTCTCTGTAGCTTTTCTTTGAATTATAAATTCAGAGCTGACAACAGTCTCGCATGGCAGAGTCAATCCAACATGTAGAATATACTACCAATAAGAGAGAAATCTACTTGTGACTGTCTTTCTTGGAACTTTTCACCTTAATTTTTCTTATATATGGTAACGGAGTATCAAATCAGGCAGCTGAAGTTCTTTGAAAATGTTGCTTTTATCAAACCTGTTCTGAATTGAAAATTTTTATGGGAGCAATATTTTTCCTTTAAGTTTATTCTGAACTTTTTTGTAAAAAAACTTGTGAATTTTCAAAGATAAATTCATCATTTTATTTCAATTACTTGCCTTTGTTTTCTTTTTTATATAATTTCCCCCCAGAATATCCTAATCATTGATTCAAATATAACAAGCCAAAGTATTTGGGTGACTTTAGAGTCAACCTTAAAATTAATGATAGATACAAGAAAAAAGAGAAAATAGGATTTTGGTATGATGACGATATTCTGAATTTCACCAGACGTACTCAGGCAAGCTTGCTAAGCCTGCTTGAATGATTTGTTTTTCAAAAATTCACTAGCAGTGGAAAAGTTTAATGTGGAATCTCAACACAGCTAATTATATGTATTAGCTGTGTTGAGTAGTTTGCTAGCCCAGATAACCTTTAAACTTTGGCTATAATGGCAATTTCCTTAATGGAGGGGCTTAATAGAAATTGAAACAAATGTATCTCCCTAGATTTACTGAGATTGGATTGGGAAGTTAGAAGAGGAGAATGTTCCCTGCACACATACTGACAGAAAACCATGTCATTTTAATGATTCATAATTTCTAATTAGCCATGATTATTCTGAGTGGTTGTGGATATACATTTTAATTGTATCACATACTGTAATTTCCAATTTCCGCAGAGATGCTGATGAAGTAGAAGTCGTATTGCAAAGTCATCATTTAAATATTTGAGAAATGGAAGGCTTTAAAAGGGATAAATATCCACAGCTTAATTATAATTTCTATTGATCTCAGAAGTCAATCTGTCCCAGTAATATGGATGGCTGTTTTCCCTCCTCTTCCCTAGCTCAACATCATAGTGGGATTTTTAGATTCAACATCCTCATCTCAGCAAATGGAGAGGATACTGTACTTCCATCATTTTATTCAGTCTCTTAGAAGATTAAAAGTAGAGAAGCAGGTGGAACAACTGGACAAAGGTCATTGTTGTTTTAGGAGGAAAATCTTACACTGACACTCAGACTTCACATAATAGAGTTACTTGGAGATACTTAGATTTACTTTAACATTTAATTCCAAAGCAAAATAATTGGTAGGTTTGCAATCACTTGAGCCAGGCATGTCTTCCAGAAGTTTGTGATGTGAGAAGAGGAATCACAACAGGTTAGCAGATATGTATTTCCCTGATGATTAGAACAAGGAGAAGCTATTTGATGACTTCTTTTAGTTGTAAGGGTGTTTCATGTGATTTCTAGGTCTTGTGATATATGGCACAAGGGAGCTGAAACAAGTACAGTCTTTCAGGGAGGTGGTCATTTGAGGTCTAAAAACTCAATGAAAGAATTAAGGGAAGTTCCCATTCCATATCCATTTCTGATGAAGTAACACAGGAAGCAGTTTCTTAACTTGAGATTTCATAAAATCAAGAGATAGATTATGAATATACCAGCACTTAGATTGAAAAATAGGTATAATTTATGATATAACTAACTGAAGCAAAAGTTAGTAATCAACAGTTTATATTTTTGGGCATCAGAGGAATCTTTTTTTTTTTATATGCTAAGATTTTATTAAGGTTACCTTTTTTTTTTTTATTATTAGTTATATTTGACATCATTTGTAGTCCCCAGGGGGTACCCACCACCATTTCACCCGTGCACCATCACCTCAGTCCCTTG